>OX346214.1:14800000-16000000 GCA_947049295.1 Ligdia adustata | reverse complement strand
TACCAGCGCATTTTCTGGCGAGCCTCGCCTACCGAGCCTCTCAAAGAATACTGCTTGAATACAGTCACTTACGGATTAGCTTCATCTCCATATCTTGCTTGCCGTACTATGCAACAGCTTGCTGAAGACGAAGGAGATTCATTTCCGCTTGCGAAACAAATTGTGTTGTCTAACATATACATCGACGATGTCACCTGCGGATTTCTATCGCTAGATGTCGCTCAAGAGGCTAAGATTCAAACCATCGAACTTTTTAAACGTGGCTGTTTGGAACTTAGGAAGTGGGCCAGCAATTCTACTCGGCTCTTGTCTGACCTCCCAAGAGAACATTGTTTAACTGGTCCAGTATCACTCGATACCACTGAAACGCGGACGTTAAAGGTTCTAGGTCTGAAGTGGGATCCCATATCGGACGCTTTCTTCTTTGAAATTCTACCTTCAGATCAGCCATGCACCAAGCGTTCTATCCTGAGCGAGATTGCTCGAGTGTTTGACCCTGTTGGATTCCTATCTCCTATCACCATTCAAGCGAAAGGCTTGATACAAAAGCTTTGGATCCTCGGGATAGGGTGGGATCAAACTCCTCCGGATGAAATCATTCAAATATGGAAAACTTATCGTGAACAACTACCGTTACTGACGAATTTCAAAATTCCGCGACAAATAACATGTGCAGATGCAAAATCATGCGAGCTGATTGGTTTCTGTGACAGTTCTGAAGTAGCCTATGGAGCTGTTCTCTATCTACGTGTTACTGATGCGCAAGACAATATTCACGTCCTTTTCATCTGTTCTAAGGCTCGAGTTGTACCTCTGAAACGCATCTCACTTCCTAAACTCGAACTAGTCGCTGCTGTGCTACTAGCAGATCTGTACAAACTCGTGCGTGACACGTATCTAACTCGACTTAAAATCGATGCTGTCTATCTATGGTCAGACTCCACTGTGGTCCTTTCGTGGTTACGCTCACACTCATCGCGTTGGGCAACGTTCGTTGCAAACCGAGTCAGCCACATACAAGATATTACACCTATCGAGTGGTGGCACCATTGTGTTTCCAGCGATAATGCAGCTGACGTCTGCTCACGCGGCCAGTTTCCTATCGAACTTCTTAATAATGCGCAATGGTGGGCGGGGCCTCGTTGGCTATCAGAAAAACATGAGTATTGGCCTATGAATGAAAGCAATGAGCTATCACCTGACGAAGAAGTAATTATTGCTGATGAGGTGCGGAAATCTGTAGCGTTGCCAACTACTGTGACTGATGAGAGCGATCCAGTCCCATTTGATGATTTGCTAAAGCGTTTCTCCTCCCTCCAAAAACTTGTAAACGTAGTGACCTTTATCTATCGCTTCATTAACAATACTTGCAATCCTTCTCAGGCCAATCGCAACAAATTCCTCAACAACGTCGAACGTCATAAAGCTCTAATGCAAGTAGTCAAACATGTTCAGTCTCAATCATTTTCTCAAGAAATTGTTGACCTCAAAACGAATAAACCGTTATCGAAACCCTTTCGCAAACTTAATCCGTTCATCGACAGTCAAGGTGTTCTCAGGGTAGGCGGTAGAATTTCTCGATCAGGACTAGTCTATGAACAAAAACACCCGGCTCTTTTGCCATCTGATCACCCGTTGACGTCATTAATTATCGACTTCATCCATCGTAGCTATTTGCACCCCGGCGTCAACACCACCAATTTTTTACTATTACAGCAGTTTTGGATCATCGCTGCTAAACGTACTATCCGTCGTCATCTGGCCAAGTGCATTAAATGTTTTCGAACGAACCCACAACCATTACAGCCATTTATGAGTGATCTTCCCGCTTTTCGTGTGAACCAAGTAAAACCATTTTCGGTGGTAGGCGTCGATCTAGGAGGACCGTTCCGCATTAAACTGGGACCACATCGAGGCGCTAAAATCGATAAAGCGTACTTAGCATTATTCCTGTGTCTATCGGTAAAATGTGTTCATCTCGAAGTAGTGTCAACCCTTTCTACTGAGGGATTTATTGCCGCTCTTCGTCGATTTGTGGCTCGTCGAGGACGCTGTAATTTAATATATTCTGACTGTGGTACTAATTTTGTTGGAGCCAAGAACCAGATGAGCAATCTTATGCAAGAAGCATCAAATGCAGAAAAAATCGACTTCAAATTTGGACCGCCAACTGGAGCTCACTTTGGTGGTGTGTGGGAAATCCAAATTCGGGCTGCAAAATCCCATCTGCTTCGAGTAGTCGGTGATCAGGTTCTCACATTCGAAGAGTTGACGACTCTTTTTACTCAAATCGAATCAGCGATGAATTCACGGCCGTTAACTCCTATGAGCACCGATCCAAATGACCTGTCTGTCTTGACTCCAGGTCATTTCCTCACTTTAGAGCCTTTAACCGCTGTCCCCGATGAAGATCTATCAAACATCAATCTACGTCGGCTTACTCGGTGGCAGCTGTTACAATCGTTCCATCAGAATTTTTGGTCCAGATGGAAACACGAATATCTGAATACATTAACCCAACGCGCCAAGTGGACCAAAGACTCTAAACCTCTTAATATCGGTTCGATGGTGATAATCAAGGATGATAATCGCGCACCCCTACAATGGTCTATTGCTAGAGTCGTAGATCTCTTAGTCGGTCCTGATGGAATAGCTCGGATTGCTCTAGTTAAAACTGCAAACAATCACATACTGAAACGACCGTTGGTTAAGTTGTGCCCTCTACCAATAGAAGACTAACTTAAATCGTATCAAATCTTATCGAACTCTTAGTTAAGTGTTAGTTTTAAGCATTATATTTTTAAAACCTTATCGAATCCTCGAAACCTTATCGAACCTCGTTTAAAATTTAGTATAATTTGTTACAGACTACCGTTTTTAATCTAAACTCATCGAATCTATCAAACCTGTCCCCAATTTGTTCATGTTAACGAGTTTTGTTTACTGAAACCAGAAAATACCATAGGCATTTTGGTGGGCGGGATGTATCGTCACCGTCTAATAAACGATATGATGTCCACTGCTCGGTGCATACTGACGTAGCAGTAGAACGCTGCAATGCATCGCGTATTGGTTAGATATTGGAGCGCGTGAGCCTCCAGTGTTCGTTGTGACACGAGAAACGGCGGTGTGCCCTCCTCGACCCGCGTGTGCGACGTACTTTACCGTTTACAATATTTATTTGTGCTGTGTGCTGTTACGAAAGTATACCTATTTCGAGAACATTACAACCATCCTGGGACGTGCTCGGTGATATTCCTTTGCGAGGCATAATCAACGAAGGCAAAGAGGATCAACGAAGGAGTCCGCGCAGACCAAGGTACGTGGTGCATTTGTATTACGTCAGGCGGGCTACCAGCAGGTCTTTAGACATCGTATTATTATAGCTCTCATCGTTTAGTCCCAGATATTGTGGTGAAATCATTTGAAGACACTACAGCGAGAGAACAATCGACTTTTGTATTATCCTTCAGTTAATGAAACTGTCACGGACTCATTACTTTTTAATAAAGCGATTTATTATTCACAAGTTCGCTGAGTTTAAGGCGCTAAATAATTAAAATATAACAATAATTAATCGTCAAGAAGTACACGTTTATATATTCATGGTAAATTTAGCAAAACTTTGTCGTGTTAGAACAATCCGTCGTATTATGAGAGGTTAAAATATAGTTTGTAAAAGAGAAAAAATTCTCATCGGTAAAAATATTATATTTTGTTACAATTTAATAATGAAACTATTATAAATATTTTTGAATTACTTTAAAAAAAAACTACTGAGTATTAAGTATTAGGTATAATCACTGCTTGTGATATTCTATAGATTATAATTGAATCAAAATTAATAATTTCATTGATATAAATTAACAATGCAATCAAAATTGTTCCAATTATATTTTCACCCTTAAATTTTCACAGTAAAATTGTTAAAATAATATAAATGCAAATCTGGTCATACAATTTGCGAAACACGACAGTTTCCGTTGAGTGACTTCCGGTCTAAAGCTTGGACGAAAAATATAACGGGACGTGAACTTACTCACAGTGCGCGTAAATAATGATATGAACAGGTTATTCTTCAAATAATAACGGATTTTGTTTTATACCTAATTCTTAAAAAAGAAGAAGGCGCTTAATATAGTAATTTTATATGTTCTTACTTGATTTCTCAGAGACGGACCGATTTTTTTGTTTGCAATTAGTGCAAAAATATAAAATAAATGATTAAATTATTATTATCATTTTTTACAGACTTTTAATCATTTTTACAGTTTAGGTTCTTATTAGGTTACCTTATATATAATTTAGTTAGAGTGTTTTAGATTAGTGTTACAGATTTCTAGTTTTTGTCGTGGCGGTGGTGAGGAGGAACCACACTATAAAAACAAAAATATTTTTCTTATTTCTCATGCTGACATCAAGACGAGGCGGAAAAACACTAAATATCTTGTATATGCCATCTTAGAGTGTAAATTACACAATTATTGTAAAATAATGCTGTATATATTTCTGTTGACCTATTAACCCTTTTAATTTGTATTAATTTTTATAGTTGTACTAACAGTCAAACTTTATAATTATAATAATATACACAAAATCGGTTAAAATAATCGCTACTGTATCAAGTCCATCAGCTTATAAGTTCATTCATCAGACCTCTTATGCAAATGTATTTGTGTAAATCGTCTCGTCTATTGTACAGTTATTGTATGATAGAGTAGCCTATAAAGCAGGACGTGAATCAAATTAATTAAACGAGTCGACTAAGCTACTTGTAAACCAATAGAGACCTTTGGGTCCACTGGTGGCCAAATTGGGAATTTGGATATCTTTTCTCAATTTTCGTTCACCGATAGCTCAGGTTCTTTTTGCATGTTTCGTAAGATCGAACCTCGTACCGTTTTTGCACGGCAATCGACCCCACTAACTACTCGACTATCAGCGCTACAAAATGTGAATCACGGAATCCTCGTGAAGCTCAGGGACATGCCACCGAGGGGGTAGTAGTCTAGTAGGTATTTTGTATAGATTTCCCCCCTAATTAAATAAATAAACTATTTAAATAAATTACTTGTTGACCGAGCGAGCGAAGAAAGCGACACGTTTCGCTTTAAGGATGTCACAATTAGTTTTCGCCTATCAGTATATTGGTGACCATTTATCAGCTAAGCCATTTTGGAAACCAATAAATATTTTTGGTGACCGTCTAAATTATACCCATCAGAAAAGGCTTATAACATAAATAGCAACTCAACAAGAGGTGGCCTTATCGCTAATAGCGAGAATCTCTGTTATTGTTAAATTGTTGTAGATACCCGTAGTATATCAAACCTTCGTAGAATTTGGGATATTAATATTCTAACAGCAAATTATATATTTAGGTCGAAATCACAATAGCGTTCATTTGATTTAGGGACAAAACTGACTACATTGGTAGAACCTGAATTATATAAAGCCTAAACCCAACTAAATGTAGGCCTTACAATTGAATTACGTTTCCTACAGACCATGGAATTGTTTACTTTACTCATTATAGAGCTGACCAAAAGAGATTAAAAAATCTATGAGCGTGTTCTTAAAACTATGTTAATTTGTGTTTGCTATCGCCATTCGATTATCTATCTTTCGACTTAAATTTACAACACGATATGAGTTTACAAATTATTTCATGGTGTTATTGCAGTTTTCCAAGTGGCGTGTAATATTTTTAGTAAAATTTTTGTAATTTATTTTAACAAGTTGTAAACACTTTGTATAAAATACGAGTACTCTATTTGAAAGCAGCATATATATATATGCTGCTATATGTATATATATATATATATATAAATGTGTGCTACAATGATTACTCAAATGTAATATTGATAACAATTTATTACTTTTTTGAGCTTATATAAATAAATTCAGCATTTGGATAATTTTTACATCCTAAAAGGTTACTCTATACCATACTCTACTCATAAGTTTATCCCTCTGCTTTTTTTTGGTGTAGTGAATATTTTTGACGTGACGTCTTGTAATTTGATGGAGCCGGCTGAACGCACGAAAAAACATGACTCATCCGCATGAGTCATGTTTTTTCGTGACCTCGCACTGAAGCGTTCCATTTAAGGCTTGAAGTGCAAGCGAGAGCGTGGAACGAGCGACAAAGAGGCACAATCGGCTTCCGCGTTCGGCAGCGTTCGACATCTGTCTCTCTCCTACTTGAGTGAGCGATGAGTCCGCGTGGACAGCTGCTATACAATAATACATTTACATTATTTTCGTCAAGTATGAAGTGCAGTGAAAAGTGAATGTGGTGTCAATTGTTTATAGCAACGATAATTGCGGCGATAAAGGTTCTTTTGTATTCTTTCGATACAAAATGTCTATGAAACAAAGAAAATTATTTTTTTCTACTATTGATGGAATGGTCCATCAGTATTTTCTTATCGTCATAAGTCATTGTCACGTTCAACTATCGTCAGTAAACAGACTTTACAGACAACCGATTTTTTTCCTTAATAAAAGCACTTGCATCTTAAACAATATGATTTGCCTGATATTTAAAAATAGATAATGGCAATCAAAGCATGCAGTATTTTTTTGTGATAAAACCGATCTACTCCACACTATATTTTAAATCTATGGAATGTTCAAGGCTTTCTAGATTGAGTTAGCTCACCCTTAGGTGAGAAAAACCCTTATTTGTCAGATATACTCCAGCCTAAGCTCTTGTTAGAAGGCTTGACAGCTGAGATGGTTACCCGCTCCGTTTGACGTAAATAGGTAAACTTGTAGAAGCCTGTCAAACTGTCTGGGCTTAAGTTGGGATCAACGTATGAGGTAGGGTTGAGGTTATAATCAGAAATGGCTTTATTGTTGGAAACTAAGAACGAATAAGCAGTCATACTAAACTAGATCATTTAGTATCAAAGCTTGATAGAAATAAACTCAAAAAAATATTTTACAAAAAGAATGGTAGGTAAGAGAATTAGCATATGCTAATCTCTATACTTCAAATTATATGTTTCCAAAAAATAAAGCCGATCAGTTACTTGGTTGCTGGGAAGAAGACAAACAAACAAACCAACTAGGACACTTTCTCATTTATAATATTACTAACTGTTAATCGCGACTGCGTCCGCGTGGACAATTTTTTTTGTCTTTAGTAGAAAATATTTATTTTTCAAGAAACAGTATCCTACTCATATGTTCCTTCTAACACCTCTAAGAATATGTGTGCAAAGTTTCATGATGATCGGTTAAGTAGTTTTCACGTGAAAACGCAACAAACAAACTTACATTTACATTTATAATATTAGTAGGGATATGTGGGGATTTCTTGTAGGACTAACTCTGCAAGATATCAACATTACCGTAAGCCCATATTCGTTGTTGAGCTTCTTTTATTGAACGCCAGCGAGTTCATTCTATCCAGCGAGATTTCGTTACTCAAAATCACATTGCTCTCGTCATTGTTACGTGATTCGTAACAGTGACTTCGTAACTTATGGGACGTAGTGTTAGATGTTTTTTTTTTTTTAGAAAAAAACGTCCAAAAATTGGATGAAATGTAGCATTATTTATATTAACCTATTTTTTTTTTATTTAGTAATTACAATAAATGACATGCCAAGTTTTTTTCCATATTTCTCTATCCAAATTAATTTTAATATTTTTAATCTGTTAAATAGGTCGGCTATTCACCACCCTCAAGTTTAAAAATCTATCGCCAAGTAGCTAACGGTGTGTTCAGGTTTCCTTGAGAGCTAGTGTTTTACAGACTACGTATGTTGCATCTTGGGCTTCAGGGTCGTCTTAAATAAAAACCAATTTATAACTTGTCTATCAATATTTCCCTTCAAGTTTTTACCTATTTCTAAATCAAAGCAAGGCATGCGTGTGTTAAATATTTGAACGGGCATAAATTCCCTCCATTGTTACTGTTCGCAAAAATTCAAAATGAAACGTACAAAATTATTGTACTGAATTGCTTTTGGCATCCATTGTTGAACGGACTTTTTATTTATGTTTTCTGCAACAAAGCGGAGGTTATTTAACTATTTTTTGGCTGATTTTCTGAGGAGTTTGAAACAATAGCTTTTTGTGTAGTTTTTAGAACACTGCACATAATTAAAAACTCGCTTTTTCAGCTAACTCTTAATATATTGAGCGAAGGGAACGAAACGTGGCTACGTCATGGCTGATAACACTATTTTTTGTCTTCCATGTATTGTATGTTTGTTAAAAATATAATCAAAATTGGTATAGAGATTGTAAATATCAGGTCGAAAAACAGCCCAGTACTTACTACACAATTTCAAACTTCAAAATCAAAAAAAATACCGCTAAAAAAATACCAATTGTAATTTACCTTGTGTCCCTAGTGGCGAGTTAGCAATGAAACAGGTGAAACTAACAGCAATCAAAATGGTTCCTTTTTACAGCGTTGAAGCAGCAAACTGGCAAAAAGAAACCATGTTTGCTAGCTCTTGTTTTTATCTCTTATATGCTCATTTTAATCGATATTAAGGAAACTGAAACATAGCATAACGTTTGGTCGATTCGACGCGTGACCAGAATGTCGGTTTTTTATCTTTTCCCAACGTATAAGCATTGCCGTTCAGCATGCCTGGGCGCGCTGCCCTCTGGCGGCGGGGCGGTGGGTCGGAGCATTAGGATTGTCTGTAGATCTTGTCTTCTATAGGTAATTATTCTGGTATATGTTTTTTTTTTTGTTGTTGTAGTAGTCTTTCGGAAAGTAATCTCGCTTGATTTGTTATGTTTTTGCGTGCTTGAGTTACACTTTTCTAAATATATGGCGAGTTTTCGATCTAACGGAGTCACACCAGGCACTGAACTGAAGTGAGCTGATGTTACGATTGTGCTCTTATGTGAAGCAGCAATGCATTGATGCGGTTAGTACGCATCTAGTACATTTATAACTATGGATGTATGTGATTAAACTCATATATATTTATTGTTAATTTAGATATTTCATGCAGATCTTAACATAATGCAATAAGTACTTATATATCTTATATTAACCCTACTCGGGTATGGCGACATGTTGAGTGGCGCGCACAGATTCATTTTATTTCATTTTAAAGTTTTATCGTTAAAATATTCTTCAGCACTGTAATAGCAATTATCTAGTAATAATTTTTTTAAAGATTTATCGAAGTCATTATTATCTTTTGCATTTTTTATTTTGTCTGGTAATTTGTTGTAGATACTGATGGCCATTGAGTTAGGAGCTGAAGTGTGCATAACGAGTCTTGAGTTAGTGGGGATTGCAATTTTATGTTTAAACCTAATTGGATATTTACGTAGCTGATCGCACATTTTTATAAATATTTGAAGGGTTTTTCTGACAAATTTACAGATTTCTGAAATATATTTGCAAGAAACTGTAAAAAAATTAAATTTAATAAAATAGGCTTTGTGAAAGTACACTTTGCTATAGTAATTTTTTTATATTTGCAATAATTCAATTTTTTTTTTGCTGAACCAATACGTTATCTATGTTTACACTATTCTCCCAGAGTATAATCCCATACCGAAGCGATGAGTCTGCGTAGGCATAGTACTCTGTTAAGGCCGTGTCGAAGTTGGTCGCTTTGCTTCTCTTCTTCTCTAAGTGCATACACAAAGCTTGACATTTTAGATTCTACTTTTTTGACGTGAGGTTTCCAATTTACGTGGGAATCGAGTTCTAAGCATAACAGTGTCGCAACGTCAATGCATTCTAATGTCATATTATTCAAAGAAAAATTTATATTAACAGGTATTTTTTGATGTGGTCTAAATTGAATCATTTTAGTTTTCGCGAAATTTAAATCTAGGTTGTGGTCAGTCATCCAATTAATTACGCTATTAAATAAGTCAGTTAAATAATTAGTAACTAATTTATGTTTTTGTCGCTGTTACAATAACATTTTTTTATTGGTGGCATCTGACGGTCTTAGCATAAATACGAGATTTTTTTTCAGTGATCAATTTTTTTGTGAATAACTCGGAAGAAAGTGAATATAATAATCTTTTATTTTTAGTATGAACTCTTCATTACTTTATTTCGAAATGATTTTCGTATTTCCATCACTTTCCAAATATGAAATGTTGTCAATTACAAGTATAAAGATACTGATGAATATTTTTGACGATCACTGTGGCTTGGCACACACGCTTTTAGAGCTGGAGGTTTTGTGCTCTATTTTAGTCGGGGTAGGTATTATATTTAAGAAATTCAGTGTTGTGTGTGTGTGTTTGTGAATGTTTCATGGTATCCCCAACACAAGAAAATTCCTAGTGAGAGCATATGAGCATCAAACCAATTTTTTTTCTAATAAGGTTTTCTCGTTGCAAAGTTCTGCGCAAATGTCATAAGCCGTCTCAGCGTAAGTATTGTTGCGAACCAAAAGAGCTCATTGTCTTTTTGCAAACTACATTTGAGGAGAAACTTCGTGACGTCAACGAGCCACTCGAGGGAGTAACCCTAACAGGTTTTGTTTAGGGTTGACGCTGTTATACTACAAGACGCTAGGCATTTGACATAATGTTAATTAATTTTAATTCTGAATTGCTTGTAGCACTGCTGAGGTGATATGAAAATATAATCGATTTTTAAGGTAAAAACGGGTATCTCAAAGAGTAAAAACGAGATCCTATTATTAAAACTTCTCTTTCTGTTCGTCCGTTGGTCCGTCTGTCACCAGGCTGTATCTTATGAACCGTGATAGCTAGGCAGTTAAAATTTTCACAAATTACGTATCTTAGTTCATCATCATCAGCATGTATTCGTCTACTGCTGGACATAGGCCTCTCTTAATGAAGGCTACTGAGCTCGATCTCCCGTTCGTTCCATCCAGTCCATGCCCGCCGCTTTCAGCAAGTCATTTTCCTAGGTAGGAAAAGGTCGACAGTCCGGGCAGGTGCCCGGACACAGTCCTACATTACGTTTGCCTAAACGCGGTCTCCACTCCAGAACTCGTTTACCGCAATTTACATATTTATGTATTTTGGTTGCTACTTTAATAAAAAAATTAAAAACAGAAAAAAAACAAATATTCAAAATAGGGCTTTCATAAAACAATCGTGGTGTTTGTTATTTTCGCTCGATTTTAATAATATATAAGCTGGTAGAAACTTGAACTAATGTTGTAATAGACAATGGTACGGAGACGGAACTCTGAGTGCATGAATATGTTGTAATAGACAATGGTACGGAGACGGAACTCTGAGTGCATGAATATGTTGTAATAGACAATGGTACGGAGACGGAACTCTGAGTGCATGAATATGTTGTAATAGACAATGGTACGGAGACGGAACTCTGAGTGCATGAATATGTTGTAATAGACAATGGTACGGAGACGGAACTCTGAGTGCATGAATAAGTTGTAATAGACAATGGTACGGAGACGGAACTCTGAGTGCATGAATATGTTGTAATAGACAATGGTACGGAGACGGAACTCTGAGTGCATGAATATGTTGTAATAGACAATGTTACGGAGACGGAACTCTGAGTGCATGAATATGTTGTAATAGACAATGGTACGGAGACGGAACTCTGAGTGCATGAATATGTTGTAATAGACAATGGTACGGAGACGGAACTCTGAGTGCATGAATATGTTGTAATAGACAATGGTACGGAGACGGAACTCTGAGTGCATGAATATGTTGTAATAGACAATGGTACGGAGACGGAACTCTGAGTACATGAATATGTTGTAATAGACAATGGTACGGAGACGGAACTCTCAGTGCATGAATATGTTGTAATAGACAATGGTACGGAGACGGAACTCTCAGTGCATCAATATCACTCACACTTGGTCTATTTTATTTTTAAATCGAACACAGCTTGGCGACCACTAACTCGCACAAGAGCGGAAATCAGTGACACTGTGGTCCTGGATGGAGCATGCCTAGTCTGGGATACACTGGCTATCAAAAAAAGCTGCTGCAACACAAGGTTACGTGGGCAAGAGAATTTTCAGCTTGAATAGATAGCTAACCAAGCGAGCGCTAAAAAACGCCCTTCCACCATTCTATGGTTTTCTTACAATATTTTCCTTCACCAGTTCAACGTCTGAGCCGGTCAGTCCGTGTATTGGTGACCGTGGAGTGGTGTTCAGTGTAAAGTGTGTCGGATGCCACCTCGAATCGTACCAATCTCCAGACAAACATACAAACTGAGTGATGAACTAAAAATGTCAGACTCAACGCTAAGTCATAAATATTTAAATAAATAAATAAATATTTGCGGACATTTTTCACACAGCACCATCTAGCCCCAAACTAAGCAGAGCTTGTACTATGGGAACCAGATGGTTGATATATACTACATATACTATTTTTAAATACATACTTATCATACATAATGAACACCCAGACACAGAACAAACACCCGAGTTCATCACACAAATGTTTGTCCAGAGTGGGAATCGAACCCACAACCTTCAGCGCCGAAGTCAGGGGTACTAACCACTGCGCTATGAGGCCAGTCAAAAAATCTAGATTGCAAAAATTGCAAAGCTTTTTAAAACTTGTACACATGCTATATACCATAGGATCATGCACGGTGACTTACTATGGTGAATAATAATAAAGACATATTGTTTAAGAAAACGGGTTTTCACTTGTACCTGATTGTTGGAAAGGTCCAACTATAGTTTCGTTCACACTCGGTGAACTTCATCAGTATTGAAACAAGCCGTTCATGTCTTCAACGATGACACGTTTCGCACACACGAAGTTTACCTAATGTGAACGAAACTATAGTTGGACCTTTCCAACAATCAGGTACAAATGAAAACCCGTTTTCTTAAACGATATGAATGAAACACGCGTTAGTTTTCTAAATAAAATAATAAAGAACAACCTCAATAGCAGCCCTACTTGAGCGTCCAGTTAAAAACTTCCTCCCTGTGCGTTGTATAATGTACATTGGAAATTTTCATAAAGTTGTCGAGTTTATTTTTGTAGACACACTAGCAACCGACCGACCGACGTCGCAGTCCTTGGTTGAAGGTATTTGCATACCAAGTCGAGTTACTCGTATACACGTACCAGTGAAGATCCTATACCATATCTGTGTTAGCAATAAGAATTTGAAATTATTATAATAAATGGCTCTTTTTTTACTCATACTCTTCAAAAAAAATTACTTTTGTTATAAGAGAGTGCAGAAACTATTTATTTCTTTTTAAAACACTGAAAATATCAAAGACTGAAAAAACATATTTATTGTTAGGAAAAGGCAATAGATCTATGTGACATTTGTAAATTGAATTCGGTAACACTAACTTTTAAAGAGTTGATTACTATAAGCAAAAACTTTTATTCTACGACTTTAGAGAAATAGAAAAATGAATTTGCTGTTCCATACAAAAAAATCAATGAGGCGCGGCTATATGTATGGAACATCGATTTTTTTCTTTCGGATTTAAAAAAGTATCTAAGACAGAAGTGGTTGCTTACGATCATCAAACCTTACCCTAAGGGTGTCTACCCTTAAGAGGATGTTAGTTGATTACCAGTGACCCTGTATAGTCGTCTAGCTGATTTGCTAAATTATTGCCTGGTTTCATGAAGTCAACATTAAAATACATATTTAATGAAATAAAGGGTTACCTATTAGGCAAATAACTCAAAAATAATAATGCTTTCGAGTAAAATATACAGATTAGACAGTTTTCTGTTAAATTGTTTCCAGTAGACAAAGATCTATGAACCGGTTTATTTAAAGAACCAGGAAATGAATGTGATCAATTGAGCGAAGCCTGGATTCGTATTTAAGGCAGGGTTCGGATTAAATTGGCGTGACTCCTTCCTGCCCGATGAGCGCGGGTCAAGTACGGGACGATATAGATACGTACTATAGATATGTGTACATCACTTTATGTATTCAACCAAATCAATGGTTAATTTATGAAAGGCTGAATATTTTATGATGGAAAATTTGTTAGACTTGGTTTTAGATAGGAGAGAGCGAAGGTTAATAACAGAATTCGAACTTTTTCCTCTAGAGTTCCATTCAGATGTTAATTCGGCCACAGTCAATATATTGACGGCTGTAAAATTCTGTTTCTGGAGAGAAATTTTGGTGTTTTTCTAAATATCCTTTTGAACATGTATGTAGAAAAACTAACGCGTGTTTGATTCATACACGAAACTATAGTTGGACCTTTCCGTCATTCCGTCCATCAGGCACGCGTTAAAATGGTATTATTAAACATGCCTGGAAGGAAAGTACAAAAAAGAAAACGTTGGAGAAGCAACGTTGGTGTGGGCGGCTACAAGGGTGCGGAGAGGTGTGCTGCGCGTTTAATAAGAGCTACTAGCGGCGTTGTGCCCTTTAACACTTCCACCCTGGAGCTTAGGTTCTTAGCTCTTACGTTACGACGATATTAATTTCGCGTCGGCATTGCATAAGTTACACTGAAAACGTGCAAAAACATTAAGAAATCCAACAAAATATAAACGCTCCTAACAAAACATCTCTTGATTTCACGCTCCTTGAGCTTATCTCATATTTTCTATGTTTATTCTGCATTTTTCATCTCATAAAGCGAGCTGCACATTCACAATCTCGTAAAGTTGTGCTCGGTGCAGCTAGAATTAGATTTTCTCATAATATGATACATTCTGAAGCACAAAGCTAATTACACTGCACCGTTCACTTTATGTGAAGCTTCTTAGACGAGAAGCTTTATAGGTCTTAGACATTACGAGTTGTATAATCTTAAAAACTATTTCTTAGACAAAGTTTTTCTATTTTCAAGCGAAAGTTTTAATTTAATAAAGAACTGAATACACAGTTTAGGTGCCGCTTGCATTTTTAATATTTTTTTAGAATCTGACTTCAGCAATCAAGTTAATGATATTTTTTTGATATTTGATGATATTATATTTATAATTTATATTATAAAAAAGCTTTTATTTCTTCCTTAAATAATATTTTATACTTTCTGATTATTTACCTAGATTTTTCTGTTCACCATTGTCTGGCTTTACCCGACTGCGAAAGAATGAGGGTTTAGTTTCGAGTGTATGTATGTTTATATATTTGGCACGCCCTAGAGCCTAAGCTACTTGATTTTAATGTGAGTGGTGTCAATAGATTCCTTCTTACTTGCAGAGCTATAATAGCTGCACGCGATTTCATATGTTAAGATACGTGGATGTGAAATTTGCTTTAATTTTGCAGTTGGGTTTTTTGAATTCATTTTTAACCACTTCTTTGCAATTCTAAACAATAGTGCTACAATAGCTATTTTATAATGTCATTATGTCATCTTCGAAATGGCCATCCTTATCGGTGTTTTTTCTCTATAAGAACCCAGTTCGTTATTATATCTATCAGGTTAAAATCCTAGTACATGCTCTGTCCACTTGCATTTTAATCTTCAGATGTCTTAGTTTACATGATATTAAATAAGTTGGTTTTTGTATAAATGTTTTAGTATACAATTGCGAAAGAAGGAGATGTTTTTCAAGATGTGATGTGTGTTCTTTGGCACGCCCTAGAGCCTCGTAGTAGAGACAGGTTCGTCTTATTCTTGAGAGTGACACTGGCTACATCAAAAATGAAAAAAAAAAGAAATTAAGGATGATACACAGGTTTAACGATTTAGCAGTTGGGTTTTTTTCGAACTCGCTTCTAACCACTTATTTTGTGGGACAATTACCATGAAGGCATATTAGTTACTATTGTTAATTAGTTTTTTCTATTCAAATGGCTCTTTAAGAAATTCCAGAATATAATATTTTTATAAGTAATAAGCTAGACATCTAATTAAATAGGTGTAGTACATTCTAAAATTTAAGGGTTTGCGTCAAAGTTAAATTAGCATTTAAGATATTGGAACATTTGAAAAACTCACTAGGTTTGGTGACATTACAAAAAATACAAAATTGCTTTAAATACTGAAACGCGTTGATCTTTTAAAATAGGTTTTTTAGCTTTTTAAATAGATCTTTTTACAGAGAAAAAATGGTTTCATCATAAATATCAAAGTTAATATTTAAAATACTTGTAGTTCGATTTCTACGTTTCCGGTCAGTTATATTATTATTTTAAAATATATTTCAGTTATTTAAAAAAACATGTTTTAAAATAACTTAAATATATTTTAAAATAACGCATCGCGTTTTTCTAGATTAATCTATTACGTTACTATTTTTGATATTATTTTTCATTTGATGTATCAAGCATTCAGTTCTATGACGCATTTCAACCGACACGCCTCTTAACATTAAAATATCTCACATAAGTAATTAAGTAGCTATCTAAGTATGTATGTTAATTTTGCCGGCGGCGTGAACCGGTTTTAGCTGGTATGAATCGGTTCAGAGCTAAAATATAGTTAGAAATTCAAATCCCGCATTATAGAGTACATATCGGGCTGTCTGTCTGTCTGGCACACTAACCGCGTTAGGCTGTTAACCCAACTCTAATTTGACAAATCTCGGGCGCGGCCGCGAGACTTACCATTGTATCAACTACAATAAGCCAGTTAACAAGTAAATTAAGGTTTTGCTCTAACTAATTTTAGCTCGTTTGATCTGTTTGGGCGAGAATGTTTAAGTCAGGTTTGCTAATTTCTTAGTTTTCCTAGAATTCAATTGAACACTACGCAGACTTGTATTTTTTAGCCCTTTACCTACGGATATTGCTCTGCCATTTAAATGACTAGGTCAAGTAAAGCATATATATTTAAAATAAAAAATAGTAAACATTTATTGCAATCATTAAAAAAAGGCATTATCAGTATAAAACGATACAGTTTTCGTCTGTCTAACTCGTAGTGCCACTATTACCTTGCATTGAGTGATTATTGTTAGCTCTCAGTTGGAATACGATTCTCGAGATTATCTAACTAACAAACTCACTAACAAACCAACGTATATATTAACATTAAGTAAATTTTTATTGTACGTACGTACGTATCAACCCATAACATCGCACTGCTAGGCCCAGGTCTCCCCTATGAAGGGGGTGTAGGCCATAGTCCACCACGCTGGCTACATTGCGGCTTGGAAACTTCACTTATCTTTGAAGGTTATTACCCTCCTAGACAAGTAGGTTTTTCCTTCACCGTTTAATCATGTGGTCATTAATTCATGCACATGAGTGAAAAAATCAGAGGTTAAACATTCTACTGAGCTGCCACTCACTACGTAGATCAATATTAACGTTAATCTATAACCTTTTTTTACATGAATTCAATGTTTAATGTAATGTAAGGGGCAAGTCTTTTATTAACATAAACAAAATGATTAACTACAACAGCAAAATAATATAGCAGAAAGATTACCTATAGATTACCATTTTAGATCTACAGATAATCCAAAAGCTCCAACCCTCCACTAATCGTGCCCAGCATGCTAACCGCATTACCACGCTAAATGGCAGTGCTTATACATTGGGCCAGATAAAAACCAGCATTCTGGTTACGCATCGAATCGATCAAACGCTCCGATAAGTTTTAGAAAATAAGATAAACACCATCTATAACTTATTTTGTGATAGGTGGTGAGGGCCAGGAGCACGGGCCCGTGTTCCTGATGGAACCGCCGTCCCGACTGGTGTTCTCCAATAGCACGGGAGCACGCGCGTCGTGCGCTGCGCACGCGCACCCTCCGCCCCGACTCACCTGGCTGCAGACCGACGGCACAGCATTGTCATCGCGCGACGCTCTCAGGTATCTTTCTACTAATCTATTAATATTTAAAAAAAATGAATTCCGCAAGTCAACAATGCAAAATTTTATAAAAGTTGTAAAATCTGTCGAAAAACACGTTACGGTGTGTTTCGGTAGCCTTCTTTGAGAGCCAGTTTAATCCAGACTAGGCATGCTCCATCTATATATCCATAATCTATTCTATTCTATTCATTTTATTCTCCAGTATCGCTGACTTCCGTGGTCGTATGAACTTGTGGTCAAATGCCTAGCTGTGTAGGATAAAAAAATAACAATAACAATTTTTTTTTAGTAGTGTTATAAACATTTACAATAATTTACCACTCAGTATTAAATGCTTGTGCGGTAATAATCTAAAGTGCCCTAAAAAGTCGCTTATAGCTAGAGTTTTATAATCGTACAATTCCTCTAAACCGTAGTTAATTTTATCATGTCCTAGATACATAACACTTAACTAGGTGATCTTCATTTACTAAGATAGGTACATAATGATCCCTAATTTTGGAATTAGGGTAACATAAAAAAGACTACTAAGTAGGTACCTAGTTAATAAGTTATTGCATGTTCGAAAGGATAGTTGTTACTGAGGCATGTTTACAACATTAATACCTTTGTACACTACCTTAACACAATTATTGACTGAAATTTATTTGTATTTATCTATCTCACTAAAACTCGAGAGTGCGCATCAAGAAGCTAGGACAACAACAGGACAACAGCATTTAAATTTAAAAAAAATTAAACCAAATTCGCCGCCATATCGTAGTTTAGAAATTTATCAGATTTTACAGAATTCTACTAACTAAACCTTTGCGTTTGATATTTACATTGAGGGAGTGGTGAAAAAAATCCGGCCATCTTGTACCAATATTTATCGAGCATAGCTGACACTTCTGAATAATTAACCTTTCAACAATAAAAAACTACATCACGATCGTTTCATCCGTTTGGTATCTACGATACTGCAGACAAACAGACACGTTATACTTATAACACACAATTGTTTTTGCGTTAAGAGTTAAAGAAACGGCGTTCAATTTAAATAAAAAAGGTATTTATACACAATTTTGTTTCCGAATGGGTTACCAGAACCTGTGATGGGTTAGTAATCATTAGCATGTAAGCTAGATATAATAACATATGGTGTACCATATTTTAACATTCGTGCTGAATAAAACATGAGTTATTGCACTTAAAAAGTTGTAAATACAATCTAAGCTAACAGTAGCCTCAAGGCAGCGCAGAACTTGAAGTCAATAGTAGTGTATTAAACTAGTGACGCCTGGTAATTGGAGGTATCGCTATACTAGTCAAATTAAGGCCATGCACGAAACGGGGCGTCTCTTCACAACCACTGACCTCAACACTATGATTTCCATACCAATATGCAAAATAGTAAACTATCTCGACACACTTCGTGGTTTGTAACGTAACCGTTCCACGAGCGTAGCACGTCGTATCATCTTGTAGCACGTCGTAGCACCTCATAGCATTACGTAGCACATCGTAGAACCTCGTTGCACCGTAGCGGAAATGGATGCTGTCAGCTTATATCTCAACTCGTAAGCGTTTCTTTATCTGATTTCTCAAAAAATAACAAAAAGCTGCAGAGTTTTAACGCTCTTCCTTCGATATACGAGAGTGTTTAGTTATTTTGGTCAGCGGCACTTAACGAGACCAGCTTTTGGATTTTTACTTTTAACTGGACGTTCCGAACTTATACGTAATGAGATATATTTTTTTGGTCAAAAATTAATCAGTTTGATATGACTATTGAACAAATGAACGAAAACTATAATTTAGCGACAATAGCTCCACGGCACCGTTTATGAAGATTAGATTTACTGACTCGGCAAAAAAGGAGTTACTCAGTTCAATGGGTAAATTGTATTTTTTTATGTATATTACCTGTTTTTGTCGGAGACGGCTGGACTGATTATAAATATATTTTTTGTTAGATATGTTGTACATCTCGAATGACGGTTACTTCCATTAAAATTTTATCAAACTTAGTCCAGAAGTTTGTATTTAAATTAAAATAACTGAAAAATTTGTTTTGGCGCCGCCGAATGGAAAATCGTTCGTTAAAACTCATTACATTTTGAATCTCATATAAAACAAAATTAAGTAAATGTTTGTGCGAGTATAGTTCAATTCTATTTTGTCGAGCAAACCACTTTTTAGTTACCTTATTACATAATTAAATTTTATATGTAAATTATTGCCGACCCGTAAGTACATCCCAGCCCTGTGTTACAAAAATAACTCAGTGAAAATATCAGGGTGATTCTAAAAATATACCTGGAGAGTCCTTAAAAAGTTCCGCCGTGTAACTTATTGTAATTCCGGGTCCGTGACTGAGCGGAAGCCTCAGGTGTTGATCCAGAAACCTTCTTTAATATAAGGAGTATATCAATTTCTATCTCTATGTAGCTAGGGTGACCATGCGACTCAGCTATATGGGACGAGCAGATAAAGGAAAATAATGTTTTATTTATAATAAATTTTGCTGTGCAATATATTTATTTTTTGGTGTGCAATAAAGATATATTGTATTGTGATGGTGCTTCGGTAAAATAACAAAGTATACGAATAGTTTATTGCCAAAAGTTCAAGGTACAAACATTATGTTTTCTGCCTTTCATTATTACCTAATAATACCTACTCGGATATTTTATATTTTGAGTTAATTAATTTAATACGTTGGGTCAAAAAAAAAATAAGTTGGATTGGGAGCTTTTTATAAATAAAGCATATATTATTACCAAGAACACCAAAATATAACAAACGCCACAACAAACAGAAGAAGTAGACGAACACGAAACTAGGCAAAGCCTGTATCTTGGGGCTCTGATGTTAACTTTCCATTAGTTTTTTTTTATTGTATAATGAACACACTTAAATTAATAACTTTAACAAAGAGTTGTGCTTATTAATGTATTTATTAAGATTTGAATTAGTTATTCCTCACAAATAAATATATATTTTAGACTCTCGATTGTTATGAAATCCTTAATTTTATTTTTGTATTTTATGCATTGTGATATATAAATTTTAAGCAAACATAATGAAAACAGTAAAAAAAGTTTACAATAGGTACGTTGTTTAACTTTAAGACGACGTTAGAATTATTTCACGTTTATCGTAAAGTTTGTTTTTGAGATCCTGAATGATAAAATCTTCCAATGATACTATGACGAGCATAATGATTATTCAACGATAATGATAAGCAATCAGGGACATAAAATATAATAAAGCCTTTTATTTCTACTACATTAAAAATATTTCAATACATCTGTTTATGATATCAAAATAATTTCAGTTTAAGTTCTAAATATTTAGTAGATTTAGAACATTTTCTAACATTCAATAAATCTTTAATTAAATCCAATATGTCTATTATAAATTAAATATTACCAATTCAGTCATAAAATTCATACATTTTTTGGAACACTATGTCAGGTTCTTGTAGGGTCGTCTCAAACTTAAGAATATGGTCTAGCAATAGTAGATTTATCTTGCACCAATCTCCCTTTCAATTAACATCACTAAAAATTCTAAAAAACAAGAATTTTAGCTGATTTTGGTTTTGAAATATTTGCTAAACGGTTGGAAACGTACATAACTTTTGGGCAGTACGTAGTGTTAGAATAAACGGCCTGATCAGTGTAATACAAAAACAATATCTCAGAATCTTAAAAACTAAGGTAACTGCATATAAAACAGAAAAGTATAAAAGTTCCTTGTCATATGATGTGGTATGTAAAATGATGTACGTGTGAAAATTTACATCCGCATCTTGTAAATTAGATTACATGTGTACAGGTGCTCGTGTCTGCTTACCTTTGATTTTTGACTCGAGCTCGTCATTTATTGGGTTCAAATAAAAATTCTACGTATATTGGAAGGGCAATTCGTTTCCTTTTTGAAGAAATTTCAGATTACTTTGAAATATTACGCTGTCTAACTTGAATTCGTTGCTGATATTTGACAATAATCAACAGTGTCCTATTTTTTTATTTAAATTTACATTCGGATGTTAAACATACTTTTAAAGAAGAAATTAAACAAATATCTATCATAAAAAAATTACTGTTTATATGTTAATACCAGTGTGCACATCGTTGTGGACACGAACAACTCATTTCATTTCTGAAGAAGTTTAGCTAATGTGAACGAAACTATAGTTGGACCTTAACAACAATTAGGTACGCGTGAAAATCTGTTCCGATAAGCAAAATGAATCAAACACGCGTTAATTCTATAAATGAAATCGCTTTAATATGATTCAATGTTCAATTAAATTCAACTAATCATGAGTATGACAGGGATTAGAAGAGGGGCTTCGAGCAAGGAATGTACATAAGAGTACTTTCGCGATAATCAAATTCCTGTCGTAATGAGGGTAAACACGGTCAAAGCCGTCGCATTCAAACGATCCGGGGGGAAAGCGAGATGGAGGCGGGGCGGAGCCGGGACGAGCCCGGGGCGAAGATTCGGTGAGCACATGAAATATGTATCAACTGTTTTGAATAGTGCGCGTCGAGGATTTGGGTGTAGTCAGAGACTAAGATATGTACTCGTAGTTTTCTATAGATACGCCAATGGTAAAACAGAAGTATGGTCAGTTTGAAAAAAAAAATTCAACAAGAACTACACAGCACATTGCATTGTTAAAAATAAATATCTGAGTTTTTATTTACTTTTTGACTCGAGTGCATTAGATAGAGAGCGAGCGGTTTAAAATTATTGTTAGAATTATCAAAACGTCTAGTAGATGTGAAGGTTTATTATTAGATTCGTTTTTATAATTGTGAATGTTGTTTTCTTTTGTTTTTTGTGTCTTAATAAACGAACTGTGCATTAGTAAATCATTATAATTTATCGCTTCTTTCCGATGGTTTTGGAGTAACTATTTATTTTTTTAATTATTCAATACAATTAAGTTTTGTACTGGTAGATTGCCTGCTTGTCTACTATAGTTTTTTAAGAACCGCAATTCTCATTCCAATGTTGCTGATTTGAATAGGAATAAACTCCAAAAGTTTAAATTTGACTATTCCTCTCTATGTTGATTATAAATCTACGGTTGTAGGTAACATGTACGATTTGACACATTATGGTTTCATTTCATGTATAGAGATGAATAATTGATGTACATGAATTAAATCTAGATTATTAATGTATGTATCAGCTGGTCATTATTGTGGATATATTTCTCTACAAATAGAAGGACTATTATTATATTCAAGCACCAGCTATAGGGTATATAAGAAACATACATAGACAGAACAATATTTTAAGTGGTTAGAATGATGAATCGTTAAACCTGTGTATCATGCTTCATTTCAATTGTTTTTTTATTGTTGATGTGCCCAGTGTCACTCTCTCGACTAAGACGAATCTATTGACATCACTCACATTAAAATACGACAAACCCTTTAGGTTGTAGGGCGTGGCCAAAGAAATATACATACATACTCGTACACTCGAAAAACCTAACCCTCTTTTTGTTTTTTGATTGATTTTTTGATTGAATTTGTGATTGATCTAGTGCCAGTTGTCTTATTGAGTCAAATAAGTGTGTATATAAAGATATTTATTATTTTACAAGTAAGTTACGCATATTAAGTCTATTTTCTTGAATACCAAATTGTTTCTGTATATTTTTACTATTTTACTTTTTCGAGCAATCAAGAAGACTCTGATACCAAGGCAAAACACTTCGCCAACACGAAGAATCAGAAGAAGTCATGTTTAAATCATTAATACCTTTCGTACGAGTGCTATATATGCACTACGTATATGTGGTGTGGCTCATATTTCTAGATCTACGAATTTAGCTCTAGTATTGATCTGATGGTTATTCTGCACGCTAATGTATCTTTCTTCGGTAATATAGATTGCATAGCCAATGTCAGTGAATAGTTAAAACGGGATAAAAACATTCTTAAATACCTTTATGGTCTATTAACTACCTTAATTAAACTTCGAATATTTAGATTTTTCACACTTATATTGTAAAAGCGAAAAATGTATGTGTGTGCTTGTTTGTTCGTTCTTCACGCTCAAACGGCTGATCGGATTTGCAAGAAATTTATTAACACATAGGTTAATATTTATCCCGGAGAATTGAAGTGTTCCTATAGGTGATCAAATTTCGCAGCTAGTTTCTTTATAATTGGTTCTATTTTTTATTTATTTTAAAACTATTAGATGTAACACGCATCGTTGCCGCAACAAAATAAAAAAATATAAAAAACATGCAGACTTTGAATCCCCATTTGAATTCACTCTCAACAATGAATTTTAGAAAATCCTTTTTTAGTACAGTCCTACGCTTTTAAATGAATACACTTTCCAAATTTCATGTCCCTAGCCTCAGTGGTTTAAGCTCTCTCTAGATTCCTAACAAACATCAGTCAGTCAGTCAAGACTTAGTTTTTCATTGTAGACTAGCTGACCCGGCGAACTTCATAATGCGTAACAGTAATGTATGTTTTTCCCCGTTCAAATCTTTCCTGAAATTTCACAAATATTTCAAAAGCAAAATGAAGTAAATCGATCCAGCCGTTCTCTAGTTTTAGCGAGACAAACGATCAGCAATTGCTTTTATACTCGTAGATAAATGATTGCTACAAGTTCTATCAAAAACGCTATTAAAGTTCTAAAACTAGGCTTATATTTAGTAACTTAGCCTTTATAATAACCTGGCTAGCAAGCTGTATCTCAGCTTTAAAACAACTCTGTGCTAAGCTTATTTAAACTTTATAGTTTTTGCATTAATATGAGTATAAGTAATTATTCGCTTTGTTAGTTATATCGCAATCAAATTTTATCGCGGATCCAGAATGTTATACGTTACCAACCAGGGTTTAATAACTTACACAAACACCGTAAATTTGGTATTAAATAATTATAACGAACTAGTTTACCCGGCAAACTTCGTACCGCCTAACAGATATTTATTTTATTACGTCATAATTTAAATGGGTACACAGTGATTTTTTGAAAATAACGTGCGGTTTTTTATATTATACTTCAATATAATATTTGAATATAAATAATATGTATGCCACAAATTTATTTTATACTAGCTGAACCGGTGAATTTCGTACCGCCTAACAGTTATGTATGTTTCTCAATTTTTTTTCTCTTTATAATGTTTTTTTAATCCTTTATAGCTAGGCATTTGACCACAAGTTTTCACGACATTGTTGAAAATATTGATGAACATATACAATAGAAATACATACAGACAAACATGGAACATAGAACTTCCTCTTTTTTGCAAGTCGGTTAACAATGAATTCACACATCAGAGTCATGGAGGTTGAATATCAAATTTCAAAATTCATTAATTTTCAATTTTAAACCTTGTCCCGAAATAGACTAGGTATTAATTTCCAAAGCTGCCAATCTCAGAACTACACAGCAAAGTTTATTATCTGAAATACAAAAAAAACCCAAAAGCTCTTTCAGAGTGTTGGAAATAGAATTAAAATGTTATCAGGAAAAATCCAAGTTTTCAGCTTTATATTACCCTGTACCTCGGGGCGATTGTTATCAACTTTGCTTTGTGGTTTCCATTTTCTTTAAGATAATAAAGTTTTTTTTTTGGTCATTTATTAGTAAGGCTATCTTATTTTGATTAATCTCGTGGTCAGTGCTACGTGTAGGTAATAATTTTGATTGTTTGTAAATATAAAATATAAAATAACATTATAATTTTAGTATATCTATGAGAGTTTTGTTCTGCAAGAAATTTTGTGGGAGTAATTACGTTGGTAATTCTCTCTATTTATCTATAGTTATTATTTTACGTTACAATTTATTTAAAAATAGATTTACTTTATGTCATGAAATCAACTCTGAAATCGAAAAAAAGCAGTTGTTCCATAAAGCAAATTATCGTTCGATCACAAAAGGTATTAAATTACTATTTTTTACTCGAATTTGACTTCCAAATCTTTATCATCCTTAACATATATACAAATACTAATTAATTTAAGTTTGATGAACCCAGCGTCGCGAATAATTAGTCTCACGAATAAGACGAATCTATTGACATCACTTTACATAAAAATACGACAAGCCGTTTAGGCTCTAGGGCGTGCCAAAGAAATATACATACATACACACACTCGAAAAACGTAACCCGCCTTCTTTCGCAGTCGAGTAAAATGAAGAGCAAGCAAACTTGGTTTTGTATTGACTGTTCGTCGCATCATAGCTGTCAAATACCGACGCCATTATACTTTTATTTTCACCTCTTTGATGATCCAAAGAAATATACATACATATATACACACACTTGAAATACATAACCCTCCTTCTTTCGAAGTCTTTATTTATATTTCAAGTCTTACGCCCAATCACAAATCACATATATACGGCTACGTTCTTGAGTTGTAAAATCTAAGGCAATGATACGATTGTTTACGTTCTAGGTACATCCCAAACAACAATTTACGAGACAGTTTAAACCCTCAGTCTCTTCATATTTCACGTGCAATTTAAGCCAAAACTGTGTGTCATCGAGCTATAGTTTATAACCGTAGGCTTACAGTTCCGACACCACCGGCCGCTGGGAATTACCTTGAAATATGACCCTTATTGCTCAGAATATACGAGCTATTTACTGCGACACTCGACGATGGTAAGCCGAGATATTTATTTTATTTTTTGAACGGACACCGTGATGCTTCTTCCTTCGTTATTTATGACTTTTGAAAGGTAAAATGGGTCAGATTTACAAGTTTTAAAATGTCTAAAGGAATTTCTATTAAATATGAAAACGCTACAAAAGTATTTTCGCTGTTGCGTTATGATAATCGAAACAAATGCTAATTGAAAAAGTTTAGTAACGAGAAACAAAGAACTTGTTTAATTTTCGGCCAGGACGGTGTACGTCTACCAAAAAATGCCTCAAGATGTGGTTAATATAATGTACTAATGAAACCTGCACCAGTTGCCTACTTCATAGTGTACGAAAATATCTATTTTTTGTAAATTATAGTGGAATTATGCCATTTCTGGATTTTTTTTATATATTCTAAGTGGACACAAATCTCTTGTCACAAATGTCAAAACTGACACAACAAAAACGCGAAAATCACCTTATTGCGTGAATTAGCTGGATATATTTTGATTCGAAATTAATTTTGTACACTGCAATTAGTTACGTTAATTTGAATTTGGTTGATATATTAAAGATTAATAATCCCTAACGTATTTATTGTATCATGTACACTGGCCTGGCCGGAGCTCCATACATTACTGAAACATTTCTTTTGAAATGTTTTTCAATTTTGTTTATTAAGTTAACGTTCTTGGTTATAATTCGATGATTAAGTGATAGGATACAATACAATGGAAAAAAACTATATCTTTTGACAGTCACAATGAAGTAGAAATGTTTTTTTTTTCTGAAAATTCTAGGTCTGAATATTGACTACAGTATTAATAACACGAGTTGAGGTGACACATCGGGGCACTGACTTTCATTCAGAAGCGACGAACCACTGACAAACCATGAGGAACTCTGGCTCACGTATTCTAATAGTACAAGCATTATATTGTTGCAAATTTCTTATTAACAGATGGCCTCTTCAAAATCAGACCAAGTTTACTTCGTTTTATTTTCATCTCCTTCATGTCTAAGTTTAGCTGACTACTTAAATGTTACTGTTGACAAATTATCATAATTTCAATAGTTTTACTAAGTACATCCGCCACGAAGATGAGTCCAGTAGCTCGAACGTAGACGTATGTACATTGTGCGAGTAGCTGGAACATGACCAACGCAGCACACAATAGTATAAGGGCACAATGCACTATTGTTCCCCGACTGCTTTGTTTCAAATCCGGAGCTGTTTAGACACAGGGAATATTGTTAACTTAGGCATTTGTTAAAATACCGCTGGTATAAGCTTTAGAATGCTCGGTCGAACAAAAATATAGTTTTGTTTTGTAACTCATATTCTTGCTTATGTTTAAGCTTGCATATTACAAGCAAGAGATAGGTTTATTATAAACTTTAAGTATGTCTGTATGCTTCTACATTTCTTTGACAAGCTCTAAACAGCTTGTCGTATTTTTTTATGTGAGTGGTGTCAATAGATTCGTCTGAGTCGTTAAAGTGACACTGTGTACATCAGGTTTAAATATTTAGCGGTCGGGTTTTTTGAAGTCACTTGTAACCACTTATTTGCTACTGATTCAGTTAATACTGCCACATAGTCTCTCTTCTTTCCATGCATTTCTCTCGATCTGTAGCTCTCGTAGGTCTGACATTTTAAGGGTTCCGTGACCAAAGTATAAAAACGGGACACTATGTTTAAAAATACATTCTTTTCATTTAAAGTGTCATGCACAAGGCCTTAGAGCAAATGTCATTTTATTGTTTAAATCAACCGTATTCTATTTCCCTACTGGGGAACAAATATATGCTAGATCTACTAATAAGCAATCGTGGCAAGCAGTTTAACAATTCCTATAAAAATATTAAACCGATTTAATTGTGTATAAAATCGGTTAAATCAACAACCAGAAATCTTGTCACATTATTATATTATTGCGTCGTATCTTGATGCCGACCGCCATCATTTTTACTTTTCTTTCGACTCGGGGCGTCAGACTTCTGCGGCTGAATCCGAAAAATACAAATTATAATAATTTAAAATTTTATTTTAGAGTTATGTTATCTTGTTGTTATACTGCCACGCCATAAGTTATAAGATATCTAAGTAGTACTTAGGTGTCGTGACGTTATCTGCAACCCGCCGTGTGTACTGTCCTTGTGTTAGTAGCTTGCATAATGTGGAGATTGCGACGTGTGCTGTAATGCATTGCTTCTTATATACGAGTAGGTAACATACACGATCTCTTCCCGCGTTTGCTGAAAAAATGCCGTCTCCATCTGTGTATTAATTGCAAACCTAGTGATTGTGCAAGTTTTAATGTGTAATTCTAATGTCTTGTTTATGTACACAAGTGTGGGCAAGCGATATGAAGACGGAATGACGTGGTTTTCGTGTTCGCGGGAAATCTTCATAGAAACCCTGGTAAAGTCTCCACCGCTTTACCAGGCAGGGTACATGATGGGACTAACTTGACCACTGTGAATTATTAAAATAATACAATACACCATACGAATACAAGGAAAGCTGACCTTTATAAAACAAGTTTAATCTTATAGTATATTTATTATAAATTAGCTTCTGCCCGTGGCTCCGCCCGCATTAAATTTGTTTTACCGGGAAAATAGAATCCCGTCAAAGACATTAGTACAAAAGTGCACAAGTCTTGCAGTGCAGTTTTTCTGATGTAAAAAGTTGTGAAATCGAATGTAAACCAAGTCAGTTAATTCAATATCTGTTTATCTATGGGAGAAACTTTACAACTACTCTGTTATAAATTGATGATTAGTTTGTAAGCTGATAAAATTTTGTAGTAGTTTATTTCATCAATAAATATAGTGATACCATAAGAATGAAACCTATACTTACCTTTTCTGCATTTTTTGCGGAAACCAGAGGCTACAATTTAGATATTTTTCATGTACATATACCATTTTGAGTCAAATAAGTAAATTGATTGTGGTCAATATGCTTCTTTGCGTGATGAAAAAAATATTAAAATCATATGTGAAGTACGCTTATGCAAAGTTATTTCATACATATATAAAAAATACAATTAATTAGCTATATACAGCCTTAGGTCTTAATACCTTAATGATAAGGAGCTAGTGCTCCTATTTTAAAGATATTAAGGCCTTTCTTCCGCATGAAGGCCTCCACCACGACAGTTTAACGAGGCCTAAGCTTTAAAAACTGACATTAATCGCATTAATTGAGTAATGAAGATAAACCCTTTAGATAGAACGTGAACCTTCCAGAAGGTTTTTAAGTGCCCATTACAAAGGAACAGGTTATGTCTGTCAAAAAGTAATTTAAATACGGTTTAACCTCTAACAAGATGAAATCGAGATCTGTCGGATCGGTTTTTTATGCAAATTGCCATGGTTTTTGAATAAAAGCTTAGTGGAAGAAGATATTGTGGATAATGATTGTAAAGGATTCGCTTAAAACTTACGGGTGGAAAAATCCTTCACTGCTTAATTAGTTTAACAAGTGGTTAAAAGTGAGTTCAATAAAAACTGATCGCAAGAAAATTAAAATAATTAGATTCACGTATTAGCAAGTAAAACCATCAGCAATAAATAAAAACAATGATAGGTCCTCGGGCGACCTTATTGCCTAAAGCAATTTCTTCCAGACAAACTTTGGATGGATCGGACCAGTGAAAACAGTAACGTCGGATCTATATCCATTTTATTAACCATATGTTTTGACTATAAGGTGTCAGTCAATATTATTCTGAGTTATAATATTAAAATTATAAGTGTAAGAAAAATCAGACAATTTATTTTTAAGATATTTTATTCAAGAAGAAGGGTTTTCACGCGTACCTGGTTATTGGAAAAGTCCAAAGTCAGGTACTATACCTGATTGTTGGAAAGGTCCAACTATAGATTCATTCACTGAATGTGAACAAAACTATAGTCGGACCTTTTCAACAATTAGGTATGCGTGAAAACCCGTCTTCTTAAAAAAATTAATCAAACACGCGGAAGTTCTATAGATTTTTGGCATTTAATAATAGATAGAGATATTATTATGAAATGCCAAAAATCGTCCGAGGTCAACTGATCACATAACTACCAGTAATAACACTTTGCTATTATTTTTAGACCTGTTTACGAAAGTCTGGAGTAAGTCCATTGGGACTGTCGTCAAATGGACGAACGGTACAGACGTCGCCTCTTTTCACTACCTCCGGGACCTAACTTCAAAGCTAAGGCGCCATTTCAACGAGCTGTTCTAACACTTCTGAAATAATAATCGTATATATTAACATTTATTTTTATATCATGGTAGTTTTTATCCAGATAATCATTTGTTTAATAATCGTCTTCGGTCAAGATCTTATCTTCCATTAAAAGTTATTTTTTGTCTAAGTAGAGTTATTTCAAAAATGTATGGAGCTCCTGCCAGTACAGGGTACGAGTACATGATATCATAAATTCGTTAGGGACTATTTATTTTTAATATATCAACCAAATTCAAAATAACGTAATTTATAGTGTACAAAATAAATTGCGAATCAAAATAATTCCATGTTATTTACACAAAAAGATGATTAATGCGTTTTTATTGTGTCAATTGTGACATTTGTAACGAACGTACACATTTGTACAATTTATACACCAATGTGGCCATTGCAGTCAACCTAGGGATACATAAATCTTCCAGAGATGCCATAATTCCACTACAATTCACATAATTTACATATTATTGTACACAAAGAAGGAGGTGACTGACACATTTTTGATAAATGCACAGTATTAACCATATCTTTAAGCACTTTTTGGTAGACGTACACCGTCCTGGCCGAAAATGAAACATGTCCTTTAGGTTCAACTCATATAGGTATTTATGATTACGAAAGTGTCCTCAATCAGCAAACGCCTTTGATAACTAAAAACATATGCTCTAAAACAAGTTAATTAAGATCTGATGATTAAGAATTACTGTTCCAGCCGATAAGCGTTCTTAATGTTTGAATGTACGCTAAAGTTTTCAAATACGTCTAAATGAAGGATTTATTTTATTTAGCGTAGTGAGGCTAGATAGTATTTACGCTGATAGTAACTATTAATTTAATGGGCTTCTCGCGTCAATTAGCTACGTAAAATTAAACCTCGTGTTTCGGTTCTGTTTTTACACGATTGCGAAAGAATAAGGGTCATATTTTTCGAGTGTATGTATATTTCTTTGGCACGCCGTAGAGCCTAAACGATTTGTTGTATTTTTATGTAAGTGGTGTCATTAGATTTGTCTTCACCTGCAGATGGTCATAGGCTATGCTTGCCGTTTCTTGAAATTTCTCTTGTTAAGATACGTGGCTCTAAAATACTTGCAGACGGGTTTTTCGAAGTCATTTTTAACCACTTGTCCTCATAACGCGTCCAGATTTAATTCTTCGCAGTTAGTAGCTAGTAAAATCAAAAGTTCAAATATCTCACGTTAGTTTCAAACACAAGTTCTGATAGTAGATTATAACAATGAGATAACAATGAAGATAAAATTGGATATGTTATATTTTGGTGACTTAATGGAAATATATATACACATAAGAGTCAAACTTGTGTAGCATTTGTCGTTTTTCGTCCGATTTTACGAGTAATAAACACAGCTCTCAGACATCGCTTTAGGCTCTTGTGTCCATGTAGGCATTACAATAAATTTAGATTGTAGCGTGGAAACACAAAACATGGAAAAACGGTCAAAGCTACCGGTGAAGGAAAACATTCTGAGGAAACCATAGCATGGTGGTAGGGCTAGCTACCCGCAAGTTGTAAAATCTGTTGCCAAGCACCTAACGGTGTGTTCCGACAGCCTTCCTTGAGAGCCAGTGTATAGTAGTCCAGACTAGGTATGCTCCATTTAAGGCTACAATATCGCTGATTTCCGTGGTCGTGCGAACTTGTGGTCAAATGCCTAGCAGTGTAGGATATAAAAAAAAACTACAATACAGCAGCCCCAGGCGGCACGTCTGTTCTGAATGAGAACTAGAACGCAACTGAACACTGGTATTAAGTTTACCTGTTCACAGTTGATTTCACAAGCGGTAATGAAGAATTAGGTCTATATGACTAACATTGTGATTTAAAATTGTGGTAAATGGTAGTGTCAGGACGGAATACTTAAGAAGACGTGGGTGAGTTGATCAAGAAGGATATTTGTGAAAAGGGAGTGAATGAAGAGATGGCGGCTTATAAAGGTTGAATGGAAGAGGAAGACACGCTGTACCGACCCCACGTAGTGGGATAAGGACAGGAAGATGATGATGTCTAGCATTTGGATAAATAAGTTGTGGATCTGTGTATTTTTAAGCGGTAGAAATATAATATTGCATATTATTATGTAATGATTTCAGTTTAATTACATTTTTGGATATTATTTTATTATTTTTCTGTTGTTTATTAAACACTATAATTATTAATATAACGTATTTCCACAAAAAAAAATGTGTGAGCTATTATTTTGCAAATGAACGTCTAATTTTGAACACCATTCAAAAATATACTAAAACTATATCCTAGATATCGTATGTCTAAATTGTTTGTAAGACATTTACATTTGGTTAAACAAGGCTTTGTGCTTGTAGAAACTTAAACGGGATCATCATCATCAGTCAGAAAACGTCCACTGCTGAACATAGGCCTTCCACTTAACAGGGAAGCTGCAAATCGTATCCATTGGTTTCTTGAAAGATAGATAGATCAATTCTTTATCAGACACACAAAAAAATTAAATACGAGAGATTTTTTTCACAAAATATAGTGCTACTAGTGGCGGCCTTATCGCTAAAAGTGATCTCTTCCAGGCAACATTAGGACTTGTACTTTTAACTTGTGACTTTTACTACGTCGTTGGTCCACCTAGTGGAAGGACTGCTTACGCTGCATCTTCCAGTTCGTGGTCACCACTCAACAACCTTTATTCCTCATCGGTTATCAGTTTTTCAAGCGATGTAGCCAGCCCATTTCCACTTCAGCTCAAACGGGATAATTATCTGTATACAAGGGATTTTTACAAAAAAATTAACCAAAACATCTGCTCAATATATACGTCCAAATCTTTTGGGGTCAGACAGTGCGAAGTGTTGACTTCTTTACTCCGTTTAATTTGTAGTTGAATGGTCTTTTGATAAAACCAACATATTTATTTTGTGAGAAATCGACTACTAGTCTGATCACAAGTTGTATATGTGTAATTAAGTATTGATTACTTTTTTTATTGTGAATACACCCTTCCTATACATTTTTGTTTTGAAAAGAGTCCATATAAAGATTGGCTTGTTAATTAATATTTTTGTATTTTTATGTTTTGTGTGTTGACCTATCTATCTAACTTCGCATTACTTCGTAAAAGGACAAAACCAACCAAACCGACCAAAAGTCGTCCTCCGATCCAATATCGTCCAATCATTTGACTGATCGACGAGAGATAATTTGAGGTTTGGAGAGAGACATGTACTTCTTTTCTCGAGAAAACAAACATTAACGAAGGTATTATATATATATATATATGCTCAGTAAGCTTTCCCCTGCGTTTACAACCTTCGCAATGGTTTTACAGACGTCTCTGAAGCTTCGTAATATTCAGTGAACCTTGCTCGTAACTCTGTGCTGTTTCTACCCGGGCCTATTCTTTGTTACTCTTTATATTGGAGTTTCTGGATACAGTTTTGTCTTAGACAGGAAAATAAATCTGAAAATATTGGACAAACGTCTTCGGCAAAAATCATGCTTTACTTATGTTGATAACATTTATTATGTGACCAATTAAACCAATTCAAAATCTTAACTTGTAAAAAAATCCTCATCCTTTTAAGTTGGTTAATAAAAGGTTCTTATCAAAAAGGTAAAGTCACATAAGTGGTTAGAAGGATCTTAAAAAAAAACTCAGTGGCAAAATCTTTACACCACTATATTTTTACAAGAAAAATCGTGGGATGCAACTAGTATAGCCTACGAGTATGACCATTTCTAGATCAAAACATATTCAACGATTTCTTGGACATCTAAATCGATATGCTGGTTTAGGCTGTCGAGGGTTACAAAGAATGAAAAATGCTTGCATTCAAAAATACAAACAGTAACTCGAAAAACATAAGCCTTTTTAGGTAGTCGTGTAATACAAATTTGCTATGCACATACGAGTACGAACTCTCGCCCTGAAGTGAATAGAGTTGCTAAAGAGTCTTCAAGCCGGTGTAGGTACATGTTAAATGGTTAAAGTGCGGTAAACCTTTCTAGAAGGTTCCTCGCGCGGATTGCGAACTACTCTAATGTAGGTAGTTTTCAAATCTTTGTGCGCTACTGAAATTGATTACGTTAGGGGATATTTATGTCGGGTTTTGTTTACGTGTTTTTTTCATTAAAATGTAGTAATCTTTCATAATTTAATGTTAGGAAAAGAATAACAACAAGGAGGAGAATAGATATTTACACTATGACAAAAAAACCGTTGATCGTGAATAAAAATACATGACCAGTTTTTGTTTGCGAGACAATGTAATCCTATCTCCTACAAAAAATATTAAAAAGAGTAAAGCATCTCTGCTTCGAGTAGTTGAGAAACTAGTACGAACAGTTTTTATGGACGTTGGTGTTTTACAACGCATCTTAGCAAATTTGTATACAGTTTCTACAAATACCATTTTTATTAGTTGTTGGTGATTTTCGATTGATTGAATTGTTAACTGGTGCCAAAAATATAGTAAAGTGTAGCTCAATACAAGCTCTGAAAAGCTTTAGACGTATCATGCTTTTAATCACATAATGCTTGAGTTCATCAGGATCTATTATTCTGCTAGTACAAGCAATCCATCAATGAGTGGTGCCCGGACAAACACGTCCAGTTTGCTCATTGAAGAATCAACGGGAGCAGGAACACGGATCATATAAAGCTTTGAACTAGGTGCTTTACCTAGTGAGCTTTATATCTTTGTAATCATGTTTTGTTGATTTGTGTGATTTGAATTTACAGTTACTATATGTTAATATGACTGGCTGCAGTAAAAATTAAACCGTGTACACAGAATATTTTTAAACACAAGACATTTTCAGCCGAAATAAAATGATGTGTGATGGTCTAAAAGATGAAATATTGGTCATAATTGGACCATTTGACATTAATGCAACGCGCGACCATAATGTCGTACATGCATTGCTATTCAGCGTTGAACATTTATACCCCAAGTAGGTAGTAAAAGTGATCATTTAACCAATGAACCAGTTACAGCTATAAACGACAAAGACTTTTCAAGTACGACAGTTTTTAATAAGGCTAAAGAAACTTTATGTTATGGAAAATCAATGGTACGTGAACGATCACGAAACCATTGATTCTACAAAGATATCAAAACCCTGCTATAGCAAAATAGAGCTATTCAGTGTCATCGAGGAATTTCTTCTTTACCCTCAGCCAATAACCCTAAACAGAAATAGTGTGTAGGCGTTTCTGTTCGCCTCAGGAGAGCTAACCAGAACGAGGCCGTAGAATGCCTTCCCAATACCCTACCCATAAATGGGTATTACAAATATTGGTAGAAAAGCGTTTTGTTCTGACCACGTCATGTGATGACTCGTCGGTTTTGAAGTTATTCTGCCTACTCAAACTTCGGGAATTTCAGTTTTGTCTATAATTGTATGATTTTCATGCGTAGCTAATTGTTGGTAAGGTCCAATTTATAAAAGGTGGTTAGGTTACGAAATGTATAAAACAGTTGCATTTTCTTTGTCGAATTCAGAGTTCGTCCCATAGTAAAATTTGTGCCTTAGAATGCGTATAGTGACCCCTTTATGCTTAGTACACTCTTAATCGAGAACCTTGTATAATCATATTGTTTTTCATACTTTTTAAATTAGCATACAATATTTCGTCAAATCCAATGATTTCGAAATTTGCTGCATAAAACATCCATATTGCATATAACAAAAGAACATTTTGCTAAATTTTGTCAGAGCGAAGAAGTTTTACACGCTTGTACGCTCGGTCAACAATCCGTTCTGATTGTTGAGTTGTTCTAACAAAATACGAAAAAGCTGTTGATTAATTGCACAATTATTTTGTTTACCGAGTCCATAGACTCGGACAACCAACAGCCAAATTACAAGCTTTGTGGTAAACCACACTTTACCAATTAGGTATGGCTTGTTTATTGTCGAAACAAGAGCTGCCTAGACACGCCTCCATAATAATTGATATAGGTTACTTGCTTATTTTGCTACAGATTTTCTTCTCAGTAACGAAGTTCATACAGCAAGTGATGCTAAAACATTGTATGAAATATTTTAGTTTCAGTATCAGCTGTTTCATACATTTTGTCGATGACTGATATTTTTTTTTCTTGTTTTTTTTCTCGATTTCAGGGTTGGGACCATAATAAAAGTGGTTTGCAATGATGACTATAGTTTCTTCCTTTCGGCTTAGTACACCCCGATCACCCTGTATATTCCTGATTCTAAGACCATTACGTTGAACATAAAAAATAATGACATGAAAAAATACCAAACAGTTCGCAATTTTTTCAGAATCATTTTCTCAAATATCATTTGTTTTTTGTTCGGACACAGTCAGTACGAGAATCCTTTCTCCCATATTGAAGCGCTACTAACGCACTTGTTTTTTTACATATTTTTTTTTTATTCTACTAAGCCCTATAAAGTAACACCCAGCACGATTCATAGTAGTATTTATTTCCCTTATTCATTAACGGACATCAGCTCCGCTATCGGCTAACATTAGGCATCAAAGAGGTGAAAACATAAGCTTGATGGCGTCGGTATTTGACAGCGTTGATGCGACAAACTGTCAATATAAAACCAAGTTTGCTTGCTCTTCTTTTTACCCGAATTCAAAAGAATGAGGGTTATATTTTTCGAGTGTATGTATGTATGTATATTTATTTGGCACGCCCTAGAGCCTCTGATATGAGTGGTGTCAATAGATTCTTCTTAGTCGTGAGAGTGACACTGGGCACATCAAAATTAAAAATAAAAAGCAAATTGAGTATGATACACAGGTTTATCTATTAAGTAGTCGAGTTTTTTCGAACTCACTCCTAACCACTTATTACCTCTATCATTACCGATAAGGCCACAGGACTGATTCAACAAAACCCTTTGCGTTCAAATCCTGCTACTTCTCTAAAATTCTCTCTTAGTATTTTGTTAGCTACTATATATACATTACTGTACCTGATATACGTAGGAGATAAATCTGGCTGTGAATATGCATGAGGACCAACCACGTATTAAGTGGGATGACACTGCTTGGAAGGATAACTGCATAGTTTTGGTTAGCAAATAAATTATACTAGCAAGAAATTAATTTAATATTCATTACGTTTGTAACACAGAAAAAAAATAACTTTTAGTTTCATTTGCATCAAAGTACCAGAAGGATCGAAAGAGTTCTTAATAGCTTCGAAAGGTTTTAAGCGCTTAATATAAGCAAAAATATGCTGTTCTAGATAAAAATTAAGTTAAGACCTTATTGTACCATATCTGAAGCGAAATAAAGAACTTTGAACTTTGAACTTTTTACTTTGCAGCAGCACTGTCGCAGTTAACAAAAAAAGCTATTAAATAGCTTGTTTTCTTTATAATTATATAAAGATCACAAATTATTATGTAGTAGGGTTATTCCCAACGGTTTTGTACTGTTTTTTAACGATAACGTTTTTTTTTCTCAGAGGTTTCCATCCTAAGGTTGCCTGGAAGAGATCGCTTTTAGCGATAAGGCCGCCACTTGTGGCACTATATGTAAATTAATATTTTTGTATTGTTATATTTTGTGTGTCTACAATAAAGCGTAGATCTATCTATCTATCTACTGGATAGTGATTTGAAATATATAAAATAATTTTCAATATATTGCTTACATAGATATTAATTTTGTAAATACGTCATTATTTTCATTCTACATACTACACCAGTAAGAACATGGCGTACAATATAATAAACCTTATGACTATAACGACTTTAATAACCCATGTTTTGAATAATATAAATTTGAATTTGAAATGTATACTGCCAGTCATTTGAATAGTATTTAAGCCTAATTTTGAATTGAATTGGCCGTTTCTTTATTTATTGACTCACAGAATAGAATACCTACAGCCAAATCAAAACATTATAAAATAGATACAGTTAGTTCAGATGTAGACTATATACTTAAATATGTGTATATAACATTAACAATAATAATGCAGTCAGTAAATAAAACAAAATTTATTTTTAAACTCTTTGCAAGTTCAATGCTAATACAACATAAAAAAATAATTTCTTACTAAGACGTAAATACTATTTTTTTTAATGTCATTGTTTTATTTAGATATTTTTTGATCAAAAATATTTGATTATATTTACTAAGTTTTTATGTATTATAATTATTATGGTGGTGTTCGTTCACCATCATTTACGATGCTATTAGGAATTTAATTTGAGTTATTTTGAATGTACCGTGATTTACTTATGCTGAGTAAAATAAATCCACGTGTCGTTAAGTTATGTACTAACGTGGTCGAGCAAGTAACAGGTCGCAGGTAGAGACGTCGAGGGTACAAACGTACTCTCATTAGCACTAATTGGGCACCGACTGCTGTATACCTGCTGCAAAGCCTTTGCACGCCGACTCATGGCTTCTTTTAGATGCTGACAATTAAGAAACAAAATAAAAATACCTTCGAAAGTTAGTGGCAGTCTAGTCGGTAAACCCGTTGCCTCACAAGCGAAAGGGCGCGGGTTCAAATCAAGGTCTGGCATGCACCTCTGAGTTTTTCACTCATGTGCATATTTCAATTAATTACAATCTTAATGTAAGAAACATTTAAATACGTTTTTTGTGTTACTAGCCATCCGATAATCATAATAGAACCTAAAAATAATTGTATGTAATTTTAATATTTAATTTCAATGCAAAAAGTAACTTAAAAAGAACCTAAACTGTAAAAATGATAAAGAAAGTCATTAAAATCATTAAAAAAAAATAATATGCACTCAATTAAATTTTTAACGCCAAATAATACTTTACTTACTGGCTATTATTTAGAGTTTGTACTCGTAACTATGGATATGGATAAAAACCTTCTGTAGCTAACCGCTCGTCTCGCATCGAATGTAAACGAAACTATAGTGTGACCTTTCCAACGATCAGGTACGCGTGAAAACCGAATGAATCTAACATGCGTTAGTTTTATAAATGAAATACATATTTTAGTTTTCTTTTCTACTTTAAATATTGAAATCTATATAAATATATAGTAGAGTATTATCTGATATAAATTCACACCAAAACCACTAAAATGCGCTAAAGAGGCTCTTCATAGTCCTACGAGTGTTACATTTGAAAGAAAGTTAATATTTTCATTTGAATCCACAATCATAATAGAGGCAAGTTATTCTCGGCAACCCGTGAGTTTCCGTAAATTGCAATAAGGCTTTCCGTAGACATCATTAGTGGGATTGTTCTAGAGTTACTAGGCTTTAAGCGAATTAGCGCGTTGTTGTGTAATAGCTTTAAGGTTGATATTTGTTTGAAAGATAATCACGTCTCTCAGGTTATTATGATTTTATTGTAAAGTTGATTTCGCTGAGATTTTGTAGTAGTTTAAAAATGCTCAGACGCGTTTCATGTTATTGGTTGCTAAATATTGTTACAAAAATATGAACAAAACAAGTGACTATCTTCGTCGGTGTGGTTTTGCTCGTGTTTGTAACTTTATTATTATGTTAGTGTAATTTTTTTTCTAGCAATTGATCTATTTATATTTTGCAAACTACAAGACGTGATAAAATTTCATTAAAACTTACACGATAAATACTTATATTCTACCTACATGTACAAAAGCAATCTACAATATAAAAATGAATCACTGAATGTGTTGCTAGGCGCAAATCTCGAGAGCAGCTGAATCGATTTTGCTAATTCTTATTTTAGAATATTCCTTCAAGTACGAGGATGGGTCTTAAAAATAACACTTTTCTGTACTCCCATAATATCGCTGCTGATGCGCTGACCTAGGTAGAGGCCAGCATTAAATATTATCTAGAGATCTAACACAACGTCTGGTGTAAAGTTTGATCTTTAGATATAAAATTCTTCCAGGGATGCCATGATTTCACTACAATTCACAGAATTTAGATATTTTTGTACGCAATGAAGTAGGCAATTGATGCAGGTTTCATTAATACATAATATTAAACACATCTTCAGGCATTTTAGGTAGACGTACACCGTCCTGGCCCAATATGAAATAAGTCCTTTATATAAACGCTTTTGCGTCCATTACCTTTATTGTATTATTGCGCCAACTTAATTCATCTTTCCCGAAGCAATTTAAACTCGGACACGGCATCTCTATGCTTGTATAAAGGTAACCGTGACGTTACGCCGTGGTAAATCACCGTTTCCGGGGATTCCCTGACGTCCGGGCATTCTTCGGGAGCGTCCCGGGAGGTTGTAAATCTCCCGGTACGTTTGATTTACCCCGGATAGCGGACAATGACCACAGCGTGACAGCTACTATGGAATAGGTTTTACGTGGCAGCGCGATGTAAGCGTGCTTTTTATTTTCAGTCTTAGTGGCTGTTACATTTAACATTCTCATCAGCGATTTCGTTGGAAATAGCAAGTTACTCATATTTATCATGTAAAGCACGTTTTGTAGCCAAAGATTATCACTATTCAAAAATAAAAATTAATAAAAATTAAAACTAAGGGCGTTAAATGTGTCGCGTTTCAAAAGTGGCGCCACTATTATCGAGACACAAGTGTATGCCTGGTGTGCGGCCTGCTTTAGTTATACTACCGAATGAAGCAAAACTGCCGTATGGACGTGCGTGACGTCACCACCCGGTTCCAACGGAAGATCGACGCTGGTTGTTTCAACCAGCATTATGTTGAGTCGGGACCGGTTCGTGACATTAAAACAGTATATTGTAACTAAATAAATTATGTAGTTTAATTTAATTTCTGTATCAAATAAATATTTTTCTATTTCTAGTTGTTGGAAAAAAAACCTTTGGAGTATTTTTTTTTCTACCGAAAGATTTAATATAATTACGAGTATAGCTGACATCGGATTTTTTTTAGTGATGAATGTTTTAAAAATATTTTTTATCATTGCTTATTTTTTTATTGTCTTTCGTGAACGTACATGAAACGTTCATAAAAATATTAATAAACAGCTGATTTTTGGTGAGCATCTTTTTAAATTGTTTTACAAATGTGGTAGTGCGTTTTCATTCCACGGTAACTCAAGTAGAGTATCGAGAATTTCACATAATAAATTTAATCGTCTCATCGAATTGAATTTATTTAAAAAGATTCGGTAAAAAAATATACAATTCTTTTATTAATCACTTAAAAATTCTTAAAAAGTCTGGATTATAAGCAGAGAAGTATAAATCATCTATAAACTGTACCTTGCCATAATCATAACTCCTGTTTTTTACGTCATATTTTTTAATTAACAAAAGTACAACATCTGAGGCGACGCCATTTTAATTAGGAATTTCCCGCAAAGTAACTTGCAAATTAATTCTTCTGTGCAACGGAGTTTGGTCACTAAAAGAATATCAAGATAAAAACGTCTACCGTCTATCTGAGTAAAATTTACAAATTTCATAACGGTCAGAGAGAAAGTTTTGTTTAATTTACATAATTTTGAAGAGCTCAAAGCGCGCGTCTAAGTATATTTGTGAGGGTGTTCGCGGCCGAGTTATCTGATACTAGAACGAATACCTATCTCTTGTCCGTGGGCTCTTTGTACTCAAAAGAAAACAGCTGAAAGGCTTCAGAGGGGAGGTGTCTACTAGAATATGAAATTTCTGAGATATAATAGGTTTATGTTATATTCGCTAGCATTATAACATAAGTTTCAAATAAGTTATGCGAACTAGGTGTACGGTTAAGGGTGTTACTATGCCGAGATAAGGTCACCTTTATTCATCCTAAATACCTAAGCTTGAACTATGGAACCAGCACTTTTGAGAAACAATAATGTATTGTGTCATGGTTTTTGTTGACCATCGATAAAGTAAAAAAATCAGCTGTTCCATAGACAACTATGGAACAGCTGTTTTTTTAGTAGGTACATATCAGGTCCTCTTTCGGCGTAGTACATACTTTAAAAAAACCCTGTATGTGTTTAGTTTACATATTATATTTATATAGACAAAAGTAACGTTGCACTTTGTTAATAATCTTCAACGAAATTATCCAAACTTCTTTTTATAGTTAATTTTCTCATTGAGAATTTTTGATTGACTGATTTTTCCCAGTAAAAAGAAAAGTGCTACTGCGCCATTTACTGACTAATTTAATTAATATATATCAGAATTGTGCGTTATTAAACATGAAATAAAAATACAAATACAGAAAAAATCGTATTTATAATTAATAATTATAATCGTAATTTTACTAGCAGTTATAATTAGGTTGTAAAATTGTTAATGACATTTCTTTCCATATTAATCCTAACTATATATAATATTACAATTGCGAAAGTTACTCTGTCTGTCTGTCTCGCTTTCATGCCAAACCACCACTGAACCGATCTGGATGAAATTTGCTACACAGGTAGATTGGACTCCGGGGACGGACATATAAAGTATATAACTTTACAACCGACTTCAAAAAAAATAGTTCCCTATTTGATTATCTCGATAGTAAAATGAGGAACTACGCGGGTCAAACCGCGGAACACAGCTAGTATTGTTACATTTAATGTAAAAATAGGTCTGTCAGATTCAATCGCATAACTATTGGTAAAGCAATTCAATAAAAATAATTTATTAAATTACACGAAAAGAAAATTGAGCCTACCAATAAAACCTGACCTAATTAAAACCTTCTTTCAACGGTAAACCTATTTCGTTGAACCGGAACTCTATCAAAACGGACCCAATGTTGGCCCTGCAGGTATTCTAGTTCCAATTCCAAGGATTCAATATGAAGACTCGGGTAAAAAGGACTTGCCAAAGACTCTCAGACGTGGTCGAGTCGGCGCTGGCGCTACATACCCTAATGATGTCACCCTTTGAGTATTCAACCGAAAATATTTACTGAGGAATTGACGTCGTCAGTAAAGGAGGCAAGCTGATACTTGTAACGTTGCAGCTGTTTGAAGCAGGAAAGCAGTTTGAAAAGACATTTGCGATGTTTGCTGATAGAAAGCAAAAGAAAAAATACGTGGAAGTATTACATTAATTTTTACTGCGTGTGACGTTCTAAGGCCCGTGCTTTTTATCAATCATGGTTGAAGTGTTCAAGTGTTGGTTCGTGTTTTCAACGTGTGTCGAATGTGTACGAAATTATAGTTGGACATCTCCAACAATCAATGCGCGTAAAAACTTGTCTTCTTAAAAAAAGAAACAAAGACGTGTTAGTTTTTTAAATAAAATTGCAAACTGTTTGTCTTTCGTAAAAAACTAGGATAAAAAACGAGTCGCTAAAACAAAAAATATAGCAAATTTTCCTAAAAATAATATAAATAAGACACGCCTTTATTTTATTAGCCAGTCGAGGTAATAAAATAGATTTCAATCAATCTTGATGACATTTGGTGACCAAGTTATAATATTTTTTTGTCAAAATTTGCGCTTTACTTAACTATTCACAGATCTTAATAATGACTTGTCTAATGAAAATAATTATCTCGTTGAAAAGTTAATATATTTACTACATATAAATTAAATATTAACGGCATTTCAGATAATTCTGCGTTAATTCTAAAAACTTATGATACTATACAAAATCAATTACACAAGTCCTTGGCGTGTGTTAATTAGTTAATCAGATATTACTCAGCGCTGAGTCATAACTAATTAACAACTATTCAATGTTAGTATTTTTATCAATATTACTAAATACGTTTAGTTTTACTTTTTGCTTTTACAATTTTATTTACTTGGTCACATTTCAATTATATGAAAAATGTATGAATTACAATATCCTTTTTTTAAAGGCTTGCGCTTAACCGCAATTCACCTGATTTAAAGCGACGACGGGGTTAAAAATGTAACGCTTTGCCTGGATAGATTTACTTAAAAAAATAAACTGAGATTACTTACGGCTATCGGGAAATAAAGGAATGAGCAGCAAATCCCACGACCTGGCAGTTTGCACAGCAAAAGAAGATGCGAATGGTTTAGTGCGAGTCCGTAGAACTTTAGAACTTCTACCATGTACTGGTTGCGTCTAGGTCTTCTCTTAGGCTTCTTTACTAAATCGATTGTAGAATTAGGATGGGGGAATTAAAATTCTAAATAGCTTTTAACTATACAATATTTTAGCATAATAATACTCGTTGTAAATTTTAAGAGCAGCGATCACACTTCAAGCGACGCAATTTTCTCGAAGTTTCGAAACAACATTACTGGATATAATGGGAAAATGGACGACAAAAATTTATGTGAAAAGTTAAAGAGCGGGCTTATAAGGGTGCTCCGAGTTTTGTTTTGGTCGTCTCTAGGTAGATAACAAAATAGGTAAGCTTGTTTCATTTACTGCATGACGAAGGTCCATGATGTAACTAACGAATTTAATGTTAAACTTAAATGATTTAAACTTAAAATATGATGTTTAAATGTAGGTTTTTTGTTATATCTTATAACAATTCAGTGTCATAAAATATACGTTAATATATAACGACTTGGCGATTGCAGATTATTAACATTTCAGCCTTCCTGGAGAGCCAGTGTATTCCAGACTAGGCATGCTCCATCTATAGCTACAGTATCGCTGATTTCCATGGTCGTGCATTACATAATATTTTCTTTATAATCAGCCTAACTTTAGGATGTAGTTATTTTTAATTCAGTGAGTTGTAAAACTTTCGATACCTAACACTCATTTATTGACCAAGTAGGCGCATCGAGCGAAAAGTTTGACCGCTTCTAAAATCAGTCCAGGCATCTTTGAGTAAGAAAATAAGATTAGGTTATGTTCTATTATTTGCATTATTATTATTTATCAGAATCTACTCTATGTGTCAAGGGAAATAACATCGAAGACGATGGATACGTATTCCCAAAGGTAACAGAAATATTAAGTTATTTGAAATTATAGTTGTACAAAGGGAGACGAGTGACTTGGGACCTACACTGATCTTTTTTATGTGTGCCCACCATTATAGTTATGCTGTCAGTTAGCGTAGAAATCATAGAGTACGTTTTATGAAATCGAGAATAACGAAGCTCATGTTATTAGCATTAAATTAAATTAGAACGTCATCTGTCTACTAAGTTATGCTTAAAGGTGTATTAAGCAGAATCAACTCCAAACACGAGGAAAAAAAATCAGCTGATTTTCTTTTCTCGAATTCAGAGTTGGTCCCATAGTGAAAGTTGTTTCTTAAAAATAGCTGATTCCCGCGACTTCATCTGCTTGGTATTTATTATTCCTCCTCTTTAAATCGCCGGGATCAAAAGTACCCAATATGTTGACCGGGGATATAAGCTACTACCATACAAAATTTCATTAAAATAGGTCCAGTTGTTTCGGAAATTAGCCTGTACAAACAGGGAAACAAAATATTGAAGAAAAAACAACTATATTAGTTCTATTTCACTTCTTACGTCCCTCTGACTCGGTTTCTAGTTACTTTCTCATTGTACATAAATTCGACTTCCACCATTTTATATCTTATTATTTGCTCATACGTTTATGTATATTTGAAACTTTGACATCAATTATTAAATTCTTGTAATAAATAAGCTAGCTAAATTGTATTTAAATCAAGGCTGGTGATGCCGCCATAAAAGCAGAATTTATAAAGTGGCGCAAATATGAAAACCTTGACAGAGGTTTCATATTTGTACTGCTTGCATTAGAAAACTTGGGGACGTGGGGACCGTGTGCTTTAAAATTATATCTGGATATATCAAAACGTCTGGTGAAAGCAACATGTGACCAGAATGCTGGCTCTTATTTTGGTCAGAAAATTATCATTGCCATTCAACGTGGCAATGCAGCCAGCATTCTTGGAACTTTCCCTTCTATTGGGGGTTTATTATTAGATTTGTTTTTATAACTGTGAATGTTTTTTTTTTTAAATTTGCTATGTGTTTTATTAAACTTTTCATTTAAATTCGTAAAAATAAATAAAAAGAATAAACCCATAGATTGCTATTTATTGTGACATAAACTAAACTAAATCTACTTACACAAAAAAATACGTGTGTCACACGGGGACTGCCGCGGTAAAGCTATTGCATACGTCTAGTCGCACGCACAGAAACACCGTGTCGAAAAGTCTGCCGAACTGAAACGACGTTAGACGATGCATGGCTTTCAACGTCGTACCGTTGTGCCGGTCAGAGTCCCCCACAGAGTGTTAGATTTATTTTCGTTACGGAATTTCTTGATTCGGTTACCGCTCTCAAAGCCCGCGATAAAAGCTATGCAATAGCTTAAAAAAACGAGAAAACAGAGAGTATTTTGGTATAAAATATTTGCTGTATTTTATATTTAACAAAATAATAACATTGAAGCTTGTATTAATTCAACATCCAAGAATAAATAGAATGAATATACAATTTTGTTATTCTGTTTATTATCTAAACCGAAACTAAACATGGATTTGTTTGCGTTTCTTCTCCGCAGAGTATGTTTCCTTAACAACATTCAATTTCTCCGTCGAAAATAATTTCTTATTTTGCTGACTTCCCAGCATAATAAGGTTATTACGACATTATTTTGTTTTATTATCTGATTTCTCGAAGACGACGGCTGCATCGGTATGAATAAATATTTTTTGTTCAGATAAAAAATGTATATTACACCACGTTAGAAGCCCGTGACAGGCTTCTAACGGGTGCAATATAATTTTTTAGTTGGTGGGTGGATTAATTAGAATGTTATTAAAATTTTGTCCATTGTTTTGATTTCTAAATCGAAATAGGTGAAAAAATTTTTGTTTTTTAATCTAAGTGTTTGAATAAAGTTTTTAAATTTTTTGCAGCGGTAAATTTATAGTTAAAGTACAAAAGCATCTGATTGATGAAGTATGATAACGACCACGAAAACAAAGTTTTCAAACAGATATTATAGTATCATTATAATATGTCGCGCGCAAGAGGAGGCCTATTCTCAGCAGTGGGTAAGTAAAGATTGATGATGATGATGATGATGACGATAATATAGAATTATCAGTACGCTGAAAAAAGATACAATAATATTGACTTCACGAAAAAAGTTCAGGCGTCAGCAAATGTATGAAACGGCTGATTATTTTTTTGACGTCTATAAAATTCGTAATAACTGTAACTAAATTCAGTCAAGATTACTTAGAAAATATGAAGTGAGTGCTAACATCCAGACAAATGTACATAAATTTGAAAGACTCAAAGTATAAGTATCATACTTCGCTCACTCAAAAAAAGTAACTCTAATATCAAAAACCTTAACTGAAGCCGGAAATCAGTTGAGCGAGGACGAGCTATCTATTGTCAAATTTCTCATCGTGAGCTCTTCAAGCGTGTGACAGATGATTTTTGATGACGAATTAATCAATATAGCTTTATTGCACACCAAACAAAAATAAAAGATACAATAAGACAAATTTATACATTGTTAGTACATTGGGCGGCCTTATCGCCTAAAGCAATTTCTTCCAGGCCAACTTTGGATCGAGAGAACTAATATATTATATATAAAGTGATAGCTTGCACAGTAAAAGAGGAATGGTAGTTAAGGTTTAAGTAAGAAGAAGTAGGAAATTGTAGCTTCAGAGTAAGGGAGAGATGAGAGGGGTGTGATAGCAAAACTTTTCAGGACAAAACAAAGAACGACACCAAAAAATATTAGAATGCTTAATCAGTCATTTAGCAGTCATATTCATAAAAACCTCGTGCTCTCCCATGCAGGGCTTTGTTTGTATGAAACGTCAATACTAAGGCTGCCTATTAAATACTGATGGAGGGTAACCAGATCTCGTCTCCGGAGTCAGGACACGGAGTTCATTTCCGAACGTTTAGTGTCCCTCGAGGGAATCCTGCCTCGTGAAGGTCTCACTCGGAATTGGTTGGGGTGAGCATGAATTGCTTGATGAAGTTTGTTACAAGATTTACGTTCAATTTAAATCTCATAAATACCATTTGCTAGGACAGAGATGGAAAGAAAATTTCAGAATTAGATAATACTATATATATATACAATATTTTATGTTTAGCTGAACATAGAATGTTCAAAATATATGTGACGTGCAGAATTCAATCTGTTACAGTTTTGTTGTAAGTAAAAAATATGTACGCAAGTTTTGGAGTTAATTTTCGTCATTAAAATCTGTTGTGTTCTTAGACGTGTGTCTAAAATTCTATGTTTTCTAGCTCACAGTTAACTGTCGCAAATACTTCACTTTAAGTTTTTATGAGTATTGTTTATTTTTGTTATTTCTTTTCCCTTTTACACTGCTGCTGTCTAAAACTGACTCTACCTATCTTTACTTTTCTATAATAGTACGACGATTGAGATTTTTATAAGGTTCTTTCCTATACAAATACTACAGATATAATGTTCTATATATCAACGATATATACATTTTAAGAAAAATTTAATGAATAAAGTAGTTATTAAATATTAATGGTCAAATACATATCAGCAAATAGTCCTAAACCATCACAGCTACAATGTTGTAATTTTATTTTACTAGCTGTGCCCTGCGGTGTTATCCGCGTTAATACAGGATAAATTGTAGCCTATGTGTAAATCTTACGGTCTAGGCTATCTCAATACCAAATTTAATCTAAATCAGTTCAGTAGTTTTTGCGTGAAATATCAACAAACATACATAGCATACATTCTTACAAACTATTGCGATTTTAATATTTAGTAGGATTGCAAACTTAAGTTGTCCTACGTTACATAGAACCTAATAATACAACATTCAAATAACAAATGAATTAAAGAGTGGTTTTTGGGACAAACACATTTAACAAAAAATCTAGCAAAAAGAAACATATTTAATAATAATGTGTGTTTGTCACAACCCGACCCCAACTCAGCAAAATGCTGGCTGCATAATGTGTATTTGTCACAACCCGACCCCAACTCAGCAAAATGCTGGCTGCATAATGTGTATTTGTCACAACCCGACCCCAACTCAGCAAAATGCTGGCTGCATAATGTGTATTTGTCACAACCCGACCCTAACTCAGCAAAATGCTGGCTGCATAATGTGTATTTGTCACAACCCGACCCCAACTCAGCAAAATGCTGGCTGCATAATGTGTATTTGTCACAACCCGACCCCAACTCAGCAAAATGCTGGTTGCATAATGTGTATTTGTCACAACCCGACCCCAACTCAGCAAAATGCTGGCTGCATATACCAGCGCTGGCCTTCCGCTGAGAGATGGCAGTCTTATCACGTTCGCGTGAATTAGACAGAACACCACTAAAAAACATACTGAGTATAACTACATCGTTAGAAACATAGGTCAAATAAAACATTAGGTACTAATTTTAGTCAGAACTAACAAAAGAAAGCAAAATTTATACAAAGAATTTTTTGTATGATAGGCAGCCTTAGTCTCGGTCGATCTACTTCAACTGAGGTGAAGGCACGACGCATTTGGTTTCGTTCACAGATGAAGCCTATCCAATACACTTTCAGTCCAATTCTAAAACATTTCCCGAATTTCTGCCACGGAGCGCCAATTACGAACCCCGCGGATCCCAACGATGCCTTTTTTTCCCAACAAAAGGCAACGAAATTCACCCTTAATTCGGTCGGTAGGTACTTTCTTCGCGAACCTTTTTTTTAGCAAAACTGTGAAATAATTTTCACCAGAGACGATTGCGAATGGTTTATGTAGGAAGTTCGACTTCTATCGTTTTATTGCAGCGTAAAAAATTAGCTGGAGAAAAATTATGATGAGATGGAAAATTTATTGCTGTTTGACTATTATTGTTTGGTTTACAGAAAAGAGTTTTTATTAGGCTTATATCTTTTCAATTTGAAAAAAGCAGCAACTAAGTTTCGGTAGGAACTTACTGATTTTTTTTGAACTGGTGCTGTAACTGCTTGAGGCCAGCAGACTTCCAATTCGCTCATTTGGACTCTTTTTATTTGTATATCCTATAAATTGTGTTTTTATTTTTAGAAATCGATAATCTGTACCACTAGTCTTTGGAAACAAGACTTAAAGACTTTTTAACCTACTAAATTGCAGCATCATGTTGAGCGCTGACCATTTCTTGACGCATGGATTCTCTCTTGGCGACTTTTGCAAGCTTGTCTGTTTTATGTTGTTTGTAACCATCGAACTGTTTTACGTGTTTAAAACACATGTGTTCTTTTTATCTGCGGGTACAAAAATGCCTCCGCATAGTCGATATGCTCCTTTGTTCTCCTCCTTTGGGAGGTCTAGGCAAAATCGCCTTAAAGCGATAGGGAGAGTGCTACTACAAGTGACGAGAGCTCTAGATCACTCCTGGTCTGGGATCACACAATATTTAGATAGTCTCTTTCCGGTCGACTGTTCAAATAGATTTCTGAGCCGTCTTCGTCTTATTAGCTCCCAAAAACTATCACCCTACGCACTTTGCACTCGCCAACCATTTTTAAATCTGGGCGTCAATTACCTGCCGTTTATATAGCTAATATAATGTATGTTATTGTCAACAGGGAGGTGTTAGACAACGGCACGCTAGTGTTGGAGCCGTTCTCAGCGGTACAGTACCGTGCTGACGTGCACTCCACGGTGTACCGGTGCCGCGCGTTCAACGCACACGGAGCCATCGTCTCCCGGGACATGCGGACACAAGCCGGTCAGTTGTGTATGTTGTTGTCAGCAGAAAGGTGTTAGACAAGGGCACGCTAGTGTTGGAGCCGTTCTCAGCGGTAGAGTACCGTGCTGACGTGCACTCCACGGTGTACCGGTGCCGCGCGTTCAACGCACACGGAGCTATCGTCTCCCGCGACATGCGGACACAAGCCGGTCAGTTGTGTATGTTGTTGTCAGCAGGAAGGTGTTAGACAAGGGCACGCTAGTGTTGGAGCCGTTCTCAGCGGTAGAGTACCGTGCTGACGTGCACTCCACGGTGTACCGGTGCCGCGCGTTCAACGCACACGGAGCCATCGTCTCCCGGGACATGCGGACACAAGCCGGTCAGTTGTGTATGTTGTTGTCAGCAGGAAGGTGTTAGACAACGGCACGCTAGTGTGAGAGCCGTTCTCAGCGGTACAGTACCGTAATGTAATAAGCTCCGGGCGTCAGTGAGTGGTGTCAGATGAAGAAAAAAGACTTAAACGCTCAATGAAACTACACAATAATACGAATTCACGTCTCGATAGGTACTTGTCGCGGAACACAGACAGACAGTTAGGTGCCAACAGCACGCGTTGAAGAGTGTCTCTTCCAACTGCTGTTGAGAAAGCGTACTCTAGAATCGAAGATGACACTAATTCCATATATTGCCAGCAAAAAACGCTGGCGTTCAGTGCACAAAAACACGTTGAATAAAAATCGTGGTGGTCAAGTTTAGTTCGTGAAGCATACCTTTGTAAGAGAGTAGTGATTTTACTACAAATTAAGAGTAGATGTGGCCGGCCAGATGAAAAAAAACAGAGATGTTACCTTCGTTCGGTCAAACATTGTTTGACTTCATGACGAGGAAAAATAAAGTAAGCAACTTAAACAAATTTAAATATCTCAAAAAAGTTAAATAGAAGCAATTTTAATGATATGTTTTTTCTCGTTTCCGCGAAACGCCATAAAAGCTGCCATAATTTTAATTAAGCTAGCAGCTTCCGGCTCCAGTACCAACATTAGCAAATAAACATTATTACACTTCCGCCAGTGAAAACATGAATCAACAACGCTGTTGTCCTTAATTATTTAGCTTTCATTGTATACAGGGTTAATGGTTGAGGGTGCACTAAGCCGAAAGGAAGTCAATTTACTCAGCATTTCGAACAATTATCACTATTTCATTAACCCTAAAAAAAAAACAAAATTCGAAAACAAAAATCAACTGATCTACATTAAAAGTTTATGGGATGTCTACTAAATGTATGAAACTGCCGATTATTTTTTCTCGAATTCAGAGTGTTTCCATAGTGAAACTAGTTCCTTAAGATGAGTATAGTGACTCCCTATTTGCTTATTACTAGCCAATAGCCCTGTATATATTGTAGGGTATGATATTTAAGTAAAATAACTTATGACTAATTTGGGAAATTATCACATTTGTTTCAGCTACGTCCATATTAAACAATTGTTAATATTTTGACCAATCGTAGCTAATCCTCATTTTATATTTATAATATTTTAAACTTTAATTTATTGTATTTTTTTATAATTTTATCTACTGTTTTTTCAGTAAATATTCCCAGTGATTAAATTCCGCAGTAAGGTTTCCTCGTAATTTTCCACCAGACATCGGATATAAGCATTTTGCTCGTTTTATATATGAGTGCTTCGTTAGGTTATCGGAAAATGTAGAGAAAATCAACACACGTTACGAACAAACTTAATAATTAAAATTTTATATAGCTAGTAGATAATTAAATGTAATGAATACTGACTGTAGTTTATAACAAATTAAAATTTAATATTTTGTTTAAGTATGAAAACCTTTAAACTCATTAATTATTTTATTTTAGATTTACTATATCTTTATTTAATTTCTTTGATTCATTTTCTTTAAAAATACGGGTTTTTGCACGAATTTGATAGTTGTAAAAATAAAGCTATAGTTTCGTTCACATTCGGTGAATTTTATCAGGGTTATAATAAGGCTTTCGTGTCTACGACGATGGCACGTCTTTTAATCAATAAATATCCATAAATAACATGACATACATCATAATTTTACAGATTATAGTGAAACAAATTGTGATTCATTTTGCATTGAAGTGTTTTTAAATTTTTTTTCGTTGTTTTTTTAACATGATTGTTGGAGCCGTTTCTCCACAGTATTTATTCTGTAAATAATTGTAATGTATTATTACTGTAAAAACACAATTAAATACTGAATCATTGACTTATTGTTTGTATATTAAAGGACTTATTTCATTTTCGGCCAAGACGGTGTTTGTCTACCAAAAAATGCCTAAAGATGTGGTTAATATTGTGTATTAATGAAACCTGCATCAGTTGCCTACTTCATTGTGTACAAAATATCTAAATTCTGTGACTTGTAGTGGAATTATCGCATCCCTGGAAAATTCATTTATCGGTTGACTTCAATGGTCACATTGGTCTATAAATTGTATCACAAATGTCAAAATTGACTCAATAAATTGGGTACATGGGATTTTTAAAGTTACGTTATTTTGAATTCGGTTGATAGAATAAAGATTTATAGACCCTACTGTATTTATAGTTAAATGTACACTGTCCTGGCCGGAGCTCCATTCATTTTTGAAACATCTATTTTAAGTGGAATTTTATACTACTGCCCTACCAGCAAGAAAACAAAGCTATAATATTAGTTAATAAGTTTTATTATACTTTACACTTTTTTAATTTATATATCTTGGTGCTTTAAATCTTAGTAAAAAAAATTAGTACCAACTTTAATTCGGTACGGACCGATACAGTTTTTTTAGTTATCTTAATTAGTAAGCTAATGGACTATTTTTATAAAATTAATATGGTACCATCTGTAAAGCCACCATTTTAAACGAAAATAGTTATTTTCAATACTCAAATATATAGTATATTGTAAAATCATCGACAAAACATACGTTAAATAACAATAAAGGTATGGTGCGGTGAATGTCACATACGAGTACAACCCATCTTGGGTATCGCAGTAGAGAGTGGGGCGGAGCGGAGCGAGCGGGTCAATGTATTTAATTCTAAAGATTTATCGTTTAAGTATTGGCATACATTATTGATAACATATTATTAATAAATAAAAAATTATGCAATGCTCAAAACGTTTTATTTTTGCATTTTATATTGTCGGGCAGTTGCTCATACATTTTTATTGCCATTTTGACAGAAAACTATCCATTACTAGTCGAGATCTAGAAATTTCAATTTTATGCCCAAATCTCAGAGGGTATATTTTCAATTTGCTCCCTCATCATCGCTGAGATATCAGGTAACAAATATTTCAAAAAATGCACTGAAGTTTAGTATCTTGTCCTTTTTTGGGAAGCCAGTACTTCAAAAGCGTACAACTCGAATATTTATCCGAGCTTTATTTCATGCTTTTGACCAAAATTGCAAATTTTAATGCTATAGATATATATAAAAGAGTAAGTCAGTAAATAAGCAAGTTTACTATGAAATTATAACTATTTTATTTCCTCTCGTTATACGAGGGGTAAATGGGGTAAGAGGGGGTTAATTAAACGTAGTGCAAAAAGCCACGTAGAGCGCGTCCGCAGCAAAAAGGCTGGTTTAATCAAACTGCGGCGGTTAACTAATAACGACCGTTAACGGCCAGTTAACCTGCGACGGAATTACGGTGCCACCGGACTCATCCCGGTTGCTTTCTGAAGTAATTATAAAAAATAAACAAGCCAGAGATCCGACAAATTTGAATTTAATTTTAAATATGTCAAGATAATATTTACATTTGTACTGTTTTACTTCAGTTCAGTTACTACTTTCAGGCAAAATAATAATTTCATAACCGTCTGGTTTACTCCGAGATGACGGTAACAAACATAGAAAACATATCTTCGGATTGAGTACTTGCTTCTTTTTCTGGGAAGAAACTAAATAAAGCATAATTATATCATAAATATCACATTAAATACTAAAAATAGACAAACAACTTCAAATTTGATGCCGATACATTTTCTTTCTTTCTAAATAACCGATTTGGATAAAAACTATATTTTTTGACAATGTTAAATATTTTTCTGTAAATAAAAACTTGACTTTTATGAATAAAATAATATTTATTCATATTGGTCAAGGATATCCAAGTCAAAACTAAACACAAAGTTACAACAACAAAATCCATCAAATTGAAAATTTCTCCGATGAATTATCAGAAAAACTTCGTTTTGAAATCAGTAAGAAATCTCTTATATATAAAAATCAATTGCTGTTTGTTTGTCTGGCTAAAACTCGAGAATGGCAGGAAGGGTTAAAACGTGAAAAACATAAATAACTATTAGGCGGTACGAAGTTCGCCGAGTCAACTAGTACATAATATAAAAACTGATTTTATAATACCTAAATAGACTCATCAAGCGGTGACCCATTTATAATACAGGCATGATAGACGACAATAGACATCTTGAAACCAGAATCCATTGTTTGCTTTGTGTGCGAGCTTTTACTAAAATCGATAAAGCCGATGTTTTTTACGTGAAGCGAGTATAAAATTAAATATGATCACGTGTAAAAGCGAATTAATTAGAATGAAAAATGATATAGAACTCGGTTTTTACTAGACGTTGCAAAATTAAAGTTGATTTATTTCGAACAAAACTGTTGCTTTTCCGTTATGGCCATAATAGTAATTTACAAAATTAAAAGAGTGTATGGAAGCCTCGTTGTGAGAAGCTATGGGCTAATATAATAAACAAAAGAAATTTCTTTAAACCAGACATCTGGAAATTTTAATATTTCATGATTAATTCAAAAACCGCCAAGCACAAGCACTCAAAAAAAAAACATTTTACGAAGGCTGGAAACTGGGATTTGACATTTATGATTATGTATAGAACTCTACTTACTAGTCAAGCTTTTTATTTGATACACATATTGAGGAAACTGTGAAAAAATGTAATAAACTAATTTGTGGCGACGGCCATCTTGGACCTATTATCATCAACAACACTCTCGTCTAACAAGAAGTGGTTAGTATCTACGTAAATACACTAGAAAAACATAACATTCCTTCTTTCGCAGTCGGGTCACAATGAAATAAAATCAACGCATCAGACAGACACAACCATACAGACACGTCAAATTTATAACAACCCATTAATTATTTCACCGGAGGTTAAAAAAAAAACTATTTAAAAAGGTTAAAAAACTTCTTCAAGAGAAAACAGCACAATCTTTTTTTTTTTAATTCTTTTATTTGATGGGGTTATGTCATCATTGACAATGTCACCCCGTAATTCTGCACACATATCATAAAATTAAAATAAATTAACAGCAAGGACATACATAGTTCATAAACGTTGCATAAATCTCTAATAGCACCTTGGCCCCGCCCGAAAGTGGATTAGCCAAAATGCTGTTACAGGCACCCACATTGCGCCAGTTATTATGAAGGGCTCGCCGCTTGGCCTCGTATCGAACACACTCCGTCAGCACATGGTACACATCTTCACTCACTCCGCAGGTACAACAAGAACAGCACAATCGACAGTAATATCACTTCACGCCCTTACCCAGTCTAACTAATACAAATGGCGGACATGAAGCTCCATTCTCGCCCGCCCTGGGAGTGATTACACAAAAATATCGCTCAAATATACAACGAAACGTACGTCCCCCAACTAAATACACTATTTACGACTATTAGATAACACGCTATAGCTTCCTATGACAGTTTATCGGCGACATGAGAGCTATTTGTTCCACCATCATTGTGTATTTCATGTACATTACGAGTAGGTTTACAGTAACACGTAATAAAGTTAATGGCAGATTAGTTGGTAAGCTTCTTGCCTGACAAGCGAAAGTACGCGTTTTCAAACTCAGGTTCAGTTATGGACAGTTTTTCACTTATGTGCATGCTTTAATCATTTATTATAAAGGAAAACATCGTAAGGTACCTACTTGTCGGATAAGGTTAAAGCTTTGGTTTAACCCGCAGTTTAGTTAGCGTGGTGAACTTATACTTAACGCTTATTTCACTTTTCTACCGACTTTGAAAAAGAGGTTTGACTGTGAGTCATGTACACTGTCTTGGCTGGAGCTCCATACATTTTTGAAGCATGTCTTTCTCTCAAACCGCTGTTTCATTGATAAAAGGTAATTGTTTTTCTCTGCTTTTTCATAGAAACTATATCGGCTGGTGACATAAGCCATGTTTATGTCTCGAATTTCTACTATTTCACTAGTTATGAAAACCGTCGACCTTGCTACCACAATAATTTAAAAGTCGAGCTATCAAATGGTTTCAAAAATGAGGTGTTTAAGGGCTAACGACTATAACAGGCGGTAACCATGGAAACTGAAATCTTCGATTCGTGTTTTCTTCCAGTATTTTAGACCTTGTTTCCCGTGTAATAAAACATCTTTTTTTTTCTCTTATAGATGCATTGTGATTTTCGCATTTGCAATAAAAAATCACTGACCAATAAAAAAATTAAAAATCCGTAGAACCTGCAAACTACTTCCTTTACGTGAATACGACATTTCTTGCAGACTACATACAAACTGAAGAAAGGACACTTTGCCAGACTCGAAACAGAGACGTTTCGCTCGCTCGTTCAATCATTTATGATCTACATAGAAGTTATAAGCTTCGTTGTTACCACTACAAAGTTACTAACTTCTATGTAGAGTCGTAAATATATTTGTAAGGCGGTCAGTTACCTTATCTTCGGAGTCATTAGTTTGATACGCGTAATTTATTACCTCAAATTTTTTTCCCCCGAAAATAGGACTTTGTTGTTTAGATTTGTTTCGCTTTCATATTCAAAGATGTCTTAAAAAAAGTTATTTTTATATATTTTATAAGATTTTGTGTACTAAGTTAATATACTTTATTGTATGCTTGTCTATTTTTATTTTACAAAATCGTTTCCAAGAAAATTACCTGAAAAAGAGCGCTTTTAGCAATAAGGCCGCCATTTGTAGCACTATAAATAAATAAATAATTTTTCACACTCATAGCTCCCCACTAGGATTTCTCCTGTGTCGGGGATGCCACAATTGAATCCGGGATCTCAAAGGACCTCAAGGCAAGCATGCTAGCAACCAGACCACGGCGGTCGTCACTATATTTTGTAAGGATTATTCTCTTGTATTTAATATTTTGTAATTCTACTAAAAAAAATAGATCTATATAAATATCATGAAATTTTTCAAGATGGCTCTGCGAAAATTTCTGTTAAACTAGATTTCTCAACTAAAAAGTCAGCAAGAAGTGAATGGTAAACAGAAACATTAAATGTGTGAATAATACAGAGTATTACCGCCCCAGGAATGGATTGCGCCTCATTACCGCCCCTCTTTAGTGGTTTTAGTGCGCGCAATCTTGAAGTCGCGTCTAAAGTTCTGTGCTTCGCTGACTCTGTGTTTTGTCGGAATGTTTTACATTTACTGAGACTTGCGAGAAATTTTATTTTTAGACAGAGCTGTTTAACAGCAGATAACCATTTTTAACCGACGAAAAAACGGAAGAGGTTCTCAAGCGTATACTTTTTTATGTTTGACCATGCATACCTTTTTACAGAGTAGCCTGATTTTGATAATTATTTACTAATTGTCTCTTTTTTGTCGACTGCAAAAGAAGGCACGCCTTAGAACTTAAACGACTAGTCGTACTTCCATGTGAGTCATGTCAATAGATTCGTTTTAGTTGTGAGAGTGACACAGAGTAAATCAAAATTCAAGAAAATAAATATTCAAAGATGATACACAGGTATAAAGATTTAGCAGTCAGGTTATTTGAAATCACTTCTTATGGCTTGTTTCAGTATACAAATATAACTTGACTTGACTTTAAAAAAAATGTAGTATTGAAATCGGTTTTTACTTTTTAACCTCCAACCTAAAAACGTCACGTTGTTATATGTATGATGTATCTGTATCTGCAGCGTAGCTTTCAAACGTCACGTTGTTATATGTATGATGTATCTGTATCTGCAGCGTAGCTTTCAAACGTCACGTTGTTATATGTTTGATGTATCTGTATCTGCAGCGTAGCTTTCAAACGTCACGTTGTTATATGTCTGATGTATCTGTATCTGCAGCGTAGCTTTCAAACGTCACGTTGTTATATGTCTGATGTATCTGTATCTGCAGCGTAGCTTTCAAACGTCACGTCAGAAGATTCGGAACTGGAGTAGATCATACGGGCTTACGGTTAATCCTTTAAAAACTCAGTCTATTATCATCGGGAGCTCTCGTATGATCTCTAAAGTAGACTGGTTCCATCTTCCTCAACTGATTTTTGATGGAGTTCCTATTAGTATAAGCGAGACCGTAAAAAACCTGGGTATAATCATGGATAGAACGCTTTCCTGGAGTCCCCAGCTTGCAGAAGTCAGTCGTAGAATCTTTGCGTCTGCAGCTTCCCTAAGAAGACTGCGTAATTTCCTTCCGATTACTACTAAAACTGCACTTGTGAAATCTCTCCTTCTCCCGATATTAGATTACGCAGACGCTTGCTATTTAGACTTAACCGAAGAGCAACTCGACAAGCTCGAGCGTCTACAAAATTTCTGCATTCGGTTTGTATTTGGATTACGCAAGTATGACCATATCTCTGAATACCGTAAAAGGCTCAATTGGTTACCTATTCGTCTTCGCCGTAATTCTCATATTCTGTCTTTTCTTTATAAAATACTATTTAATCCTACCACTCCCTCTTACTTAAAAGACAATTTTGTTTTTTTAACAGCTTCCCACTCTATTTCTTTGCGGCCATCACGCGACCTTCGTCTTGTGCTGCCTACTTCTACCTCAACGAACTCTTTCTTTCATGCATCATTTACTGTGCAAGCTATCCTTCTATGGAACGCGCTGCCTTTGTCAATCAGACAGACTAAATCCCTTTTTATATTCAAAAACTTGCTGAACATTCATTATCTTTCTCTTAATTAAGTGGAACATCATGTGTGGTATTATTATTATTACGAGTATGACGTATGTAGCTGTTGTATGTGCTTAATATTACTAAATATATATATATATATATATATGTATGTATTTTCTGTTTTTTTTTATGGTACAGTATTTGTACCATCTCTTTTTTTCCTTTTTTTATTGGTACACCACCGACGTTACTATTTGCAGTTAGTCCGATCCATCCAAAGGTTGCCTGGAAGAAATCGCTTTAGGCGATAAGGCCGCCCAATGTACTACCAATGTTTTTTTTATAATATATTTGCTGTATATATTTTTCTTGGTGTGCAATAAAGACATATTGTATTGTATTGTATTGTATTGTTGTTATATGTTTGATGTATCTGTATCTGCAGCGTAGCTTTCAAACGTCACGTTGTTATATGTATGATGTATCTGTATCTGCAGCGTAGCTTTCAAACGTCACGTTGTTATATGTATGATGTATCTGTATCTGCAGCGTAGCTTTCAAACGTCACGTTATTATATGTTTGATGTATCTGTATCTGCAGCGTAGCTTTCAAACGTCACGTTGTTATATGTCTGATGTATCTGTATCTGCAGCGTAGCTTTCAAACGTCACGTTGTTATATGTTTGATGTATCTGTATCTGCAGCGTAGCTTTCAAACGTCACGTTGTTATATGTTTGATGTATCTGTATCTGCAGCGTAGCTTTCAAACGTCACGTTGTTATATGTATGATGTATCTGTATCTGCAGCGTAGCTTTCAAACGTCACGTTATTATATGTTTGATGTATCTGTATCTGCAGCGTAGCTTTCAGACGTCACGTTATTATATGTTTGATGTATCTGTATCTGCAGCGTAGCTTTCAGACGTCACGTTATTATATGTCTGATGTATCTGTATCTGCAGCGTAGCTTTCAAACGTCACGTTGTTATATGTTTGATGTATCTGTATCTGCAGCGTAGCTTTCAAACGTCACGTTGTTATATGTCTGATGTATCTGTATCTGCAGCGTAGCTTTCAAACGTCACGTTGTTATATGTTTGATGTATCTGTATCTGCAGCGTAGCTTTCAAACGTCACGTTGTTATATGTCTGATGTATCTGTATCTGCAGCGTAGCTTTCAAACGTCACGTTGTTATATGTTTGATGTATCTGTATCTGCAGCGTAGCTTTCAAACGTCACGTTGTTATATGTCTGATGTATCTGTATCTGCAGCGTAGCTTTCAAACGTCACGTTGTTATATGTTTGATGTATCTGTATCTGCAGCGTAGCTTTCAAACGTCACGTTGTTATATGTCTGATGTATCTGTATCTGCAGCGTAGCTTTCAAACGTCACGTTGTTATATGTCTGATGTATCTGTATCTGCAGCGTAGCTTTCAAACGTCACGTTGTTATATGTTTGATGTATCTGTATCTGCAGCGTAGCTTTCAAACGGATGAACTGATATTCATTTTATTTTTTTATTTCAAAGTTGGATTAGTCGCTAGTGTTCTTAGCAGCTTAACTAAGTTAAAAAAAATAGTCTAATGGACCAAAAACTAAGCTAAGTTAGTTTAGCTTAGCTCGCATAGCTGACGCAGTTTTCAGTACTTGTGTGCAGACCACAAAATATGACAACTAAGCTATGTGAGCTAATGAACTAAAATATTCGAAGCTATGTTACTTGTGTATGCCGATGCGCAGCTACACGAGCTGTGCTTATATCTGTCATTTTTTTTATAGCAAATGCAAATGTCTTGAAGTCAACCGCTTCGCTAGCACAATCAACTTTATAGCAGATGTTTCAAAAATATATGGAGCTCCGGCCACAACAGTGTTCATAATATTATGATATTTAATCTTTTAACTAAATAACGTAGCTTATTGCAGTGTGCAAAATTAATTTAAAATCAAAATGTGTTCAAGTTACTTACGCTAAAACGCGATTAACACGCTTTTGGTAAGTCTTTTTTGACTTTGTGAAGTACAGTATAATTCATAGATCTATGTGACTTATTGAGTCAATATAGGATACAAATATCTTCCAGAGATTCCACAATTCAACTATATTTCACAGAGTTTAGATATTTTTGTACACAATGAAGTAAGCAACTGATGCAGGTTTCATTAATACACAATATTAACCACATCTTTAGGCATTTTTAGGTAAACTTACACCGTCCTGGCCGAAATCGAAACAAGTTCTTTAGATCAAACACAGAAACAAAAAAAAACAAAAATATTACCTACTTCACGAAACAGTTTAAGGTTACATAAACTAAGATTACTTATGTCTGTTTTCGTTCAAAAATCTACACACCGCAAGCGACCCCTAGCTAAAGTTTGGGGAACTTGCACAACTAGGCCGCAGGAAGACCAACGTCTGTGTTTACTTAGGTACCTACAGTTAATGCCAACAGTTCACCTTCCCACCTGCTCCCACGCTAATTGTGTTTTACTATTTACGTATTTACATAGGATGACTCTGGTTAGGTAATACTGTGGCTTTAGATTTAAGTAGCCTACGAGTACTGACACAATTTATACTAAGCTTGCCTAATTCAACAATATAATCATATGTTCGTCTGACTATCTTCATGTACTAATTGACTGAGCAAGCGAAGCAACTTTCCCACAAAACATGTATAAAGAGCCTGAGCTACCGGTGAAGGAACACATCGTGAAGAAACCATAGCATGGTGGTAGGACGTTCATATCGCTCGCCTGGCTAGCTACCACCCTCAAGTTGTAAAATTTGTCACCTAGCACCTAACGGTGTGTTCCGGCAGCCTTCCTTGAAAGCCAGTGTATTCCAGACTAGGCATGTTCCATCTATAGCTACAGTATCGCTGACTTCCGTGGTCGTTCGAACTTGTGGTCAAATGCCTGTGCTGCTGTGTTGGATAAAAAAGAGCCTTTCGTCTGTCAGTTTGTATGTTTGTCCGCAAGAAATTATGTAGTTTGTATATGCAGGTTGCAGTTTTCAACCGATCTTGACGGAACTTAGTGTCTGTCAGTAGGCTGTATCTTATAAACCGTGACAGCTAGACAGTTGAAATTTGACTTTAATTAAGACAGTTCTGTTCAAATATTCACAGATGATGTATTTCTGTCGCCGTTTTGACAATAGTAGGGGAGCCCACGATGCTAAATGGGGATTTACTCGAGCGTCAGAGAGACGTATTGCGTTACAAAGCTTGGATGATAGGAAGTAGAAAATATTATAGGTGTATCCCATTTTAGTGGTGGAGGAAGCATCTAGAAGGATATTTTTTTTTTCTAAGGAAATCAATACATGTAAATGTTCGAGCGTGTCAGATTATAATATTTTCTATGCTCCATCATGCTTCTGATAACAAATATATGTTAAACTGACAATTTGCATGGTGGGGGTGGCCACACAGGTTGAAAATAGTTAAGAAAAAAGAAATCCCCCACTCCCTAATATTCCACTCAAATCATTTAATTATTGACATGTACACTGTTTAGCTAGTAATAAACCTACCGTATCTTAATCTAACGCATTTGATTATTTCTGGCAAACAAAGTTTTTTTTTTTAATATTTTGCGGGCTGCTCTATTAGCTCGGCTCTGTATTGAGAGCTTATATTTGGTAGATACACTCAACAGGACCTAAGGAATCTCCCATGTGTTAATCTGTCACGGTCGAGTATGTCACAAAATCCCCTCTTGGGGTAGTAGGGGACTACTACAACAAATACTAAAAAAAGATTAATATTGTTTTTCAAGAGAAGCTTCTATAGAATAAACGTGTTTTTAGAAACGTGTAGAAACTTAAACTAATACCTTTTTCTCACCCATTGCTAGAAAAAATTATCGCCGGATGACTTCATTTACATTTTATAACAGAATCCCACAAACAGTATCAATGAATAATTTTGTCTTGCTGTATCTTTTAATTTTGTTTGGTATGTATGCAGTAAAGTTAAATTCATTCATTCATTCAGCATCGTTTTTTTATATAACAGCAGCAGGGATGACCAGTATTGCATAATTTATTGCATTTGGCGATTTGTGGGAATAAGCTTAATCACACAATTAACCTATCATTCCAAACAAAAACAACTAACGGTCATTTCTGAAAACAAAAAACGCGTATTCTCAGCTTAAATGTAATGTCCCTACGTATTTAGTTTAAAAACCGTTGTTTCCGAGATATTTAGAGACGCTATCGGGGCCGCTTGCTGGCTGTCTTTCTCCGCGATATAGTAACGTCGCCCCGGGGACGGGAAAAACAAAAGCCTGTCTTTTGAGTTCTTTTTGCGCAAATAAGCCGATTCGCGCAAAAAGTTCGCGCCGAGGGAGAAACTCTAGTGGCACGCACTACATGGATATAATGACGGTGTGTTTTTGTTTCACTTTTTTTTACTACTGGTTTTTTTTTATCCTGAACAGCTAGGCATTTGACCAGAAGTTCGCACAACCACGGAAGACAGCGACACTGTAGCCCTAGATAGAACATGCCTAATCTGGAATACACCGGCTCTCAAGGAAGGCTGCCGGAACACACCGTTAGGTGCTAGGCGACAGATTTTACAACTTGAGGGTGGTAGCTAGCCAGACGAGCGATAGGAAACACCCTACCAGCATGCTATGGTTTCCTCACGATGTTTTCCTTCACCGGTAGCTCAGGCTCTTTTTGCATGTTTCGTGAGATTTGAACCTCGTACCTTTTGCACGGCAATCGATCCCACTAACCACTCGAACATCATCGCTACAAATCATGGTTTCTCGGTCTGTTCTTTTAATATTCTCGTTCATTATGTGTAACTCATTATATTATACATTATGATTGCTATGTTTAGTTATTAGTGATATTTTATTATGGTTGTTCGTTACACAAGAACGATGATTCTACTCGTACAAGCTGCATTCACATATATGTATATATATTTGATGAGTTTGTAAAAAGAATTGCTTTCAAAAATATTCTTAAATTTTTATTTGAATGTAATAAAATTGAGATCCATTATTCTATCAGGAATTGTACATCAGTATTTTGGAATAAAACCCCTGTTTCTTACATTTATCGAAATTTTACAGGTTTCTTTGTACATATTACATGACAATGGAGAAATCCTATTTGGAAGCTGTGAGTGTAAAAACTATTTTTTCTGATTTTGACGGAGCGCTGTTAACTTTTTCTCGTTCATATGGCCCGTGGACTGCTCAATTTGGTCCTTTCAGAATAAAGAAATCAAAAAACAAGTCACGCGACATTAATTCGTCACACTAAAAGATAGCCTAGTATGAACAAAGCTTCCGGAATCGGATCTCCGCTACCGGATACCAATAAATCTTTGGTCCGAACACAAATCAATTTATCGTGTGATTTAGGCGTTTGTTTAATGGCTGCGACGCACGAGTAGTAACAACCCTGTAATAGATTAATTACACCACTCTATCTTAACGTCCGGTCGATGTGTATTTATGATGTCGTTATAATTATTATGAGGTAAACCAAGCTATCTACGGAAGTTGGCGTTCGGCGAATTAGAAAAATAACTTTCATATATCCAATGTGTTGTGTGGCCCGCGTTGATCTATTCTATTTGTCAATTTGTTACGCCAAGTCGTAATAGGAGGGTTTCCTCTATACAATAGTAATTTTACCACCAAATCAACTTTTTTTACCCGACTGCGAAAGAATTTCGAGTGAGTATATGCATTCTTCTATTTCTTTGGCACGCTCAAGAGTCTAAAAAGCTTGTGGTATTTTATATGAGTGGTATCAATAGATTTGTGTTAGTCGTGAGAGTGCCACTGGGTATAATAAAATTTAAAAAAACTAAGATTAGGGATGATACACAGGTTTTAAAAATTTAGCGTTCAAGTTTTTTTTTAAGTCGCTTCTCATGCCTTGTTGTCAATAATCATGGTTAAAATAGTGTTTTGATGGATCTAAAAATTAAGGCATATTGCATGCGAGGTTACTTTAAATATTTACTAGCTTTTTCCCACGGCTCCTCCCGCGTCCATATTTCAAACTACCTGTGCGCAAAACAATCAAGCGGATATGTCTTTCAGTTGCTGTGAAGAAGACGAACAAACCACACACTCTTGCATTTACAATATGTGTGGAGATGAAGTAACCTGTTCTAAACATAATAGTATATACTACGGACTCTCCTGGACGAAAGTTTTACATAGCTTTCGCCTTAAATTTTCGAAACATTTAAATATTTTTTTTTGATCGTTCTTAATTAAAAAGAAGGTACACAATCATTCTGAAATTCTAAATAAATTATGTCGCCGAGAGACCATCAAATAAATTCACTAATTGGACAAACAAGTGTCGAGTTTGTGTCCTTTTTTGTGCAAATGAAAAACCTTCATTTAGGAACGGAGGTAGAGAACAAACTTTGTCGCAATTTTAATTACGTATTTCGTTGAAGTTTTTTTAGACGCGGATTTTCTTGCATTTATTAGGGACATTAGACAGAGAAGAAAAATACCTCTGGATATGTTTAATTACATTATTTAGGTGTCAAAATTATTAAAAAACAAAACGAACGATTCACACTAACTCCTTCACCCTCAAACGGCTAGACGGATTTAAATGAAATTTGGTACCAAGATAGCTTATGACCTAAATTAACACATGAATTACTTTTCATCTTATAAAAGAGCAGTGTACTCGTGGGATAATCAAATTTCCGCGAGTCATACCGCGGGGCGTAGGTATAGAAAATACATTTACATTTACTCAAAACTATATTTATTGAGGTCTAAAATTCGTATCAGCTAATAGAAAATCACCAATTACCAATAAAGTATCAGGAATTCCTTACTGATTCTTCCAAAAGCAAAAAATACAACAATTTTCCTAATTTTTCCCGCCTCAATCATTCTTCCAGACAAAGAGCAGCGATAGCAGTGATAGTATCAGGCAGTGCATAAATCAGCGGGCAGATATCGGTGGCTCGTGTCCATTGCTCGTTCCGCCAATAATTCAAACCAGACAAGCGCATTAGCCGATCGATGGTTGGTGCCGTTCTAAATGCTGCCGTTTGTCCACCGCGAATTTACAGTCGGATGTTTTTTTGTGGTACATAGTGACCCCGTTTGGTAGATTTTAGAGAGAAATATTGCATTGAATATTCTGCTAAAGTAACTAACTGGAATAAAAATGTAGTAACTTAACAGTTATTTTTAACTATTTGAGATTTTTAAACTAAGAAAAATGTGTGTACAAAAAAAATAACATAGATTTGTATCAAACATTTTATCTAATGGTTTTTCCTTTCTTTATTAGATTATAAATTCAATTTCAATTGGAATTTTTTTATCAAACAAAATTAATAATTCAATAAACCTCCTACACAATGTAAGAACAGTGTAATTCGCCATTTTGTGATAGCGGTCATCTTGTATTTGAAATATAGTTCAGTCAAGGGCTTTCATATTACATCCATATTGAGTGAGTAGTGAAAAAATAATATTTAATCCGCCATTTGTCGCATGCCGCTGCAGCAGCATCTTGGACCTATTTTCATCAAACACATTCCCAAACACCCTTAAACTTATAAAAATACCCCATCGATTTTCGTCGAAGGTTAAAAAGATTGCTATCATAATGAAAATGTTCTTTAGGATTAAAGTTTGGATAACGATCCATAATATCAGTTTTGTTAGCTCGGTCGGTGTCTGCCCTCAGGGCGACGACACGGGCGGGCCGGTTACTTATTCATTTCATTTATTTTTATACTAGAACAAGCACAAATATCTTCAAAAATAACATGACATGTGTACGCGTAGGTATATAATGTACGTATTGATATTAGAGGAATATATGAGACTTTTTATATATAAAGACAGGCCAGGCACCTACGGCATTGCTAAAGTAAAAAGAAGTGGTTAGAAGCGAATTCAAAAAAACGCGACTGCTAAATCGTTAAACCTGTATGTACATCATCCTGAACTGATGGGACTGACATGCCATTGTTGGCAAAAGTCCCAAATTAAAAGAAGAATAAAAAAAAAAAACATCCTGAACTTTTATTTTAATTTTGATATACCCAGTATCATTGTCACAACTAAGACGAATCTATTAATTCCACTCACATAAGAATACGACAAGCCGTTTAGGCTCTACGGCGTGACAAATAATTATATATACATACATACATACTTACGTATATAGACTCGAAAAACATACTCGTAACGCTCCTTCTTATCACCCGACTGCGAAGTAATAAAGAAATTAAAAACTTTGAACCTCCCTTTTTATCCTCTTATGAAATGAATTCTCCTGATGAAATCCTTTCTTAATAAACCCCTCCACCTACAAGAAACTTTAATATTAACTTTTCTATTTCAAATTATTTGAAATGCTATGAATTTAAATATTATTATTATATAAACTAGTATAATCTAGTATATCTGTTGTAATTTAAAATTCGCGCCTCTTTCATCTTACTAGGCGTCAGTGTCACTTCGACGTTTACCTTTTTTTGGAATGTACGCAGCGCCCTCTCGCTCTCTTGTAAAAACCTCTCTCGTAAGAAACGTGTGTGAATTTGTAAGATTACTTAAAACTACAATAAAAACTACTGATATAATTGCAAAAGGACGTTTAATTTATCAGGTTATGGGCCCAGCACGCCTGCAACTTGAAATTTAATTCGTACCTTTTGTAATTTTTCCGAGGATCGCACCACACCGGAAGATAACCTCACTTCGCGCCGCGTGCCGTCCGCCGAGAAATTCTCTTCTCTGAACTAATGAAGATGAACTCCAACGGCAGTATCCCAACGACTCTAATTGAAAAGTTAACGGGCCGTGAAAACTTCGCGAGCTGGAGGTTTGCTGTACAAACATACTTAGAGCATGAGGAGCTCTGGGACTGCATTGCCGGTGACAAGGTGCCCGACCCAAAGCGAGACATGAAGGCGAAGTCAAAGATCATTCTGCTAGTGGATCCCATTAACTTCATCCATATACAGGAAGCAAAATCTGCGAAGGAAGTATGGGAAAATCTATGCAATGCATTTGAGGACTCAGGCTTGACGAGAAGAGTGGGACTTTTACGAGAGCTCATCACGACAACTCTTGATAGCTGTCAGACTACTGAAGTGTATGTTAATAAAATGATGAGCTGTGCTCACAAGCTCCGGAACATTGGATTTAAAATAGATGATGAATATTTGGGAGCACTGTTTCTTGCTGGATTGCCAGAACATTATAAACCGATGATCATGGCCATCGAAAACTCTGGAATAAAGATAACAGCAGATACTATAAAAATAAAACTCTTACAAGAAGTTAAAAGTTCCGATAGCTCAATGGCATTCTACTCAAACAAAAATAAGCAATCTGACAGGAAGGGACCGAGATGTTTCTCCTGTAATAACTATGGTCATATAGCAAGAAATTGCAAGTCTCGAAAGAAAAAAGAAGACCAGAAAAGGAGTAAAGGGGACTCTTATGTCGCAGTATTTTCAGCTGCTAGCTCTGAAGCAAAAGTGCAAGATTCAACATGGTACCTGGATTCTGGTGCATCGCTTCATCTCACTAAATCCAAGGAGTGGATGTACGATGAAACTACTCCCCCGGTAAGGACAATCCGGGTAGCTGACGGGAAAGAATTAAGGGTGGAAGCATGTGGCAAAGTAAACATTGATTTTCAAGGTAGTGATGGGTCTACCACCAACCGAGTACAGGTAAATAATGTTTTGTATGTACCTGAGCTTTCAACTAACCTACTTTCTGTAAGTCAAATTGTTAAAAATGATTGCAACATAAAGTTTCATAAAAATGGATGCCAAATAGTCAATAAAAGCAATAAAGTAGTAGCCACAGCAACACTGGTGAATAACACGTATCAGCTGAATATAAATTCAGTTCAAGCTCACATGTCACAGATCGATAAACCCAGTTTTTATCTTTGGCATCAGCGTATGGCCCATTTAAACTTTAACGACTTAAAAAAATTGGAAAGTCATACAGACGGGGTGAATATGTCTCCAAGCTCTGACAAGGTGATCTGCATCTCCTGCATCAGAGGCAAGCAGGCGAGGCTGCCGTTTAAAGAAGAGGGAACTAGGGCAAGTACTCTCTTGCAACTGATACATTCAGACCTGGCTGGACCGATGGAGGTGAATTCACTTGGAGGAGGAAAGTATTTTCTCACATTTATTGATGATTATTCAAGAAAAGTTTTTGTGTACATACTAAAAGCAAAATCAGAATGCTTAGAAAAGTTTAAGGAATTTAAGAGCTTAGTAGAAAATCAATTAAATGCACAAATCAAAGTTTTGCGCTCAGATTGTGGAACTGAATATGTAAATAATGCCTTTGCTGATTTTCTAAAATCATCTGGAATTCAGCACCAGACAACTAACCCCTATACTCCACAGCAAAATGGTCTAGCTGAACGGATGAACAGGACTCTTGTTGAGAAAGCCAGATGCATGTTATTAAATGCTAATTTACAGAAACCACTGTGGGCTGAGGCAATAATGACTGCAGCTTATATCAAAAATCGTTCACCGACCCAAGCTCTGGGCTACAAGACACCTGAGGAGAAGTGGACGGGAACTAAGCCTGACATAAGCCACCTGCGAGTCTTTGGCTGCGAGGCAATGATGCATCAACCCAAAGAAAAGGTGAAGAAATGGGACGCTAAATCAAGTAAGACAATTTTCTTAGGGTATTGTGAAAATACTAAAGGGTACAGGCTTTATGATCCTAAAACAAGAAAAATGTTCAAAAGCAGAGATGTTATCTTCCTAGAAAGCTCAGTAAAGAGAGATACTGTCCCTATCTCTCTGGGAAGTACAGAACAAGAACAGGTTGATGATGATGTGTCCGACTCAGAAGCTAGTAACACATCACACTCAGTAACTGATAAAAGTGACTACTCAAGTGCTGATGACCTTTCTGAATATAATATATCAGAGAGACACTTAGTAGATGCGGATGAAGTACTAAAAATGACTCTCAGACCTCGAGAACATAGAAAACAACCAAAAACATATTTATGTTCCAGTGATGATAGCATATCTTTTTCAAATAATGAACCGCAGTCATATAAGGAAGCTTTGTCATCGCGGGACTCAGACAAGTGGAGAAAATCAATTGAGGAAGAGTTAAAAGCACATGAAGAGAATGAGACATGGCAGCTGGTTCAAAAACCACCCGAAGCCAAGGTCATTGGCTCTAAATGGGTATTTCGAGTAAAGGACGAGCCAACAGGACCCAGATTCAAATCAAGACTATGTGCTAAAGGATTTGCACAGAGAAGTGCTGAGAAAAATTTAAAAATGATGCAGTTCGACATTAAAACAGCATTTTTGTATGGTGAGCTACGAGAACACATCTACATGACGCCACCCGAAGGCCTCACAGTCAAAGAAAACACAGTATGTAAGCTACAAAAATCATTATATGGATTGAAGCAAGCACCTCGATGCTGGAACGCCAAATTTGATGCTGTTTTGAAGAAATATGGATTCACAAATAGCCATGCTGACAGATGTGTCTATGTGGGCTGCATCAGAAGAATAAAGGTCAAATCACAACAGTGACATGGTCAGTTTCAGTGACTCTGACTTTGCCAGTGACCCCGCGACGAGACGCTCGACTACGGGCTACGCGATGATCAAAAACGGCGGCGCCGTGAGCTGGAGCAGCCAGCGTCAACAGACCGTCGCGCTGAGCACCACCGAGGCGGAGTACATGGCTGCCTGCCAAGCAGCCAAGGAAACCTTGTATCTGCGTCAGTTAATGACTGATATAGGTGAATTGAAGCAAAATTCTATAACTATCAATATTGATAATCAGAGTACAATTTGCCTGATTAAAAACTCAGATAATTACAAGCGATGCAAGCACATTGATGTAAAATTTAAATTTATTAAAGAAAAATATGATGAAAAATTAATTGATTTGTGTTATGTTAGCACTAACAATCAAATAGCTGACATTATGACAAAAGCTTTGCCAAGTATTAAATTCACATATTTCAGAGAAAAACTTGGAATCATTAAGAAACCTTGATTAACCATAACATATTTTTTAAAACTAAGATATTTTGTAATTGGTAGGTGTTTTTGATAGCATTAATTTGTATAGTTACTTACCTATTATTTATATGTAGTAATTAGTAAACAAGAGTTAGATAGTTATTATTGAGGGCTAGGTCTTTATTTTCTGAGGTAATTTATTTTATGTAAGGTTCGAATTTGGTGAGAGTGTTGTAATTTAAAATTCGCGCCTCTTTCATCTTACTAGGCGTCAGTGTCACTTCGACGTTTACCTTTTTTTGGAATGTACGCAGCGCCCTCTCGCTCTCTTGTAAAAACCTCTCTCGTAAGAAACGTGTGTGAATTTGTAAGATTACTTAAAACTACAATAAAAACTACTGATATAATTGCAAAAGGACGTTTAATTTATCAATATCGCATACATATGACAAGCTTACTTATATTAAATTTACCTCAGCAGTAACCAAAAAATCTCATACCTTAGAAATCTCCTGCCAAACCTGATTAGCCTTACTTTTGTTGCATTAAACATATTACAACATCACGGAAACTAAAAAAGGAATACGTAATGGGGAAGGCTTTTACGCGGTCACTACGGATTATGAAGCCTTTGCGAGGTTGCCACTTACCCACTTTACCTATCTGCAGGGTAATCTGTTACTTTCGTTGGAGTAAAAGCTTTAAAAATGCTCGGGTAACAGGTAATGCGGTCCACTTCGGAATAGTCAAAGGAGAAGTTTTGGAATGTTTTATAATTGACCGAACGAATAAAGCATTTCTGTTTCAGGTCTGACAACAATTTCTTTCAAATATGACATGTTTTTTGGCATGTAAGTACTCGCGTACCGGTCGTAATTATCAAATCGATCTTGACAAAACTTGGAAAACATAACTACACTAATACACTAATATTTGAAAGATTTGTATTTTTTTTTTTCTATCAAATAAAATTAAAAACTACTACACCGCTTTCAAAAATTCTTACGTCGTTAGAAAGCTACATTAGCACAGTGTAACATAGGCTAAAACATCAGAAACCTGCGGGTAACGCCGCGGCGTGCAGCTATTATTTTTTTACCCTACACAGCTTGGCATTTGAGCTAGCCCTAGATGGAGCATGCCTCGTCTGGAATCACTGGCCCTTAAGGACGACTTCTGGTGCACGCCGTTAGGTGCTTGGCGACAGATTTCACAACTTGAGGGTGGTAGCTAGCCTGCGAGGGATAGGAAACGCTCTACCTACCACCATGCTATACTTTCCTTACGATGTTTTCCTTCACCGATAGCTCACTAATAATCTAGTAATAAATGAGAAATAGACAAATTCATCTAACAAGTTAAGTATGTACGAATAGCAATACATTACATAACGTTAACCTGATTAACGTGGATCCACAAAACCGAATAGTAGCTACTAAAACTAAACGGTCTCTACGGACCAAAATCGTTTGTACCGCACGCCAATTACACTCCTCGTAATTAATGATTCGATGCGCCCACTGCTGGGCTACATATAATTTGTAACTAATTATTATTAGTTACAATTAAAGTCAGAGAGAAATTTAATCGCCAATTACTCTAATTGTGTCAGAGCAAGACCAGTTTGCAAGTTCGTAAGACAACATGAGAAATTCTTCAAAAAACGCAATCGTCAACAACTTGCGGTACGAAAACCGGTTGTTGCTGCTAAAATACGTATGAACTCGTCTATAACCTACTTATGTCTATAAATATATATAACTCTCTAACCGACGATCTGACAAATGAGTATTGTAAAGAAATGAAAATTAAAAAAACACCTTATAAAAATGCAACTCACAGTATTGACCCAATACGATTGTATGATGCGATATGATATTTATTTCTCATTGTAGATCTAACATTACTAGGTCAGAAAAAAAATAATGCCTCGTATTTCATAATAAAATCATTAATATGACAATGTTATAACTCGGCCAGCAGTTGATGTTTGTTCGCTTCTCGGCTTTATTTGATGAACTTACCCTCTTTTAGACCTGCCTACCCTAATCTAACTTACCCTATTACTCGGAACAAAAGGTTTTCTGTCTATTCGGTCTACATAAACCTATCGGGATAGACTTATCAAATATATGTACTTATACTTACTAAGTAAGTAAGTAGATAGATATATTTGACGTCATAATCGTTCGGGAATAACAAAACTTTCGTCACAATAAAAATCATATAATAATATATAAAATATTTCGTAGAAAATTCTTGAATGGATGTTAGAGAGTTTGTAAGTGAGCGCTACCGTGGCTCAGATGATGCGATTAATACAACCAATTTTGATGTACAACAGTTGAAGAGTTCACCAGATTTCTTCAACTGTTGTACAAGTAATGAAATATACTTTTATAGAATCATCATTTATTTGAATTTTCAATTAAATTTTTTGAGAGCCTAAATACTCCTCAATCGAAAATCCCCGACGAATCCATACACTTAGTTTTGTCAAGGTCAGTTAGAACCTACTACTGTTACGCGAGTACGAAGTGTCATGTGAACAATTATTTAACATACATACATACAAACTGACAGCCGTAAGAATATTTTGCCAGATTTCGCTTCTTTTTTGCCAGATTCTCTCGCTCGGTGAAAGGAGAAGATTTTTTTTATTTGACTTAATCAATTAATTAATGCGGAATATTTTATAATAAATAAGTAAAGAGAGCTAAAAACGTATTTGTTATCTTGAATCGTTTTTTTTAACATCGCGTGCGAAATGGTAACGCCGATACTTCAGAAAGTTTCTTCAATATTATTGGATGATAATTTTTCAAGTTTTAAGTTATAGTTATTAAGGCAAATATTTACTTGTGCAAAACTTGCGTACCCTTTGCCTAAGTAGTCTTGGTCAACACTCACCTACTTATCGTATGTGCTCACTTTATTACAGTATTCCATAATCAATTTGTTTATTAGACATAAAATGCTTCACACGTAAAATATGAACCTTTATTGATAAAGAAATTGATATTTTTCGTGCAAGGCTTCATGTATTCCGTAATTATTGTCTTATGCAAGACTTCCACTAGATAAAAGAGGACTGTAAATTTATATTATGATTAATTAACGTTTATAAGCAGAGTGTATTATTATTATATTTAAGCATGCTCTGCCTACATCTAGAAATACATAATATATATGTTTATTTCAAATTGTTATTTCTTTTTAAGTTGATTATTGTAAGAAACAGTCTTGTAGACTATATATAAAAAAAAAAATTCAGAGCTCGTTGCTGTATTTATATTCCATTCGAGCTATTAATTATGTTGATATTTGTCCATTTATTGCACTTTTCAGCATCATGCTTGCAATTACTGTCGCATTGCCAGCGTAAATTTTGAACTTCATATAATCTAATCTTGCATTAGCGATGCTAAAATATCTATTCGTTGTTAAACCCCAAATGATATCAGATTTTTAGAGTTATTTATTTCAACAATAGTTTTTGCAGCGCGTGAGATGAAAAAGAACTTTCAGGGCAAATTTGTTGCAAATATTTATGCAATTTCTATTGATCTCTATTTTTTTGCTTATAAATATAATCAACGATAATTTAGCTTTCTAACAGCAAAAGTTTTTTAGCTGGTTTACAATTGGTAAGTCCCACTTGTACTGTGTTATACTTTTAAACAACCGAAAACCAACTTCAATTCATCGCAGGTAAAAGTTACGTTACAAAAATGTTATCTATGTGTATACTCAAAAAAAATTATAAAAAAACTACAAAACAGATTTTGTTAAATTTATTTTGGAACAATTGGAGATTGTTTATTTCGACCAAAAAGTTTTCTTCAAATCTGTCCAGCCAATTCAATGAAATCGAGGAACATAAGCAAAAAAAATCGACAAATTGAGAATATCTTTTCTTTTTTACAAGTTGGTGAACAATAGACAAATGATGAAATATAAGGTTGAAATTTAATTTAATTTTTTATCATAAATCATAAGTAAGCGTTAACTGTAAAGAACTTCGCAGATTCTTAAATCCTGTAGACCTTTTCACCGCGTCAAAACATCCAGCGTGAAATATTCACAAAATCGAAAATGTAGATGAAAAGAGACATTAAAATACGACTCGGGTAGGAAACGGGGGAAAATAAATCCCGAAAAATACGGTTCCTGAGATACGTTTTGGAGAATTTCAACGTTCGTGGTAGATTTTAGCGCGATATAAAATATACAACACTTGAACCTCGAGCACCTCGCACGCTCTTTGACTAGGTTTTTAGAAATATATTTCAGTAACATATAATAATGCAATAGTTATATCTTTTGGTAGGATTGCGTCATAGATTTTGGCTTTAGATTTTTTTAATCTAAAAAGTTTTTGTTCAAGTTATTTTTTTGCCGGTTTAACTATAAAAATATTTTTTATTGATACCTAAGTTTAATTTAACTGATACCTATTCAACATTGTGGACCTGAAGGGTGAAAGATTAAGGCATGTTTATAGAAAACACTGTTTTGTCTGAAAATGATACTATTTTAGATTCTAAATCAGAAAACCTCATGTTATAAAAGTTCCTTAAAAAAAAATTATTACAGACGTTCATTACGGCAGGCGTCGAAAGAACTTTTTCAGTTAACTCGATTCAAAATTCAAACTGATTTAAATATTAATAATAATATGGGACAACATCCATACAATGTGTTCAGGTCCCAAACTAGGCAAAGCCTGTGCTATGGTAACCTGATGACTGATATACATACTTATATATATAAATACATACTTATATATATACTCGTAATAAACACCCAGACACAGGTCAAACAGACATGTTCATGCACACAAATGTTTGACCTGTCCGGGGATCAAACCCGGGACCAGCGGTACAGACGGCAGAGTTGCTACCAACTGCGCCAACCGGCCAGTCAACAAAATGAAATAATGAAGCAATTTTGTTTTTTTTATCCGCAATAGTTGATGTTAAGTGACGATGCGGCCTAGGATGTACCTAAAGGAAACCAATTCGCTCACGACTTGAAGAGACCAAGATTATAGCTATAGGAAAATATAGAACTTAGCAGATAATTCCACAACCTGGCAGTTCGCACAATAAAAGTAGACACGAAGCGTTTTGTGCAAGTCCGAGGAACCTCTACCATTGGAATTTTCGAAATCAGTCCACCGTCTTCAAGTAATCATTCATTTAATCAGTAGCAAACAGAATAAATACAATGAATTGAGTGAGTCCTCCTTTGTGCAAGTCGGTTGAAAAATGACGCGACAGATTTAGATCAAAAACATCGACGTACTGACGAAGACTTCCGGTAAACTCGTATTTCCTTTGCCGGAAGTTATTAAAACGATTTTCTTATTCAATGAACGCAAAAGCGACTGTCTGGAGCACGCATACATTGTCTTTATTACGGAAAACGTTGAAAAATTAAAACCAGACAACATTTTGTAAGCATATTTCGTTTGTTGCATTTTTATAAATGCATTCATTAGTTGGGGTGCAAGAGTGCGCTGGCTGGTGTAATAAGAGGACGTTGAACTTGTCTGTTTGACTGTACTATGGGAAATGGCTGTAATTGGAATATGCGACCTGCTTATTAGTAGCGTTTACAAAAGTTGTAGCATTTCTTAGCAATGTTAAACAATCGCAAGCACAATCTGTGTTTTTTGTGGTTAGTAATACGAACAGTTGATGTTGCGTGCGTACGAGCTCTTTAAACAAGTGGTTAGAAGAGAGTTTGAAAAAACCCGACTGCTAAATCGTTAAACCTGTGTATCATACTTCATGTCATTTTTTTAATGTTGATGTATCCAGTGTCACTCTTACTAACTAAGAAAAATCTATTGACACCACTCACATAAAAATACGACAAACTGTTTAGGGTCTAGGGCGTACTAAAGAAATATACATACATGCACTCAAAAAACTTAACTTTCCTTATTTTGCAAACGGGCTAAAAAGTCATTACAGCAAGCGCTGATAGAACTGTTCAGTTATTTTGATTCAAAAATAAAATTATAGGCTGATTTTGATAAAATTTACATGGGACTATTTCAGAAGTACACCCATATACACGAAAAAAAACAAATAGTTCTAACAGTCTCCGCAATAACAGACTTTAAAAAAATATACAGTTGAGCACTTCCTCATTGTCGGGAGTCAACATTTTTTTTTCATGACAAAAATGTCGTCTCTAGGTTTTTCGTTCTGTACACTTTATTACATTAGATACGCTTTGACAATGTATGTGTCTTCATCGCAGAATGCAAATATCGCGACCCGCAGAGAAACGACGGCAATTTGTGTCGAATATAATAAAAGTAAATCAAACGTTATTCTGGATCGAGGCCATTGGACCGAGACCGGGAGTTTTCAACTCAAACTCGGGGACTGACAGTATAATGAAAATAGGTAGATCGGAAATCACAGCCAGGAAGAGAATGGTTTTTTATGTTGTAGTATAAACAAGGATCTGTGGCAAATGCTAGTTTTTAACCTCCGACAAAATACGCCGGGTGTTATAAATTGACGTGTCGGTGTGAGGGTGTGTATGGCTGTGACATTGTGCTCGAACTGATTTTGTTTTTTTTTCGTAGTCGAATTAGTTATTAGGTTAAAGCTGCCGGCGCCACAAAATGGCGGAATTCATATTTTTTTAAAACTGCCTCAATATGAATATCAAATAAAAGGGCTTGACTAATAAAATACTATGATAAATTTCAATTCCCAGATCGCCGTTATAATAAAATGGTAAATTTTTTTGTGTTATTTTATGTCGGTAGTATTAAAATTTTCAACTTTACTTGTAAAAGCGAAGAAAAAAAATATTCACAGTAGTAAAAACCAATCTAATTATAAACCCCCAATAAAAGGGATAGTTCCCAGAATGCTGGCAGCATTGCCACGTTGAATGGCAATGCTAATTTTTGACCGAAATAAGAGCCAGCCTTTTGGTCACTTGTCACTTCCACCAGACGTTTTGATATTTATATTTATTACTTGTATAATAAAAAATCAGTGTGTACCTAAGTATAAACTAACGTTGCGATGCTTATAAAATTTGTTCCCACTAAGTCTTAATAAGACACAGGTTTAAGTTTTATACTCTGCGGTTGCCCACAAACGGGCAATACTTTCGTTCCGGATCACAAACATGAAGAAGAGTCTTGTTTTCTTTCAACGATAATGGAGCACCAGTAATAAAAATATTATTATTTTATTGTCATGTAATGTGGGAAACTTAGAAGTTTTCCTTATAGACACTGGAGGACGTGAAATAAAGTACTTATAAGTATAATAAATAAGAAACAACTTAAACATGAAAATAATTTATAAAACGTTTGGGGGATTTTTATAATAAAGGGTTTTAATAACACGACTTGACAAAATAAGGTCTGAAATGATTTTAGATGGAAATTTGCTTTTTCATGTTGATGTTGACAATTTATTAGCACAGCAGCTATGGTTATCAAATGCTTAGTTAACTTTTATATCTTTTTAGTATTTGGTGTAGTGTCAGAAGATTTACAGAGTAGCATCGACTTGTTTAGTAAAATACTTTGATGTCAAATCAAAGTATTTTACTAAACAAGTCAATACAGACTTGGAGCTAGGCTTGCCGTGTTTTATACTCATCCCAGGCAATGGGTTTATGGTTTATCATGTCGCAGCCTTCATAGTTTGTAACTGTCTGTCTGTCTGATAACTAATGTCGCTTGTCTGATAAGTAATGAGCGTTTATCTGATAAATAATGTCGCTTGTCTGATAAATAATGTCGCTTGTCTGATAACTAATTTCGTTTTTCTGATAAATAATGTCGCTTGTCTGACAACTAATGAGCGTTTATCTGATAAATAATGTCGCTTGTCTGTTAAATAATGTCGCTTGTCTGATAACTAATGAGCGTTTATCTGATAAATAATGTCGCTTGTCTGATAAATAATGTCGCTTGTCTGATAACTAATGAGCGTTTATCTGATAAATAATGTCGCTTGTCTGATAACTAATTTCGTTTTTCTGATAAATAATGTCACTTGTCTGATAACTAATGAGCGTTTATCTGATAAATAATGTCGCTTGTCTGATAAATAATGTCGCTTGTCTGATTACTAATGAGCGTGTAACTGACAAATAATGTCGTTTGTCTGATAAATAATGCCTATGGTCTGATAAGTAATGTCACTCTTCTATCAGAAGACTAATCATTTTTTTTGTCGGTAGTGGTGTGGCAGGACTGGCAAGTGCACGTGACGTCAACACCTGCAGAGGCTGGAGGTCCAGCACTGTTGACATGCGTGGCGCCGCCGTCACTCCGAGAGCACGCCTCGGTGGCCGCTTGGTATAAGGACGACGCGGTTCTACCGACCACTGACCACTTGTGTAAGTTGCTGCTATTATCATCATCAGGAATTAGAAAATAAGAAAAAAAGTATTAAAAACCTGCAGTCTTTATTTGTCACCAAATCTGCCTAAAATTAACTCTTGGCAATGAGCTGGCTACATCGCTCGAAGTACCGATAAATCCGATCCGGTGGGGAAGTAAGGATCTTGTGTGGCGACCATAAACCGGAAGTCTCAGCGTAGGTAGGATTCCCACTAGGTAGACTGACGACATTGTAAAAGTCTCAAATGATCAGTGGATAGAATTGGCAGCTTGTCGTTTGGAATGGCCTTTCTTAAGAGGGAGGCATATGTTTAGCAGTGGACGTCTTCTGGTTGATGTGATGAACAATTATGTTGTTTATGTTTAAAATCATGCCACTAGTTGTTAGCGCTATATCTTGTAAGATTTTTTTCCATGTATTTAATTATTTTTTTGTGTGTCTGCAATGAAGAATTGATCTATCAACCACGAAACCATTTTTTAGTTATTTTATTGTTGGTACTGGATTCTTAAAATGTTGAAGGTTTCATTGGTTGCAGCTGGTACCACCCTGTACCTGGACGAGGGGTGGCAGCTGGTGGTGCGCTCGGTGCGCGCGGAGGAAGCAGCGCAGTATAGCTGTTCCGTGCTGGACACCCTCACGGGAGAGCGGCGGAGGAGCACTCCTCTCGCTATTGTTGTAACACGTAAGTACAATACCTGACTTGTGATCTTGTGCTAAATACGACGTGCAGGTTAAAGTTCGTATGTGTGAAGTTTTAATTGACGAATCATGTCAGCGGTCGCATTTCGACAAAGTCCCAACGTTGAACCGTGTGAATCACCAAAAATCCTGAAAATCGGCATTACGCACTGAGCTCAAGTAGTTTGACACTAATGGTATGAAACCTGACGTTTCTCTTGCTAGAGACGCTCAATGATGATTAGTAGAGGAATAGAGTTGAAAGTGTGGTCACAAACGATCAGTACGTACCGAGGTTTTGACATAATTACCTTACTTTCACTACTCGATCGATCTTGATAAAAATTAATATAGGAATATAAAGTATAATTTATAGAAAAAAAACGGTTCAGCTATCTCTGAGAAATAGATGGACGTAGATAATGAAAATATTTTTAATAATGTGACAAGATTTTATTTATGAATACGGTTAAAAATACACAGGGTTGTTTTTAACGAAAAACGGTGTTACCAGTAACGCTGTTATAATTTGGCAGACAATGAAGATAGACGCTTGCGGTGTTGTGCAACTCAGTGCAACTTTTCTTTTCACCCGACTGCGAAAGAAGGAGGGTTATGTTTTCGAATGTATGTATGTATATTTCTTTAGCACGCCCCAGAGCCTTAACGGCTTGTCGTATTTTTATGTGAGTGGTGTCAATAGATTCGTCCTAGTAGTGAAAGTGACACTTGGTACATCAAAATTAAAAATAATAAAAAAATATGATGATGGTTTAAAAATTTAGCAAAGGTAAAAAAGTCGACTATGACCGCTTTTACAGTTGTTTCTAACCAGGAGTTGTTTGTCCTACAGCTACGAGCGTGCCGTCAGCTCCTCGTGCTATTTCGCACGGACAGTGGGAGGCGGCCGTGCGGCGGGGAGGGGATGTCGTGCTGCCGTGCTTAGTGCACGCCAACCCACCTGCTACCATCACGTGAGTTACCGGCTTTTGTACCTAATAGTAAGCGATGGTTTAGATGTGGTTGTATCTTACTTAAAGGTGTTTATGAAGAATTTGGAAAGCACTCATGCTCACTTAAAAGCTTCTTCTTGGTGCGGCGTCGTGTGTCGTTTTGCTCTCTTCTCTCTAGTATGGTTGAGGCTGGCACATGTGCCAACTCGTGAACGGGTGCTGCTTGCCGGATTGTTACCGGTATTCGCGTTCTACAGAATATTCAATTATGTTAAAGTAATTTGTAAAGTAATCTGGGCAAACCCAGAAACTCATAAAAAAATTAAATTAAACTTTAAAAATATAATGTATTAATTTAATGTAAGTTAAAAAATTTAACGGAAAATGGAGTCTGTGGAGCATGTATAATAAATATTAGATAAAAGAATTCAGATGAAATAAAGATACAGATTTCGCTTAAAATCTTTGATATCTAGATAGTAGCTTATTATCATTGTTAACTTTATACTATAGTTCGTACAAAGGGCTCTGGAAACGTTTCAATGGAGATTCCAGAGTTCTTTAATAGAGATATACACGGAGGCAGGTCACTGAAGAGATTTTAGTGGTTAAAATCAAACATAACTAAGTTTTATCCCAAAGCAGCATGCAGCAGAAAATTACAGTAACCAAAAAACGTCTTGATGGATGATCAGAAGTTAAGAGAGTTGATAGTTGAGTTGAAAAATAATTAAATAAATGACAAATAAAAAAACTGCGTCGTCTGGCAGCATTTTTTTTTCATCTGTTAGAATGTATGTTTGTTCAGCTGTTGGTACTCTCGTATAGACCGTAATTTCCAACCATTGTAGTGACTAATAAAATAATAAATACAATAACCTAAAGGAGAAACACTTCACTCGGTATTTCAATAATTAAAAATGATATCGAATAAAAACATATTTTTTTCTAAATATTTTTTTCTAAAAACCTTTAACTCTGTAAAAATATCAGATACTCGAACTAGATAAAATAATATGATAAAAATAATCACTTCAGACAAATAAACCAATACAAAAAATGGTTTAAATGTAAAAATAAAACCTAGACTAAACATTATACGCAGAAATAACAACACAAATTGAAACCTAAGCTTCATGAAACCTAAACGTCTTCATTTTGCTAGACATAATAATATCAAGCAGAGGAGAGATGTGGGAGAGATCGCATTTCTTTTTATTTATTAAATTTGATTCATTTATATTCTATTATATTATACAACCCGCAGGGTTTATTGGTCGGGGGGTACAAAAAAGTAGAAAAAAATACTAAATATATATTTGTTTTTACTATTTTTATCCAGGATTTTTTTTTGTTCAACTTAATTCTCAAATCTACTTATTTGCATTTTTTTATTATACACAGCTAGGCATTTGACCACAATTTCGCACGACCACGGAAGCCAGCGATACTGTAGCCTAAGATGGAGCGTGCCTAGTCTGGAATACACTGGCTCTTAAGCAAAGCTACCGGAACACACCATTAGGTGTTTGGCGATAGGTTTTGCAACTTGAGGGTGGTAGCTAGCCAGGCGAGCGATGGGAAACGCCTTACCACCATGCTATGGTTTCCTCACGATGTTTTCCTTCACCGGTAGCTAAGGCTCTTTTTGTATGTTTCGTGGGATCGAACCTCGTACCTTTTGCACGTCATTCGACCCCACTAGCCACTCGACCATCATCGCTACAAAATTGCTATGTTACTATTTATTTTATAAGATCTTCATTGTTACTGATTATAATTTAAATCAAATTATTGATTTGAAATGAAATGAAATGAAATTAAATATGGCCTTATATGGCCTTATAACCACTTATGTTATACTAGGCAAGTCACATTACAATATTTCACACAATACTTAATTTAGTAAATTTCAAATGTACCTATGTCAAAAACTTTACAATTCACTTAATTACAAAATTATGTAGTATTATAAAGATTATGTAGTATAGATTAAAGATTATGTAGTATAGATTAATAGATATATTACTGATATAATAATACTTCTAAAATAGTTTACATTAATGTGAGTAGAATTTAAAAAAGTCATTATATAGTAAGATACTTTAATGTCATTATTAGTTTGTGAGTTTTGACTATAATTGTTTAGTTAGATTTGACAATATGTTATATAAATTAAGTATAAGTCAAGTATTAAATTAAAATTATTAGAAAGAAAAAACAATGACGAAAGTCTTATTAAAAATTTAGCTATCACCTAGGTACTTATAAAATTATGATTGCTCACTCACGAACGAAGATTCAGACAGCTTCATGTTCATAAATTCTTTGACCGAGTAAATTGGGATAGACTCAAAAAACCGCTTTATTTTTCGTTTAAAATCGTTCGCGTGAAGATTAACTACGGTATGGGGCAACTTGTTGAACATACATATCTGAATATAAATTCCAGATTTTGCACAGCTGCCATTAAAACGAATATCAGTTGCTTTTTTACTTCATTATTATTGATATTTACAAATTTTCTAAGTCGTATTGAGACACGCATTTACTTTAAGAAGCCTTACTCAAATTTAATACAAAAATGTTTATATGATATATTTTCCTGGTTTTCAATAAGTTAAATAAGGCAAATTTTCGAGCCTTTTTACCCGACTGCAAAAGAAAGAGGGTTATGTTATTTAAGTATATGTATGTATATTTTTGTCGCGCCCTAGAGCTTGTCGTATTTTGATATGAGTGTATGTATGTAATGAGTGTATGTATGTAATGGTATGGTGTCAATAGATTCGTCTTAGTCGTGATAGTGACACTGGGTACATCAAAATAAAAAAATAGAGATTAAAGATGATACACAGGTCTAACAAATTAGCAGTCGGGTTTTTTCGAACTCGCTTCTAAACACATGTTGCCTACAGTGCGGACATACAGACAAACAGACAAAGCGAAACTATTAGTAATATTTATATTACTACGATATACTTAGAACCAGACTAACCCATCAGACGTACTTATCTTACTTAGTACTCACTAATAAAAAAATATTGTACAAGCGTATATAAGGTAAACAGTACTGCTCCATCGGTTCGCCTTCGAGTTCGTCGCTGCTAGAGACAGCATTACGTCTCATTCATTCTTAAACACTATGAATTCTAAAGAATCAAAATAAAAAAATAGAGACTTAAACACTATGAATTCTAAAGAATTCATAGTGTTTACAATATAATTAAACAATATGAATCAAACACGCATTAGTTAACTTAATAGTAAAAATGCAATAATTTCTTTTCTTACGTCAAATCTGAATACGGTTACATATCTTCTTATTTTTTTGTTATAATACAAACAGTGACCCGCTTTTGGTATAGTATAGTACAGTAGTAGACGTAAACGAAATTTTCGAAAACGGAGCTTATTTATTCCAATAATTGGACTCTTAATAAAAAATATGAGATTTGGTACTATGTAGGTCAATCTTCTAGTTCTTCCATATAAAAACAAAGTGATCATTAACATCATTACCATTGCCCCAAAACAAATGACAGCACGTAATGATTGCGTAGATACTAAGCAATCAGGAATGGCACCCAGAGGCCCACGTAAGACTAATGGAGATTAATCAATGCCATGAGGTCCAGGAAACTCACCAGTAGAAGACTGAGTGTCATTTAAAGCTGACCTCTCCTTAAACGACCTTTTTCAAGAGGTACCGATTTTATTGTTTATCAGGTTCCACATTTTTTTATCGGTTAAGTTACCTTCCTATTCATACATATTATAAAACTGCAGAGGTTGAATTTCTGTACAATGTTTTTTTACTAAAAACCGAGTTATGTAAGATGTAAGAAGCGAAAAGGAATCTTTTTTTTGTTTTTCTTTTTGTACGGGCTAATCTTCGAAACGACTGGACCGATTCAAATGGTTTTTTTGCGTTGGTAGCTTATATCCCTGGTCTACATATATGATACTTTTGATCCTAGTTAATTAAAGAGAAGGGATAATAAATAGCATGCGGACGAACACAGCTAGTTATATTTTAGTTTTAGTAATATTATAAACGCGAATTTTGTAAAAAAGTATTAATGTTTGTTTGTTACTCTTTCACGCAAAAATTTTAGAACCGATTTGGATGAAATTTTGTATGAAGATAGCTTATACTCTTGATTAAAACATTGACTACATTTTATACTAATGCAGGTAACACCGCAGGTCACAGCTAGTCTTTAAAATATGGTGGTCACAAGTTTAGTGTGGTGCGTAGGGATGTGCTAGCCGTCCTATAATCGATTCTCCACACATAACAGCAGCCATTAGTCCTAACGTGGCCCTCGGGTCACATCTTAGTAACCACTGAAACCGGAGCTGAAGGTCCATTGATCCAGGAGACGCGCCGTAATTACTGCTGAGCATACCACTCACATGTATTATAATGAACTAAATATTTACTAGAAACAAGAAAATTAAAAACTTTGAAAATCCCCTGTCGTATGTTATGTTGTAGCAGCCAGCCATCTTGGATTTGAAATTATCGTAGAGTCGGTGGAAAAAAATATCGTAGTATCATAGTGCTCTACTAGTTACGCCCCTTCATTTGATTTATTTACAATTTTATCAATCTATATTGAGGTATATTGAGGCAGTTGTGAAGACATTTGTACTCTGACATTTCGTGTCGACGGCAATCCCGAAATTCCGTAGTTTTTGCGTCGGGGGTTAAAAATTACAGTTATTTAAAAGTCTATTTGAAGCGCCTGGTGTGTGTACAGGGAACTAAAGTTGACATTATCCCATCACTAAGAGTTCCATGCACTCACTAGCCGGCGTCAACATGGCGGAAACCAAATGGATTCCTTGTCACTTTTACAATCAGGAGTCCAGCGTACATGTATACTGCAAAAAGAATTAGTTACATGAGATGTAAACCCTTCTAAACAAATAACAAGCAACATTAAACTAGAGTTAGACCAGGAAGGAACGCTCTTTAAGTGATATTGTCTCTATTATAACCAAGAAAAATACACGTAAGAAATATAGGTACTTTCAGTTCAACAAAGCTGGGAAGCGGTAAGCTCGTTACGCCCAAACCAATCTAGCGAATGAATTGTCTTTTTGCGAATAATTCGGTGCGTCGGGACGCGCCATGCGAGTATAATCTTTCTGGTTACACGAAAGGTATATTTATGCGTCCTTGGCTGTATGAGGGTAGGCAGGGAAAAACTTAATAAAGGTGTTATGTAATGATGGCTGGAAAAGGCTTAATTTTATTATTCTACGGTTTTAAGGTGTTTTTAATGGTATTGGAATGATAAGATTTTGAAACAGAATGAATTATAAATGCTAATTACGAATTATTGACCTCGCGATTAAATTTTTTTACTACTTTACATACTTTTTGATCGATTCTTTTAATATTTATAATTTTATTATACAATATTAGGTTGAAGTTCTAACTTCGTCGTTTTTTTTTTAATTGTTTACTCTCCGCTTTGTGTAGGATGCTCAAACCGTTTAAGATTTTTTTATTTGATATGTCGATCAATCGCTATCGCAACAGAACAAAAATAAATGCTCTGCCGAGTCAAAGTGTGATTATTGATTGACTGATAGATAAATCATTTAATAGCTGACGCAAAACATTAAATACGGGGGCTAAAACATAAAAAAGAAAATGATTTTTTTTTCTATAATACGGTAGAAAAAAAGAGGCTTTATCGCTAAAAAGCGACTTCTTCCAGGCAAACTAATGGTTTTTAGAAAATTACTTGTCGGTATCTCTAGATCTATTGTTGCAAATAGCATTGGATTCTGTAAAATATAGTTATTTCTACTGCTTCTATCAATATTCTGTTACGCATGTCTTCTACAGCAGTAACACAAAATACAGATAGGACAGAAGTCAAACACATGTAATGTCTAAGCCTACTTCACTTTTCATACATACGCTCGGAGGGAGCGCTAGAGAACAGTCTGGCGCTATTTGTATCCAGTTGTTTAATTTACTGTTTAGAATCAACAGATATTACGGAAAAGTAAACTGATAGGTACGTATTGAAATGTCTAAACTTAAAAAACCCGACGTTAAAACACCTCCGTTCAAAATACCTAAAATCAAAATAATTAATGTTTTAAAATACCTTAGCAGCTGCCTTAGTTTATTAGTTTTAGACATTTAAAAACGTACTAAAACTAATGCAACCAACAATTTGACCTTGGTTGCGCAGTGACGATTTTTAAGTCTCAAGAAATCTCTGACACACTGGCGCCCAGTGTGACAGAGATTTTGTCAAGACGCAACTGAATATTCATTAATTAGTGCATATACGTCCCCACTACGTTGCTTTCATTTAAAAAAGACTTCTGGGCCCTAAAAAAAATATTTCTTTCTAAAGACTTTTGTATCAAGTGGATGGTCTTTGCGCTCACACTGTTCCCAACCGTCTCCAGACATCGTGTGTGTGAGCGGTGTCATATGTGCGTTGGTCGAGCGCACGCGGTATTTAGATGATCTTCTGTTACTATCTGTTATATTTTGTGGCAGTGCGTAGAAGCGGCTGTACGTGACACACGGTCGCCGCGTGTTTCATTTACTCTGGGAATGAGAATGGAGCGCGCTACGCGCCTACATGATTATTTAAACGTCAGCAAAACAAGGATTTATTTCACAAAATAACTTGCCACTTGTACTTTCGTACTTGGAAAGAGACAATTGTAAGCGTTTTCATTGTACTTATTTTTGAGGAATATAAATTGCTATAGTTATAATTGTGTTCTTTTTACGCCACTGCGAAAAAAGGAGAGCTATGTTTTTCGCGTGTATGTATATAACATGTATGTATGTATGTACATTTCTTTAGTACGCACTAGAACCTAAACAGCCTGTCGTATTTATATGTGAGTAATGTCAATAAATTCGTCTTAGTCCTAGGAGTAACACACTGGGAGTGACTGGGGGTACATCAAAATTAAAAAAATGAAGATTTTTGGCGTCAAAAATTACTAAAAAATAAATCACAAATATCAAAATAGATTATCATATAGATTATTATAATATCAAGTTAGATAGAATCACAAAAATCTGATTTAACAAAATAGAGGGTAGTATCAAAATATTGTTTTTTTTACGCAGTGACTACTAATATATATCAGTATATAATTTATGACTTAAGTAAATGATTTATGAGTTTAGAATAGGAAATGCTAAGTTTAAGATTTACTAGTCGGTTTTTTTTAAAGTCGGTTCAAAGAACCTGTAATGTATTTTGATGTGGTTTCATTGTTAGCTAAAACTGAGTTTGAATTTCTGAGTTAATTAATAGACTCGGGAGTTGTTTTATATGATATCTTTCTTTCTTCTTCTCGACATACTGTTAAACCATTAGGACGAGGCGTCTCGTACCCCTATTGAGAGGAAACAAAGAACGGGAGTCGAGCTTGCTATTTCCCCGGGCTGGACGCTGGTGCCGTTTGGCCCTAGTGAATTTATTTAAAGACGGGCGCTGAAAAAGCCCGTCTTAAGGGGCTATGATGGATGATTGTTATATTTCGCTCTCCATGTTGTTTCTCAGCAGGTCCGTCCCTTATTTTGGTATTTTTTGGAGATGCGTCAGTAGCATTCAGCTGGATGTTGGGGCGGCCTATATTGGCGGATAGCAGCCAATTCTTTCATTGCTGCGTGCTGGAGGCTATCTCCTGCAGCAATGGCTGACAGTAGTCTCACCAGAACACCCGCCAGTGCAGTGATGGGATGAGGAGTGCCAGTCGGTGGTCCCGCGTGCGATTGGACAAGAGTAGTATTCGCAATTTAACGTAGGCGAAGCAGCGGGCAAAAGCTAGTGTTCTGTAAATATTTAATTCAAAATATATAATCAGTGGTAGCCGAGTCTGTAAACTCTTTGCCTCACAAGCGAAAGATCGCGGCTTCGAATCTAGGTTCAGGCAAGCATCTCTGAGTTTTTCACTCATGTGCATATTAGAATTAATTAAACATTACGAGGAAACCTGCTTGTTGGAAGAAATTTTTACAACTTTCAAAGATAAGTAAAGTCTATATTGGTAGTGAAGTTAGACTACGGCCTACACGTCGTTCATAGGGGAGACCCGTGCCCAGCAGTGGGACGCTTTGGATTGATATGTAAATAGGTATATAATATTCTTCGGCCTAGTTCTGTCGCAACACACAATCTGTCACAGAGTATCATATCACCCAACAATAGTATTCCTTTACGTGTCACCAGCGAAAGCATTGTAATCCTGTGCGCATAGAACAAAGGTGGGAAAATTTGTAATATTTCAACGCAGAGCGAGCTTGCTAACCACGTTAAGGTTCTATTTGTGCTTCTATTTGCCGCGGCACGACCGGCCGCGCGACACGCTCGCTAAACCGGACTAAAATACACAAACATCTATGCTATAGTTCCTCAAATGTACCTATAGATAGCTGCAATGTTGAAAAAGATTGTATATTTTAACATAGAGCAGATACGGATGTTAGGTAAGTCATAATTCAGATACATGCAGCGATGTAAGTACCTATTTTAAATTTAAATCACGAGCAATTCGCGAGCCTTATTTTTTAACTAATTAATAAAGCTGGTATTTCTTTATTCTACTAAATAATATTTTATGACTTCACTAATAATATTTTATGATTAAATTCTTTACAAACTGTTGTGTTCTACATGCTTTTGCTCGGCGTTTAATTAGCTGGTAAATATCTTCGTAGCAAATTTCACCGCTTGGTCGGGGGAAAATACTCACCCATTCCAAACCTCCGATATATTAATTTAGAAAAAAAAAAGGTTATCTGTCTGTATTTATTTCGTAAATAGTGTTTATTTATTTTAGCCTATTTTATCTTATCTTATCATTATTAAAATTATACAATCTGTACTTCAAGATTAGTAGAAAACTATGGAATAAATACTAAAAATTTCTGTATGTAATAAAAAATAACTAACAAATATGTTATGTTTTATTTCTAACATACAAAACTGACAGTCAAACAAAACATACTTGAAGCAAAGATGCTTCACTCGGTCGGTCAATAAAAAGGTAATACGTAAATCAACAATTTTGCTCTACTTTGTACATTGCTGCTTATTAATTATTCTTTAGATTCTTATAAACTGACGACCCAACAAGAAGATAATGCTTTTATATCATGCTGACAAAAGTAAGACCTGGCTAGCTACTACCCTTAAGTTGAAAAATCTGTCGCCAAGTACTTAGCGGTGTGTTCTGGCAGCCTTCCTTGAGAGCCAGTGTATTCCCAGACTAGGTATGCTCGATTTAGGGTCTACAGTATCGCTTAATTCCAAAGTCGTTCGAACTTGTGGTCAAATGCGTAGTGTAGGATAATAAAATAAAAAAGGCAGTTGACTTAAGCTTTCGTCCATTAAACAGTCTCTCAGCCGCTCTAGTGAAAACAAAACGATTGATTAAGATACCAAACATGGTTGAAATTTCAAGGACTTTCAGTAACTCGAAAGACGTTAAGGAAAGTTTTCTGTAAGAACACATTTACAAGAAACGATTAAGTATTAGGTTGATTTGAATTCAGAAAGTCATTTGGTTAAGATGTTAAAATTAACATTTTGGTTTACTTAAATACAACGACAAAAAAAATATAGTAGAAAGATTACCTATAGACCATTGTAAGATCTACAGATAATACAAATGCTACAACCCACCACCAGAGGGCAGCGTGCCTAGCATGCTGCACTGCATGATGTTACTGTGTAGAGGGTCACACAGAGTCGGCCAAACATGCATACATTATTGAATCCAAACCAAAAAAAAAACGCTCGAAAAACATTATTTATTGGGTAGTCAATTTTAAGACAGTCAAAGATCGCCAATTGGAAAATATTTTGTTACGGGCTTTAATAAAAACGAGATAAACGCACATCGTACCCGTAGCCAGCCAGATTCTGTATAACAGTCACTGTTATACAGAATCTGGCTGGGTACGTCAGCGAGACAGTTTGCATAATTTCTAGGTATAGTGATATAAATAGACTGTTATGATGCTATGAGGCTGCTTGCACTCTGACCTGTTCAATCGAGCATTTCATTTGATCGCGTCGGAAGAATATCCACTCACTTCGAGCAGAGGTAACGAGAGTGGCAATATTGGCTATTTATTGATTAGCACTGTTATACTGGTTTGATAGTTGGAGTTTTCTAATGTGAAATGGGGTTACTAAACTCATGTTAAGGAAACACTTTCGTTTGTATTTTTTTATAAGTAACTTGAACTTTTACGCTAAGTTAAGAAGGAACAGGGATTCCCTAACACAGGTTAATATGGGGCAGAATCTACGGCTATTAGGTAATTATTTTGAAATTAAATTCGGACATGCCAAACTTACTAAAGTAACCTAATTTGACAGTTCTAATATTGTCTCCTCTCTTTTCGTTTCTACATGTGAGAAAACGATGAATATAATTTTAGGAAATTTTAGTTTAGTCACTGTGACTGACCGAATTGGGGTCGAATATTTTGGAATATGAATTAAAACAGACATTTACTGCAATAAAAATTAGACAAATGTTTCAGATACAAGTTGAGATGATAAAGTCTATATTTCGCAAATCTACTAGTTTGTTCTTTGCATAGAAGTAAAATATAAAACATGTATTGTTTATTCTATTTGTAGTCACAGGTCTCAGCGATGGTAAAGTCTGCGTGTCATAGTAAGCTGCTTTATTGTGCGCGACGTATAGTCGTCTCACATGAGCCTCGTCAACGAAACTAAAACGTAACGAAATTACCTTGTCGTAACGTACCGCGGTAATGGACGCTTTGGAAAACGTAGTTCAGCAGTCAAGGGGCTAAAAGCGAGTTAAGAATTTCTTTCGGCGTTGTAGTAGAAACTTTTGCTAGAAATCCTTAGAGTCTAGGACCGAATCAGAGCTTTATTTAGAAGTTTATTTTGCTTAGATGTGAATTTTTTTTTTTTTTTTTTTTAATCTTTATTTATTTAAAGGGGTTTTGTCACGCAGTGACTATGTCACCCCCGTTAAGACAAAACAATACATAGTTATACAGTTGAAGTGATACAACATTTATAGATTCTTAACAGTTCCTTGGCCTCTGCAGACAGAGGGCAAGCCAGAATGCTGTTACATAAACCTACCTTATTGCTAGACATAAATAATAAATTTCGCCTCTGAGCCTCATTACGAACACATTCCATTAACACGTGATGAACGTCTTCTATCATGTTACATTCCGGGCAATTTGGAGAGTCAGATATTCCCATCAGATATTTGAATTTATTAGACGGAATATGTCCGGTGCGAAGTCTCAGCAGCTGTACCACATCCATTCTATTACCGGATATAACTTCAAACCACGGACAACGAGGAGGCAAACTTTGTATAGTTTTATACCAAATTCCTTTTTCGTATGAGCGCTTGTCAAAATAGTCATGCCACATTTGATAACAATTTAGTCTTACTTTACTTAATAGCTCGCTATGTAATGGTAGACAGGTGTACGGGATACCATCAGTGGTTGCTTCTCTAGCTATTTGGTCTGCCTCTTCATTCCCCGTGATTCCAACATGTGACGGGATCCACTGGATAGTCAAGATGTGAAAATGAAAGCTCGCGAAGTTTCCTTAAGTAAGTTTAACTTAAGTTTAATAGCTAAATTTACAAAAATATTGCTTTTATATGTCAATAAATAAAAGATTACTGCTAATTGATAAAACCTTGATGCTTGTTAGATTTATTTACATTTGTACTTACATTATTATTGTAGATCGTTGACGAATACCAAAGTTTCTTAATTTTACTAATGATATTTTAAAAAAAAAGTGAATCTGACTTCAAATCCAAAGGGGCTTAAAGGTACAATTCTTTCAGATAATATTAACTACAAACCAAACTACTGGCCCAAGTTTGATAATATTTTAATTTCAATACTCTATGCGTTTATTTTTTAACTAGGAGACACTTCGATAATTTTTGTGAAAATTTAAAGGTTTTTTCTAACGAATTTATACATTTATTATACCTAGTTATCTTTATTTATTTTTTTATTTCTTACCTCCTTCATTTCATTTCATCACAGTAAAGGCACTTGCTGGGTGATTCATTTTTAATGTATACGTGGAAAATAAGGTTGAAATTTTAAATGTAATAAAATAAGTTTCGTCTTAGTTATCTTTCGTATAGTAATTTGTTTTTAAATTTGCGCGAATCTGAGTTTTGGATTTCGTAGAATAAAACAGCCAAAACCAAGAAATGCATAAATGGCGACTACCGTGCAAAGTGTTACCTCTTCAAACATAAAAAAAACTACATAATTCCTAAGTGACAACTTTATATGTAGTAACATTATCTGATTTATATTTTCAAATCACTGTCCAAGTAACACTAAGACTATGACATCCCAATGCTATAAACTAGAACGAGATTTAACAAATGGATATCACAAGTAGCTCTGGGGTAGTTGACCTCGCAATCACATCAATGTGCCAAAACATAAAGACTTCATTATTTACGTATTTTGGTATTTCATTTTAAATATGAATATTGGTTAGGGGGATTTTTGGAATATTTGTTTAGAACTCCCCTGCGGTATTGCAGAAGGGGATTTGTAGACAACATTTCCACAAATCCACTGCGCAGAGGATCGACTAAGAGGATGCAGAAGGTGATTTGTGAAATGAACCACATTTTTTTCTATCGTCTTATCTCGACAACCTGTTGACGGATATTGTTCGTTGAAATATACCCAGGTGCCGTAGCGATTTTCCAATATAGATACGCGAGTTTAAGTACACTACTACTAAACACATATGTACGCTAGATATTAAGTTTTTTATTTAAAAAGAAACACAGAAAATTTTGTCAATAAAAATTAAAAATCTGAAAAATATTGTTGTCCGTATGGCAAAGTCCCAAGAACGCTGGCAGCATAAAAAATTGCCACTGGAATGCGTTGAGCAAGGAATGAGCCAGCTCTCTTGTTCCTAGTGGCATCATAAGTTTCGGACAAATGTTTTTAAAGAAATTGACCCACGCTCCGGTTTTACTAAATAATTTACACCACGACCTTTTACATCCGGTCAATAGCTGTTAATATCACGTGTCACGTTCACGAACAGTATTTTTACGAGCAGTCGATATAACAGCGATAATGTTCGGAGATTTGGAAACTTGCTCCGGATAAGTAAAGTTGGATAGCTTCTGATGTTGTTTGGAGATGAGGACCCGACGTGATGGGGTGGACATTGAAAGACATTAGTAAAGAATGGACCGAACGATGGAAGTGAGTCAAGTGATTATTATTGTAAGTTTAGGCAAACGTAATGTAGGTCCGGGCAGGTGGGAAAATGACTTGTGGAAAGCGACGGGATGAACTGGATGGAACGAGCTGGAGATCAAGCTCGTTGTCGTGATGTACAGTGTTACCCGCGTCAATACAGTACAGAAAGTAGCCTATGCGTCGATCCAGGATCTAATTTCATACAAATTGCTTAAACCGCTTAAACGTGAGAAAGTAACAAACATACATACAATCTTTTGCGTTTATTAATTATTAGTATGATTATCGGGTTTTCACTTGTACCTGATTGTTGGAAAGGTCCAACTATAGTTACGTTCACTTTCGGTGAAAGTCATCAAGGATGAAATGAGTCGTTCGTGTCTTCAACGAAGACACATGCGAGATGTCTGCTTAAATAAAATTAATCAAACACAAGGTGTGTTTTCTAAATAAAGTATGATTATCGTTTAGTTTCGTTGATCACAATACGCCGTGTAGGGCTCAGGTGGTTTTGTTCCGTTCTACATATATAATTGCGTTACTAAGTCACGTCTCACAGCTCCCAGCGATGCAATAATGTAAAAGTTTCCAGTTTGCAAGTTCATTACTCTGAGAGACTTGATACGGGATCGTGTACTCGTAGGTGCGTGGGTACATAACTCACATATATGTACACATGTGTATGATTATAAGTAGTAGGGAGATTGCTTTTCACTTTGATAAGAGTATTGATGTCTGTTGCTTGTCATTATCATCTTCATTATTATGTCTAAGGTTGTCTGGAAGTGATCGTTTTTTAAGGCCGCCATTTGTAGCATTTTATTTTGTAAGATTTTTTTCTTTTACATTTTTTTTTGTGTGGCTGTAATAAAGAATTGATCTATCTATCTTTATTAGTCTTTATTACAGACGTCATCTCTTCATTCACTCCTGTTTCATACACTCATCTCATTCACTTGGTCTTAGGTCGCCCTCTACCGACACTTAAACTAACTATCTTTCTCATCGACCTTTCTTTCCCATGGCTATCTTCTTGTGGGTTTTTAAAATAATAATTAGTAGTTCGGCAAATTGATGAAGGGAATTCCTTGCCAGGTTATCTATTTCCCGATATTTCTGACTGGCCGGTTGGCGCAGTTGGTAGCAACCCTGCTTTCTGCGCCTCTGATCCCGGGTTCGATCCCAGACCGGTCAAACATTTGTGTGCATGAACATGTCTGTTTGGCCTGTGTCTAGGTGTTTATTATATATATAAGTATGTATTTATGTATATAAGAATGTATATCAGTCATAAGGTTACCATAGCATAGGCTTTGCCTAGTTGGGGACCTAAAGACCTTGTGTGGATGTTGTCCCATATTATTATTATTAACTATAAACAGCTGTACTGTACCTGTAAATACCCTTTTTGGTTGATTATGTACTTCGCTAAGTAAAAGCACAAACCAAAGGGACGAGCTTTTCAGAGGATTGATGTTTCAGGACCGTTTTGACGACTTTTTTACGAGACCATATACCGGCCTACGTACCACATTACACTTTTTTTACTCTTGCCTATTACATAACTGGGAACAGCTGTAAAGATAGTTTATTACCGCAACACAACCGACCTAAAACCGACGACATAGAGTTCAAAATCTCAAAACCAAAACACAAAACTTCACATTCACCTAGCGTTAATTAGTACTAAACAAAAATTACCCAACTAAAGACCTTATTGCGTCGGAATAAAAGCGTCGGTAAATTGAATAAGGGAATAAAAAAGTAAATAAAACGCAGAGGTAAAACAGTTGTAAAAGTGCGGTTAAAGGAGTAAGGGTCGAAAGCCCTTTGCGGGATGCGGGGTTAATGAGGGTGGGTGACACCCGGGCCGGGGTTAGAGAAGAGCCAGGGTTACCCAGGGTTAATAACTTACAAGGGTTGAATTTTTGAGAATTTGACGTCGACCTGACGAGCTGATGTGGGCACCGGATATACTTTACGGATGAGTTTTTATGCGACTATCTGAGCTGGGATTTGATGAATGAAACCTTGTTTTTATGTTCAGTCCCTTTTGAAAGCTGCGCAATCAAAGCTTTAATGCTCTTTGAATAGTAACGAGGCTTACTTCAATCGTAAAATGTAGTAACTGCCACTTGTATAACGTTTCAAAGTTTTTACATCAAAAATGTATTCAGTGAATTTTTTATTTTATTTTTAGGCGGCAATAATTAGTATTATTTTTATTCAATAAAAATTGCCGAATTTTTTTTCTGTAAATATAATAATATTTCTCCAAATCGTAAATAACAACCCTAGATAGGGGTATGCTCGGCAAAAACCGCCACACTCAAAGTTCGCCCGTTCATTTGTCTCCTGTATTGTGACGATGTTTTGCGCCTCTTATGTGTAAACGTACTTACAGAATATATAACTCTATGTACTTAACTTGACGTAAATATACTTAAACAATACACAGGGTTAGTAATGACATAGACAAATAATAATAATAATATGGGACAACATCCACACAAGGTCTTCTGGACACAAACTTAGCAAAGCCTGTGCTATGGTAACCTTATGACTGATATACATGCTTATATATATAATAAACACTCATAACATAATAACTAGTAGAATACTGTACATTATTCTCGTAATGATTTCAAATCCAAGAAAGCTGACACAACAAATGTCGGGGGTTTTTCAGAATTATTAAGTAAATTTAATTGTAAATGTTTGAATATCCGCCTCATAACATCAAAAACATTCTTTAGTGTAAAATGTCAGAAAGTTTATGAATAGACCGTAATGGTATATTTTTGTCTTGAGACAGGAAGAGTCTGAGAAAGGAAGAATAGGAAAAGCTGTGGTAGTTTTAGGGAATGAAAAATATCGAAAATACTATTCGCTAACTTATATATCTTTTTTTTTTAAGTGGCTCTGGACTTCTATTACGGCAGGTGTCGATAGATTTTTTCAGTTATTTCGATTTAATAATAAAAAATTTTTGACTGATATTGATACACTTAAAATGTCTGATATTGATACACTTAAATCTGGTTCCCATAGTACAAGCTCTGCTTAGTTTGGGGCTAGATGGCGCTGTGTGAAACATGTCCGCCAATATTTATTTTTATTTTTTTTATTTTAATGTGTCCACACGGGATTTATTTATATAGCTATTTGAACAGAAAAAGAATTTCAAATCGGTCTACCTATCTTAGAGAAATCAGGTAAATAAAAAAACTACAGCCCAATTGAGTACCTACGAGTACCTCTTCTGTTTGGAAGTATGTAGAAAAACTCTAAATCGATTTATCTAAAAATTTTAATTATTAGTAAATGTTTAATATCTTATATTTTCGAAATGATATTAAAATCTGATGGTAAAATAAATGGAATCGTGGAAAATCCAAAAACAGGAAAAAAGAAAAAAATATTTATTTTAATTTGAATTCAACTTGATTCCTGAATAATATGTAAATATTCCTTTTCCAACCAAATGAGCGGTTGCAAGTTTTTATTATCATCATCATCAGCCTAGATCGACCCTCTTTTGGGTGTATGCCTCCTGTCCCTTGCACCAAAGCTGTGTCATTTAACAAAATGTATCATTAAAAATATCGGGCAGCTAAAAACTACCTGTAACGTCCGTTATATTTTATGAAGGGGTCGTTATTAATCGCCCCGGGGGTGGATTTTCAATAACCACCCCATCCTTTCGAGGGGCTGTTTAATTGATACCGCGAGGCGACAGTAATCACTACTTCTTAATTACATTGTGATAGTAAAGGTTTTTAATTGAAAATACCAATTAAACAAAAAATTGTATTTCGAAAACTAGCGTGTTTTTGATTCATATTGTTTAAGAAGACATGTTTTCACTTGTACCTGATTGTTGGAAAGGTCCAACTATAGTTTCGTTCACATTCGGTGAAACTCATCAAGGACGAAATCAGTCGTTCGTGTTTAAACTTACGAACTATAGTTGGACCTATCCAACAATCAGGTACAAGTGCAAAATCGTCTTCTTAAACAACATAAACGAAAAATGTTTGGTTTATTGCACAATTTATAATCAGTTTACGGTTATAGGTGAGTTATTTTATAACATAGACGAATATTTACAATCGAATGAGATTATAACTATAGATAATGATTGATTCGTGACGTCATGTTCAATATTATTAATTAATTATAGTTTATTATTTATGATTTGTATAGGTATATTAATATATACCTATTGATAAATGTATTACTTTAAATAATTCATTTCTGTTTCGTGTCTTGTATCTTTGAAGTTATTAATAAATTATTGTATTGTATTGTAATAATAATTATGTGATAATTAAATGGAACTGGTGAGGTTGTGAAATTAAAATTATAATTTGTAGATATATTTTTTTATCTTCGTTCATCACTATCATCATCATTGCTGTTGCGTATAGGCTTTTCTCATGTAACGCTTCCACCCTGTCTGCGCTAAACTTATCTTGAACAATACAATTATTCTGAAACACAATTTTAACTTTTCACCTGACTGCTTAAAATGAGGGTAATGTTTTCGAGTGTATGTTTGTTTGTATGTATGTATATATATATATATGTCCAACTCATCGTGACCCTCTACAGTTTGAACCGCTAGATACATAGATAGATCAATTCTTTATTGCGGACACACAACAAAATTAAATACAAGAGAAAAGTTCTTACAAAATATAGTGCTAAAAAGCGATCTCGTAGCCGCTGGGCCAATTTTTATTTAAAGAAGTCATTGGATTCGTCTTTATCTGCAAGGTCAAGAGCTATACTAGTCACATGCGATCTGAAGATTTTGCAGTCGGGTTTCTAACTACTTGTTTATTTGTGTTTCCAACTTTAACAAACTGCTCCCTTTACCGCCAGTTTGATTAGCCAGTCCTGGGCCTTTTTGGTTTGGTTGCAGATGTGCTCATTTGGGCGCGACCTTCGTTCTAAGGACAGATCACGACCCGTTCACTGGTTTGAGAACTTATTTACCAATTCCGTTATTTACTTTACAACTTGAAAAGGGTCGACACGTGGTAACTGTAGTTTAGGAGGCGATTTGACATTTACCAACTGTTGAAAATGCTAGTACTAGAGTAAGGTTTTCTTATGTAAAAATATTAGAAAAATAAGATAAGACCAGGGACCTGATTCTCTATTGACCACGAGATACCATGCTCGAAACTCGTGACGTCATAACATGCTACAGACGCAAACACGTCTTTTCGACCGCGCCATGACGTGTATGTGCAAAACATTATTCTGTATGCCACAATATAGCTTGTCTATGCTCTTTGTTTTCTTTTTATCGATAACGGGGTTACGTTCAAAAAATCTTACTCAAGGTTTAAACGGAAAAGTACCGGTTTTTTTAGGAAAGCGATTATGTTGATAAAATTCAATCTGAAATGAATTTGTTATCTCTAAATGACTGTAAAACATTAAGTATATGCTTACTCGTACGAAAATATGTAGTATTAAAACGAAAATTAATGTTAAACTTTATTTTAATGAAACAAAACTTTTTACAATATAGTTTTGAACGAAATTGTGAACATCGCTATGACAGTAAAATAGTCAAGTGATTTGACATCATGCTGTCACAATCTCGTTTTAATATCAACAACAACAAAATATGTAAGGTTATAAGTTAAAACAAATGTTTTTTTACATAAAAAGTAGCAAGATAAATGCGAGAACAAGTTTACAAGTATTGCCAGTCTGTTTCACGGGGAGCCGCAGATCCATTTTCTACATTTCAAGTTATTAGTGATACCTAATATTGAAATGCCTCATCTAACGGATCTATAAACGAAGATATAAGTATAAAAAGCATGTGAAAACGAAATAGCTGGCGCAAAATAGCTAGCCAACAGCAATTTAGTGCCTGCAAGAAGTTGTGGATGCTGATAAACTAAACAATGACAAAAAAATCAATGGATACATGTGTACATGAAATACCTACCGTTTTAAACTTTAGTCTAATAAAGCATATATCGAGACATCATAGTTGAAATGTAACAAGTTGTAACGTAGTGAACCCTTTTAAATATGTGTATAGGAATGTAAGGCTATGTTTATTTCAATAAAATACGGAGTTAAAGCTGCATTTTCTTTTATTCACTAAGGATGTAATCATTAATGATCGTAATATATACATTCTGTAAAAAAATGACCATTTAACCTTCTTACAGAGGAAAATACTTATGTCCCTCTGGGGGGTTATTTTAGAGAGCGCAATCACCACGCTGGTTCAACGCACTACGAGCATGCCTGAAATTTACAACACCAGAATATTAGGAATGGATTACGTAAATAAATTATTAGAAATATCAAAATTCGGTCAAAACCATAACAAACGCGCTTCTAACATGCCGGAGAGCAACATGTTAAATTGACAGCTGACAAACGAGCGCGTTCGTGCCACTGCACGATATAAAATTTGACATTGATTTCGTGAATGTTGTTCAAAGGTTTTAACACGAGCTTAACGTAACAAACCCGCGTTACGTGTTAAAGTGGTCATCGCGAATCAGGCCCCTGATAGAACAAACAGATCAAAACGCGGTTCGCGGTTCAATCAGTTCACTCGCTGCACTGTCACAGATTCGTTATACAAACTAAATTCGTGAGCGTGAGCCGAACATGAGCTGATTCAATCGCGGAAGTAGAAGACTCGTCGCGATGGCCTGCCGCGTGTGCGTGAGCAAGATAGATTGATAGAGAAAAAAGAGGTGAATATATGTTTCTACGTAAAACAGAGACAGATGTGCGCTGGGTGGTGCTTCATATGTGACGTGACTTACTTGGAACGTAGCTTAGAACCAAAAAAGAAACATTTTCGTTTCATAATAATAATATTACCACTTTATGCAAAAGTAGCTCTTTAAGATACAGTAGTTTTGGTTTCAACACATTTTTTTAAAGTCATTGCACGGGTCAGTGAACATATTCGTATTATTGAAGTAGGGATTATGATCTAATTTGGCTTTCATTTCACCCGCTTTTGTCGATGGCGCATTTTATCTGGAAGAATTTTTTTGAGTTTTATATACCTATTGAGCTGATCTGGAAACCAGTTCGCAGATCTGACTCACCTCCTTGATATGTGATCTGAACCGCAGCTCACGAAGATCTCTTGAGTTACTCATGATTACTACTGATTATTGAAAGAAACAAATTTTAGTGCTATAGCGATAAGTAAAGTAGTATGACTCTATGCGTTTAACGTATAGTTATAGTTATAGGTATATAGTTATAGGTAATTAAAAGAGATCCATGATTTTTAACTGTCCTACTGATATTGTAAACGCGAAAGTTTTTAAGATTGTATGTGTGTATGTATGTTACTTTTTCACGCCAAAACTACTGACCCGATTTGAATAAAATTTGGTACGGAGATAGCTTAGACCCTACATATTAGATATAAGCTACATTTTATCCTGTATTAACGCAGGTAACACCGCAGGGCGCAGATTGTTTAGAATCTATATATAATATTAGATCTTTTGAAAATTGCGCGCTAATTTCAGCACCCAAACCAACTTTTTGATATCTAATTATTTATCTTTGTTGTTTATAGCTTTAGAATTAGTAACGCGACATGCCCTTTCATGTAGGTAATTTATCCCAGTAAAATCTAACAATTACACGGTAAATTTACATCGTAAACTGCAAACAAATAACTCCTTATTCAGGATTATGCCATTAATACGACAATAATAATGCTTATTGTTGTAATAAGGGGGTAATTTGCATGAACCCTTTCGTCCTTTGAAGCACATTAGTGAGAAAGCTTACTCGACACTGTCATCTCAATTCCTGTCAGAGACGTCGCGAACGTAGCTCACGTCGAGTTATAAGATGTTCCCGGAAGTCAGATAAATTGCTGAAAACAAGTAATTAATGAATATATTAATGTTTCAGGCATTTTATATAAATTTAATGATCTTCAGCACTATTCTACATTTAAAAAAAAATCCTGTGATTATGTAACTGACATGTAGATTATGTAACTTAAATAACATAGGTCTTAGGTGGGTGACCCTGTCCATGGCCATATGACTTTGTGGTCGTTCCTTGGCCTAAGTACGTGTGGGTCCTCACCCAACCCAACCCATCTAAAGGCTCCGAGCTTTCTTTCTTCTTTAGTCGTTTCTTACGACAGGAGACCGAAACCGCATTTTTCTAACTCGGCTCCAGGATCACTTTAGTTTAAGCATTATTTTTGACTGTGTTTTGTAATTCATTAGAATTTCTAATAAAGAATACCATGAATCTATAAACCCTCTAACCCAGCTCCCTTCAGTGCAATGTCAACTATAATTATGTTAAAGATTTAGCGACTCTTTCTTTGTCACTATAATAAGTCATTTCACGATATAACATGATCCTGTGTGACAATGACATCCAACGACGAGAAACGGCCAACGAAATATTATAGTTTAATGCATCATAACCCTACAGCCCTTTCCTGTCGTTATGATGGGATAGTCTATTTTCATTGAGTCTTCGTCCATCAGTGCATTTAGAATCCGTGTAAATGAACCGTAATCCGTTTTGTCGCGAGTTACGTCACACGGCGTCACACGCGCGGTATTTTTTACCACTGAGAGATATGCGCTTCAATTTCATTTGGAAACAAGTATCTTTCTCCCTTTTATATTTTCTATATGAGGTATAGTTGTTGCGTGTTATTAATGCTCCGATAAATATTACTTTAAAATAGCAGTTCTGTGACCCGCAGCGTTGACCCTAACATAAATTAAAATTAAATATAAAGAAGCTTTAAACTCTGAACCCATATTCCAACACTTTAAATAACGACAAATTAGAACATAGTTCTGAAAACCAGACTTCAACCAGAGACCCTTTGTATGTTAGCCAAATATAAATACAATTAGTTCTTAAAACAGTGGAGTTACAAAACACCATAACTAACTTCTAACACAAATTAGAATTACGCCCTACACTACTTAGCAAAGTTCCCCTGTATCATAATAAATTCATCAGTTTTTCTGTTCGGCGAATAATAATTAAAACATAGGCCTCACGGGGCGAGCACATTCCCCCACGTTAACACTGCTATTTACAGACCGCCAACTTGTCCATACAATAACATACTCGTATAGCTCTTTTCTACGTTTTAAAGTAGTCCGATTCCAGTGATTTTTTTTCACATAACTAACATATTATATACTAGACTTTTATTTTTTTCTATCTTATCACTATAAAGTTACAAGCTTCCTAAGCTGTCATATTTTTGCGCTGATACGATGCCTATTAAATGGCTTTATAATAATATATAAAATAATACATGTAGGCCTAAAATATATCATAGTGAAGCGACAATTTAGAGAGTGAAAAGAGATTCGCCCCGGAACGATCATTCTATGAGAAACATGAAAACAGTGAAGGGTCGGTGATCCTCAAAACACGCGCGTGGCCCGAAGTTAACCAGAGGTAAGTGTTTATGACGCTATCACCGCTATTAGGGGCAGTAAACACTCATTACACGCGCGGAACGTAAACGTTATGTTTCACGATATTGAGGTCGAACTATCTTATAAATAACAGGCTTATAAATGCAGTTAGCTTTAACGGTTAATGTGATGAAATTAAGATGAAGTGGTTGTTGGTATGTGATGGGTTGGTTATATTTAGCTTTTTTTAGGATACTACTGACTTGTAGTCGCGTCAGATTTTCATATTAATGTGACAAACAAGATTTTGCGTTTTGTCATTAAGAAAGCTTGGTGTGTGTGACAGAAGCAAAAACTTATTTAAATAAGCATTAAAAAAATATACATTTTTAAAATAATTAAGAATTAACTAATTACGCGAGGCGCCACGGTGGATGTTAAATCGTTACGTATAGTGATTAATTCTAAGAGATGACTGATCACTCTGATTTTAAGAAATAAAAAGCGGTGCTCGATGCTTGGGCAGTCCTTTGTCGTCGATGGCGCGGTGTTGTGCAATCGCGTGGACTGGCTATAACAAACTTAACAATAAACTTGCTTATTTATTTTAAATATTGTATACAGGGTTATGAGCTAAGGGTGTACACAGCGGAAAAGGAGTCACTGTATTCATCCTAAGGAACCACTTTCACTATGGGATCAACTCTGAATTCGAGAAATATTTTTTCTCGAACTCAGAGTTGTCAGCAGTTTCATACATTTTGTCGACGACCGATCAAATTTTTGTATGGAACAGCTGTTTTTTTTCTCGAATTTAGAGTTGGTCCCACATTGAAAGTTGTTCCTTACGACGGGCACAGTGACCCCCTTTCGGCTTAGTACACACCTAGCCGCTAAGCCTGTATATTACGTGAATTTGGTTTGTTTAAATACGTCATGCATATTTGAATAAAATAATTGGCTATAGTCATAAAAAGCTTAAATTTAGGAGCATATTTTGGTTTGCTCAACAGCGCTGAATACGATATTGAATTTAAAAACTAAAGTTTTTTTTATTTAAATTGTGGTTTTTTAAACTTTTGTAATACGATTACATATAATGTATCACAGCCGGAGTCGGGAGCATGGTTACAAGCACTACCTTCACCCCATCTGGGCACTTTAATGGACGACAACTCTTTGCGTGTGGCAGTGGCTCTTCGCCTGGGCTGCAAGGTGTGTGAACCTCATCTGTGCACCTGCGGTTCCATGGTAGAAGCCGATGGCCATCATACATTAAGCTGTCGTCGTTGTTCAGGTCGGTTTTCTCGTCACCATGCTCTCCACGACATAGTCCGAAGAGCTTTAATATCGGCTGATGTCCCGTGTTTTGCTTGAGCCGCCTGGCCTTAGCAGACTTTGGTGCCATGGAAAAACGACAAGTGCCTTATTTGGGACGCCACGTGCGTCAACACTGTCGCTCCCAGTCACCTCGGTCGTACTGTCTTTTCTCCCACCGCAGCCGCTGAAGATGCAGCTGACAAGAAGCGCAGTAAGTATGCGGCCTTAGGGGTGGAGGCAATGGGCAGTTGGGGCAGTGAAACAAAAATATTTGTGACAAAAATGGGATTAATAAAAAATCTGGAAACCCCCGCTCAGGTTCGTACCTGGTGCAAAGACTTGCCATTGCTATCCAGAGGAACAATGCAGCCAGTGTGATGGGTACTTTTGCACCAGGTACAATCAAAGGCGGGCCATTTAATTGCTGACGTGCATTTAATTGTGATTTTATTTTATTTTATTTTGACGATTTGTATTAAATATTTATAAGTGTATTTAAACTTACCCATCATGGTAAAATAGTGTTTACTATCTTTTTAAAACTCAAGTTACAAGACAAAAAAAAGTTCCATCTCTTAACAAACTTAAATGTTTCTTAAAATTGCTTTATGTCTTTAACTTGAAACATAATTTGTAATAATGAGCTCAGACAATAACACGCAGCTCGCGGTCCGTGAAGTTATTATAATCATATTAGTAATATGAACAACTATATAAGTTTGTTTGTTTGTTCGGCCGGTGCGGTACGTTTCGTAGTTTGGAAACTTTAAGTGCAATGTATGGCTGATGTTTTATATTCCACGGTGCAAGGAATAAGCGAGTGGAAAGTATTACATCGTAAATAATAAATAATTAACTTTTTCATGTTCTTTATAAGCTTGGTTAAAACGAATCAAGATGTTACATTTTTAAAAATAGAAGTTTTATTTTAAAAAAAGGCTCATGTTAACGCAAACATGAGCCTTTCTTTTAAATAGAAGATGAGAAGCAACGATGCGGGTTAAGATGCGGCACGCTTGCTTAAAAGTAACCGATTTTTTTGTGACGGGAAAAACCCCAGATTATAATAAGATGGTATATACAAAATATTTAGTGTTTTTCCGCCTCGTCTTGATGTCAGCGTGAGAAATCGAAAAATATTTTTGTTTTTATGGTGTGGTTCCTCCTCACCACCGCCACACCTCACCTTATTATTTCTCTTTCTCTCAGTATCCGACTTCCTCGACACGTGTTTCGCCTTAGCACAAGGCATCCTCAGGAGATGTTGGCTTTCAAGCGCTCGCTCGAAAGTGAGCTGTTGTTTTTTTTTTTTTAGAAAGGACTGAGCTGCTGGTCGAACACGACCTCGGACAGCTTGACCGGACGTTTGGCAAGCGCTAGTGCGCTGGGCCGCGGTTTTGGTTTTGGGGCGACAAGCACAAGGGCGCCTCAGACGGCACGAACCTCGGCTTGAGCCGTCGCCCAGAGTTGGACTAACGAACTGCCCTGGCAACCCAGACGGGGAGTGCCTAGGGCCCTAGCCACTGGTGGCATCCTAGCTAAAACTTTTTAGAGCGAATTTGCCCAGACCTCCCTGAGGGGAAGGACAAATGAGCCCTATGAATCTGAGTGACTATTTGACCTGATTGTCCTGGAGCTCTGAGGCCAGAGTTCACGAGGACCCTACACTTGATTGGCATCTGAAGGACACTTTTTGGAGAGAGGTGCCCTGGCCCGCGCCAGAGCCCTATCATTAGATCGACTTGTGTCCATGGCATCCCGGGGAGAGGCCTGGACCCTAAACCTAGCTAATTTAGGCAACTGGTTTGATTATTTGACCGAATTGCCCTGGCCTCCCAGACGGGGAAAGACCTAGGGCAGTGAGCTGTTGCGCCTCTGCGAGCTCTTTATATAGCGGCCGGTCACGTTACGTGTTGTGCGTCACCGTTGTTGTTGTGTCGGTGCATTTGATGAATCAGCGTAATTTAACGGACTTCGTCGGTTAAAAATCCGCAAAAGTGGTGACGTCACCAAATTTGTTTGGTCGTTTAACAGTACTGAGTTCTGATTTCTGTGTTTCAGTATTTCCAACTGTTCCAACACACACAACCGAAAACCTTTGTCACATATGTGCCTGACTTCATATGTGTTACTTGCTTGTAGTAAATGTCCCGTTTCAATTAAGTGTTTCGCGAAATGTGATTGTTCTGTCTGATCATTTCTATAGGCGGCAAGATGTTCTTTAAACCTTGTTTCCAAATTCCGTTCAGTTTGTCCAAATGTATACCGCATCGCATTCGTCACATTTGAGTTTGTAGACGCCAGATTTCCGCGCTTCTTCTAAACGATCTTTTCCGTTTGTCAGGTGCCGTAGATTATTATTTGTGTGAAATGCTACGCTGGTATTGTTTTTGTGTAAAATGTTTGCAATCCTCTCTCAATATTTTTCGATTTCTCACGCTGACATCAAGACGAGGCGGAAAACACTAAATCTTTTGTATATACCATCTTATTATAAATGGATTTCCGCAAAGTAACGCCTGACTCCATCAATTAACCCAGATTATGGCTAAAATAGAGAATCCAGCAGCGAGTTCCACAACCGAACAGCTCGTACAATAAAAGTAGACTCATAGTTTCTAAAACAATCTTAATCTGGATAAAGGTAAACAATAAATAATGAATATAAAGTATACATAAATAAAGACTTAGCTCAATATGCTTCTTTGAATGTTTGCCTCTTTGTTTGTTAACTAAGTGAGACAAACAGAAATGATTGAAGAGTGATAATAGCAACATTAGCTCTACATTTAAGCAATTATGAGAGTTATGATTAATATTTTTTTTTTTCAAATCAAAACTATTATAATCATAAAAGTAATGAAATGATTGTTTTTAGTGTAATTTTTTTTTTTTCCATTTTGAAAAAACAACAAAAAAATTAATCCAAATTTATGAAATAAATTTTAAAAATCTTGTTACTTAGACCACACCGTGCAGCCATATGAGCTAGAAAATGTCAAGTGGAAAACTTGTACGAGTATCGATAAATAGCGTACGTGCTCACAACTGTTACCTACTCCACTCAACTCACGAAACTCACAACTCACGAGTCGAGTCGCGAGAACTCACGAGAACTCGCGACTCACGTTTATCGAGTTTACCTCGCATGGAAATGTTCATGCGAATTGAAATGCATTTTGTCGATTGGAAAATTTTAAGTGTACTTTTACGGTAAACCACCTGGTGATTTATTACAAAATTGCGTCAAATATTGCACGGAAGTTAAAATAGAATAATAATTGTAAAGTTTTTTTAAATAATATCGCAATAACGCTATTTTGTCTACCTACTAATTATAGTGATATAGTGATCTAGTGATCTAGGTCTCATAGATTACGAGTACATCTCACAGTTGAAACAAATTCTTTTTTTTAGCAGAAAGATGTCCCATATACATTACTTTATTATTATATTTACAACCACCTTTATCTCGTCTAATAAAACAAGATAAACACCCCCTAGGTTCCCGCCATAAAGCCGCGTGCACATTTACGGATGGGAGCGGAAGGCGTGACGCGGCGGAGCGGAGCGGGCGGAAGCGGCAAGAGAGCGAGATTTATTCGTTCCGCTTTAGTTCCGCTCGCCGGCGCTAGGCGCCGCGACCTGCGACCTATTCACACAGAATAATAGAGTTTTTGTTGCGACCTACAATGATACTGGCGCATTAAAATTTATTTTCTTATTTGTATGCCAAAAATGAATGCTGAATTTTTGTATCGAGGTCAGTCTCTCTTTCTCTCTCTAATATCTTATAGTTTTTAATACAGTGGCCGAGTTAATGCAATATAGTTTCACATTTTTCAGAGTTATAAGCAATAATAAAGGATCTGGAAATGAAAATTGCTATTAAATTTAAACCTTCTTCAGATTTTATAATACGGTTCTTAATTCGTCGAAACCTTTAGTTTTTATGTATTTTCTAATTTTTCAGAGAGTCTCATCTAATTTGAATAAATATTGTTTATAAAAAATTTACTTTCAAGTTAGAAACATAGTAAGGTTAACACATTTTACCAAAATCTCTTTATCGAAAAGCTCGACATAACCGAAAATCGTAAAGTCAGTTTTTCACTTTTTAAATGTTGTGAAAAACAATTACGACTGTGTGGTCAACAATTTGCTAAACTAGTTTTGACGTGCTATTCGAAACTTTTGGCCCTAATCTTAACGACGCTGAATATTCAAACCCGTGATCTATGGATACATTAGGCTGTATACCTCGCTTCCGTTGTTCGCTCGGGTGATTGATCGAACTCGTCATCCATCTCGCGCGACCTCGCTGTCTCGTGTACACCTGCCCTTATTTTGAATTCCCTTTTACAATGAAACTTGACTGTTTTGTATAGCTTGAACCGCTTGTGTAGTGAATTGTATAGTTGTGTTTTGTAGGGAATGAGGGTAGTCGTTGTCTATATTTTGTTTTGATGCACGATAACTCTGTCTGTCTGTCTCGCTTTCACGCCAAAACCACTGAACCGATCTGGATATAATTTGGTACACAGGTAGATTGGACTCCGGGAAGGACATAGGATACTTTTTAACCGGCATAAAAAAAATGTTCCCCATTAGATTATATCGGTAGAAAACCCCCCCTTGTCTTCTTGTCTTGCCCCCAGGTGCTATTAAGATAGTAATATTATTTTACTACAGCTGTTCAAATCGCTCAAGTAACTCATAGATCGAAACTATACATTTCAAAACCGACTACTAGGGTTGTTATTGTATACGATTGACAATCGACATAGATCTAGAGTGGTGACATCTATCTTCCGCGACGACCCGCTCTCTATCGCGCTACAGAATAATACAGATACAGAACTCGATACAAAATAGTGTCAGTCATAGTAATTTATCGATAAAAAATACAATTACATTTAAAACAATATATTTATTAATTTTCTAGCAATTAAGTCTACTAAATATATTAGACAAATAATTCTTGTATTAATTAATAATAACATTCTTAAATTTATAAAGTCGTCAAATCTGTACAATATCGGTTCTACAATCCAATTTTTTATTTTCTTCTTTCTTCTTTTAAAATAATTTCTTGAGGGCGCATCGCTTATTTCCTGAGCATACCTCTCAATATATGTATATGAATGCTTTATTGTAAACGAAACAAAAAAACTTACATGAAGTGCTACAAGGGTCAAGTAATTGATTGAATAGGAATATTTATATCATATCGTTAGACAAGACAAATTAGGTGGGCATTTTACAGCCATTTTGCATTCATTTTAGGTGTTTCAAATACACGTCAGAATTGTTATGCAAAGAATTTTAAACTTTGGTCTGTTTCCTGAAAACTTACAGTATTTAAAGCATTTATTACCGTAGGTACTGTGTCATGGAAAATTTTAATTTTACCTTGACACTATTGGTAGTGTCACAGTTAAAAATTATTTTCCCGTGATACTACAGTGACCCTACAATGCCCAGGAAAAAAATCCCTTGACATGAGTCCTTTTTTAAAGTTTATAATTTATTTCGAGAACTAGCAAATTTGTCGCTTGCAACCATGTCCAAAAGTAAATTTAATTTTCGTTCTTTCTATTTTGTTTTTGTGATGCTCTTTTGTTTCTGTGATTTTTTTTTTAGTTTCCGCAATGCTCACTTGTTTTTGCGATGACACTACCAGTGCAGTAGTGCAAAAAGAATAATAAATGTTTTAAAACAGGAATGATAAGTTCAAATTAATATTAGTGATCACACTATTGCTAATTATCAGGCGAGTTGATTGTCAAACGTTGATTTTGAATATGTTTAAGTCAGTAAGTTGTACTGACTGATAAATCAAAAACAATTTTTTTAGTTTCATCCTCACCTTAACCATATCTATCTTTTTTTCACTGTTCGACTTACTCGAATCGTATTTCAATTCTTGAGGAAATATATTTATTTTTTTAGCATGATGGCTGAAACAGTTATGTGAGATATATTAAGATTAACAATTAATTTTTTTATCAGTGACTTACTCATAACAGAATGCAAATGTTGTAGCGATGATGGTTGAGTGATTATTGCCGTGCAAAGGGAACGAGGTTCGATCCCACGGGATAGGTAAAAAGATCCTGAGCTACCGGTAAAGGAAAACATCGTGAGGAAACCATAGCATGGTGGTAGGACTTGAGAGCCAGTGTATTCCAGACTAGGCATGCTCCATCTAGGGCTACCGTGTCGCCATCTTTCGTGGTCGTGCGAACTTGTGGTCAAATGCCTTACTGAGTAGAATAAAAAAAATGCATTCTGGAGTTTGTCAAAAGCTGTGAATCTGGATATTTTCTCATCTGTAGCTGATGTGTCGCTATCCATCGGCGTGTGATCTTTACGAGCTTGTCATTTTTATGGACGAATGGATTGGAAAGGGGACTATAAATAATAAAACGTTGCGTCATCATTTCGTTTGATTTCGATATATCGGTACCTTTTTTGGGATTTCAGACTTAATTTGATGTATGACGGACTTATAGTAATTTTTCAGAAGAATAAAATTGTTGTTTCACTGTCCGAGCAAGCAGAGCACGCGAAGGGTCAAATTTAAGTTAGAAAAAAAATATTATCCTATAATAGTTTTTCTTGGTATTAGTACTCACGTTCAAATCATATTTCGCAAGGAATATCAACAAAATATGGTTGTTATACGCGTTGTTATACGTTTTACGTATCTGAGTACTAAATGAAAAGACTTGACTAGTAGAATATTTTTACACTATTATAAATTTCAAACCCAAGATGGCTGCCACCTCAAAATGGCGGTGTCTCGTATTCAAGAATTGTAATTTTACTTCGCTGAATTATTACTCAGTTTTTTTTATTTGTTTCGGTACCTAGTAATTCCAAAAAGGAAAATATCTGATAATATGAAAATTACCGGCTGATATCAATAAAATATCCGGCAGTGATTCTCAACTTTTATTAATATTTTTAAATACTATCAAAACTATTGGTTGCCAAAAAGTTGGTACTCGCGAGGTCTTCTGCTTGAATGACGCTAATGGTATTATTAAGTGAATATTTAAAAGGACACATACTTTCATGATCTATAATTATCTAAGACAGCGTAATTGACATTTAATTCCTACATTATATATAATAATTTTGAGTTTCCAATTTCACTATGACCTATGTAATTCAAATAACTTTTCTTTTCATTGAATGATACATCTTCCTACCTTCCTACCTTCCGTATCAAATACGCAAACTCCTTAAAGTAGGTATAACTGATATAATTTTTATATTCTGTTCAACTTACTCCAGTTAAATAACATTCCCGAATTCGCTCCAGTAACCCACATCCTAAATTCCCCAGACGTAGAAAACTGTCATAATCATAAAGCAGTAGTGCCAACCTAGCGGAACCAATTAATTTGACATCCCAACATCCTAACAAGTTTAACAAGCATCATTTCGCAAATCAAAGCCGAGCGGCAAGCACCTACCGAGGTAAAGGAGGCAGGTCTCCCGGGATATCGACTGAGTTTGATAGCTTTACCTATAAATGTAATAACTTATTACAATTACTAATTTATCTAGATAGATAATATAATGTTATTTATCAAAACGTGATATTTATTTATTTAATAAATTCTCACACATTTACATCAACGCCAGTGGTGAATTATATGTGGTGAATTATATATTTAATTATACATGAGTTTTTATAAAAATATGCAATATTAAAGTTAAATTAAACTTAAACTATACATAGTACTTATAAATTTCAATACTATGATAATGATATTAACAACGAGTAAGTAAGTGCATTATATACTAAGTTAGGCAATGAGTCCCAAGTTAAGCACTGGACTTGTATTTTGGGGCTCTGGTGCGGACGTAGCATACACAATAAACTATACTGATAACTACATAGGATTAATTAGAACTACTACGTTTACCTAAATAAATTATATATTTATGATGGCATATCATAAAAATATATGTTTCGTGGCTAATAACAACCCGCAATGGAACTAATTAGTTTGATTAGAATGATTTATATCAGTAATAATTCTTACCAAGAATTCGATAATAAAAATAACTGTTACATAGAATATTTGTTCAACAAAATGTATTGACATATATTAATAACTGGTTCTAAAAGTTATTATAATCCTATTAATATTCAAACGTCAAAAGTTGTATGAATCTTTTTTACTCTTGCAAGAAAAATTGCTTGGATCTGAATGAAATTTCGCACCAATTTATGTCCCCGAAAACTGTGGAGCGTACGAGTAACTCTGACTACATACATGGTCCTATTAAGTAAGGCTCGTAACTTATGTATAATGGGATGTCATAAAAATATATGTTTCAGGGCTATTAATAAGGGTGTTACTAAACCGCAACAGAACTAATTGCTCTGATTAATCATGGGACCAACCTAGTTCAAGAATAAAGACAACTGTTTTTAAAAAAGCAATTCTTATAATTAAAACACGATAAGTGAAATTTTACCATTTCTTGCTGCAACCTTTTATCATTTATTTTGCTGGAACGAAATTCCTTATTGCGCGTTGCGAAAAAACAAAGCTAGACGGAAAAAATTAAGAGCAAAAGTTGTAACGACACTTTTTGCTATAGTTGTAAGCCGTGCGGCGTGCGCGTGTTTCTCTGTCTCTCTCTCTCTCTCTCTCATAGAAAGCAAGCTATTTATATTTCAATATAATATGTATAATAATAACTTAAAACATTATTTATTACAATTCCTTCACTAATTAATCGAAAGGAACTTCGTTCCATCCAGGTGTCCCTTGACACCTCTCATGTTTTTTATTTTTAATCCCCGACGCAAAAACAACGGGCTGTTATAATGATATAATGTAGAGTTGTTTTTATTTTTATTTTATTTACCCTGCTATTTTATGCTTGTCATTTTATTCTATTATTTTTTTTTAGAAAACTAACGCGTCTTTAATTCATTTTGTTAAAGACGAGTTTTCTGTTTTAGACGTCGTTTGTGTTGTTTTATGTCTCTACATCTCTACGTTCATCTGTGTATTATTTATTTAGGCAGATATTGACAACACTTCACTAACATTTACAAGTTAGAGCAGCTTTACATGAAATTCAAACTTGAAGTATCGTCTCAAAGAACACTGACGCTGCACATTTGCACAAATCAATGCAACTCTGTAGCACTGAGTCCCTGCGGGATGCGATCACGATATACATTATACAAGGTTGCAGACGTTGCTATCTTGTAATATATCATGTCAAAGGCTCACTGTACTAGGAATTCTCTTTAGCAGAGACAGTCCAGCGGATTTTCCCAGAAAACTGCGCTTATTTGCTGAAGATGAGGTTTGAACGCGCAGCGATATTGTGGTTTGAAGTTGTTGTAGCTTTTCTGCAAAATGCTAGCGAATACATTCGGTGTCGAATAGTTTACTTTCTTGTAGCCGAATCTAAGTTACAGATATTATGAATAACAAAAACAAAAAAGTCATGTTTAAGTTGGACTCGCTCAATAAGGGCACCGTACCTTATTTTTTCTATGCAATATAAGTTTCTAACAAAAAAATGGTTGCGAACCATAAAAAAAAGGTTGTTTTATTTCCAAAGTGGACGAAAGGTTTAATTAATAACACGGTTGTCTTTCATTATATGACCGCAGTTGACTTACCTGACGCAAAGCGACAACGCGGCCTAGGATGTAGCACGCTTGCCTAGGAGAGACCGATTCACTCACGACTTGAAGATACCGAGATAAAAACTATCGAGAAATAGACATTCGGCAGTGAATTTAAAACATGCCCAATAGAAACCAACTCTTTGGCGACTTGAAATATTTAAGTACTTGCCAACTGTCCACCCACCAGACTGCTTGTTTATCACAAAACTACTATATTTATATCTTTATTTGTTTTATCCTATTTCTTATCAGCATAACCTTTTAGGACAAGAAAAGATTACAAAAAACAAAGTTAGTATTACTTGCCTTTTCCTGAAATCTGACGAGATACGATAAGAATAGTTGCAACGACCACATGGGAAGCTTTCCAGAGAGTTTGATAGACACAATGTATCTTGCCCTCGGCTGATAATTTGATCATGAAAACTGAACAATATGTAAAAGTAGAGCGGAGAAAATAAAATAGAGATTGAGTTTTACGCAAAATTCAAAATATAACCGATAGCGAACTTTTAAAGTTAGATGAGACAGGTTATACTTTTAACTTAAAGAATAAATTCGATACTAAACGAATTTCGATAAAATTCGAATAGAAATAGTAATTGCATTATTTATTTTGATATAATAAACAAAACATTTAACTGTTTGAGTGTAGATACCAACAAAGCGTGCTGGTTTGCACAAATCTCTGTATTGAAAAGGGATGTGTAGGCCATAAATCACTACGCTGGCAAAATTGCAGGCTGACGATTTCACTTATCTTCGACAGCTGCGCTAAGCTGTAGCGATGATGGTCGAGGAGTTTGTGGGGTAGATTGCCGTGCAAAAGAATCGAGGTTCGATCCCACATAACATGCAAAAAGAGCCTGAGCTACCGGTAAAGAGAAACATCGTGAGGAAACCATTGCATGGTGGGCGTTTCCTATCGCTCGCCAGGCTAGCTACCACCCTCAAATTGTAAAATCTGTCGCCAAGCACCTAACGGTGTTCATCCTTCCTTGAGAGCCAGTGTATTTCAGACTAGGCATACTCCATCTAGGGCTAGTATCGCTGACTTACGTGGTCGTAGTAATTTGAAATCAAATGCCTAGCTGTGTAGGATAAAAAAGCTAACTTCTCACTGTTTTCTCTCGCTGTGAAAGCAAGCAGTAAATGTAATAAGGACTTAATAAGGACATTTATTATTACCAAACCATTACCAAAAAAGTAAGAAATTATTTTTAAACGTGGCAGCAAATTTCGAAAAAACAGAGCATTACAGGTGCTATACATATTTTTTCTTTAAAAGTTTCCAGCCAAACTTTGCCTGGAAGAGATCGCTTTCAGCGATAAGGCCACTTGTAGCAATACATTTAAATTCATATTTTTGTATTGTTATGTTTTGTGTAAAAATAATAAAGCGTTGATCTATCTATCATTGGCATCAGCTTGAACAAACCCCATTCCATTCTATTGTCTTATAACGTGTTCCGTGTTCCAATACCTTGTTATTATTTATCCTGCCATCCCCTCATCCCTTGCCCCGGGGGTATCAGCGCATTATGTCTGAAGGCGTTTTAGAACAGCTATGGGAAATCCACGGAAAGGGGTGGGAACAAAGTAAATATCTGTGTTTTTGTCGGCGTTTGTTGACGTTGTTGAAAGACTTAATGTTTTGATTATGGATTGGAGATGAGTAGATTTATTTTCCGGTGGTATTATTTGCAATCATTTTGCTTAGTAGAACTTTTAGACATGTTCAAACCTGTTTTTTTTTTTCTTGTATCACTGTGATGTTTATTTTTCGAAACCAAGTGTAATTAATTGATTTGATTTTATAAACTATATATTGTTTAACATAATAAGATGCATGTTATAGTCTAAGTAAACGAAGCGTCTATGCAATAACTCGCAGAATTCGCTTTCTTCTGTCCAAATGTTTGTATGTATGTATGTTGGTTCTCGTGTATAGGCCGCAATATTGATCCGATATTGACGAAACTTGGTAGGTTAACTTTAGGTTCTTTGATTTTTTTTTTGTCGGCAGTATTTGTTTGGGGGAAGTGATTCCCATAAAAAGGGGGGAAGTTTACCACTGCACTATTTACCAACTGATTTGCACGAAATTCAGATTATAGATTAGATACATTATTGTCACAAAATTTGCCAAATATGAGCAGAATTGATCAGGTGGTTGTCAGGATACGAGTATTAAGGTTTTCATTATAAATAATGTATGGTAGGCTAAAGCCTCCTTTTAAAACTTTAAGCTATCAATAAATTGAGGTATATATAAATGTTAGCATAAAATCAACAATATATAATATTTTAAAAGAAATATAAATGAACATGTATGCCTGTATTTGATCACATGTGAACTGAAAAAGGTTTAAACTAGTTTTAGGCAATGTTATAATAATATAAAGTTTTAATGAACATTATTTTTGTCCAACTCCGCGAAAAGAGGATGTTCTCAGATCGTCTACTTATTTTTTTTTTATTGTTTGTTACCTGATATCGTAAAAGGCGGCTGGACCGATTAAAAAAATAATTGTCTAGTAATCCCAATTACATTTTATCAAAATCGGTCTAGACTTTTGACTTTTACTCGTAAATCGTAATTACTGTTTTAATGACGCCTACCGTAATGGAAGGCAGTAAGTAATCACATTTTTTAAAGAACTTATTTTTTCTTTACTGGTAACTTATTTAAGCTAAAAGCTCTTCTGTTTCGATGGTCAAATATTGCTAAATGTATGAAGTGATTCCATTTTTATACTGAGTTCAGAACATTTATTTTTCTGGATCCATGTTCATCACTTTACCAACAACTGAAATAAGATAACTCTTTATAAAAAACAGCTTATAACACTATTTAAAAAGAAACAATACAAAAAACATGCTAGCTTTCTAATGGCGTCCTTATCGCTTAACGCGATCTCTTCCAAGCAACAATGCACGTACAAGATATCAAAAAACTAGAGCGGCCTTAGCGAGGTAATCATTATAATACATAACAAACATAACTTGATGTATTACTATAATATAAATACATACAATATATAAAGTTATGAATATAATAAATTCATGAAATTAATGTTAAATTAATAATAAATAATAATTTCGTTTATTTTAGTAAGAAACGGTAAGTACAATAAAACTTATGTCTAGGTGCTTATAATAGGATACAATGTAGGTAACTATTGTACAAGTAAGTAATTGTCTCTCTGCGCCTCACACTACGATAACCTGAGTCGTGACACTCAGCGCACCACAGTTTTAGAATATAATTAATTTAATAACGTAGAACATGTCTTAGTTTGTAGTAACTTACAAGTGAACATTTCAGAATGGTCTAGTTTTCATATAAGCACAAGAATTGCTATTGCATTACATTACTTACAAACAATCAGCTTTTCGTTTTGAGTGTTAGTGTGAAGTGTGGGGCTGTAGGTATGTGTGCGTGTGTGTCGCTAATGAGTCGTAAGTATGTGTGCTGTGAACCGCTGAACGTCTAAAAAAGCAGCTATGCTGCGTAACAACAGTCCGTCGATCTGGGCTCGCGGCAATACTGCATATGTCATAGTTAATGAGGGTAACAGTATGATTATTAATGGTTAGAAGTTAAAGAAGAAGAAATTACATACAGGATTGTTGGAGTGATAGCATAAGGAAATAACGATTTAATAAAAAATAATTTGCCCAACAGGAACTGTTTATCTCTACTTGATATAAAATTGCTTGTAATATTTTGCTTTCTAAATCTACTTCAGTACTCAAGTGGTTAAAAAACCCGACTGCTAAATCTTTAAACCTGTGTATCAATGTTAATTTTTTTTGATGTACCCAGTGTCACTCTCACGACTATGCATAAAAACAAAAAATACGACCAGCCGTTTAGGCTCTAGAGCCTGCCAAAGAAATATACGTACATAACATACACTCGAAAAACATAACTCTCCTTCTTTAGCACTCGGGTAAAAATATCAAGTGGGATCCATTACTTTTTGAGCTTCAGAAATCGTTTGCAAAACGTTCATTGGACATTTTTTACTTTTCAATGTGTACAAGCTTTGAACACACCTCAGTCGTGGGTAATGTTTACGAAATTGCTTTAAAATTCGATTGCTTGCATGTTCGCTAAAATCCCTTTATTACTGAATCCCGATTGGCTATCAAACCCGCTGCATGGCGCATTATATGCGTTTTATGAAAAGACAATATCGATTCCATGCTATTACTTTATTTAGATTTAACTATATCAAAACTATAGACTATTTAAAAAGTATAGTATTTTAGATCAGGGTCGATTATTTTTGGAACAAAAATTAGACAAACTAGGTTTTGTAAAAAAAAAAGGTTTATACAAAAGTTTTAGATCTTTTTATTACCTACAACTTTGACATGTTACCTTTTTTCCATAGAACTTTTAGTTTTGCTGGAGTTCGAAATAAACCGTTTTGTACCCTTAAAAACTTACCCCCTTCCCCTTCCCGACCTCAGATCGCCCGTAGATTAATTTTCCTTTCATTTTTATAATTTCATCCTACTATTTTTCTAATTAATCATTCAAACTAAAAAAAAAACAAAAGTAAAATTGGTTCATCCGTTAGAGAGATACGATGCAACAGATATGCACAGAACCAAAACACCCCACCATTTTTGCATGGATTATAAAATAATAATAAGGTTCTTAATTGACTAATTAAGAACCTGAACTTTTTTCGAAGGCGTTTAAAAATATGAAATTAAATTAAATAAAATTCAGACTAAATTTATTTGTCTTTGAGACTAGGTGAGAGCGTACGTAATTCTATACTAATACAATACAATATACATACAATTTGAGGTCTAGCTCTGCCCACAAGGCATACAGACATGATGTGTGTGTACTTATGAGTATAGATAAAAACCATATCTCCAAGTTTCGTCTCAAAATAGTTAAAACCAAGGTTAAAACTCTTTAAATACTGGCATATTAAGTACATAGTAATTATGCCTATGATACTAAACACATAGGTACACACATTCCCTACGTTGCGTCAGCTAATGGAATACCGCTGTCTTGCTGCTCCCGCCCCACCCCGAGGGAATACTTGGCAAACCTCGCGGAATGGAGCGCAAATAACCCAGACTGTACTACTGTGGTTGCTACGAACGTAAAGAACAAAGGGTTAGCCTTCGAAAACATTATAGACATATATTCATAATAAACGCAAATAAAACAAGTGGTTAGAAGCGAGTTCGAAAAAACCCGACTGCTAAATCGTTAAACCTGTGTACCATCCTTATTTTTATTTTGATGCCGACAAAGCTCTAGGGCGTGCCAAAGAAATATACATAGATGCACTCGAAAAACATATCCCTCCTTCATTCGCAGTTGGGTGATTATATAGACACATAGTTTAAAATAATAGTTATATAATTTATTACATTATTTTTAAAAACGGTGCGACATATTTTTATCATCTGCATCATGTTCTCATTTACCATGTTTTTATTGTAATGTTTCTAACAAGATTTTACGGACGAGAATAAAAAAAATAGTTAAACCCTGGAATTGGTCCGATTAAAATTGTCTCTAAATCGTTTGAGAACATATCGGCGGTTATGTTCTATTCAAAATTATGCGTCTCTGCTTTAATTTTTTTCGGATTTATTCGGATGTTATCATCATAAATCATAAATATTACACAGTATCTTTATGATTTATGATAACTCGTACTTAACTTGATGATGACTTGTAGTAACAAGTCGTAGTGTAATCTTTATGAAACTTTCGTAATGATAATTTATTATTTATTTATGATAAGATTATAAATAATAAAATTATTTTTTATAAATAATAAATAATAAAAAATAATGTCCTGAAAAATAACGTCGTTGACGTTTTCTTTTACTGAGGCGCAAAACAAACGCTAGGTTTATAGCACGCAGATTCAAGTATATCTGTAATGCTTGCGAATTGGTAAATAGTACTCGCGAGGACAGAAATAGCTAACGGGTCGATACTACACCGAGTAGAGAGAACGTTTCTACATTAACACACATTGGAACTCGTGATCTTAAATTAACATTAAAAAAAATACACGTAAAATAAACAAGATTTTATGTATAAATTTATTTGGCTACATTGATTTAGTTAAGACAATGAACAAAAAATTGCTTAACAAGTTATGAAAAAAGCCGCGAGATTAACTAAAAACACAGTTTTAGAGTTCTATTTAATTAGTAATAAATTATTAATTTAGATAAATTAATTAATAAATATACCAGTAGATGCATAGTGTAATAACGAATAATCGTATAACATTGTTATGGCGTTATTATTTTTTCACATTAACATCTCCGAAGCCACCGACGCTTTAAAAAAATCCCTTTGGAAACAAGCGTTTAGAAAGGACCTCGATAAAACCCGACTGTTAAATTGTTAAACCTGTGTATCATCCTCAATTTCTTTTTTTATTGTTGATGTACCCAATGTCACTCTCACGACTAAGCCGAATCTATTGACACCACTCACATAAAAATACAACGACAAACGGTTTAGGCTCTAGAGCGTGCGAAAGAAATATACTTTACATACATACACTTGAAAAGCATAACTCCCATTTTTTCGCAGTCGGGTAAAAACATCCTGGAAAATAACCCAAATTAATAAAAATTAAACTTATAATGATCTGTAAACTTGATAGGAATCCACAGCTCAGACATAATTTTGTAAATGCGAGAATATATTTTTTTCGGTTTGTTTGTTCGTATTTCCTCATCAAATGAGTGACGAACCGACTAGATTTTTTTGCACAGAAATAGTTTGAAGTCTGTAGGCCCCTTTTTGTCCCAGAAGAAAGATTATAACGCTAGTGAAGCCACCAACAAAGCTAGGCACAATATGAACACTGATTATGAATAAAAAATATTTATTGGCCTCTGAATAACTTTCGTTACAGGCAAGTCTTGTTACATTTGAATGATTCATTACTTAAAAAACTTATTTAAATACTTTTATAGCTCTTATAACATATATTTATTATATTTTATATTTACATTGTGATTTATTTCTTTACTTATTAGCAACATTTTGTAAAGGTTGTCCGTTAAACAAGAACGATGATTCCACAAGCTGCATTGACATATTCACTGGGTTTATAAAAAGGATTTCTTTCAAAAAAATATTTTAATTTTGTTTGATTATTTTAAAATTGAGTTCCATAATGTTATCTGATATTATCCTTACCTACCTCTTTCTTATCGATGTACCTATTTGGATCGTTTGATACAACCTGAAGTAGGTCAAGATCTTTAGACAAACTAAGTAGAGAGCTGAGAGCTAGCAGAGAAGCTCAATTGATTGCATAACTTCGAAGCGCGCTACTTGCCGACTGTTATTACACTATGTTAAACTCATAGATAAACTTTGATACTAGGGTGACCTAGAACGGCTAGGAATGACTAGTAACTTCATTGATTTTTAACAGTTTGACAGTGCTTTTTAAGAATTTGACAGTATATATTAACCCATTAAAAAAATCTTTTGGCCCCGCACGAGTCGGACTCGCGCACGGACTGTTCCTTATGTAGATAATCAACATTAGTTCAAGTTTCTGTCTGTTTTCGTTATTAATATCGGGCAAAAAACACGTTTGTTGGTTTCTTTAATATTTTTTTTCCGGTTGTATTATATACAACTGGACTAAAGTATATATGGTGAATGCGGAAGGACAATAAGTCGTAATATGTAATGGAGTCCAGTTTTCACTCTTTGGGTACGTAAAGTGATAACATAAGACTACTCTTTATTAATAAACCAGCTACCAACACCATAAAAAACAATACAAAAAACATACTAGATTTCTAAAGGCGGCCTTATCGTTAATAATTAACTGTGCATCATCGGGTGCTAAATAAAGATTTATCTTTGGATTGTACTTATAAGAAGGGCATTCTTCCCAGTACAAAACCGATACAGTTATTAGCTGGGTGATGCAAAATACAGTCAAGTGTCAGCTAGTTCCAGGACCTCCAGGTCAAGTACAGTTCCGCGGCTGCTTTGTAACCTGATTGTGTCGAACGCTTTGTGATTAAACCTGGGAACTATCCACTAGCCATCGGCTCCATTCAAACAAAGCGCTGGGAAATGTACAGCAACTTAGTTCCAGGAGTCTAGAGCATGTGGTCGGTCAGTTGCGCTTTGTTGATGTAATCGCCCACTTATTAACTCATTCATACTAATACTTGAGCGGTGTTTGGAAAATGGTTGAATTAATTTTCCAAATATCTATCTTAGTTTTTCAGTTATATTAGCCATAACTGACTTCAATACCTTGTGAATGTGGGGGCTGTCCAGCTCCTTGACCACACTGATATAGCAAGAAGACTTAAGAAACGAAATCGTTTGAGTTAGTGTTTAAAAATTGTGATAATGAAAAATTACAGTATAAGTGCTAAGATTAAAGAACACATGAAAACTGTGTCTTCCCCTTAACAAAATGATAGGAAAAGTGTCGATGGACAAATTGTTAGAGACATTATTGTGTAGAATTTTAAGTTAAATTTAAATTACTTATTATCCTTTAGCTAGATTGTAATATTTCTAGGAAGGCTCTTGAAAGGTCTCCCTTGAACACAAAAAACAGTTATTTTAGCCAATTGTAAATAGTTATATTTACACATTTTCTTGGTTTTTGCTTTAAGTTGTTTATTAGTAAATGTCGAAGCTAATGTATTGGCTTTAAAATGAGGGTAGATGAGTCGCGAAGAAAGATAGAAGATAGCATATTATAAGAAATGCCTTAATTCAGCGATGGAATACGGAAGGCTGTGGATGATGACAATGATATAAGTCTTTTATAAGGCTTTGAGAATGTAATCCCCAAAGTGTTGGTTCTTCTGATATTGTATATGAAGTTCGCAAAATTCTTATCGATCTCTTAAAGATTCTTGAACAGAGTCCGGGGTTGTTATTTTGGAAATCCCAACGAAGCCTTCATAAAACAAACAATCACAACAACCCTGAGTGCTTTATGTTATCATTCTGCGTTCAAATGTAAGTATAGATTTCTCCCCGGCGTACTACTAAGTAATTTCGTTATTACTTGAATCGTTTTATGAAAAGACAATATCGATTCCATGCTATTACTTTATTTAGATTTGACTATATCAAAACTATATACTGTTTAAAAAATACAGTATTTTAGACCAGGGTCGATTATTTTTGAAACCAAAAAATGAGGAAAAACTAGGTTTTGTAAAAAAAAAGGTTAATACAAAAGTTTTAGATCTTTTTATTACCTACAACTTTGACATGTTACCTTTTTTCCATAGAACTTTTAGTTTTGCCGGAAATCGAGATAAACCGTTTTGTACCCTTAAAAACTTACTCCCTTCCCCTTCCCGACCTCAGATCGCCCGTAGATTATTTTTCCTTTCATTTTTATAATTTCATTTTTTTCATTTTGTATTCTTTTTAAAGACTTTTTTCTACCTTGATCTATTTGTATTTATCAAGCCCTTTCATTTGAGACCCATATTGAGGGAATTGTTAAAAAATATGAAGTTTGCCATTTTGAAGCGGCGCCATTTTGTCCTGATTTTCATCAAGCATAATCACCTCCCAACTAATTTATCTTTCAAACAAAAGTAAAATTGGTTCATCCGTTAGAGAGGTACGATGCCACAGATATGCACAGACACCTCAAACCAAAACACCACACCATTTTTGCGTCGATTATAAAATAAAAATAAGAAAAAAATATTATAAAAAAGGGATTGACTGAAGAAATATGAAATGAAACTAAATGAAATTCGAAATTTATTTGTCTGTGTGACTATTTGACAGCGTAGGTCATATATAATACAATGTACATACAATTTGAGCTCTAGCTCTGCCCACAAGGCATACAGACATACTTGATTGCGAATGATAAAGGGTTGTTATTCGAGTGTTACATTTGTGTATTTTTCTTTGGCACGCTCTAGAACGCCTAAACAGCTCATATTTTGATGTGAGTGGTGTCAATAGATTTGATTTAGTTGAGAGAGTGATACTGAGTATATCAAAACTAAAAAACAAAACAAAATTAAGGATAATACACAGGTTTAAAGATTTAGCAGTCGGGTTTTTGAAAGTCGCTTCTAACTATTCGTTTTGTTTTTGTTTTCTACAATCTACTCCTAACTTGTACATAAGACACATACATGTTATAAATGCTAAAGTTTGCTTGTTTTTTATATACAGTGTGGCTGGTATTTAACTAGTGTGATGACCATAAGTTGCAGTTTTTGTTCTGCGATTTTTCAAAATTCAATTTAAATAAACTGATTTTCCATACATATCGCCTAGCTACTTAAGTCGGGGCCGGTCTATGACAAACTATACAATCATAAAATAATAATGTAAAAAAATTAGTAAATAATACTTATATTATTTACTAATTTATTTTTTACTAGAGCCGCGAGTCAATGTTATTTTGTATGGAAAAGCAAATTATCTTTTGTTTTCGTAAGTCGTAGAACAAAATTTGTGTGCGTACGGTCGTCAGAAGGCCACCTTTAACATTAACGTCCGAGCTAAATTTAATTACCAATTTATTAATTTGGAAATTTTAAAGAATTTACTAGTTTCAATGACACTATTAAAAGATACATTTGCTAAAAAGACTGGTCTACAGATATGCGTTGAGTATTTGAAATAGATCTTTTATTAGAGACAAATAAATTAATGCCAAAATGTAACTTTTAGAATGTGTCGATGTTTATTAAAATTTATATTACAATAATATTCGTGTCTGGGTGAGTCGTAAATCATTTTCTTAATGTAGGCACTCTATATTAAATAAGAATTTTAAGTGCTACTTAACTAAGTAGTAACTTGGTAGTAAGTAACACAAGTAAACTTGAATATTTTGAAAAACTCCCCAACAGTTGTTGTGGCAGTCCATCTTGGATTTGAAATAATAGTTATCATAGTATATAGTATCCTACTAGTCAAGCCCTTTCATTTGTTACCCATATTCAGTGAGTTTTGAAAAAAAAATGTACTTCGCCATTTTTTGGCGGCTAGCTCGGACCGATTTTCATCAAAAATAGCGAAGAACATTTCTGATTAATACACCTTTCATACAAAGAAAAACAAAATTGGCCCATCTATTTGGAAGCTACGATGCTACATACAGACGCACAGACAGATACGTTAAAGTTATAACACCCCGTCGTCGTTTCTTTATAATATTAGTTCTCTCCATCCAAAGGTTGCCTGGAAGAAGTGGCTCTAGGCTATAAGGCCACCCAATGTACTACCATTGTATAGATTTAACTTGCTGTATCTTTTATTTTTGTTTGGTGTGCAATAAAAGTAATTGTTCATTCATTGACCTGGGATTGTCGGAGGTCAAAAAATAAATTGATTTGGAGAAAATCGAGATATAAATTTTCAAAATCGTTATTGTACTAGCGAGGTCAACAGTTCGCAGAACTATGTAAGTAATTGTAACACTTGATGCGTGCAGTTTTCCTCTCCCAAGTTCCAAGTTCAGAGTTGTTCGTCACGCAACGCTTACTCAAAGGTGTGATACTTTGAAGCCCTTTTCCCTGAGACCCCTTTCTTTGTTTGCGAGCCTAATGACGCCGGCTCAGGCGTGTCGTTGCCTAGCAACCGCCTGGGAGTAACTAACTGTGTGGAAGGAGGAAAGTTTATTTGTAAGAAAAAGTTAGAAAGATAAATATATGTTAGCGGCTGAGGAAAGCGTTTCGTTGCGGTGTTTGTATTTTATTCACAGGATTCTAAATGACTTTCAAAACTATATAGCCGCGTTTACTAGGTTCGCGTGAGGATATAGCTGATCTATTATCTCTAAAAATTCAAATCCTTTTAAAAATCCGATTCAACTAAAGATATTTGGGAAAACACGCATTTGTGGTAAAATTCCAGATCTTTTGCTATTATTTTTGCCTTTAGTAACCTTAGTAACGTTTCATAGAAGAAACCCATATATAGACCATGCTTCTGACTTTCGTGTTCGTGCAAACTTGTGGTCAAATGCCAAACTATGTAGTATAAAAAAAACTCTTGTAGTTTCGTTCTGTCCGTCCGCCTGTCCAATCCTCCTAACAATCATGGTTATTGATTAAAATAAATAAAAACACTTATTAAATGTTTTTTGTGTCACAAGTAAAAAATCTTTAAATGTATTAATTTTTTTTTTTTGTTATAAAAGATCTACCTTTTCCTCTTTACGATTGGAAATACAAAATCTATATTTATAAAAATGAATCCCTATATTTTTGGTGACGCCATCACGTGTGAACGGCTGGACTGATTTCACTATTTTTTTGTTGTGTTTGTCAGGAGAAGGTTCTTATGACAGATTTTATATATATATATATATATAATATATGTAAACTTTATCTTCTCCGGCGTCGTCAAACTAGTAATTAATGAAAACACTACAGTACTGTGATGTATACAATGTATTGTCCAATAATTACAAAGAGTAGTTGGATCATTCACATAAAATCAATCACCGAGATCTTACGCAATAAAACTGACATAACGCGCGCGGAGGTGGTAGTCCGACTGACTCCCGAACCGAGCCGAAGCATCGACGGACGTTGCCGAAGGAAGCACGCGGAGAGTCGCGGAGCGAGCCGAGCGCGAGCGCCGCTGTTGGCATGCGCGAACGAGAAGTCGTATACACACTGATTGTTACATATATATATAAATTAATCCGTTTGTTTCACTAAAACTCGAGAACGGCTGGGTCGATATAGCTAACTTTAGTCTTGAAAAGATTGTCGTACTCCAGGGAAGGTTTAAAAGGTAAGAAACATACATAACTGTTAGGCTGTACGAAGTTCGGCGGGTCAGCTAGTACTGAAAAAATTATACAACACTCGATAACTATGAACGCATTAAACTCTTCTTATAAGTTTACTTGTTAATTACGCAATAGAAACTGAAAAATAACCTTTTCTAAAACATCACGCTTAAAGAATTTGTAAACCGGAAGTACCACAAGGGTGCTCGAAAATAATAAAAAACGCTGAATAAAAGAGATGTGCGTTATTCAAATAGCCGTTTTCAAGTCGGCGGGAAGTTGGGGCCAGCTCTTAAATAATGCAGGGGATGATTTATGCGAGGGGTATTGTTTGTACTCTTCATTATGACCGGACGAAATTAAAGCCGACGGAAAAAAATGATATTGTTTTGAATGCTAATGCAGTTAAGTCCGACGCCGCGTTTTGATCTTACATTCTGTGTAATGTGGCTAAAGAAGTTGTTTAATTAATTGTTTATCTATTGATTTTACTTATACTGCAGTCCTAACTTATAAGAAAACTTCTTGCAGAGTATTGTACTTCGTTTCTTGGTCAGATAGGACAACTTTCAAAGGGCTATCGAGCCTGTGTGACGTATCTTCTGTTTGCTACCGGGCAAGTGCTTTTATTACCGAAATCGAATTGACTAACTACAACACCAAAAAAACATGTAGCTGAATGATTACCTATAGACGATTTAAAAGCTACATGCTCCAATCCACAGCCAGAGGGCAGCATGGCCAGCATGCTAGCCGCATTACCAAACAGAATGGCAATGCTTATACGTTAATAATAAAACCGACATTCTGGTCATGCCTCGAATCGATCAAACGCTCCGATAAGTTTTGGACAATAAGATGCGCTCCCGGTCCCCACGACTCTAATGTCTCGGCTCCAAATGGCTCAATATGTAACCTCTACCGAGGCTAGCATATTTATGCCACTGGTGCTGTTCCGCTAAATATGCCACCGTCTCAGCCTTACTTTGCGTTAGATCAATGCCGCACATTCGTATTGCATTACTTGGGGCTAGACTACGATACCCTACAAGACCTACAGTTTGCAGAACTACTAGTATTACAATCATGTCACAACGATTTTTCCAACTAGTTACATTATTCCAGATGGTACCGCGAGACAGGTGGCGGGGTTCTACGCGAGGTGCGTGAGGGAGAGGGCGGAGGACGGTACAGCCGCGGAAGGGACGCGCTCAGCGTGCGCCGGACGGAGGTGGCAGATGGCGGACGCTGGGCGTGTCGAGCGGCCAATGCGCATGGACACCTCACGCTAAGGTTGCAGCTGGCTGTCAGAGCGCATCTCACCGCGCATGCGCAGCCGCATACGCAGGTTAGTTACTATGAACTAGGCGCGGGCAGCGAGCGGGCGTGTGTGCCCCGCGCCCGACCCTCGCTTCTTTCCCCGCACGCTTCCTTTACCCTTGACCTTGATGAAAGAGTACGCAATCTGTTGATAGATTCGCTAGAGTGAGCTTATAGAATCATATGTAAGTTTTTCAAGATTGCTCCGAACATACTTCTATACCTACCGATGCATCAATTTAAACTGATAGGCAATAATAATTATGTAAAGGAATTAACCGGCTGATTTATCAAACATATCACGTCGTCTACCTCACGATCAAGTTCATACCCTAGAAAATAAGATACCGAAGTAATAAGCGTCAAGTCATGCAAGCTGGAGAGATCTTCAGAAACAAACGGCAGCGTGGCACCAACCTAACATTCAAGCGGTACGAGAATATAGTCTTCTGAAAGAGACGTATATTTCCGCAGCTTGGCATATTCAGCAACCTCTGCCGCGGCTCCAGCCCTTAAGATAGTTCCACTGAGGCGGGAAAGTGCTGTGCTAACGTATCAAGTTGCGTCCCATTCGAGAGCCCTAACCCGCTCCCAGGGAATCAATGTCAAGCCATCAGGGCGCTTGCTATTATCACGCATCATTCCAACAATCTAGTTGAATGCATTTTATATTGAAAGGATAATTATTTGAGATACCTAGGGTGTAATTCAATAAGCACTGAATCAAATTAATATAAACAATACGAACAGTACGTTTAACAATTAATAAGCAAAAAAAAACTTAATAATTAGGTGTGTCTTTGGGCTAGACCCACATCTCTTTTCTTTTTACATCTCCTCTAAAGTAATTTTCAAGAATACGAACTTCTGAAGACACGTTAAAGCTTCACAAGAACCGTGTATTGAAACATTTATCACCTTTCTTCAATATAATCCTAAAAGCTGTGAACGCGAAAGAAAATAGGACAGCTTAAAGGATCAAAGGAAAGTCTTAAACTGAGAGAAAGGACGTTGTTCATAACACAACGAGTTAGTTACGGATATTTTCATATAATCCTCTACATAAAGGACTTGTTTTATTTTCGGCCAAGACAAAAAATGCATTAAGATGTAGTTAATATAGTATTTTAAAAAAAAACCTGCTTTAGTTGCCTACTTCATTGTGTACAAAAATATCTAATATCTGAGAATTTTAGTGGTAATATGGCATCTGGAAGATTTTATTCAGGTTGACTAATATAGTCATATTGGCTTATTAATTGTACCACCCGTCGCAAACGTCAAAATTGGCACATCAAAAACGCGAAAATTGCCTTATTGCGTAAATAAGATGAAAATATTTTGATTTGTAATTAATTTTGTAAACTGCGATAAGTTTCGTTATTTTGAATTTGGTTGATAGATTAATGATTAATAATACCTAACATATTTATGGTATCATGTACACTGTCCTGGCCGGAGCTCCATACATTATTGAAACATGTCTTTTTATAGGTCTAGGATTGCTTTTGATAGCAGTCATAAGAAGTAGTAGAAGCCTTTCGATCTAATCTTGATCTAATATTGATACAGTTACTTCAAAATGTTAATCATACTGATATAGTTACTTTAAACTTTTATTAGCTTACAAGCGTGGTATTATTTACGACAGAGTAGTTGTAAAGTTTCTGTCATACATAAACAGATATTGAATTAATTAACCGACTTGGTTTACATTAGATTTAACAACTTATTACAAACTACGCTGCGAGACTTGTGCATTTTTGTACATGTAATGTTTTTGACGGGATATAGGAAACTCTTTATTGTATGCACACAAAAAATACAGCAATCATATGCAGACAGGCGGTGACCTTATAGATAATAGCGATATCATCTAGGCAACCTTTGAATGAAACAAAAACTAGTAGCATATGCAATAACGATAAATAAAACATAAAAACTTCCTGCATATAAATAGTTATGAATATAATGTTACTAATCGTACTAAACAACTAACAAGTTGTTATAAGCGACTTTAAAAAAACCCGACTGCTAAATCTTTAAACCTGTGTATCATACTTAATTATTTTTTTAGTGTACCCAGTATCACTCTCACGACTCAGACAAATCCATTGACACCACTCACATAAAAATATGACAAGCCGTTTAGACTCTAGGGCATGCCAAAGAAATATACATACATACACTCAAAAAACATAACCCTCCTTCTTTCGCAGTCGAGTAAAACGTTTTTTTTTTTGCAAGTTGACTAATATTTTAAAAACACATCACTGTCTCGGTTATTTTGAATCTTGCAAGAGTAAAGTTTGAAGTAACGTTATTAAGGGCAATCGCTTACACTTTGAAGCTACCGGACGTATCGACTTTCTTTTGATATTTAAATTTCCCGTGGTTATAACAAGGAACCTTGTTATAAACTTTTGAAATAATTTTAATACCTGAACAATTTAGGAAGAGTTTTGGTTATATTATCATCAAAAGGTTTTAGGTCTAATATGTACATACAGTTTTTGCCTAGGAATGTATTAAGCTGAAAGGGGAAAAACTTTCATTATGGGTTCAATTCTGAATTCGAAAAACATTGGTGAAAAATCAATTATAAATGAAGGTGTGCGACAAGGTGATACAATATCCTCGCAGTTGTTTATAACCTTGCTCGAACATATATTTTGAAAACTTGTCTGGAACAGTTATGGGCTTAACATAAAATGCTACAGACTCTTAAAGAAAGAAAGTAAATTATGTGGTCTTCATATGAACACAGAACAAACCAAAGTAAATACCAACAGTCACTAGGTGCTTTTATTTGTTGAAAACATTTCTAGCGACTACGTAGACATTACCTTAGAAAAATTGACAAAAGAACAGTGGCACTAGCATGGAAAAAATGCTGGCAATATTATACGAAAAGAAAGTATTTTATTCTAATATCCTAACAACTATACGGATGCCAAACATCCTGCCTATCGTATTCGTAAAGAGAAAAATAAGATCTTTTCAAAGAGCAGCTTTAAGAAGCACGTTACGAGATCATATAAACAGTAAAAAGTCAAACTATAAGATAAAATACTAAAGTACTGGATGCTTTTATCAGGGATGCTAAACTTAAATGGAAATGGGCCTCACACTAACACAAGATGAAGAGACAACAGATAGTAAAAGAGATGTAGAGGACGTCAGGTAAACAGATATGACATGATATGATGATATGGTGGAGAGATGGTAGAAAAAGTAGCGGGCAAATTTTGGACCCGCACAGCACAAATTTGAAAAATATGGCACGAGTAGAGAAGAGTAGACCCAAACTAGATGTTAGTCAAATTATTTAGTAATATAATGATATAAACCTTACCTTTTTAATTTCAAGTTTTTTTTTCATATCTAATAATACCACTTTAGTTCTATTAAAATAAATGAAATGTTTTTTTAGTTATAGGGAAATAAAGGCTGTTTTTTTAATTTTTATCTTGGAAGTACATCGATAAACATAACTCCTCTTTTTTGGAAATTGGTTAAAAAGTCTCTTACTCAATGCGAGCACTCGACAGTTGTCCCAATCACGTAGTACAATCAATGGCGGCTCGGCGCTACGCCGGCTACAATCGAAGCCTATTTTTGACACGGAATTTACAAACAGAATAAATCCTCTTTGTTGGGATTAACTACGTAATGGCAAAAATCTTTACGCGGATGACGCCAAAAATTGTGACGAAATTTCACTGTGATTTAACAATTTTTTCGATACTTCTTCCTCGTAATAATGTTATTATTGCATCGCTAATATGTCTTTACGCAAATTAGCTCTATATCTTATTATACTTTTATTATTTGAAAGTGGGTTGAACAGTAGTATTTTATGGGTCTATATTTAGTAGCATAACAATTTTTGTACTAATTTAGTTAGGTATAATGTTTTAGGACTAACGATAATTTACAATAACAACAAAATACATAAATGATCAAAATTTTCAGAGCGTTTTCTATTTTTGATACTTATATTTGTAATTTTAAACCTGATATAACTTGAGCTTGTAGCATAAGGAAGTGTACTGACTGCGTATTTACGATGTATGTATGAATATAAATCGCGTGTTAAAATTAAGTACATTTAAAAAAGTAGTGGTGCTTAGCATAATGTTAAAAGGCACACAATACCTAAAACATAAGATAAAAACGCGTAGGTATTTAAACTATTCAGCGTATTAGGTACAATATCGTTTAATTTATGGTAAAATAAAATTAGAAAAATAAATGCGTCGCATCAATGTAGTACAATAGATGCTTAAAACACATTGTGCCAAAAAAAGATTATGTTAAAGTTACATTATGACACTATATATTATGCTACATTTATTATGACAAAGTAAATTTAGAAGAATTCATTTGGTACGAGTACGTATATTGAGGGAGTACGTACGCAAGTATGTATATTTCTTTGGTACGCCCTAGAACCTAAACGACTTGTCGTATTTTAATGTGAGTGACGTCAATAGATTCGTCTTCGTCGTGAGAGTGACAGTGGGTACATCAAAATAAATAAAAATCCGTTTGTCACTCGGACACTGGACGGTAAAGCTATTGCATACGCATACGTCTAGTCGCACGCACACAAACACCGTGCCGAAGTCTGCCGAATTGAAACGACGTTAGATGAGTGTTAGGTTTATTTTCGATGCGGAATTTCTTGGTTCGGTCGCCGCGCTCAAAGCCCGCGATAAAAGCTATGCAATAGCTTTGTAACCACTTGAATTCAAAACAAATCGAGACCTGCTCGGTTCGTTCATACTTTCCGCATCGAACGCATTACCCCAATTCAGTGATTGCAATCACTACAGCGAACAATTAATGGAAAACAAAACATTAAAAGCTTTTAAGTTAAATAAATAAAACGGGATATGTTTGCGCAAGTAGGTATCGTATCCACATATACCTAGCATAAATGCAATAGTGTTTGTTGGTTTGTTTGTTTGTCACTAGCAATACAGTGACGGATTTACTTGTTTTAGGGTATGTTTTTAGAGTGTATGTAAGAATGTTTCTTTGGCACGCCCTAGAGTGTGTCCCTAGAATGGCTTGTCATATTTTTATGTGAGTGGTGTCAATAGATTCGTCTTAGCCGTCTGAGTGGCTTTGGGTACATCAAAAATTTTTAAAAAATGATATACAGGTTTAACGATTTAGCAGTCGGGTTTTTTGATGTCGCTTCAAACTACTTGTTTTGGACAGAGATAGTTGGGATTCGAGTGCCAGGTTTTTTAACATACAAGACGCGGACAGACCCGGGAGCAAAAGTATTACTATTAAATGCACAAGTGAGTTTTTTGGTTTCTATATATTATACTTTAGTAAACGGTGTCAGATTAACTAGATTTTTTTTGTGAAAATTTTGTTATAATTAAATAATGTTTAACACTCCCCACTTGGCTTTATCCTGTGTCGGAGATTTCATAACATTCATAAACATACATATTTATACGATTGTTTGGATAGATTCTGGATTACACAGATTCTGAATTTGACAGATTCTAGATTCGACAGATTCATTGGACTGAAGTACAATCAGAGCGAAATATATATTATTTTAAGTCATCGTTTAAACCTGCCCTGGGCCTGCTCTAGATACCGTAGGCCTTCAAAGTCAATTTCATAGTCCAGAGAGTGACATATAAGCTATTATTTTTTCTGATAAAATCAAATATAACACAAGCAAAGCCGCGAGTAATGACAGGCTTGGTATAATGGGGCCAGAGCGGTCAGTTGTGCTGCGATGACGTCAGATGGCAGTTCATGTTAATGCTGTTGTGGTTTTCGGCCGTTTGGGATATTTGGGAGACTGATCGATGTTGGTTTTAAACAGTGATGGTGATAAACAGTGCTATAAAATTAGATAAATCTTATTGCGAAATTTGCAAGAACATGAATATTGATATTTTTAATTAATTACTAAGTTTTGTATGTACTAACTCAAAATATGAACTCTTGATATGTATTCGATAAGATTCTGGCTTCGCGCCTAGTTTGGTGGTCATGCCTACTCGCATGCTTGATTTAGGGCACATCCTCTGTCAGATTTCGCTTTGGTCAAAAATCGATAGCCGCTTGACCGCTTTTTTGCATATTTAGGAACCTCTATTAAAATACTCCCATACCCGAATTATCAGGTTTGGGGGTATATACTTAATCAATAAAAAAAATAAAAAAATCGAAGATTTTATACACTACGTAAGTAGGTTAGAAATAACGACCTGTACGCGAGCACGATATTTCAGAAGTCATACAAACCAAATAACCTAGAAGACATACCCTAATAACCTATCAGACAGACTCAAGAAAAATTAACCAGACCCGAAGCATAAACGCTTCGCTCGCCGGTCAATGGCTATGACAATAAAAATAAAACAACTGTAAGAGCATTATCCAATAAAAAGTTAACAACATCCACGCACTAAGCCGCTTTTCCCCTCGCTCCGAAGTCAATCAAATTACTTTCAGAGTAACTCGATAAAAACGAAAAAAAAAGCCAGCAAAAGGCAGTGTTTGCAGGCCTTGAGTAAATATTGTAGTCGCCGCTCTGGCCGGGTTAAACTGCCTTGTGAGATTAACCTTGCTTGCCAAATTAAATATTTATAAGCATGCCTTACTCTATACTGTGGAATCAGGTTTGCGAAGGATTCCTTTGCGTCTTTAATGTACGCTTTGGTCTTGTAATTTGGTTAATGAAAATGCATGGTAGGTAGTCTTAAGGGATAAGTTATATCATAGAAGTTATTAGGCAATGGTGAATTTTTGACTGATAAGTTACGTATTTGCCGGTTTATGACTGTAATAGAATGGGTACTTAATTCTGCTAACTGTTAAACGTGGGTTAAACCAGACGCGTTGCAGCGCAGCGCTTTACGTAGGATGTCACCGGTCCTTATTGTTTCTCGTATTGTGTAGTGCTTCAACGTTTTTGACATCTTTGATTGTGCATTGAAATGGAATACAGTGTTTCAAACATCGCTGCATGTGTACGGGCGTAGGCGACGTAGTCCAAGGCGTAGGCGGTCCAAGATGGCCATCGCCACAAAATGGCGGATAATATACTTTTTTAAAACTAATCCTCAATATGAGTATTGGGGATTAGTTGTGACTATATGAAAGAAAACTAAACACTGTAATAAACTTCAAACCCGAGATGGCCACCACAAATTTTTTTTGTGTCCTGAGTCTTTTTTTTTATAATATGCACGTGACCAAAGGTCTTGATTAGAAAGTGAAAAAGTGACAATGATATGTTTTAATCTCATAATGTTCCCTGCATTACAACGTCATAAGTTGTACTGTGTTGGCAGCACTGCATCCGGTTTGACTCATGCTTTACGCTCGCGAGCATACAGCAATTTTTTTTATCAATTTTGTTTATATTCAAAATTCTTATTTTTGTTTGAGTCTCACGTAATGTAACTCAAACATTACTGAATTGGCTGATAAATATTACAGTAATAAACCGCCGACTAAAAATGATTCATCAAAAACAATTCAGTCTATATCTATAGGAATGGAAACTAAGATATGTATATGAGTTCCAAGTTCCAGACAAAAAAATATACACTTGAATGAAACACATGGACACAAATGAAATAAAATTTCATCCTTGAAGAAGAGACGCTTCGCTCACCCGTCAAATACTTTATTTGCTGCGCTCTTGTCCCCGTGTTTATTAACCCAGGAGTTAAACCGAACCATTTTCGGCGCAGCCATAACTCCTGTTCTCTACCGAGTGAAAAACGCGAGTGACATTTCGTTTCTCGTAAACTTGTTACTTAAACACCAACACAAACAAAAGAGGGTGCTTCAAGATAGTGTAATGTGAAGTTATATACAGGGCGGTGCGAGAGGACTCGTGATTGTTTCAGATTGTAAGGGACGCCCAACATTTGTCAAACTATTTGCTCATGCACTCAATCGGGGCGACGAAATGCCAGCGATGGTTTATTACTTACTAGCTGACCCCGCGAACTTCGTGCCGACTAACAGTCGATTCTTTAAGAGTAATGTTACCATCGTATAAATATTGACAAATATTGACATAAATCGAAGAATTGGTAGCCGAACCCAACATCATGGGAGAATCGAGAGTCCAGAGACTCCGCTGGATGGGCCACCTAGAGAGAATGGGAGAGGATCGAAATGTCTGGAAGGAACCCCAAAGGGCCGCCGACCTGTCAGCTGGCCTAGATATCTCTGGATAGAAGCCGTAAAATCCGATCTAAGCAATCTCCGTATTGCCAAGTGGCGGGAAGCTGCCCAGAATCGGATCCAATGGCGCTCTCTTGTTTCTGAGGCCAAGACCCACTTCGGGTCGCCAGCGCCAGCGGAGTAAGTAAATAAGATGTTGTGTTAAGCTAAGGCAAGAGAAAATGTATCGACGGACGTCATTCCTGCTCGCTTTCCTAATCTAAATTCCCTCATCACTAAAGATATAACTAATCCTAGGACTTACGTAACAAATTTTGTTTAGGTGCATTAATATACTTACACTAACGCTTAAAATTTCGTAATTAGGCAGATACCTAAGCTTCACTTGCTGTACTTGTTTCATCAATTAATTAATTATCACAACTTTTATCCATTCACTGCGGGACATATTTAACCCTCTTTTTTATTGGATATACCAGTATTTCTGGTCCTGCGTTGATCTTACCCATGCTAAGCCCTGAGTCTGGCGCCACTCTTTTTCGAGTCGTTTTGTTTTTTTTCAATTTTAATATATCTTTAATAACCATAAACAATTATAAACAATGCACAATCACTAGTATTACATAACCTAGCAGTACATAAGAGCAACAGTATTTAAAAAACTTCGTTCTCCAAGCTCTTAGGCTTATATAAACTTTAAACAATATTGATAAAATATATAAAAAACAATGTAAATGTAATAAATAGGAACAATTAATTGATTAGATTGTTACATAGGCTTTAGAGGAACGCTATGTTTATAAACTTATCTTTATTTAATAATAATAATTGTATTTGCCACATATTATCAGGTAGGTGAGGTAGAACTTTTAAAAGCAAGCGCTTGCATGTAAACAACAAGCGGCAGGAACTCGTCAGGTATTGGTCACTCACACCAGCGCGTGAGCAGTCAACAACGCGCACTACGCGCGACACGCACCCGATACCCGCTGGTAATACGGGTGAGAATGACGCGCGCAGTAGCGCCCGGCGACACACAGTGCCCCTGTATGAGCGACGTTGACTTTTGTCGTATTAATAGCAGTCGAGAAACAAGCGATGGGGCAGTTTGTATCTATTGTAAGTATCGTGAGACCACGATGGATGTTTCGAGTTAAAATCTCCCATAGCAAGAATTCTAGGGCCAGATGACATGATAGAATCTAAGTCAGCATTAAGCATAGGCAGGTTGGGTGATTGGTATATAGAATAAATTAGAAATTTTCCATTGTCCGAATTCAGTGAAATACCTACAGATTCAATGTTTTGAGTACTTGGAGATTGGATTAAGTTGTAATTTAAGTCGGATCTATTACAATAAGAGCTACACCTTGGCCAATGTCATCGTGATGCCTGTCCTAACATAGCCTGGAATATTTAGGGATAGGCAATTTGTCAATCTTGTTTCACAAACTGCTATAATGTCAACTTTTCTACTTACCGCCGGTTCAGCGAGCTCCTGCTGATTTTTGTTTACACCATCAGCGTTCCAGTACATTATACGTAACTCAGCACTACTAGACATAATGTCCCAGGTGAGTAAGGATTAATACAACTTTATCCATGAAGGATTCACACTTGCTAAATTCTTGTTTGATTGATTGGATGGTTGCAAGGATCTCCAGCATTTCCATAGTTTCAAAATCTTGGGTGGTTTTTTCAGTTGATGATCCAGCACGCGAGGTTGGCTGGGGTTGACTCTTGCGTGTTGGTAATTTTGAAGTCTGCAACGGCACTGCAGGACGCACATCAGCATTTAGAATAGGACTTCTTGACGTTTCATTGCGAGAAATAGGTTGACGCTTACTACTATAACCATACCGTATAATCTGTGCTCAGGAACCATGAGCATTCGTCTTTACATGAGCTGTATTAGCTGGCAGTGCCTTGCGTATAGCCTCTTGTCTAGATTCAATGCGCTCGATATATTTCAACCTTTTGTCACACTGAGCGAAATTGGCTGGATGATTTTGCTGGCAATTGCAGCAAACTGCAGGCTCTTCTATGTCCTTTTTAGTACATTCCCATGTAGCATGAGCTTTAGCATATTTCACACAACACATATTGGTGGTCGGTTGCAATTACGAGAAGCATGACCGAACCCTTGGCACCTAAAACATTGAGTACCCGCCTTTTTTGTTAGTCTGTAGCGCTCTACTTGGATACTACAGTTAGATAAATATCTAATCTGTTTAAATTTTGTCATATTGGTTCCAGTTGGCAGTTGAATGAGCAATGGGGGACATTCAGATGGGAGTAGCGTTTTCAGTTCGGACACGGTAGCTCCAGGAAACCCTAAAGTCGAAAGTTGTTCTGGAATTTGAGTGTGTGTGTACTTAGGTAACCCTTTTATCACAGCTTTAGGTAACTTCTCATCCTTCCTGGTGAATGTGTGGAAAGCTACATTTTCTTTTAGCAGCTCTTCCTTAAGCTGTTGGTGGCTACTAGCAGAATAATATTGCACTCTTACAATTTTGCGGCCCTTGTAAATCATGTGGTAATCTTTGACATATTTGTCCAGAGTATCTTTAAGCTTGAGGTGAGTCCATTCGCCTTCTATTTCGATAATGATGGGAGGAGTGTTATTAACTAGCTTCTTCTTTGTTGCTACTTGGTACGATTCCGTGCCTTCTTCATCAACTGGGAGGTTGCTAAATCGGTTTCTCGTAGGTATGTTCTTGTCTTTAGCTGGTTCTTTGGGATTACCAATGAATTTTTTAGATTGCTTCAGCTGATCAGGTGACGTTGAGTCTGCCCTTGGTCTTTTGCTGACCAAACTTGGATGCGAAGGTGTTTTCATCAGATATCGATCCATGATAGCAGAGGGCTAAGGTGTGATCTATATACAATAATATGTCGATAGCACCTCAGCCCGGCACTAGTGTTACTTAAACGGCAAGAAATACGTAGTAGCACAGTGATGCGAGCGGTCGGAGCGACAGCAAAGTGAGAACTGTAGTCGTTTTGTTTGGACCACTTATATGTGACCGATTTAGTCCAGTTACCGTCTATTCGTAATATAATAAATTTTTGGATGCCCAATTTCATTTGATTTCAATTGAATTAATTATTTTTTTCATTTGCTAACCCGCAGATATAGTAAACCTTGTTACGCACCGCAGTGTTACCCGCGGAAATCTGTCTATCCCACGAGAACACTTCATATTCCATGATGTGTTAATGTGTTAATCCAAGACATAAGCTATCCTGGTCATTAAATTCATCCAAATGTGCCATTTCAGCATGAATGAGTTACAAATAAACACACACATACAAACATTATTTTTTTTAATATTAGCGTGATATTCAAAAATTAGATATAGCTTGAATCTTGCGCGTAAGTAAACACCCTCGTGCGGTCGGGTTAGAGTAAAGCAGTTGTTAGCACGGACCCTTTTAAGGAAAGGAATTGCAAATCTGATTGTTCCGAATGTCCCGCGGCCTCTAACGAGATTCTCTCTTTGACTTCGGCTGTCGGTTTATTTTTTGTTTGTTTCCCATTTATTCTGATCGGATTTTTAAGACTCGGGAGCTTCCCGCGTCTAGAAGGATTGCCGCTGAGAGCTTTTAGCTCAAAATGAATTTTAGATTTTTTTCGTAAACCTTTATTTATAAAGGCTTGGTTGTGCGGTTTTTTGTGAATATTTTTTTTAAGTTCATCACCATCATCATTATCGTCAGCCAGAGACGTCCTCTGCTGAACATAGGCCTCCCCCCTAGAACGCCGTTCCGAACGACAAGCTGCCAATTGCATCCACTGGTTACTTGTAACTTTCATTATGTCGTAATTCCTCCCAGTAGAAGGCCTATCAGCTGCGCTGCGTCTTCCAGATCGTGGTCGCCATTCAAGAATTTTTCTTCCCCATCGGTTATCGGTTCTTCGGTCTTCGGTTATAAGTTAGTCGTTTTAAACTTCTTGTATTTATATTATCTTTTATTACTTTTCTAAGGCAGCAATAAAAAAAAAGTGCGTGTTTACATTTCGGTTCACAATTTTTAACGTTTTAAGTGCACAACCAAAAATCATTGGACTCCTTGATAATGAAACTTATTTGGGTTATGAAATAAGGTTATTGTTTTGATTGCACAATAGCATTAAACTTTAGTTTGCATACAAATATAAATCATAATAGTTTCTGAATCGTTCGCAATAAAGTAAACAATTTAATGTTTTTCATATCCGCAGTGTATTTATACCAGCATATATGAAACAGAAACCTCGTCCCTCTTCCCTCTCCCCTTACCTTTCCGAGCTGACCGCATGACGTCACAACTCTACGCAAATGTACGGTCTGCCTGATGGCGACCAAGTATTGGACATTTAAAAGTATACTCGTAGTAGGGTCAATTATTTCTTATTACTTATTTATTATTCTTTCTATATATATAAGTATCTATGTGTTTATATATGTCAGTCATCAGGTAACCATAGCGCAGGTTTGGACTAGTTTGGGACTTGAGGACTTTTATGTGGATGTTGTCCCATAATTATCCTAACTAATATTATAAATGCGAAAGTAACTGTGTCTGTCTAACTTGACACCACTCACATAAAAATATGACAAGCCGTTTAGGCTCTAGGGCGTGCCAAAGAAATAAACATACATACACTCGAAAAACAAAACTAGCTACCATCCTCAAGTTGCAACATCTGTCGCCAAGCACCTAACGGTGTGTTTCGGCAACCTTTCACAACAGCCAGTGTAATCCAGACTAGGCAAGCTCCATCTAGGGCTACAGTATCGCTGACTTCCCTGGTCGTGCGAACTTCCGTCAAATGCCTAGCAGTGTAGGATTTAAAAAAAACATAACCCTCCTTCTTTAGCAGTCGGGTAAATACCACCAGCAAGTTGCTGATCTCGGCATATAAGTCGTATGAATACTTTGCTCATCCCGTTCCAGTGTTTCTTGTTCAATAAACACGGTCGTAACTTAGGAACATTCTTACTTAACGTTTTATTTTTGTCGCAATAAAGCTTCGCTTTTCTGGCGCCGTTGCCACCAGTTATGTTCGCTTCTGAAACATGGAGACATGAAATGAAAGAATTGCATCAGATACTGTGTTTTTATTAGATACACTCTCAAATTATGAGCTGGTTTTTTTTAGTGAAAGCTAAAGTCTTGCGGCCGCGTTTTTTTTTAAATTGATATTAAAAAATTAATAGCCAAAGGACTTGTTTTATTTTCGGCCACGACTAATGGTGTACTTCTACCAAAAAAATGCCCAAAGATGTGGTTAATACTGAATATGTGAAACCTGCATTAGTTCCCATCTTCATCGTGTACAAAAACTTATGAATTCTGTGAATCGTAGTGGAATTATGGCATCCCTAGAAGATTTTTGTGTCCTACGTTAACTGTTACAATGGTCTCATTGGTCTATTAATTGTACCGCCCGGCACAAATGTCAAAAATTGACACAACAAAAACGCGCTAATCCCTTTTTTGTGTAAATAACGTGGAAATATTTTGATTAGAAATTAATTTTGTACGCTGCGACAAGTTACGTTACTTTGAATTTGGTTGATAGATTGAAGTTTAATAATCCCTAACGCATTTATGGCACATAAACATTGTCCAGGCCGGAGCTTCATACATGTTTGAAACGTCTCCTTTTGCTAACGCTCAATATTTTTTTTTATATTATAATAGTCAAACCCTTTCATTTGATACTCAAATTGAGGGAGTTGTGAAAAAAATTGTACTTTGCCATTTTGTGGCGGCTGCCATCTTGGACCGATTTACATCAATATAGCTAAAAACACTCCCGACTAAAATACCTTTCATATAAAATAAGAAGCAAAATCATAATTGGTACATCCGTTTGAGAGCCACGGTGCCACAGACAGACACAAACACAGACATACTCGTATCAAACATATATTTTCGGGTTAAAAAGTATCTACCGACTTCCATTTTTATTATCCTACACATTTGACCACAAGTTCGCACGACCACGGAAGTCAACAATTCTGTAGCCCTAGATGGAGCATGATTTGATACACTAGCTCTCAAGGAAGGTTGCCGGATGACACCGTTATGCGCTTGCCGATAGATTTTACAACTTGAGGGTGATAGCGAGCCAAGCGAGCGATAAAAGCGTCCTACCACCATGCTATGGTCTCCTCACGGTGTTTTTTTCTTCACCGGTAGCTCAGCCTCTTTTTGCATGTTTCGTGGGATCGAACCGGCACGGCAATCGACCACAGTAACCACTCGACCAACATTGCGTCTATCTTGCAGTTTCCCCGTATATTTTAGGAACTACTCTAGCACATTTACAACTCTATGGTTCACCTAGGTATATTTTCGTTTGCAATTTTTGCTACAATTTGTTTATTTGTATACGTTTTAATTAAATTTTCGGCGTGAATAAATATTATTGCTCGTCGGTCGATAAGTAAATGGGTCTCGATGTTATTTGGCTTTGTATTAAATGGTGTATTTTACGAGAGCTCGTATTATTCCGTTGCTGTATGTTAATTGCAAAACCCGGCTGTAGCTTGTTTGATATTGATATTATTGATGTAATTATTGGCACAATATAGTTTTTTAAGCTATTGCATAGCTTTTATCGATGGCTTTAGCGCGGCGACCGAATCGAGAAATTCCGTAGCGAAAATAAACCTAACGCTCGTTTCAGTTTGGCAGACTTCGGCACGGTGTTTGTGTGCGTGTGACTAGACGGATGCGTATGCAATAGCTTTACCGCGGCAGTTCCCGGGTGCCACACGTTTTTTTTTTAGAAGATAGGATTGCGTTTGTCAGCAATTCGCCTGATGTGAAGCGACGTGAATGACTAGGCTAGTGGCACACTAGCCTAGAAGAAACCGATTCATTCTCGACTTTAAAAAGACCTAGATTATGGTTATCAGGAATTAGAGAAGCCGCCAGTGACTTCCACAATGTAGCAGTTCACACAATAAAAGTAGACGCAAAGCGTTTTGTGCGAGAATTGGGAACCTCTATCGCTACTAATACACTACAACTGTAGTTTTAATGTAATGAATGTTTTGTCTAACATACAGGGATATTAGTCAGGGGTGTACTAAGCTGAAGGGAGGTCATTGTACTCGTAATTAGAAACAGCTTATAATATGGGACAAACACTGAATTCGAGAAAATAATATCAGCTGTTCCATACTGGGTGTATGGAACAGCCGATATTAACGCATACAAAAAAAGTCATTGAAATCAGTCCAGCCGTTTAGGAGGACTTAAGTGACACAGACACGTAGGTACGAGTACACTAGAACTATAGCAACATGAATTTACTTAGTGTACGTAAACATGACAGCTGAATTACAGAAGCAGCGAGCATCATGCACCACGCTCACAGTTGCATGGTTAATGAGAATAAAGTAAAGTAAAGTAAAGTAATATTTTTTAACCTTTAAATAACGCTCGTTACAGGCAAGTCTTATCACACTTGAATTTTGATTGCTATGTTTAGTTATTAATCATATTTTATAATGGTTGTTCGTTACACAAGAACGATGATTCTACTCGTACAAGCTGCATTCACATATATTCGCTGAGTTTATAAAAAGTAACGAATTACTATGCAACACAACTTTCAGTACTTTCAGAGCCCTTATTCTCTAACGAACAACAAGTGACTTGTTTAAAGTTATGTTGACGCAATGCGTTATTCTGATAAGGCAAAATGATATGAAATTTGACATTGGCTTAGTGGATACCGTCTCATGAGAATTCTAGACGTTTAAAATAACGCGCCCGCTTACGTGTTGAAATGTTCTTAGAGAATAAGGGCCCAGGACTCGCCAGGAAGATCATGCATATGGAATTAAAAATTTGATTCTTTCGTCTCTATTTCACCATTAAACTAACAGGGAATCGAATACGTGGAAGATGTATTTGAGGAACCGCGTCTATTTTTACAGAGTTTTAAAAAAGGAGGAGTTATACAAGTATTTTTTTTCTGTTTGTTACCGACCTTATTTCTCGGAGACAGCTATACAGATTTAAATGGTTACTTAAACAGCAGTACAAGTACAGTGAACCTTAAATTTTGAACCATTAAATTGGCAAAAAGCTTAAAAACTTTCTGATCGAGCAACTGAAGCAAGTCTGTTTCAAATCTAGAAAGAAAATTCTTTTATCTGTCTTTAAGTATATTTTTTAAATATTGCTATTATAGGTACAGTACTTTTTGAGTTCTACTAATTTTGAGTGATTTACAGTACATTAGAATCAGAATGAATGTGGAGCTACACCATAAATTGAAGAATTTGTTCACAACTTGCGAACATTGTTTATGGCTGGAATAAGTTGTTAGACAAGAAACAACATTTTAACTGTAGACGGCACGCCAGCGACTGCTAATGACTTTTGTATCGAAGAAAATTTCCACAATTTCTCCCGAATGGAACTTCTTGTCATGACTCCTGGTTAAAGCGGTGTAAGTTAGTATTGTGTTGGAATGTTGTTGTGAAAAACTTGGGAATGCAATCGGCAACAAATCGTGCCTAACTCCTCGGTTAGAAAATATCTACTGTTATTTTTTGACTGTTTATGTTTTATACTTTTTATTTTTTATTTCATGTAACCATAACGCGATTATGAAATCTATTGATAAATGTTCTTTGAGTCAAAAGTTATTGGTCAAAACATTATGTTGCTTTAGCGTTCACTGACGTAAAGTTATGTTATCGAAACGTGTGTTGGTGAAAAGTTCTTTAACATTTCAATGTTAATTATTTAAAAATTATGTTGGTCAACGGTTCATAGGACAGTCAAATGTTGATGAATCGTTACGCAATCTGTTTGTACATCAAATGATCAATCTAAGATATTAATGCAACGTTATTAACGACCAAGACAATTGTAAAGATTTCCAAAGATTCATTCAAAAACCATTTAAGCTTGCGCTATCTCCAAGATTTACTCAATACCATTCTTATTCACAAGGTCGTGAACAGCGGTGGAACAGCAACCATCAACTGTACGTGGGGCGGATGGCCAGCACCGCGCCTCGAATGGCTCCACAACGGAGTGCCATTAGGAGCTGGAGTGGCAGGCGGCCGAGTCAGGATACTGAACAACGGAGAACAGCTGGTTATATCATCAGTACAAAGGGAAGATAAGGGCATGTATCAGTGCATGGCCAGGAATGAGAGGGACTCGGCTCAGGCTACTGCTGAGTTAAGATTGGGAGGTAAGACACAAATTCATACTTTATTTGTTATTTTACACAGGTAAACTTAAGATCTTTGGCGGTCTTTCAGCCCTAAAACTGAGCTCAACTAATTGGTAAAACTATGTGGTAAAAGTAAAATATAGATGACCTAAGATAGTGTTGCATCTTTAGAAGGATTGTATTTTAATGAATCCACCTCATTCATCCCAAAATGAATATTTCAGTTGTCTATTATTAGCCCAAATGTAAATCCATGTCGTGATTCTGTTAGGGTATTTTAGATTTACTGACCTAAACTTTGTTACAGACACTGCACCGGAACTTCAATACACGTTCATAGAGCAAGTGTTGAGGCCGGGGCAGGTGGTGACCCTCAAGTGTTCAGCTGCTGGGTCACCGCCGCCTCACTTCATGTGGCTGCTGGACGGACAGGCTCTCAATACAATGGTCAAAGGTCGTAGGTAATTATATTAACAAGGCAAAAAAGCTCTTGTTTTAAGCCATGTACGTAATGGTCACGTTTGAACCATATAGGTTTGAAGCGTTACACTTTTTTATTTATCACTTTTCATAATTCAGGTACAGCATAGAACAGTTCGCCACCAAGTTGAACGACGTGGTGAGCTACCTCAACATCTCGGCAGTCAGATCCGAGGATGGCGGTCTCTACACCTGTAAAGCTGCCAACTCTCTCGGTGAAGTCTCTCACACTTCCAGACTTAATATTTATGGCAAGTATAAATCTCTCTAAGCTGAGACCCATTCCGAAGCCATTTTGTTACAGTTTTAAACTAAAGCACGCTTCAGCCATTTTGTTATTTTAAATATGTAAGTAAAATTAAAATGTTCCGGTGAAGACATCATCAAATGGTTGTATTTCGTTTCCAGGACCACCTTACGTCAGGTCCGTCGGTCCTGTTAGAGCAGTAGCTGGTCGAGAACTGACCATGTACTGTCCCTACTCTGGCTATCCCATCAGGTATGTCTACTACAGATTGTACTGTTTTGCAGCTGCCTTCGGGTGTAGGAAGACAAAAATGTTAAATTCTAAACAACAGCCTCCTAAACCTAAGCTTTTTTTGCTAAATCAGTCAACTTCCTTCATTTTTCGAGGAGTATTTATTTATGTGTTAGCTGTCTTATAGTCTTCCAGAATTAGACGCAAGAATGTTTGTACATGTTTCACTTTTCACTTTTTACAGTTCGGTGAAATGGGAGCGTGACGGTAATCCGGTAGAGTGGGATGGAAACATCGATGGTGCTCTCAGAGTAGCGAGAGTGGATCCTGGACAAGCCGGCGCTTACACGTGCGCAGTCATGGGCCCTCACGGGGAAATAGCCAGGAGGGAGCTGCAGCTTGTTGTCAGCAGTAAGTCAATTGTAGCAGTGTAAAGCGTGAAATCGTCAGGAACGTTTAGGCAGAAAACTTGGTTTCGTTATGACAATTGATCTCGCTTGTCATAATGAAACTAGGTTTGCTTGCTCTAATTGTGCCACATAAATAACTATGAGTGAACGAAATCTGACTTTAGAATTAAACCAGTCCACTGTGAAGGATTTTTGAAGACTGTTTGTCAATTTGTAACATATTATATTCTTTCGGGTCAAATATTTTTGGCTAGAAGTATGCTACATATGAACAAATACTTTTAGTTTTTAAATTAATTTTATTCATTAGGTGATCAGTCAGGCAGCCATTATCCCGAGAGTAATACGTATCGCAAAAGTTCTGAACTTGAAATAGAAACTTGTGTTTGTTATTGAATAGTACGTGGTATCGTATTATCTTAGAAAAATATACGAGAATAACAAATATTCTAATCCTGGATCTCAGGTACCACTATGATATTCTAATCCTGGATCTCAGGTACTACTATGATATTCTAATCCTGGATCTCAGGTACTACTATGATATTCTAATCCTGGATCTCAGGTACTACTATGATAATCATCCGATTTTTTTTCAGATCCGCCAGAAATCGAGCCATTTTCCTTCTCCGCCAACTTGCAAGAAGGCAAACGGGCACAAGTGAGCTGCAGCGTCACTTCCGGAGACATGCCCGTCCACTTCACCTGGCTCAAGGACAACTTGCCCATACCTTCCACATTGCAGGTTGGTTTAAGTTTAAGCTTAGCTAAAAATCTATCACAAGAGTGCGCTTTATTCTAACATAAAGCAGACTAAAAAACTCTTATTAAAGAACCTTGCTGATTGTTCTGTCCCTGGCTTGTAGATAAACTTGATTTCTGGAAACAAAATATTCACTATATTATAATCAAAATTGTTTTTATTTTCTAAGCTAAACTTGAAAGAACTGAACAATAAACTGCTTGTATAGGTGGAAGAGCGTGGTGCTGATTTTTTCAGCAACCTCGTATTCAAAGAGGTGACGGCCCACCACAGCGGCCTTTACACTTGCGTGGCCTCTAACTCGGCGGCCAAAGTTAACTACACCGCCGAACTGGTGGTGAAAGGTAACGAATATACCTACCACTGTACCAGCACTGAGCACCAGCATTTTAATATCGTCACGCTTGCACTGAGCACTGATTTAGTCGACCACGTTTGACAGCGCTGTTTCCTTTGCACCACCGGTCCACTCGTTTTCTCCACATTAAACTTTATAGTCACTGTAATTAAAATCAGTATTCATTATTATAATGAGCTTGCCTGTTTGAGTTTTCGCTAAAACAGACACGCGTTGTTCGAAAATACGATTCAAATTGAAATATTTATTGACAACATTCAATAATGCAATACCATTTACGTTTCGTATTAAATTATTTTATTTTCGAGCAATCCCCGTAACGATTGTTGCACCAGGTTTAAACGGCACAGTTTTATCTCTGTTGATGTAAATTGTGATTTTTGTTTTGCTACGCGTTGGATTACAGATGGCTTATGGAAAGGGTAATACATTTTATGAAACATACTGTTTTTAACAATCACACGACGCTCTCAAACTGTAAAGCTTTTAGTAAATCGCGAATAAAATTAAAGTTTGTAGGAACCACTACCCAATAAAAATACCAAATTTATATTCAAAATACGATAGACGACGAAAAACTTATATTTAAATATGAACACACGAAGACAAGAATCTGCTTCACCAAAATACTAAATTTATTCAATTCCGAGCAGCAATATCTCTAAAAACATTATATTAGGATAGCTATATTGTCAATACACACATGAATCTACATAACCATAACATCAGTCCACGTTATAACATCTGTTGTAATCTGTAACATAACGTTTGATTTTCCGCTCAAATACATCTCAGCTTCAATCAAGCGGCAGACAGAGGTCAGTCAATACATAGGTCATACTAATGACATCACACTATACTGAGTATGAAGGTGATCTATACGATTAGATCACATTGACAGGTAATAAATTGTTATTTTGATTTACATATGAGTTGTAAGTAATTATAAACAATTATAAATATACTTTAAAGATGTTGTTTATAATATGTAAATAAGATTTAATAGATATAAAAGCTTGTAAAATGTCGTACAGTATTTAGTCTTGATATGGTTAAAATTAAACTAAATATAAACAATTTAATAATATTATGATAAGCCACAAGTCACGCTTTGTAAAAGCTTAATTTTAGTCATGAAGCAGCTTGGAAAAAGGTAAGGAATAGGTAAGTATAAGAACTAAAATTAAGTTTTTTTTAGTATTTTCCTAATTGTAATATTAAATTATGTACCAGTTAGATTATTAGGTTTATAATTTTTATAAGCCAAATTTATGCAAATTGATCGAAAAATAATAGTTTTTACCAGAAACCTACATGTATGTAGGAGTTTTAGGCCATTTAATACTGACAGCAACTTACTCATATTATCATTAATGTATTGTTAGCTTAAGGTATGATTCCGATCATTTCTGTACGTAGCAGTGTTAGCTTCTACACTGATTACGAGCAACAGGCAATACTAAAAATAAATCTTCTTTCCTTCTTCCTTTCTCCTTCCTTCCTTCCTCCTTACTTCCTTCCTCCTCCTTTGTTCCTTCGTTTTTTTCCTCCATCTTTGTTCCTTTACTCTCGTTCATTGCTGGATATAATCCTCTCTCAAGGAACGCCACCCAGTCCAGCTTTGTGCCTTTGTATATTACTCCACTAAATCGTTCCAGGGTATTTTATTACTACGATTCCCGGTTTGCAGTAATAACCAGCACATAATATAATTTACTCTCGTTTGCACGCTGCAGTATCCCCCAAGTGGGTGATGGAGCCGAAGGACGAGGCGGTGCTGGTGGGAGAGCCCCTCGCTCTGCATTGCCAGACCACCGGCTCGCCTTCACCGCAAGTCACTTGGATGAAACAAAGAGGTAAGAGTATTGTATTTCAAGTTTTAACTAGCTTTTTTTATCCTACACAGCTAGGCATTTGACCACAAGTTCGCACGACCACGGAAGTCAGCGATACTGTCGCCCTAGATGGAGCATGCTTAGTCTGGAATGCACTGGCTTTCAAGTAAAGCTGTCGGAACACACAATTAGGATTTTACAATTTGAGCGTGGTAGCTAGCCAGCCGAACGATAGGAAACGCTCTATGGTTTCCTCACGATGTTATCCTTCACTGGTAGCTCAGGCTCTTTTTGCATATTTCATGGGATTGAGCTGCGCCCGTTTTACCCCTGGTGAATATTTTGATCATCCCGGAGCACTTCAGTTGTAATTTCTGTATGTTGTGATTTGGGTGATGATTGGTACCAGAGTTGCTTATATGTTGCTAGGAAATAAGTGTTATTTTTCTGCTTCTAGGCTAAAAATGCGAAAAGCATTCATCTGGATATATATTTATAATAACGCTTGATTTTTTCAGGGGAAACTAATAATCCTCAGTTACAGGCCCAAACCAAATTTGATTAAAAGAGATGTTTTGAAAATGTATGGAGCTTCGGCCAGGACAGTGTACATGATAACATCAATACGTTGTAGTAAATTATCGCTGTGTTCAAAATTAATTTCGTTTTAAATTATTACTACGTTATGTACTTGTTTTGTTGGGTCAATTTTAACATTTATGATGGGCGGTACAACTCCTAAACCAATGTGACCATTGCTTCATAAATCTTCCAAAGAAGTCATAACTCCACTAAAATTTACAGAATTTAGATGTTTTTGTGCACAATAAAGGAGCTGACTAATGCATTTTTCATTAATACACAATATTAAGTACCTCTTTAGGCATTTTTTGGTAGACGTACACCGCCTTGGCCGAAAATGAAACAAGTTCTTTGATTAAATTTTAGGCGCGACAGCGTCAACAGACTACATCCCGCTGGTGAACCTGGGCGGGCGGATCCAGTTCCTCAACAACGGCAGCCTGTGGATCGAGTCGGCGCTGCCCTACGACGAAGGGCATTACATGTGCAAGTCTGAGAACGGAGTGGGAGCACCGCTGACGAAGACTATATTCGTCGCTGTCAATGGTATAAATAGAATAGATTTTAATATTTTCTGTTTTACATTATTAGATAGCTAATTTTTGGAGCAGTGGGATGTGAAAATAATGGAGAAGAAGAATGCCATGAATCGGTAATGAATATTTATATTGTAGAGATTTTTTAAAATATAAGAAAAGCTCAGCATAACGTTATTCTCGTCAAAAGATCGTAATTAATGTCATTAATTATTTGTTTATTTGTTTTGGTGCGGTTGACAGATCACAGATGACAGATCACAGATCACAGATGACAGATGACAGATGACAGATGACAGATGACAGATGACAGATCATAGATGACAGTTACAATAATATTTTTTATTGATGGCATCTGACGATTCCAAATTTTTTCATGAGTTTTTTTTGTGTGGACATAGAAATCTGGTATTTTAGTATGAACTCTTCATTACCACCCAGATTCACAATGAGTTTCCGCTCGGATTCGAAAACTTTGCAACACGAATTACGCGAAGCTTGTTAAGTAATCTAAAATATTAAATAGTGATTATTAATTTTGTTTAGATCTAGAATCGATTTTCAAAGTAATAATTTTTTTCAAAGTTTTGCGTAATTCTTGTTGCAATGCTTTCGAATTCGAGCGGCAACTCATTGAGAATATGGGTGATCTCGAAATGGTTTTCGAATTTCCACCACTTAGTAAAAATGAAGAGTTGTCAATTAAAATTGATTTCCTATGAATCTAGATTGATATCTATGCCCATATTTTAAAGGTAACCTTATGCGCAGGTCATCATTTCGCGTCTTATCCTCACTCAGAATTGAGTGTAGATAGAACATGGAGCAGACTTCTGGTCTAGACGCGACCAGTGATTCGTAAACCCGAAATTACACCTACTACGCACTATGATATTTATAGAAAGGTTTTGTTATTATCCATCAGCCTTATTAATAAACGCTTAACTTGAATCGTCATTTGTCTTGTTTTGGCGCGTGACGTTCTCCATTGGATAGAACAAGACAAAAGATGCTCTAAGTAAGACGCGTTTATTAATAAGTCTGTGTTATATCCAGAGCCCGCTCGGTTTGAGACGACGTCCCACAACATGACGGCGCGACGCGACGCGCCCGCAACCCTCGCGTGCGACGTTCGAGGCGACGCGCCCATACGAGTCACATGGGCGCATAACATGAACCATTTAGATCTTAATACATATAGGCGAGTATGATACAAATTACTAAACTACTTCATTGATTGTTAGTAAACGGTAGTCGGTAAACCCGTTGCCTCACAAGCGAAAGAGAGCGGGTTCAAATCCAGGTTCAGTCATACACCTATGTGTTTTTCACTCATGTGCATATTTGAATTAATTACCACATGCTTCAACGGTGAAGGATAACATTGTGAGGAAACCTGCTTGTCTTCAAAGATAAGTAAAGTCCCAACCCGCAATTTGGCCAGCGTGGTGGACTATGGCCTACATCCCCTTCGTGGGGAGACCCGAACAATTTAAAGAAATGTGCAATAACTAGCATATGTTAATTTTATTCTGAGTTAGTCCCATAGTGAAATCTATTTATAAGATTGAGAATGGTGATTTCCTTTCGTACATTTCTAACCAATTATATCTGTAAAGCGTCAGATAAGCAGGAGTTATCTGTTCCCATAACTTAGCAGTCCCACCATCTGAATTATTCCGTTTTTTTGGTTATCTATAGTAACATTTAATAAAACTGTAGACGTCGAATATCTGTACAATGAAAATAAATGCTGAAAACCGAGCCAGGACACGTGAGAAGTGAAATAGAACTAGTTAGATTTTTAAATATTTTTGTTTCTCTATTTGTCTGTAAGTTTGTACGGGAAAATCTCCGAAACGACAAGACTGATTTAAATGAGATTTTGTACACTGGTAGTTTACATCACTGGTTAACAAATAATAATACTTTTGATCACGAGCATTAGCTACTCCATAATAATATTGCGTTATATTGAGTTGCTATGACAAACGTGTATTATAGTTTGGTTATTTACAGGTTAAGCATCTCCGAAGCAAAGACTGATAGTGGTTTAAGATCTCAGCTGTACATCAGCCGCGCTGACCGCCAGGACTCCGGCGTATACAAGTGCCAAGCTGTCAACGCGTTTGGTCATAGTGACCATTACATATATCTCTCCGTCCAAGGTACAATCATCGGCAATGACCTTAATGCGCAGTCAAGGTCTTAGATCCTTAGGTCTCTTCGCTCTAGCTTGGCTCTTTTGCGGGGCAGGCTCGTTGAGATATGATCTGGTGAATTAATGACTCTTTGCAGACACACAAACATCAAATGTACAGGAAAAATCTTACACAATCGGCGGCCTTATCGCTAAAAGCGATCTTTTCTGGGCAACCTTAGGATGGAGACAATTTACAAAATAAATAAAGTATAGGACAGGGTAAACAATAAAGTTCATTAACTAGGTAATTAACATTTATAATAAACGACTAACAGCGGAAGCGAGAAAAAAAACGTAATGTATTTAAATTTTATCACGGTAAAATATTGAAGTACCTATAACATATTGTTACATAACAAAGCAAAAAAGATGATTTGATATTTAATTTGATTTGAGATAGTTGCTAAATAGACCTGGTGATTTGTCAAAAAGAAGTAGCCACGCGCAAAGTTCCGTTAAATCTATTTTGGCTCAAGATGTTTGCAGGACTCTACCAAATATGTTTATGAGTTTGCTTAGGAAAGCTGCTTTATAATCACAAATCATTATACGTGGATTGCCAAATCCGTCCTTAGGATACAGTTTCCACACCAAATGTTTTATTTTGGCAGCCTTGAAACGTATTAGTATCCAAAACTTTACATCAAATGAAGTTTTCCAGTATATTTTTAGCATATAATCAATACAGCTTGGTTATGAAATTATTTGCTTTTTTCTTTATTCATTTATTTGTTTCCAGAAAAACCTGACACTCCTCATTCTCTGACCGTAACTGAGATCCTAAGCCGAGCGGTGCGCCTGTCTTGGAGCCAGGGGTTCGACGGCAACAGCCCACTGGTGGGCTACACCCTACAACACTGCGCGTTGTCCACCCAGGGGGCGCTACGGAATCAGTGGGATACCGCCTCTAGTGTCAACGTCTCGTTGCACGGTCCTGTACTGTCACATGTTACGTATGTAGACCTAAAAGTGTGCTACATTAATTTCTTAATTCTTCTTCGGTACAAACTTAAGCAATTTCAAAATAACGCAGGCGTTGGAATAGAAAACACTGAAAACATTAAGAATTTAAACTTCATGGATAAATCCAAATCCAAATCTACTCGTAAGCACATGCTGATTCAAAATGTGCAAGTTGATGTTATATCCCTGCATATCAATTCCAAAGACAAATCGCCATAACACTGCGGATTGTGACGTGCATGACATCATTTGGCCTAAGTTAGGACCGTTTGGTTTGGCAAATGCTTAAATCATGTTCAGCAGTAGGTGAGTGTAAGGTAATGATAATGATGTAAATACAACAGGTTGACAAAGAAGGGTGACATCCACTACGAGGCAGTCCTGGGCGGCTTGAAGCCACACACCGCATACATGATACGTATAGCAGCCATCAACCAGATCGACCGCAGCACCTTTACCGAGCCCGTGGTGGTCAAGACTCAAGAAGAAGGTATGCTAACCATATGTACTAATATTACATCTCATTTACCTAACTCCAGGCATACCGAGATACACGTTGATATATTCACTTTGAAGCTAGTTAATAGTTAAGTAGTGTGAGGTAGTGAGCTTACTACATAAATGTAACCCAAAACAAACCAGTATGCTGGCTTGCTGGGTGAGTATTTTCATGACAAACGAAAAAACAGTCAAAATGAGTAGGTAGGTACTACTTCCTTCTTTAAAGTTCGTTTGCCATGAAACTTCAACTAAAGAACCACTAAAGAAAATCTAAAGGCTCCAATTTTAATGAATCGTTTCCGCAATGTTTGGCTGAATCTTGTAAAAGACTTGATGTTTAACTTCTATAATTTTTTCTAGCTCCATCAGAGGCGCCATCGAACGTGCACGTGACAGCCGGCGGCCCTGGCGAGCTGCACGTCACATGGAGGCCTCCACCACGGGAGGCCTGGCATGGAGAGCTACTAGGGTACTCCGTCACTTGTACCGAGCTCGGCCTACCCGAGCCGCAGCCGAGGAACGCTACCAGGTGACTCATGACTACTGACTTCTGATGGGTGATCAGGCTATAGTGATCAATATCAACATCTGTCTACCTGGTTCAAATAATAATATGATATTAATTCATGTTGATCGTGCAGAAGCATATTTAAAAACCTAGTTTGAACATAGTTTTGAAAAACCTGACAGAAAACTAAGCTTCTATTAATACAATATTTTTTAATAAAGTAATTAAAATGGTAATTTCAAGTCGCAAAGCTAATCTAGTTCCAAAATGATTAATATAAAATGATTAAAATGAGGATGAATGATTCTAAGATTGAACGCCTATATACTCGTAGATAAAGCTATCTACCATTAGTACGAACTAATAATAATCGAAATATACCGACGTTTACTTTCAGGACGCTAACAGTAAATGGCTGGTCAGCGACAGAACTAAGCTTATCAGCTTTGAGAAAGTTCACACGGTACGAAGTCCGTGTGCGTGCTTTCAACGGCGTTGCGGCCGGTCCACCCTCCGCACCCGTGTCTGCCACTACTATGGAAGGAGGTGGGTGAATTTATTTTAAATGAATTAAATGCTTACCTGATTGTTGGAAAGTGCCAACTAGTTTAGTTCACATTGAGTGCGAGACGTGTCATCGTTGAAGACACAAACAACTCATTTTATCCCTGATGAAGTTCAACGAATGTGATCGAAACTATAGTTGGACCTTTACAACAATCAGGTATGCGGGAAACCTCGTCTTATTAACAATATTTAATTGAATGAGACTGGACGAAAAAGAAAATAAGAAGATAGAGACGGGATGTCAACAAAAAGAGCTGTCAACTAGAACTTTCGAATTTCACGATTTGACTTTCGAAGGTCACAATCCCATTAATTTATGAGAATAGCAACCGTAAATTTATCAGATTTTATAGTCTTGATCTTTTGAAACTTAACAGCGAGCGAATCCTTCAATTTATGCTAAAATTTGTCCTTGAACAATAGCTATGCTCCAACAATGTTTACTTCCAGTCCCAGAGTCTCACCCCACCCGCGTGTCTTGCTCGGCACTGTCCTCATCCAGTATGAAGGTGTCGTGGAACCCGCCTCCCATCGGCCAGCATGGCGGACTCATACAGGGGTACAAAGTCATCTATCTGCCCATCAGCTCGGATCACGGTAAGGACTAGATATTAAACTTAAGTATTCTTTGTGTGGTGCTTTCTTTACAAAAAATATACAACCTTACACCCTCACTGCTTGTTATAGAATCAGATTTTTTGATATAAACCTGGAATTATGTGTTGTATTGCAAAATTGGTATTAGGTATTAATATGTATTAAATTTTGATAGCTTTAAGACGGCCCACGTAGGACATGTTCAAGAATTTTAGGTTATAAATTATAAAGATTGCGTAATTTAAAGATAATATGTGAAAATAACATAATTTATTTTCATTTCTCCATTCTACCACGGGGCAATAAAAGATACCGAGGCCCACCTTTATATGGTGGAGATTCTACAGGATCCCACGAAGCTCTTTGGCTGAGGAGTTCTGCCTCGCTATGATCAGCATCTGATAGCCATATTATTAGTGTTTTCACGTGCAAGTGACTTGGTTTCTGCTTACATCGGGCGAGTCTCGTCCGTTTTCTACTCAAATCTGTAAAATTTTCAACATTTGAAAGTACCACATTATGGTTCCAGCGGACGTAGGCGAGGTGAAGCGAGTAAGCAACACAGACACGTTTCTGCACGCGCTGCACAAGTACACCAACTACTCTGTGCAAGTGCTGGCCTTCACCAACGCGGGGGACGGCAAGCGGAGCCCACCCGTCTATTGTATGACCGAGGAAGATGGTACGTATCGTGTCAGTGCACTGCAGGTGTTCAATAATTAAATCCATAATTTTATTTAGAAAACTAACGCGTGTTTGATTCATATTGTTTAAGAAGACGGGTTTTAAACAATATGAATCCGCAATTGACAATAATTTAAATTTTTGACTCCCCCAAACTCATTACGATAATGGAAAGATAAATGAAAAACCTATTTTTTCTAGAATATAATACTTACGTTTTTAGGATTTATAAGATTATATAAGAACAATTCCGCATAATGCTATTTTCGTCAAAAGCTATTAAAGAAATGATGTCATTGATTATCTGTATTTTTGGTTGTTTTTTTTTGGTGTGGTTCACAGATGACAGGTACAATAATATTTTTTATTGGTTGCATGCGACGGTCTTAGCATAAATACGAAAAAATATATATTATATCATTATCAGTTTTTTGTGTATATCTCGAAAGGAAGTGAATATAAAAATCTGGTATTTTTGTATCTTGAACTCATTATTACAGTATCTCGAAATGGTTTATGAATTTCCATCACTATACAAAAATAAAATGTTGTCAATTATAAAATATTAATAAAATTAATAAAATGTTGACTGGCCGGTTGGCGCAGTTGGTAGCAACCCTGCCTTCTGAGCCGCTGGTCCCGGGTTCGATCCCCGGACAGGTCAAACATTTGTGTGCATGAACATGTCTGTTTGACCTGTGTCTGGGTGTTTATTATATATATAAGTATATATATATATATATATACATACTTATATATATAATTAACACCTAAGTATGTATATCAGTCTTCAGGTTGCCACAGCACAGGCTTTGCCTAGTGTGGGACCTGAAAACCTTTGTGTGGATGTTGTCCCATATTATTATTATAATTCCGGCATTACAACATTTGCAAGACTTTTGTCACTAAGATACCCTCTCTATATATATCTCTATATATTTGTGACCTAATTATTTTTTTGTCGTTTTAGTGAGTTAGGCTTAACTACTTGTAAACCTTTTCTAGTGCCATCTGCTCCCGAGAAGATCAAAGCTTTGGCGTACTCCAGCGATTCCGTGTTGGTGAGCTGGTTGCCTCCGATACATCCTAACGGTGTCATCTCGCACTACACGGTCTACTATAGAGAAGCTGGCAGGTAACGTAACATATACATATTTTAACACAGATAAGAAATTAGATGAACTTCTATCAAAACGTCTGGTGAAAGCGACATGTGACCAGAATGCTGGCTCTTATTTTGGTCAGAAAATTAGCATTGCCATTCATCGTGGCAATGCAGCCAGCATTCTTGGAACTTTTCCGTTCTAATGGGGGTTTATTATTAGATTAGTTAGAAAGAAATAATATTTAAAGTATCTCTTAAATATGATGAACTGCTGAAAGTTACGTGCGTGACGTCACCACCCGGTTCCAACGGAAAATCAACGCTGGTTGTTTCAACCAGCATTATGTAGAGTTGAGTGTGGTTAGTGACAGAAAGCAGTAATTTGTAACTTCAGTCTAATTATAAATTGTGTAATTAAGTTTGTTTTCTGTTTCTAATAAATATATTTTTTATATAACATAGGACAAATTAATTTTGGATCTTTTTGTCATTTTTAAATGCTTATGAGAGAAAAAATAAATAGGTGCGTGCCTGTAAGTACGTAGGATTAAATACGCGAACTTTCAGTTGTGAAGAAAGTTTTGTAAATTACCAACTAGACTGCCAAGCGGGTACAAACAGGAATTGATATTCTTTTCTCTCCCCGTGCGTTATTTCTAAGGAGACAAATAGGAATATTATTTCTTGATTGTCCATCCGTAAATATCGCATATATACGGACGGACGCATATCAGGAATAAACGGGAAAACATTCCTTTCTGTCCCTACGTGACTAAAAAGGAAACAAAAAGGAATTTTTATCCCTGTTTGTCACCTTGGGACAGATCGGGGTGACAAACAGGAATATATCCCACTTACTTACTTGTTAACCACCAACACCAAAATCTTGATGAATTAGCTGCTTACTACTAAACCAAGCAGATTTTGCATTAATTTAGAAAAAAATATTTTTTTGTTGTAAGACTACAGCAAAAAAATATTATTGTGCCTATGTACGAAACCAATAAAAATACAGATGATCTAAACGCTCCTGATAACTCCTTCAAATTGCAGGATAGGCAAGCATTCCAGTTACACGGTCCCCTCGGATCAAAGCCAGGAGGTTGAGCTGATGTTCCAGGTGCGCAACCTGCTGCAGAGCCAGCTCTACGAGTTCTGGGTCTCCGCTACCACTGGCTCGGGGGAGGGAGACTCCACGCTCGTCGTGGGTCAGGGACCTAGCTCCAGGAGTAAGAACATCATTTGAACAATATCCCACTATAGAACTTCCTACTAATATTATATACGCGAAAGTTTGCAAGATGGTTTGAATGTATGTTTGTTACTCTTTCACGCAAATTTACCGCGGATAAGTAAACGGCGTAACTTATAATGAATGGCACATATAACGCATACTAAGTAAAATATAATATATTTACTTACAATAATAGAAGTCAAGAAAATTGAATAAAGAGAAGCTAAAGCTACTTTTTCGTTGAAGATCTATCAATATGACAATAGGTGACAATAGACAGATCGGAATATAATAGAAGGAACCTGAGATAAAACGGCATTTTTATTCCCTACTGCCCGGTGGCCACATTAATGAGGCACACAGGACCCAGGAGGAGGTTGGTCTATGCTGTTGTACTGCTCCCAGTAAATAAAAGCGTTGTATACCTGTGTCTCCTCCCAGTCCCAGCCCGCATCGCGTCGTTCGGTCGCGTGGTGCGCGCGGGCGCTGGTCGCGGCGCCGTGCTGCCGTGCGCGTGCGTGGGCGCTCCACCACCACGCTCGCGGTGGACGCACGCGCGCGCGCCCGTCACTCACCACCAGTACTACCAGGTCACGCACCGCGGCGACCTGCATATCAGAGGTGAGGGGACCAACTGCAGAAACTGAATAACTGACGACCGCCAAGCCGAGCCCGGCAGTCTCAAGGTTACACTACACGCCGCTTTTCGTTTTAGAAATCACGCGTTTTACGAAAAAATAAGTACACGTTATATCTTACTCCCCCTTCCACTTTGTGATGTTTCGTGATTTTTGCCGAACCCCTCTCCGCCCCTTTTCTTTCGAACCTCACGTTATTAATGGACAGCTTCTATTAGAAGTAACTTAGTCACTCAGATGCATCATGTCTTCACCCTCAGGGAGGTCTGGGCAAATTCGCTATAAAAGTTATAGCTAGGATGCCACTGTAGGGATCCAGGGATTATTCTTGTAAATTATACAACACGTACTACTTTTACTCACTTATATTCAACATACACTATGAATGACAAAATGGAGAAATCAGGTTATAATATATTAGTTGCACCAATAGACACTAGGGGCGCTGTATGCAAGGCGTTCGAATACACCTAATAGTTAATGTCATTTAAGTAAGTTGTTCGGATATACTCAACATCCCCCCCCAATTTCAGAACTTCAACCCCATTTAATTTTTTACAAAATACGACTATTACTATAAGTTCAGAAATTGACAAATTCTGATTCTACATTGTATATAATTTTATATTATGCATTTTCTAGCTACATTCAAGTAAAAGCTAAAGATTAAATTCTTAAGCCCCTTCATGTTACATTTCTAGCTAAGATAACTTAATTAACATTTTTATTCATCAGTAAAGTATGACATAATTTAAGGATTTTCTATATAATTATTTATAAACAATTTAGTCCTTTTAATGAAAGAAACTAGTACGGTTTTAGTTAAGAATTAAGTTTCACGGAGTTTTAATTACATTTTATTTTCTAATATTACAAATAGGTAGCTAATTTTAGTAGTAAGTATTAGTTCATAACAATAAAAAAATAATAAGCAATAAAGCTTTCATTAGTTTACAGCAATACAGTTACAATAATGTACAATATAAAGTAATGTAATGTAATTATATAAAGTTCACCATAATAATGTACTACAAATAAGTATTAAGTTTAATGTCTCTAAACACATTTTAGTTTTATATTGTAGAGATAAAGTTTTTGTTGAAATTTTTTACTTAAATATATTTAAATATTTTTTTTTTTTTTTTTTTACAACAATTTAAGTTTTTCCAAAAAATACATATGTTTACACATTGGTAGAGCTTTTGTGAATATATCAGATACATTTTCACCTGATGGTACATAAGATACAGTTACAATTTTCTTACTAATTATGTCTTTGATAAAATGAGCTTTTATATCAATGTGCTTTGACCTCTTACTGTTTTCAAAACTTTCTATCATTTGTATGGCACTCTGGTTGTCAACTAATAAATGAGTCTCTATAGTAACTTGTGACATAGTCAGATCAGTTAAAATGCCTTTAAGATAAATAAGCTCACTTACTGCAACAGCCCCTGCAACATACTCAGCTTCTGCGGTGGAGAGGGCTACGGATGTCTGCTTCTTAGAAAACCAATGTATTGGATTACCATTGTAAAATATTATAGATCCGCTGGTACTTTTCCGGTCTGATTTATCCCCTGCCCAGTCTGCATCAGAGTAGCCAAGCAAACAGTGGTTGCTATTACTCTCGAAATATACTAAACCTTTGTCTTCAGTAGCCTTTAAATATCTTAGAATCCTCTTACCTGCTTTCCATAAGCTTGCTGTTGGTCTGTCCAGATACCTACTTAAGTATGAAACAGAGTAACAAATATCTGGGCGACTATTTGAAGAGATAAATAGTAAGCATCCAATTAGTTCTTTGAAAGGTACATTTATAACTTCTTCATTATTTTCTGGTGTAAAGTGAGACTCCATTGGTGTTGATACACCGTTGCATTCTTGCATATTAAATTTTTCTAAAGTTTTCTGAATCATGTTTTTTTGTTTAATTACTATTGTATTATTTGTTCTAGATATCTCTAATCCTAAGTAGTCTTGAACTTCTCCTAGATCTTTTACTTTAAATTCCTTTTTCAGTTTCTCTAATATTTCTTTTTCTTCTCCCAGTATTAGAATATCATCCACGAATATTAGTAGTCTTGTGTTTTGTTTTTGTAAAGACAAAAATCATGCTTTGATTGTTCAAATCCATTTTCTATCATAAATTGGTGGAATCTTAAATTCCAACATTTCGGTGCCTCTTTTAATCCGTACAGAGCCTTGTTTAGTTTTAGTACATTTCCTTTCTTTAGGTTTAAGCCCTTTGGACATTTTATGTAGATATCACCCTCCAATCGTCCGTTCAAAAATGCAGTTGGTACATCAAGTTGTCTGAGTTTAAGATTTTCTTGTACCGCATAACTTAATAAGGTTCTAATAGTTGACATTCTTGCTACTGGTGAATAGTATGTCTGTTCTTGTCTATTTTGTTGATATCCTCTGGCAACAATTCTAGCCTTTTTGATCCCATCTTGTTTTTGTCTGAAAATCCATTTGGTGTCTATAGCCTTAACACCTTCTGGTAAAGTAGCTTCACTCCAAGTTTCTAATCGTTTATGTGCATTTAATTCTTTATCAATAGCTTCTTTCCATTCTTTATTTACAATAGCTTCTTCAAAGTTTTGTGGTTCTCCTGTCAATAAGCAATAAGCAACATTAATATTGTGCTCTGCATTATAATTTAGAAAACGTGCTGGCTGTCTTACTTCTCTTCCTGACCTTGTTGTGTGTTTTTGTGTTGTCATTTGTTGTTCTTCTTCTTCATTATTATTTAACTCTTCCTCTTCATCTTCTATTTCCATTTGACTTTCTTCAAAGCATCTTTTTACATATATGTCTGTTTCCCTGTTAATTTGTTCATCTTGGTTAAAGTCTCCGCTTGTCTGATCATCATCAGTATTTGATTGATATTTTGATAAATTTTCAAAATCTTCTTTTCCTATTTTATATTTTATTTGGTTTTCATCAAATCTTACATCCCTTGAACATATGACTTTATCAGTTTCAGGGTCCCAAAGCCTATAACCATTTACTGTGTACCCCACAAATCTCATCTCCCTTGCTCGCTTTTCAAATTTATTTTGTTTAGGTAACTGTACTACCCATGCTTTTGACCCAAAAACTTTAAGTTTTGATAAATTGCTGTCTCCATATCTTATTTCAGCAGGAATTTTAAAATTTATAGCTGATGAAGGACATCTATTTATTTGGTAAACAGCGCATCTCACAGCTTCACCCCATAGATGCTTTGGCAGTTCAGTTTCAATCATGAGTGTTCTCGCTTTGTTATAAATAGTGCGATTCATCCGTTCAGCGACACCATTTGACTGTGGTGAGTAGGCATTTGTAAATTGCAAGTCTATACCCCTTTTCAAGCAGTATTCTATTAAAATTTGATTTTTAAACTCTCCTCCATTGTCACATCTTACTTTTCTTGTATTGTTTCCTGTTTGTGTTTCTAAAAACTGTATATATTTTATAATATTTTCTGCGGCTTCGCTCTTCTTTTTTAATAAATATACAACACAAAAATGACTGTAATCATCTATTATAGAATGAAAGTAAACCTCACCTTCTTTTGTAGGAGTTTTTACTGGTCCAGATAGATCCGTGTGTAATAATTCACCTATATAGCTGGATCTCGGCTGGCTCACCTGTTTAAAGGGTAGACGTGTAGACTTACCTTCCATACATGGTCCACATGGAGTGTTAGAGTAGGGCAGCTTTAGAATCGCTAAGTGCTTCCTGTTGGCATGACCTAACCTTTGATGCCACAAGTCATTACTATGAGAAGTTGAGAAACATCTATGTGATTTAAGTTTCAAATCCATAGTGTAAAGTTTTCCAGTCATGTGTCCACATATTTCATACAAATTGTTATAAATCTTAACAGAGTTGTTAGAAAATTTTACACTGAGTTTATTTTCAATTAATTTTTGTACTGACAAAAGATTGTGTGACAAGCCTTCTACAAATAGACCATTTATTTTGATATTTATACCATTTTGTTGAACAAAAAGGTTACCTCGTTTATTAGCTGTTAAGTACTGTCCATTTGCCACATAAATCTTAGTTTCACTATCTAAATTTTCTACATCTGTAGCACACAATAAATATTCACTTTTAACCCCTCGACTCGGAATCCGTATGAATGTATACGCGTGACAGTTGGTAACGGTAGACTCGGAACGCGTATTAATGTATACGGACACCCTACCAATTCAAAAAGGTCTTCGAAACGTATCTTTTTTAATCTGTAGGCGAATAGTTTGTATAGAAACAAAAGAGTAGAATACACCCTCTTTATTTTGGTGTATAATAACAATGGTCTTTTGTTATTGTTTCTTAGCATAGCCATTTTGAAAGTCGGCAGTTTTGTGGAAGTGAAGCCAAGTGTTTGTGCGTGTTTAAAAATTGTTTTCTCGTAAAAGGTGAGTAAAAGCTATCATAATTCTGATCATGGCATATGTGGTGACCTTTACACTACAATAATGAAGCACTGAATACAATATTTAGTTAGTTTTTCGTCTAAAAATAAAGACGCGTCGAAATTGTTTCGTGCTTTGAGTATTTTGACGGGTGATTTTGAAGTCAAAATGTATTAGTGCATGATTTATGTACAGGAAAAATTGGAAATAACAATCACATAATTGTATTATTGACTATATTTCTGTTCAAGAAGTTCTAAAAAAGCTAAAAATACCATTTATTTTTGTCAATGTTCAAAATATCGGTTTTCTGTCCGCCATTTTGATTTGTTTGGTCTTAGAGCTGGTTATCGATCAATATGGCCTATATCGATAAAAATGTCGATAAATTTTGAAAGAAAAAAGTTTTTTATTATTTTTGTCTTGTTAACCCACTTCAAAGAAAGGAAGATGTTTTCAATTCGTTAGGGTCTTATTCTAATTTTTTTATTTTTCGTGGTTTAGATGTGGAATCCCGATAACGAGGCCCCCCAGCAATTTCTCGACCTTCTCAATGAAGAATATTTAGACTCGGATGACGACGTCATTGAAGAAGTCGATAATGAGGGCAACGATTTGACGACGGAGCTGGAAAGTTTGAATGTTAGTTAAATTTTAAGATTTTTTATATAATTTTATTCAAGATATTTTAAGATCACTTTAATCAACTTTAAAAAGTACCTTTTATTCTATAAGTTTATTTTATTTAGACTAAATGACACTTGTTCCCATTCAAATTGGTTCAGTTGATTACATTTTGTCATCAGTTGTGTCTGTGGTGTGGTTTCTGTTCTGTTCTGTTTCCGTAATATTTTCACCTAAAAACTTCACTTAAAATTCCATTTTATCGATATTTTGCTGTCGCACTTTTCTACGCATAATAATAACAATATTATATCGACATTGGTATGCGGTACTATTTTTTCATTACACTTGCGAAATTTATCGATAGCATGGTACATCACTATTGGGCTTTGGTTTTTTCATAGAAATTTACTGTGGTTTTGGTTACAATTATCTTTTATTTTTTGTTAGGAACCAGCCATAAAATAATAAAATTGAAATAAATATACATATTTAGCTATAATTTCCTTGTTTTATTTTATCCAAATATCCTTCCCATCATGAATAAATGGCAAATAGGATATCGAATACGAAGTTGATAGAAATTCCGGTAAATACCTATTACATCATGAATGTTGTATATTTTTGCAAAACAATGCATGTTATCACAAAATAAATAGATATTTTTTTGAAATAATTAATCATTTGTAAATTTCGGCCAAAGATTATTGACCAATTGAGTATATAAATCTACATTCAATACGGCGGCAGCCGCAGCAGAGCTGACATATTGTAACGATATTATACCAGTTTTATCGTTTGATAAACAAAAACCTATTTTTGTAGGAGTATAACAATATATTAAATAATACATAAAACATCCAATCGCTTGTAAAAGTTACCTGCAATTTTGATAAAAAAATAAAATTTCCACCAAGATACCTTTTTTTACCATATCTCCATTTCTTCCTAGAAATTAAGACTGTTTAAGATGTTATATGATGGTGAGTTTGAAAGAAAAATGTAATAGCGTTATCATATAATCGACTGTTTTTTACATCAATTAATAAAATTTGATAGTTTCTGAATAATCGTAATTTTTCTAAACGTCTGCTATGACAGCGCGCAAGCCGCCATTATGCGTGCGAGCTTACGGGTGTAGAGTTTGACAGGCGTCAATCGAGCCGAAGGGTTAATTAGGTGCTCTGTTGCTCCCGAGTCAACAACAAATCGAATGTCACTTTTTGATATATCTTTTCCTTCACTATTCACACTAAACGCAGTAAACAACATCTCATACTCACTAACTTCTTCTGCTGCATGGCCATAATGATGGCCCTGGTTCTGACCTCGATACCTGCTTCTGCCGCTTCCTCGTCCTCTGTATGTCCGCCCACTTTGATATTGAAATTCTCCTTGCCCTTGACATATCTGCCCGCGTCCTTGTCCTCGTCCATTGAAAGTATTATGGCCTCGTCCAGAGCTGTATGATTGGCCTCGACCTTGAAATGATTGCCTTGGTCCATGATTTCCAATCCATTGCCGCTGTTGTGCACAATTTGAAGCTTTGTGTCCTGGCATTCGACATGAGTAACAGATGAATGATGCTGCTATTGTCGGCTCACTTCGGGAATGGTTCACTTTAATTTCTGCATCCAGCAGTCTGGCTTTAGTAAATTCCAAAGATATTGTTTTGTCTGTAAAAATGGTTTCAATTGAGGTTATAATGTGTTCATACGTGGACGGCATGGCCGTAAGCAACTGGCAAATTATATCTTCTTCAAACATTTCGCATCCTGTTGCTTTAACTTCACTCACAGCAGCGTCAAATCTGGAAAAAAAATCTTGCAATTTTTCAGACTGACCGCATTTCATCGTAATCAATTTTTTCTTTAAATGTAGTTTGTTTAAAATACTCCTTCTTTCAAATGTTTCTCCAAGCTTATTCAGCATTTCTCTTGAAGTTGCGCATGCTTTGATTATTTCTAAATGTTTGTCGCTAAGGCATTGAACTATAATTGATCGTGCCTTCGCATCATCTTTCAAGTACTTAGCTTGGCCGCCATCTTCGACGTTTTCTGATAGCGTGTAGCTCACGCCTTTTTCTTCCAATATTAAGCACAATCTAAATTTCCAATTACTGAAGTTGGTTTTCTCGTTTAATCGCGGGAGTGTATCCTTATCTCCCATTATATTGCGCAGTGGAAGCGTTTGTAGGGATCCAGGGATTATTCTTGTAAATTATACAACACGTACTACTTTTACTCACTTATATTCAACATACACTATGAATGACAAAATGGAGAAATCAGGTTATAATATATTAGTTGCACCAATAGACACTAGGGGCGCTGTATGCAAGGCGTTCGAATACACCTAATAGTTAATGTCATTTAAGTAAGTTGTTCGGATATACTCAACAGCCACTACCAGTGGCTAGGGCTCTAGGCATTCCCCGTCTGGGTTGTCAGGGTAGTTCGTTAGTCAATCTCTGGGCGACGGCTCAAGCCGAGGTTCGTGCCGTCTGAGGTGCCCTTGTGCTTATCGCTCCAAAACCAAACCGCGGCCCAGCGCACTTGCGCTTACCGGCTAAACGTCCGGTCAAGCTGTCCGAGGTCGCGTTCAACCAACAGCTCAGTCTATTCTAAAAAATAAAATAAAATAGAAGTAACTCTGCGGATTGTGACATGCATGACGTCACGTCTCGGTCCCAACGGAAGATCAACGCTGGCTTCAGCCGGCACTGTGTTGAGTTGGGACCGGTTTGTGACAGAAAGCATTTAGTACCTAATAAATATTACAATTAAAGCTTTTGTCCAAGTTATGCTCTCTGTTGCATAATAAATATGTTTCAATTTGCTATAACTCGAGCTAAGAAAACTATAATCAAATCATTTATACACTCGGAGCCGATTTTTTGGGAATCGATAAGCCGATTGGCTAGCCAGTTTTAAATTAAGCATCGCCCTGTACGTGTCTTCAATGTAACAAAATTTCAATGTTAACAAAAATCTCTCAACAATAAATAAATACAGCCCAGTGTACTACGAGTATTGTACAGATGACTTGCTGTATATTTTATTTTATTTTGGTGTGCAATAAAGCTATATTCATTCATAAATAATAATAAATAACGTTTAATACTCATAGGTCTCCACTAGGGTTTCTTCTGTGTCAGGGAATATTATTCGCTTCAAAAGCTCGTAAAAAATTATATAATTAATGACCTGTATTTTTGTTATTTATTTTGGTATGATTCACAGATGAAAGATACTCGTACAATAATATTTTTTATTGGTGGCATCTGATTTCCATCAGTTTTTTGTAAATGGCTCAGCAGAAAGTGGTTAAAAATCTGGTATTTTTAGTATAAACACTTTATTGGATTACCTCGAAATGGTTTACGAATTTCAATCATTTTGCAAAAATGAAATGTTGTCAAGTATGAGTTCTCAATCTCAACCCATGAGCCGTCTCTTGCAGAAGTGAACGAGCAGTCGTCAGGAAACTTCACGTGCACAGCCAGCAACACTATCGGCGAGGACTCCATCGTGTACCTAGTGATGGCGGTGCTCCCCCCGGGTGCACCCTCGCTCAGTCTGCAGTACACCACCGCCTCCAGCATCAAGCTGCAGTGGCAGCTGTCCACGGATACCAACGAGCCTATACTAGGCAAGCATACAATTATAAGAAACCTACACACTCTGAATAATCAGAGAATAAATTTTAATATAACAAAAATATAGTCACAAAAACCGACTTATTCGCTAGTATGGGTGTTGTTCGAAATAATAATATTTTTTGAAATGGAATACTTAACCTTAACTATAGGTTAAGTATTATAAGTGTGTGTGGAATTAGCGGTACTGATATATTAGTGGTATTTATACTCGTATGTTAGTGGTATTGATATATTAGTGGTATTTATACTCGTATGTTAGTGGTATTGATATATTAGTGGTATTTATACTCGTATGTTAGTGGTATTGATATATTAGTGGTATTTATACTCGTATATTAGTGGTATTGATATATTAGTGGTATTTATACTCGTATATTAGTGGTATTGATATATTAGTGGTATTTATACTCGTATATTAGTGGTATTGATATATTAGTGGTATTGATATATTAGTGGTATTGATATATTAGTGGTATTGATATGAGTATGCGCTACGGTAAAACTTATGTGAGCTTCATAAAAGCGATGACTTATATTTTTCACTACCTATTATTCAGTTGTAATATGAACTACTATTTATTCACTACTACATTCGTTACCTTGATTACTTGTACTTCTCAAACGCTATATTATATTAACTTCTAAATCTACAGCAATAAAGTATTTGCTTTATTTGCAAAAACCGTTTTCGACAATGCAAATTTTTTTTCGTGCTTAACAACCCTTCAAGAGCCTTCCTGGAAATATTACAATCTAGCCTAAGGCTAATAAATAATTTAAATTTAACTGAAAATTCTACACAATAATGTCTTTAAGAATTTGTTCATCGAACTCTCATGCCTTGTCTCTTCGGTCGTCGGAAAATCTTGCTAAGCATCATAAAACTTTTTACAAAAGTTCTTCTGCCGTCCAAGCTGTAGTTTTATGGAACGATTTGCCTTTAGACGTTAGGAAAGCTCCAACTCTTGCTACTTTTAAAGACAAGTTACGGAAATTTTATTTGTCTTCGGTATAACTGTTTGTTTTTTTTTATTTTACTTCTTTTCATTTATTCGTATACCTATATTTTATTCTATTATATTATATAGAATAGTACTTATGGTATGAATGCATTTTATCCGATTCAAAAGTTTTATTAGTATATATGTATATGTATATATTTATATTTAGTTTATGTAATAGAATGTAATTGTGTATATTTGTATGTGTTTTTAAGTATAGATTACTTTCTTTATTGTAAGTACACCTCCGTCGTATACATTTTTTTCTCTCAAAGGTTTCCATCCTAAGGTTGCCTGGAAGAGATCGCTTTTAGCGATAAGGCCGCCACTTGTGGCACTACATGTAAATTAATATTTTTGTATTGTTATTTTTGTGTCTACAATAAAGCTATCTATCTATCATTTCTTATTCTTATCGTAGCTGCATCTTGCGGGACTTCAGACAATGGGTTTATGATGTTTTTGAGAAAGAGATTTAACTAAGTTGTTTTCCTGCCATAAAACAATAAACATTATTTTATCACTTACACTATAATTTTTCACTATCACTATTTTTAAACACTAACTCAAACGGTTTCGTTCTCTCAAGTCGTCTTGCTATGTCAGTTTCGTCGCGGACAATAATATATCGACAAATAATCATAATTCCGTAAATTTCCCCAGGCTACCTCCTCCACTACAAGCAATCATCGGAGACAGAGTGGCACACTGTGGAACTGTCTCCAGAGCAAACCTCTTACACGATGGACATGCTGAAATGTGGGACCACGTACAACGCGAAGATACAGGCGCGGAACAAGATCTCTATAGGACCTCCTAGTGACGTGCTCACGGCTACTACTAGAGGAGGACGTAAGTTGCTTCAGATGACACGTGGTCACTCACGAAGTTGCCGCACTATAACCGACTATAGAGTGGCAACATCGTGTGTGACCTTTACACGTTAACCTTTCTCACTCACTTGTCTCGATCTTGAAGTTTATAGACAGAGAAAGATAGATATATGCACAGACAGGTCGCTCAAAAAGTTGCCACAGTATAGTTGGCAGCAAAAAATTATTTTAATCGCAAGCAAAATCACGAGGAGACGTCAACGGATCGGGTATTATTTTTTCACTTTAGCTTGATAGCATAAGGGTGGTACCAACGGGATGCAGGGCAGCCATCGGTATTATATAAAAACATGCTATCCTATATCAGTGAGCACAGCGGCAGCTCAACTCATGTTAAGGATAAGGTTTCCATCGCAGTCACCGTTGTTTACAGTTTTTAGAGAGAGTTATTTTTACTATCACCACCCGGTTCCAACGGAAGATCAGCGCTGGTTGTTTCAGCCAGCGTTATGTTGAGTTGGGGCCGGTTTGTGATAGAAAGCATTCATCAAGTCATTAAGTTTGAATTTTTTATAGTTGTGTACACTGTTACTTTCTGTGACAAATAAAAATGTATTCTATTCTATCATAGCTTTTATTATCTACTTTTCAAATTCGGTGATTCCAGGTCCAAAGCCTCCAAAGCCCGAAGATCATGTGTATATGAATTCAACGGCTATAAAAATTAACTTCTACGCGTGGCGTGATGGTGGCTGCCCTATCCTGGGATTCAGGGTGTCCTACAGAAGAGCCGGCACAGAGCACTGGATCAAGGTAGAACAAGATATTGTTCTGTTTTCTGTTGTGTTTATTACTTGATGTTTTATTTATGTGGCGACAATATATGGGTATTGCAAATATGATTGCGAATGCACTCAGGTGGGTGACGGGCTGAGCTCGGCCAGCCACGTGGTGGGGTCGCTGGCGCCCGCCACGTGGTACGAGGTGGCTGTGGAGGCCTACAGCGACGCGGGGCCCGAGCGGGTCACACTCGCCGCCGACACGCATACACTCAGCGGAGGTACATATACCTCTTTCTTATTTTATGTATTACCTACTGACAATCATAATAAAGTTGTATCTTTCTTTATCTATGTTGCTTTATAACTTTTAAATGTTAAATTATGGCGTCATTCGATTAGTACATTTGCCAGGGTCAAAAATAAAATAGATTACCTATCAAGTTGACTGAAATGAGAAGTAGTAATTTTTTTCTTTTCTGTAATCTACACAAATGAAGCCAAACTGCAACATCGCTTTTAACTTTATTTAGGGTGCAACAAAATTATATTCATTGATCGACTATTCAGTTAGTCATTACATTATACTGGTCAATTAATAAATTACTCCTGCTTAATTAAATAATTTAACACATTGTAGAATGCATTCTTTTTCTTTTTAATGTAGGTCTTTACAAGTAAAGGCCTTATTCCCTTTTTTAACTATAACACCTTTTTTCTGTTCATCGTGTATTTGTAAAAAAGAGCCGTTTGTTCCCCTCTGCACAGGTCGCATCCCCCCCATGAAGCCGTCGTCCCCCCTGTCTGGCGGTTCGCGTGCCGGCTCGCTCCGCACTGTGCTGGTGTCGTGTGTCGCGAGCGCTGTTGTCATCGTGGTCACACTGGCCGCCATTGTGTGTCTCGTACATGGCAAGAAGAAGTTAGTAGACACAACGAAAAGTATTTCTTTGGTGTGCAATAAAGACTTATTGTGTTGTATAATAATTTATTTACATGGATCGCGAAATCGGGCAAAAATACCTCGTCTATTATACAATTGTCCAAGCAAGAGAACGTCCCTACTGAAAGTGTGGCAAAATGTTCATTTTATGTCACAAAAAAATCTTGATGAAACTTCCAAAAAGGGTGGAGGGGGGGAGTTTAACTGACTACGGCGCCATTTAAGTATTGGCAGATTTCTCTAATATTTTTTTATTGTATAAGTATTCAATTTTGTTTCAGGTTCTTCTGTCTGTCGAATGAGCACTACATGCGAGACGACAGGAAACTCAGCGAGAGTAATGAAGCGGAACGAGAGAAGCTGAGAGAAGGACAGAAGCTGTACTCCTCTTCTTCTATCAACAACGAGAAGTCCAACGATGACTCTTCAGGTAAAGCATCTACTGTTTATGCACAAATTAGGAGTAGCGTGTATTTTGAATTCTCATAATCTAAAAGTCCAGCTAGCAGTATGTACATTGACTGGAAATAGGCTGATGAACAGTAACTGCTTAACTAGGCCATGACAAGTACGTTCTATTACTGACAGATTTTGTATAGTGCCGAGCAAAAACACCTTGAGCTAAAGAAATCGTGGGTGTATTGTCGCACATGAGCATTTCTAATTAAGGAATCACCCATCACGTCACTCGGCGAAATCCCTTCACTTTGCACAGTGGCAATTACCTTAATACACTGCGCAGTGATTCTAGCATATACAAAAACTACAAAATAGATTTATAATGTGACATATGTGTGTTTTCAGCGGAGTTGTACGAGATCAGCCCGTACGCGACGTTCGGCGTGTCAGCAGCTCACTCCCTGCAGTTCCGCACCCTGGCGCGGCGGGAGGACGACGCCGCGCCGCCGCACCGTCGCCGGCACCGCGCCTGCGACCACTACCGATATGGTGAGCTTATGACCGAGGAACACTTGTATTCTATGCTGATTATTTTCTAAATTATATCCTTCTACTCTGACCATGGCGTTATTATATGTGCTAATACCTTAATCGTGCCCAAAAGACCGGCCTTGCCGAGATTGGGACCGCAGTTGATATGTATGTAATATTTTCTCCTATGTAATTTTATAATGCAATGTAAATTTGAAAAACTGAGTCTCGATTAATAAACTTTTACTTATTTTATTAACCAACTAAACGAACCAACCGGTTTCACACAATGCACCTCTATGAAGGGTCAACTAATAGGTTCCAATGTATGTATGTATGTAGGTCGAGTAATCCATTGATAAAAATATTAATGTTAGGTACTTTGCGGAAATACATTTCTAATAAGATGTGATAACGAATACACGTCACTGGTCGTTATATGAAGAGCTCAGAGGCACAACAGCCAGCGACCAAGCACTTGCGATAGCCAATCGTCTGGTCAAGTTGTCAAAGGTCGCCTTCGACCAATAGCTCAGACTTTTCTAAAATAAAAAAGTCAACATCTCTCACTTTTAAGCGAACGCTTGAAGAGTTAACGTCTCCTGAGAATGTCTTGTGCTAAAGACTAAGCACGTGTTGAGGAAGTCGGATACCCACTTAAAAAAAAAATGAGTTGAGGAAGTAAGTGGTGAGAAGGAACCACACCATAATGACAAAAGTATTTTTTCGTTTCTCGTGTTAACATAAAAACGAAGAAAAAATACTAGATATTCGTTAAACATCTTATTTCATATACATTTTAATTTAATAGAGCAGAATGTAGAGAACTCAGTTATATATAACTAAGGTCTCTGTTACTAAGTTTATATCTGCTGTATATGTACTTATACTCTGCAAATAAATAATCTAAATCTGAACAATACTAACATTTTATAAATCTGTACCTAGTCAATACTAGGTACAATCCCCAGCAAACATTTTGACCAAATCCCGAGGTTGTAGGAGAGTTTTCACGCATGTCCACTTCTTATTAACGAATCACCAATCGCGTCTCAACAAGTACCTTGCACCCGATAAGAAGACCATAAAAATATTTAGAAATAGTGCCCACGCAGCTACTAAGGTCATTAGCTCCATTTGGTAGCCGATGAATATTACCAGTAGTTACCACGTAGTCAGTAGGCAGTAGTAGGGCCCCGCTAACTGAGTCCAGCGAGCCATCTCCCGGCAGACGAGTCGAGCCTGTCTAAATGCTCGACAGTGGAGGCGCGACACCGTATGCGCGCGGCGGCGGCCGGAGCGGGAAGTGCGGGGGGCGCGGGCGGCGGGTGGCGCGACACGCACACAGACTCGGACGATAACAGCGACAGTGCTGCCAACACTACCACTAAAGGTAAGATAATGTAGGAAGATTCCTTGAACTTGAATGACACTAAGATGTCATTGAGTAGATCCACGAATAAAATTAAAGGGGTTGTACTGGAACATGAAATTACTTGCTACTCCCTATTACAGTATAATCGTTTAACTTTAATATGCTTCGACTGGCCTTGGATTATTATAAGTATAGCGGAAGATTGGCTAAATATTAAGATTTTGTTTAGCTATATAAGAAGAATTATATTTTTGACAATGACATTTTTCTTTACATATTTATAGAATTTTAGGGATGGGAATATTAGTTCGGTAAATTACTCGCATCATTCGAACTTATACCGAAAATAAAATCGAAAACGCTAAATCTCCCAGTTTTGTATAAAAAATTTTGCCCTATACATCTAGTGTAGATAATAGTAACGTTGTACGTGTGTTATGCATAGGTTCTGGCACCTCACCGTGCGGCAGCGCGTACGGCAGCGGGCGGCGCAGCGCGCGTACAACCAGCAGGTAGAACTCAGGTACCTCCCCCGCTCACTCCTCACACTGCCTCGCTGTCATTCATTGCATCCACGCGCACCCATTACTATATTATTTTTATTACACTGGCAACATACATACATAAATGCCAGTTTCTCAGATGAAGTAGTAAGAAAAATTTAGTAGTCATTCAAATTATTTCGTAATCACATTTACATCATAACATTTAGTATTATCATAATAGGCTTTTAAGGCTTCACCTGCTTAGTTTAATTAAGTTTTCTGATAAAATCAATAAAATCAAATCAATATTTTTTTACGTTGAGGTAAAACCTGGTGAACATGTTTTTTTGCCATCCGTAGCAACTATAATATGTATTTATAGTAAAAATAACAAATTCATTTCTCCTCTTTAAGGCGGAGTGATACGCCTCAGAGTCAACATTTTGGATCGCAAAAATCCTTTTGATATGGTTTGCAAATCCATGTTTGTAATTAGGCTCCTGGGTTTACATTTAAACATGATCGTAAAGTTAAAATTTTACTAATTACAGATGTAAATTCCACTTCACGGTCTCCCCTACATACCTACCTATATTCTTTACTAAGTTATAAACAAATAAAATCTTGAATTAACTTGTTTAGTTGATTTAAGATTTTATTTATTTTATAGCGCTTAGTCCTCACTATAATATTACTACTATGAGAAGTATAGTACAAGTATTATCTATGAGTTTCACGTGGCTGACAAGTTAGTTTAGGATAATCGTAGGTAATTTATTTTTCTAATCACAAGTATTATGTGCATCATCATGTAAGTAATAACTGACTGTTATTTTAGTAAAATAATATTGGTCCACAGTGGAGGCCCGAACGGAAGTGACGGTCTATCAGAAAGCTTTGCTCCTGCGCCCGCTGATATATCGTCTTTAATAGATAAGTAAGTACCGTGTATCGTTAAAACTACACAAAAGCAGAAGACTTATATAGTTGAGAATAGATATTAGTAATGCGAATATAACCTTTCGTTTCCCATAGATGTTACACAGCTTGAGAATATTTTCAAATATTGTTACTATTATTCTTTTATTTAATATATTTTTTATATTAATTTCCCTTATTTATTTTATTTCCTGAGGTAATTTCAATTCACTAATTAATTAGACTAAATAAAAAGTAGATAAAAACTGACCCAGTAAAATAATATGTTTCTAATCCCTGACGCAAAAACGACGAGGTATTATAAAGTTTGACGTGTCTGTGTGTCTATCTGTGGCAACATAGCTCCGATCGGATGAACAATTTTATATTTTGTTTTGTTCTAAAGTGAATTCGTCGGGTGTGTTAAGAACGCTTTGTTTGATGAAAATCAGTCCAATTTGGCCACAAAAAGTGTGGATTACATATTTTTTCACAACCTCCTCACACAAGGCTTGAATAATTAAATAGGTACTATACGATAAATATTATGGCAATGTCTGGGTTTTTAAAATTTAAAATTGTCCTTATTGACGATTAATGTCTGAAAGCTAATTAAGAAACGGTTTCAACTTAGGTGGTTTTGGTCTTGTTTCAACACACAGTTTTTATTTTAATCTAATGTATGACAAAATACATTTAACAAAGAAATGCTTTTATAATTGAAGCTATTAATTGTTAAATTCATTTTTAAGAATTTCGGTTAAGGAAACTTTATACAAATCGTCTTCCACTCGTAGGCCATAGGTATTATTTCTTTCCTAGATTACAAAATATTTAACATTGCCTTTTGCAAATATTTGCACAAAAAATTACGTAAAGATTCTAATAGTATACTAATTTATTTTATAATTTCAGATATCAACAAAGAAAAGAACAAGAACGTCGTGAATGTACCATCCATGTGTAGCATTAGCTTGATTCGTTAGATTTTGTCAACTAACGGGTTTGGACTTTGCACTATAAAAATAAGGCGTAGGAAAACTTAACAAAGACTTGATATTTATTGATTGGTATAATTAAATACATTATGAACATATTCATTAATGTCTTTAAAAACAGTTGAAAGATACATTTGCAAAAACTGTAATATCTTTAAACGTTGCGTGATAAAAAATGTTCTAAAACATGCAAATTATTGAAGTTACGAAATATAATAAAATTATTGTGACTCCAAATCCAAATTGAAAATCAAAATGATTATAATATTTACATGAAAACTCGAATATAACATGATATGATTGTGATTTAAAAATGCTGTTGTTCTATGATGGTTAGATTTTATTCCTGTGGTATGATGGGCTAATGTAAATAATATTTTTTTTGTTTACGCCAAAAGCAGTTGTTAATAAGCAAAACTGCTTGTAGTTCATAAACAACACAAAATTTACTTTTCAGTATATTTGTTTTAGTTTGAAATCAAAGATCTGATTTGTAATGATTTTAATTTTAAATGTTTTCAGGTGTTATGAAAACGAATTATCATAATTACGTTTTAGGCAAGAACTTGCTGTTTACCAAATTAGTATTAAGTATATAGTGGTGAACTAAAAACGTCCTAGGCACTAATTAATATTGAATAAGATAATACCTAATCCAACTGTAAATACTTATTATTTTATGGGTCACTTATAAGTAATTACTGAATGATGCGTGAAAAATATATTAATTATTATTAATAAGTTAAGATAATGGCTGTTCCAAATGCAAAAGATACATATCATTAAAATAGACTGCCAATATTTAAGTACCTTATTCATAATTCTTTTATTACTGTTGATAAATTAAAGTTAATTAGTCAATAATTATACACTATTGTAATAAAGTCTTTCTATATACATGTTGTGTAATATTAATTTATGAAAATAATATAAGTTAGTATGGAAGGCGCAAATAAAAATGTGTGTTGTGGCATCTGGATTTATTTATTTACCCAAATAGATTAGACCCGTTAGAAACAAATAGTTCTCAGTGGAGAAAAAACAGAAATGTGCATTAAAGTAGCTGATGAGTGCTAGATTGGAAATTTTAGCAATTAGAAATAATAGCGGTTATCCACCTTCAAGGAGGAAAAAATCAAAAATCTGAACACTATAAATGGAAAGCGTCAAAATTATTACTCTTAGTAATTTATTATTTACCGACGTCACAAACGACGTAAAAAAGAAGAGGTATTCAATTCGGCTAAATTAAAAAAAAATTGATACGTGATTTCTCAGATGTGACTAGACTGTGTAGAAAAATAAAACTCATGTCAATTCCAATAAAATTGCGGAATGATAGTCGGTTACCTTTTTTTTAAGGAATTTTATCATTCCCTCTGAGTAGAAATGCTTCCCATATACCTACTATAAGAAAAAGAGTAAATTATCATCACTTAAATTGAGTAAGGAGAATTAATTAAACATTTTTTTGCTTATTTGATTTAGATATAATTACCATTTTTTTAATTATGTATTCGGTTGAACCGATCTGAAAAATTCTGCAGTGCAGTGGGTTCTATGAACCGACATTAGTTATTGTAAACCATAAAAAAAAATTTTGAGTATAATTTTTACACATGCATATTACTAAGGGCATTTTAGTGAAAAAAAGGCTGTGCTTCCAAAAAATTTTCGGGCTAGAACCTGATAGGATTGTTACTTGGTGAGTACAAAGAGGCAGGCAACAGTGTGGGCCGTTTAAATGTAGCGTGTACGCAGTGCCCCTGGTAGTGTAAGTTGCTGAGAGAGGAGGCTTTAACGTAGGTAATTTTATAGCATTTTCGGCCACTTTTGTGCTACAAAATCTTGTTTTCTTTCAAAATTATTAGCAATAACTTCTCACCTAGTTCCTAGACAAGGCTTAAGAAGCACAATACCGGTTTTATTGGAAGGTATAAAAATTTTCACTAAAATTTGTATGAGTAATAAAAATTATGACAATTTTTACGCTGTTTGGATCATAGTTGCGAAAATGTATTAGGTAAATATATATTATATGAGGGGCTTTCTAGTACACAAAAAACGGTAGTAGGGTAGACTTCATCATGGCGGATCAAGTGTCCCTTGCTCATTAATATTAACTAAATGAATAAATTTAAGTTATTAGGAAAGGCTTTGTTTTAATTAATTAAAAATCAATCATATCAGTCATTGATAAGTAATTATGTAATTAACATTGAATTTACGTAGAGACTTCTTGAATTCAAATCCAATAACACGTCTGCTATTTGACTTAACAGTTGGTGGTTCAATTTTTTTACCACTTGATATCTTGCAATTTCAGATATGTCGTCTTTAACTGGCCACTTAAATTTGGGGTCATCTATTTTCTTAGCAAATTGTATAACATAGCCATGTTCCGTTAAAGATTTTACCTGCCCTACCTAACGATGCACGAGTTTTTTCATGGACATCAAATTGACTATGACCCAGTCTCTATCTTCAATCGGTAATGAAGGTTCATATTCGTTTTCAGATTCACAACAAGAGGAATCAAGTTGATCCAAATCTTCTGACACATCATACACTGACTCCGGAGACAGTGGTATTACAATCTCATCTTCATCAGAACTAGATGACAAAACTGATTTTAAATTGAGTTTAGCTTTTTCAATCGTCTCCTTTATTTTTCTTTCTTTGGTCTTCTGTTCTTTTCCCTCTTTATTTTTCTTTCTTTTTAAAAGTTCTTCTATTATTTCGTTTTTTTTTTTGGTATATCAGTTAGTATCCTCGTTGAGCCTTTCTTTCGTCCTTTTTGTGTAGTCTTTCGAGAACCAGCTTTAGGGAACGGTCTTATATCTTCTGGAGTTCTAAAACTTACACGGGATGTTGACGGCTGTGGTAATGTTGTTATTGGGTTTGGAACGTTTATTTGAGTCGAACATGTTTGTTGAACGAAATCAATATCATCAGCATCTGTCAAGTCATCGTCATCAGCCAAGTTATTCTCAATTTGAATATGTGAAGCATCACTTTCACCAGCACCTTTTTCAGTAACAGCGAGTTCTGGGGTTCTTTGAGGTCTTTCATTTTGAATATCTTCGACTATAAGATCTTGCCCAGTTCGATCAGTTAGATGTTCTTGAGTCTGTGCAACGTCAGATGTTAGATTTTGTTCTTGTGTCTCTTGAACAATTTCTGTGTTTTCTGTGCGTTCTTGATGTGATAGATCAGTCACATAGGCGCACAGGTAGTCGTCATCGGTAAATATATTACAGTCGAATGGAAAAATTCCCGTTGTTCTAAATCCACTCTGTATATTTTGTGGTGTAAAAGCTTTCAGAAAAGCTTGACCGAAGAATTCTGATATATCATATATCGTTATAGGCTTTCCAGCATTTCTAATCATCCAGTTGTCAGACGCCGAGTAAAGTAAGCCTTCAACGGGCCAAAGACTGTCCTGTCTAAGGGCTGCGTTTTGTGAGATGTGTGCGGCGTAATCGTTAATAAATGGATTCCGTTCTCTTTTGCATAATTAAGCGATTCAATACTAATATGGCTGTCGTGATTATCCATTATCAATAGACATGGTGACTCTAAAGAGCACTTGCTATATTTTTTGAAGTGCTGCAAAAACTTTACGAAATTTGCAGCTGTCATCCATCCAGATGGAAATGTTGTGCCGCCAGTGCCCGTAGGTGCCCCTGTCAACATACGATCCTGCCAGTTCTTTCTTGGAAAGATCATAAATGGGGGTACGTATCCTCCCAGCGCGTTTATGCCGCAGGAAGCTGTTACAAGCTCACCGCGTTCACCTGATGTTATTTTCCCTACTTGTTTAAGCCTCTTTGAGGCTACAACTTTTTTGGGTTTATTGACAGTAGTGAGTCCAGTTTCATCTATGTTCCAGATAGATTCCGCTCCAAATTTATGTTTTTCCAGTAGTGTCCGTAAATTGTTATAAATTGTGTCATGTTGTGCCTATTAAAGCTTGTGGATCTACTTAGACTAGTGGCTTCAGGTACACGCAAGGAGAGCTGCTGGTTCCTTTTCATGAAGCCATATAACCAATCGTAACTAGCCGTTTCGCTAGTCCATTTACTGATCTTCTCGGGAGGTTTACTATATTCAATAGCAAATTGGTAGGCAAGTTTTCGCACACACATTGCGGACAGGCCATGATTTAATTTGCTTGCCTTTTCTAAATAGGCTGCAAGTAAGTCCTCTTCCGGCTTAGTGAAAACTTTTGCTTGAGTGTAATCAGGTTCATAGCTTATATCTTCTTTAACTTTACGTTTTCGGACATATCTTTTTAAGGTCATAATTGAAAAACCGAAGCTTTTAGCAGTTCCTTTTATAATATTTCCATTCAATACATGTTCTACAGCTTGCTTCAATTTTTCTGAATCAATTGGTATACGTTTCTTATTACCTTCTTTTCGTTTATAAAACTTCGGCATTGCGTAGTAAAGTACCTGTTTAACAAAAACGAGTAACATATAACAAAAAGCGTTTGGGTATGTAACACATAAGTACTTGTTATAGAAACGAGTAACATAAAATGATAGGGTAGACTTGATCCCGGGATCAAATCTACCCTATCAAACAGGGAACAAATCTCCCCGTCTCTAGTATTTTTTATAATGAAAATAAATATTTACAAAATAAAGCATTAGCTTAGAACAAACTTTGACTATAGTTTTTTAGCTAAATCCCTAAGGATTTTATTAAAACCAAACAAGAATTATCATATCAGAAACGTCTCAAAAAAAGAAATGAAATACTTACGAAAAAACAAAATCTAACGGCAAAACCTTCCGCCACTCACTGCTCTGAAGTTGTCTGTGTAAGACACTCAATGTCAACTTCAACGTGTCAAACTGTCAAAAAGTTCCAATGTTGCCAATGTGGAATTTAAAATACTGCTATAGATTCCGATATTTATGTGGGTGATCAAGTCTCCCCAGTTTCCCCGGTAATAGGTAGATGTTATTGTCTGATTGTCATTTATCGCATCTACTTGACAACAAACGTCTGTATAACGTATTTGAATTCATGCGCAGGGCCGTGTTTAGTACCTCAGGGTGTAATTGTTTCGTTGTTTTTTACTCTGCCCGTAAGTACGGAACGAGTCACTTTAAACTTACCAACTAGTCTTTTTACTTATATGTCTCCATCCGTATCATAACACGGCTCACCGTTCTGATCAAGCACAAGAACGTAGCAACTAGCCATTTTCATCCACTTTTCTTAATCTAATAAAAGTTTTTGTAATCTTGAATAAGTATTTGAAAACTTTCCAAAAAAAATTACCTAACTCAAAGATTTAAAGATTTTAGTATGCTACGTAGAAAATATCTAGTAGCAATAACTTCGTAATTTTGCGGTTAAGTGTCAATCTGTCAGATAAACGTCAGAGTGTTTTTACCGAGGGATTTTAATCGTTAAATAGTTGCACTTAACGGACGCTTGGAACGAATCAGTTGCATGTCAGTTGTTTTTTACACTGAGGCCGAAAACGCGAGTAGAGCGAATAGTTGCACCTAGAATGTAGGCAGTGAACTCACCCCAGTGCTGTTATTAAAAAAATCTCGATTCCCCGCGTCACTGTAGTCAACTGTCCGTAATTCCACGCTTTTTTAAATTGCTCATCAGAAAATAAGGTTAGTTGAATAGTTTGGGACCTGAAGACCTTTGTGTGGATGTTGTCCCATATTATTATTATTAATATATTATTATTATTATAAATGACATTATTAGAATAAAAACACCGTCTTCACGATAATTTATTGAAAATTTCAAGCGATTTCACAAATAAAAAAAATCTAGTGTATAAGAATTATGTACATACCTAGTACCTATATTTATTTAGGAATAAAAATTCTAATTTCTTCGTTCGATAACTTAAACCACTCGCTGTAAGTTATCGAACGTGTCAAATCCTCGACAGTGATCGTAGTATTCGATAAAAAGCGTGTATAACGTTTGAACTGTCAAACTACCGATCGGAATAGAACCGTACTTGCGCTGCTGTTTTGTTTGAAACGTTATATTTTTAGGTTTCATCAAGTGTACAATGTAGAAACCCGAAATTAAGCTACGGAACCAAAAAAAAATGGTCGCTCTGTCTCGTTCATTTTGATCTACATTGAATATCTTCTTTCTTTTTATAGTGTGACTTAGATAACATGTACCCGTCGTCTATAGCTTTCTATGACTACGCGTACCAACTTCATGCCAAGGGCTGATTGCGGTTTTTTTATGTTGAACATGGCGTCATACAGTTATATTATTTTCCAATGTTAAGTATAACATAACAGTAGGTTAAAATATTAAGTCACTGAATAATATAATTGATAGTAGGAGACTCATCTTCGCTGAATATTTGGTTTACCAACTGTCAAAAAGAGAAGTACTCAATTTGAAAAAAATATGTTTTTTACTTCATTTTTCAGAGACGCGTAACCAATGCGCATATGCGTCCTTAAAATGGTCCAAGAAAGAATGGAGCTGTTTGTTGAAGCCGACCATTGCAGCCAAATGGTTGGGAAGCGCAAATACGCTGGGCCGAGAGTTTTGTGGGGACAAGCTTGGTTTAGGGTCGTGACAAACGGCAAAAATCTTGGCTTAAGTGATTGCTGATCTCAGACAGGGAATGCCTGGAGCCCTAGTCATATGTAGTGGCATCCTAGCTTAAACTTTTGAGCGATAATTTTCCAAGTTAAACGTCAAGTAATAAGTCATTGTGGTCAAGTTAAAGTCATATCAGAGTTTACCACGGTTTCTATGGAAATTTCCTGTGAACACACGAGAACCATGTTATTAAGTCTTTATATCCCTTGCCCTTGCTTGCGCACACAATTCAATAATTGTTAATAATTCATCAATATTACACATTTAAACCTGTAGAATTACTAGTTTTGCAATTAATACACAGACTTTTTTTGCTCGAAAAACTCAATAACTAAATTATACACTTAGCTTACTATACTATATACTGTGACATACCGATATTCCCGCGTTCCTAAAATGATTTGTTCCATATATTTCGTACACTCCAACTATAAATCTAAAGCAAGACTTGCAAGTTGCTACTTTGCTAAGGGATTGCCACTAATAGAAACTTACAAGGATAATTATAATTGATCTGAAAATCGTGACAGGTTTGGGTTTAATATTGAATAAATTTACTTTCATATATCGGGGCCTGTCAAATCGAGTTCGGTTAACACATTTTTTAAAATAACTTGTCCGAAAATTGTCATCGTGGTCAAGTTATTAGGCAAAACATATAGGTACCTACACCAGTAAATAAGTAGTGGTAGTAAAATTTCTACAGAGATTTATTTTGTAAAATGTCTACAGAGATTTCTTTAAACACGAAGGTACTCCAAAACTCTTATAATATAATAAATAAATAGCACTAACCGCGTGTTCAAAATAATATATTAAAAATAAAGCATGGCAACCTATACCAGGCTTTAATAAATCGAAAAAGAAATCGAATTGAACTGTCAGACTGATTTACAACGAGCTTATTTAGTTGTCTCATCACTATTAGGTACATTAGGGGCGACCATCGCTAGTTGTTCGTCAGTAAAATAAATTGAAATAAATATATATTTTTCGGCCTAACAGATTCAGAAACTACATGAAAGTTGTATGCTAAATACGAGGCTTTGTGGCAGAAATATTTATGTGAAGATAAATAAGTGATAAATCATTAGATTCTGTGTAAAATCTGATTGTTTTGGTCACATTCACCTATATTGATTTATCTTAGACCACTGACCTGTTTTCGTATTTGTATGTGCAACCCGTAAATAATTAATATAATCATTAGGGGGCAGTGCTCTGGTCTTTAATTATGGACTAGATTAATAACGCACTGACCAAGAGTGAAGACAATGTGTGCGTTCAATAAAATAACAATGGAACAGATGGAGTGGTAAATAAGTTAGTGATATTTTAGCTAGGCGAAAAGTTTTGTTACCGTAATGCTATGCAAGTTACGATGATGACGCCTATCGAGGAGAAAAAAGATGAGAAGGTAAGCCATTTGAATCAAATGATTGTTCTACTTAGTATCTGTTATGATAATTACTCATATTAAACAGCATCTTAAGTTACCACTAAGCAGTAAATAATACGCTAATTATAGCTCACTTATCTAATTAGGTATCGTATTCATATCAGTTTCTTGGTAAGTTTGTATTTTTAATAGCATTCTGTAAAGTTGTTTTGTTTTATAAGGAATGCATTTATAAAAAAAAACATGAAGTCAACATCTGATTAGATGTTAGTTAATTCTGAGAGTTAAATATTTTTGTACCAGTTGTGTACTTGAGCCCTTTGAACTTTACCTGACAAGGTAATATATCTTATTGAGGTTAGTTAAAAGCAGTTTGGTAAAGTATTCTTTGAGTCCTAATAGGAAAATTTCTTGCTGAAGGTCAAATAAGATTTACTAAATACTACCTTCACATAAAATCTTAAGTAAATAAAGGAAGCTATTTTAGGATTTATAAAATTTCACATGTTTAGCATACCCTAGGGCTAGCCCTAGACTAGGCATCAGTTTCCTCAAAAAAATCCAATGGGATACCTACAACACTAGATTTTTTGTAGTTACGCCATGCTTGTATTGCTTAAAGATTTCTGTTTAGAACTTCGCTGTATTGTAGCTGTATTACCCTATAAAGACTTCTAGAGGAAATTCATGCTATAGTAATAAAGATTATAAAAATATTAATTGTTTTCTAAGCTTTACTCATCAGATCAACTTTTGTCAGTTTTTAACCACTTTATGCGGGGTTTAATTAAATTATTAATTTGACTATACCATTATAGGTACAGTAAAGCATTGATTATTTGTACTACTTATAATTATAGATCTAAATACAAATTTATTATTTTGATAGTCCCTTAACATGTAGATTAAAAGTAAAATAATAAATAATAAATTAAATTAAATATTTAATATATTAATTAATTTATTTATAGATAGAGATTTATTTATTTATATATATTGCAAGCACACTAAGTAGCTTATAATTAGAAATCTTATGTCTGAGTATATCTAAATAAGTATATTAGATCTGCGCCCTTTGCTACACAGAATTAGGGCGTAGCAAATTAGTAGTTAGTAACCAGACTGGTACTAATTTACTTAAAAACTAAACATAATATTGTTTTATATTATTGCACATTTCACATAATAACAATATGGTAAACTATTTTTGCTATTAAGATAAAGATTAAACTATTATTATATTTTTATTTTATACGTGTGACACTAGATGTAAGGTTTTTCCTGTATATTTGTTGTTTGTGTGTCTGCAATAAAGAGTTTATTCATTCATTAATTATATCAATTTACACACATTTTTTATTGAGATCAAAATTAGCTATTTGCTTATTACCTAATATTTATGTTTTTTTTAATTTTGTCTTCGTAGAAATTGCTGATGGTTTAGAAAATAATAGATAGATAGACCAATTTGTTATTGCAGACACACAAAAGAAAAACAGAAGAGAGAAAATTCTTACAAAATATAATGCTGCAAGTGAAGTACTTAGATTGATTATATAAATAACTCAATTTTACAAACACCCGTGTCACCAGTGTGTGTATGAAATGTAAATATACTTGAAATTTATAGCTTTCAAAAGATTTGTGTCCAATCTAGTGTGTTGTGTAAAATTCTTATGTTAAATAAAGATCTTTGAAAAACAAAACATGTCCCCCTAGTAAGTTAAGATAATAAGCACTTCACTGTAATCTATACATTTATAATTAAATCCCTACATCCCTTGGTCACGCCATCACGTGTGAACGGCTGGACCGATTTCACTATTTTTTTTTTGTTGTGTTTTTTATTGTCAGGAGAAGGTTCTTATGGCTGTTTTTTTTTTAATAAGTATATATAAATGAATCTGCTAAAACTCGAGAACGGCTGGGCCGATATAGCTGACTTTAGTCTTGAAATGATTGTCGTACTCCAGGGAAGGTTTAAAAGGTGAAAAACATACATAACTGTTAGGCGGTATGAAGTTCGGCGGATCAGCTAGTTCCATATGATTATTTAGTGTAGGTCTTGTACAGGCTGATGTATAGTCCTATCGCATCTGATTTTGTCAATGTGAATAAATCATGCAGTATCTGATAACATGTTAGAGTGTCAGTCATCACGGAGAAACTATGCATTTAAGCATTAATAAATAACTGCTTTTCCTGTTTATGATGTGTAGTGTAGTCACCTATAAATTTTTTTTTAGTTTACGAGTAGAAAATCTTCATAAGATACCTGGCTGTATTGGGGTACAAATAGGTATGAAGGATTTTACCTTCTACAACCCCCCCGGAAAGCCTGTCTCAGTACTCAATGTATTGAACCAGGATTTCAATAGAATACTCTGTTGGCGTCTTGACACATGCATTTGCACCTCCTAGGACATTGCACTGCCTCATTAATGTTCGATAACATTAGCCATCCACATTGTTGTCTTCCCAGGGCTCATGTTGAATTGGTGATGTGAACCATCCTTGAAAGCTACTGGGTCAAAGTCACCTATAACTTAATGACAAGCACTAGCAAGCTCTCTGCTCCCACAAGCCGAAAATCCAAATATTTTTTTAAGTGAGCAGTTTAAAACTGAAGTGCTTATAAATATCATGCTGTGTTAAATTCTTCAAACGTCCAATGTGCATAAAATGTCAGTATAGTTTAGACACCAAGTTGATTTACAATGAAATAATATATTGTTGATTTTACTTTGTTTGTGTTGATCCTCTGTTTATTTGGAAGTTTTGTTTTTTGGCTATAAATCAAAAATGAAAATTAAATGGGCTGTCAGTAATGAAGTTTTGTCGTGGCTCTAACATTGGTGTTGTTATTTAAAAGTGTCAAATATCCCTAGATCCGCACCGGCATGGTGCAGGTCTCTGACGGCAAGTCCCGGCCGCGGCCGGCGCGGCTGGTGCTCTCCATGGACTCCGTCACCGTCCAGCGAGAAGTCGTCGTGCAACCACCTGCTACCGACAAGAGTGTGCCACATCCCAGGGTAAATAATAGGAGTGGAACTGTTGTGCCAGCGGCCCGGAGCTGTGCTCCGTTATTTTAAGCTCGGCTGGTTGAGTTAGGCTTGTGGGGGAAATGCACAATACACCCCAAGCGGGACGTCAGTGTAAGACTTATTGCCCCACAGAGTAAGAATAAGAAGGTATATACACTAATCTGTGAATAAAGTCCGTCACTGGAAAATTAAAGCAAAAACAAAAGATTATTGTCATAAGCTGGACAAATTGAGTAATTAGAATTAAATAAAAAGATTACAAAATTATTACCCAAATTTGTTTAAGCTTTGGGGAATGGCAATATGCAGATGTATTTTTACCTTGAATCCTGGGTAGACCTAGACAAAAGTAACTAGGAACTTCATCATTGGCACCAGCCTCAGTTGTATACCAGATTGTCTTCTCAAACATATTACTTTCTCTATCAGTCACTATCTGTTTCTGTATCATATTCACGTGTAGAGGAAGTCGGATACTGAGAAAAAGAGAAATAATAAAGTGAGGTGTGGAGGAACCACACCATAAAAACAAAAATATTTTTCAATTTTTTACGCTGACATCTAAACAAAGCGGGAAAACACTAGATTTTCTTCATCTTATTTTCAATTAAATTTCAGAAAAGTAAAGCTTGACTCCATTTATAGAATTATGACTACATTTTTAAATTTGTGATAAATTAAATTTTGAGACTGTAATTGTATACCATTTCAGGAGCGCATGGTCCAGATAAACCGTCAGAAGCTCGGTGGTCTTGGTCTGAGTATCAAGGGTGGGGCAGAACACAAGCTGCCCATACTGATCTCCAAGATATACAAGGACCAGGCGGCAGACCAGACAGGACAGCTGTTCGTTGGGGATGCTGTTATTAAAGGTAACAACTGGCCTAGCATGGGCATTTTGACTCAGGGGAGAAAAGATTAAAAGTTATTTGCTTAGTTTAAAAATATAAAATTTAGAGTAAGTACTGAATTTAACGGGATTGTTGTGGTTGTTGCTTGATATCTCGTATATGGCTGGACTATTTTTTTAAATTTTTTTTTTTTAAATAACTTTGGTCCTGAAGGTTGATTTTTAAATCGATGTAACTAAAAAACTTGTACCAGCGCCTACCGTAAAGAAAAAGAATTTGTATTTATAAATATGTCTACAAATTTGAACCATTTACCCATATTGTGGTGCATTGTAATATTTTTATGATCACATAAAATATGTACTATCGAGCTTAAGCAAAATACTAGTAAGCAAGACCACACATAATTTTTTTTTGTCGCAAATATCAAAATATAATTATTGACAAAAACTAAAATAAAACAGGAATCTCTAACACTAATCTAAAACACTCCAACTAAACTATATACTCCTACAAAGTAACCTATAAAGAACCTATACTGTAAAAAAAAAGATTAAAAGTATGTCATTAATTTTAAACTTAATTTTTTTTTGTAAACGAGTTTTTTGTATTTTATTTAAATATATTAATTTAAAACATTAGTTAAAAATATTCTTACTGCCAAAATATACACCACAAAATGAAACCAAGTTTCATGCTTCAACATGCTTCCCTACTATTGTATTTTCTATTTTTGTTAAATATTGCTTGTTGTTTTTTGTCACAAATAAAGTATATTCTACTCTATTCAAGCCATTCCTATAAACCATGTATATAATTCAATGCCACGTCCAGTAGATAAGTATGCAAATGTTTAGATTGAGGCCAATCGGATTACTGCCCATACTTTCCTAAGGCCACATGACGATGTGTACTCGTGATTATGTGCTTATAGTTTTTTTATGTTTTAATGGATGAATGAATTGACTCTTTATTGCAGATACACAAACATCAAATATACAGGAAAAGTCTTACAAAATCATCTTAGATATTTTGTTTTTGTTGACTGCCATTACTAGAAAAAATACCTCGATTGAGTAATCTATATTTCTATGAGTACACTAATATTATAAGAAAGAAAGAAATATTTGTATTTTGTATAAGTATTACGAATAAACTTAAAAACTACTGGAACGAAAAAATCTTTTGCCGTTAGAAAGCTGAGTGATATATTTACATTATACTCGAAAAAAAACGTATTTCGAGGTTTTTTAAAAAATAATAGTCTTGCGTTTGACCGCAACTCGCCTGATGTAAATAAAACGATGCGGCTTAGGATGCGGTAAAAGCAGAACTGTATTGAACCTTTTAAAATTTTATGTGGCTACCGAAATAAAAGTTTAAAAGGTTTCATGCAAGGTATAAAAGACCAAGAAATTTTTATTTATCATTATTTTGTTACCTTCAAATGACTTCTGAATGATTTATTCAATAACGATGTCCTCAAATTTTTAATACTAAGGTGTTGACCCCGGGTCTGTAATTATTTAGAGCCTTCTTGAATGTTACTCAGTGATGATGAAGCGTTGTAACGGAAAAAGAATTTTTGAAATCGTTCCAGTAGTTTTTAAGTTTGATATAGTTACATACGAAATTACAAAATTTTTCTTCTTTATAATATTTGTATAGATGAATTCAAAGGCTTAGATAATACTGTAATACGTTCTGTACATTAAAAAGTATAATCAATTATTTGTAAGTATAATGAAGTATTGAAATCAATGCTAAGCCCTGGGTTCTTTTAGGTTCAAATGTTCGATGTCTTAAACTACGTGACATGATTATTAACTGTATGAAGTAATGTATAAATAGCAATGCTTGACTTGGCACAGATCATTAATCGAAGTTTGCAAATATATCAAAACGTAGATATGGCAGATTGTATATTGATAGATCAAAAAAATTGTTAATTAACCAATTTCTAAAAGGAGGCGGTTCTCAACGAGTCAGAATCTTTAATTTTTGCGTGATATCTCAGAGACGTCGAAAGTGATTTGAAAAACTCTTATATTCGGTTCGAAATGGTATAATTTCTTGTTAATCCCAAATAATTTTTATAAGAATCGATCCAATACTTTGATGTATAAATCATAATAAGTAACAGAAAAAAATCTCTGCCGAATTGAAGTTAGTTTCTCAATATTTACAAAGATTTGTACTAATTGAAAACATCTTTGATTTGAAGTGGGTCAATAAAGTAAGTAAATAATATAATATAATGTATGGTTGGATCAAGGGTCAGATACAAAGGGCTGTAAACAGCACGTATTGTTAGGAGGTTCCTCTCATTGTAGTCCCTACCATCGGTAGCTTGGATCCTAACAAAATCTAGTTAAGTCTGAGAATTACAACAACACTTGGCTCAGGAAGTTACCGCCATGTGGTATGTTAATTGAACGACCATTGTTCCGATAGCCGTTTCGGCAAACGGCCTGTATAGCTAAGAGTCTCGACCAACATCTTACGAGACTCGCTAGATGAATGCAAACATAAAAAAAATATGATGCCCCACTACAAAATTCAGAAAAATAATAAGCATTTATATATTACTTAATTGATATATAATAATATCCTATTCCTGCAGTAAATGGCGAGTATATAACAGCATGCGCTCACGACGATGCGGTCAACATTCTGCGTAACGCGGGGGATATAGTAGTGCTGACCGTGAAGCACTACCGCGCTGCCACACCCTTCCTGCAGAAACAAGGTTAGGACACACTACACTAGACAGACTATAGCATACTTTATTATATGATTGTTCTACTATATCCGCTCGCCCACGGGGAAGTGCCAGTTGAATAGCTTCATTTGAAGTACCAATTATAGGATATGATCAATTTGGACAAGCGAATCCAAATAATAAAAATTAGAATCCGTACATTTCACGCGAGCCCGTGGAATCTCTCTACCATGTGTGCCTGGAAAATATCATCCAATGTCTAATCGACTTAAAAATAGTTACTGCTCAGTCAAGGTCACTGGTCAAGTTTTTGCCGGTGGTGATTGTTATCATGACGTCATGACGACACAATCGGCGAAATGTATTTTTTTTACCACGGAAGTCAAAGATACTGTAGATGGAGCATGTCTGGAATACAAGGCTCTTAAGGAAGGCTGCCGGAACACACCGTTAGGTGCTGGCGTCAGATTTTACAACTTGAGGGTGGGTAGCTAGCCAGGCGAGCGATAGGAAACGTCCTACCACCATGCTATGTTTTCCTCACGATGTTTTCCTTCACTGGTAGCTCAGGCTCTTTTTGTATGTTTCGTGGGATCGAACCTCGAACTATTTGCACGGCAATCGACCCCACTAACCACTCGATCATCATCGCTACAAACTACAAAGACTTCGGAGGAGTTAAATTCTCCCTTAGGGTGATAGTCTTCCCACAAAAATTTGGCCTGTCGAATAAGCTAAGCTTGATAACTGAATGGTGAAACAGTTTTTCAAATTCGCGTTAAATTGCTTTTTAAATTTCTGAAATATAGCGACGATGCAGCCTAAGTGAAACCATTATTTTTCTGAACTATCTTACATATCCGATTCACGCGCTACTTGAGCGCGTGAATCGGATATGTATTTAATACGGAATTTCCGCCTAGAATGTAACAACAAAACAGAAGTGATACTAATTTATGACATATTTTTTTACGAGCCTTTGACGAGAATAACATTATTCGGAACTTTTATTAGATTTTCAAAAATGTCTAAAAGCGTAATTATTACATTCTGAGTTACATAAAAAAACAGGGAAACGTTATTTTGCATTTCTATATCTTTCCATTATCGTAATTTAAATATGATATGTTGTCAAGTGTGCCCTCCGAGATAGATTTCGAGTAATAAATAACTGTAATGTAAAGTATTATTTATTAACATTTAAATAACGTTCGTTACAGGCAAGTCTTATTACATTTGAATTAATAATTACTTAAAAAGTTAAACTTATAAATCTCATTTATTTACGATTATTTAATATTAGTTCTTAGTTATATGTAATATAATAGCTGCTTTTATATAACCTTGTCGTCGTCCAGCGGACGGAGCGTCTGATACGGATAGCAGTACGGGGGACGAACACCCTTCCCTGACAAACAAGACTCCCTCGGTCGACGCTAACTGTAACTCGGAGAAAACTACAGCAGACACTAATGGCGGGTGGCAGGTACGTGATCAATATCATACATATCAATGAACAGGTTATGGAATATGTTTATTGATTTTAGAGAAAAAGAGAACTTCAAACTTTTCGTGGCTAGACACTTAAAATAGTATTTCTATGTGGTCCGTACAACGGGTGAATCTGCGAGTCAATGTATTTCTCTTCAACCGCCAAAATTCTATACGTTCCCTTTTAATATCCTAAGCTTTTTGAACCGGAATTTATCACAGAAACACAGTTTAAGTTTATTAAGCATAATAGGAGGATTATTTACAGACAGCCTATTAAGGCTGTCTGTAAATAATCCTTTAATATGACTTTAGTCATGAACTTACTTTTTGCATTGTAGGCTAAACCCTCTGAAGCGGCAATGTTTTACTGACTTAACGTAACATTTCATCGATTGCTCTTGTAGTCGGCCCCAGCAGCTCCATGATATGTAGCTGGTATTATTAACAAAACCTCCACAGGGCATCTACCACGCATGCTGCTAAGCTCGACCACAAGGTTAACATATACATTGAAGAGCTTCAGGGATAACAAGCCCCTTGTCTTATTCCACACTTCAACGTATAAGCTTTCCAGAGATTTGACTGCTTGACAAAGTTTTTGACTCGCATACCAATATTGAAAAACTTTAAGCAATTCCTCTTATAGGTCTGTTACAAGTATCTTTCTCTAAAGCACATAGTATGAGACGAGATCGAAAGCCTTAGAGAGGTTAAGAAAACAGGAGTGTACTGGCAACCGGCATTATGTGTATACTGGGCCCTCTTAAGCAGCGTCCATTTACGAGTACGAATGTGCCAGCCATCTCTCCTCAATTGTATTGAGGAGAAGAGAGCGACCCGACACTGTTTTTACCATAGATAAACCTATTTTTTCTATTAATCATTCTATGATAAATACCGTAGAATAATAGTAGTGTTATATTTTGTCGTATAGAGCGCGTGGTCGGAGTGCGGCAGCCGGCCCGGGTCTGCCATGGCGCGCTCGCGGCCTCCCTCCGTTGCCTCCGACACTCATGCGGAACCCTGCGTCAAGGAGTGGCGGGACGAGGTGCAAGGTGACGATCCTATCTACTAACATTTCTAAATTACCAATTTCTGTACAGTTATGCAATAAATGATTATGATTATAACATCACTAATGCGAATCGGTCTTATCCACGTATCTGTCATGTAGGAAAGATTCTGAATTCGACAGATTCGCTCTACTAGATTATTAGATTCGATTCGTTTCAGCCTTCACTGCGTTGTGTTGGAATCGGTTTGTGACAGAAAGCATTTAGTAAATAAATACATTTGTATTTCTATAATCTCTTTATTCGGTTTTTTTTAAAGTATTACATGGTTTGGTTTTGGCTGAGTTGCATTTCAATATATAGTCTTCGCACCTATTAAGGACTAACTTGATGAAGAACTGGGGAGAAGTTATTACTTATGATAATACATTTTCTTACTGAAAAACCTCAGCCGCACTCTTTAGAAATTACCCTAAAAACTAATCAAGAATTCCTTTTCCACAGTTCCTCTGATGATGGGCTATGTGACGAGATATGTGATGGGAACAGACAAATTAAGACCGGGAGCTTTTGAAGTGAGTATAACTTGGAACGGAAAAAAGATTTGTCCTTTATGATAGAAAGAAAGAAGACGTTTATTTTGCGTAATACTTCATTTTCAGACCCTAGAAATTAATTAATGGATTGCCATTGGTTTTTGTATTTCATATCCCAGACTAGGAAGCGATTCCAATTTGCGTACTGAAATTGATTCCAATTTGTGACCTATGATTTCCTTCAGCATTTATTTCACTGGCCTGGGCAGCCGGCACAATAGTTTCAGTGGTGCCCTTGGACCTAACGAAGAGTGATTCGTCAAATAAACGTTCTGCTATTTATTTGTTATAGCTATTCAAATTAATTATTTTCTAAAATAATTTTACAAAAGATTAGAGGGAAGAGAAGTGTAAGCTGACTGCATTGGCTAAAGATCCTGCGGCAGTGGTTTGGCTGCTGCATCACATCGCTATTCAGAGTAGCAGCCTCTTAAGTATAACCCGGTGTAACAGGTATAATATTGCGCAGGTGCGAGGCGCTCGTCCGCATCTCACCACGGGAGTGATCCATGCATCAGACCCTGCCGCCTTGTCGCACTGGCTGAAAAGCATCTCCGATAACATCGTCGGACTTACCAACTTGCAGGTCACTTGCATGGTCTTTCTTTTCACTTTTTTCACAATTTTCTCAATTTTTTATTATAACTTTAATTTTAATTTTAGGGCAAAAGGTTTTAAAAACATATTTGTAAGCAAAGCAATTTGCTAAAAATTATGTCTATGTCTTCACGAATTTTTTGTAGGATGTATAGTTTCCGTGATACCGCGAAAAAAGTGTTTGCACCCCTTTTTCCAAGATGGTGATCGGGCGACAAGGGCGGCCACCCCACAAACTAGGGATTAAGCTTCTATTGACACCCCCCCATACATGATCCAAGTAGTCTATTCACATACTTTTCAGGTAGTATGTGAATAGAATACAGTAATATCTTCTTATTGGTGGCATGTAACGGTCTTAGCATAAGTACGTGTTTTTTTCATCAGTTTTTTTGTAAATAACTTGGAAGAAAGTGGATATAAAAATCTGCAATTTTGAGCATGAACTCTTCATTACATCATCTCGGAATGGTTCTCGAATTTCCGTCACTTTGCAAAAATGAAATATTGTCAATTGGTACTTGGTACAGATGAAGCTATTCAACCGGCACTTCCCCGTGGGCGAGCGAATAGAGTACATGGGGTGGGTGCACGAGGGCGTGGTAGCGGGCGCCGCGTGCTGGCAGACCTACCGCGCCAGGTTCCTGGTGCTCAAGGGCACTGACGTCATGCTGTTCGAACAACCGCCGGTGAGTCTTGAGTCTACCATTGTTTGTTGTTAGGAAGGTCATCAATACGTCGGACGATGGCGCCTCTTGCCTAAGTTGACTAGGATAGGCTTGACAGGTGGCGAAGAAGTTTTGTTTTAATTTCCGCAGTAATATCATATTTTCTTCCACAAAAAATACAATCGGTTTAGGCGATAAGGCCGCCCGATGTACTACCAATGTTTTGTTTATAATATATTTGCTGTTTTTATTTTTCTTGGTGTGCAATAAAGATCTCTCCCTCTTGTTCTCTATCACTTGTTGATCCAAAGATCCATAACTCATATGCATTCCACGTTTGGACATGCGTTGTCGCGCGGTCTCCATCTCTTAGGGCGCCCTAAGAGATGGAGACATATAAGGACATAACTAGACGTCAACACAACTTTTATCTATCCTTAAAAGAGACCCCTCTTTATTTACCCTTTATATAAATACGAACAATCATAACATATTTTGCTTTGATCAGTTAAATTATAATAGGCAATATCTATCTCCCATTCCAGATGAATATTACTGAACTGGCCAAATGTCCGGAAACCCTAAAAGTGTATCAAACGATGTTCCGCACGGTTAAAGAGAGTGAGACAGTAGACTGGCGTCAGCACTGCTTCCTGGTGCAGTCGAGTGCGGCCGGCCCGGGGGCTGCCGGGCCCAGGTACTTCAGCGCGGAGACCAGGCAGGAACTGCTCAGGGTGGAGGCTGCTTGGACCGCTAACATACTCAACTCTGTCATACGACTTGGGGTAAGTGGATAACTTAAGATCTTCCTCTTTCTTCGCCGTTTAGGGATGTGGTAATTTGAAAAACACAGAAGTGTATGCCTGAACCAGGATTTGAACCCATGGCCTTTCGCTTGTGAGGCAACGGGTTTACCGATTAGGCTACCGCTAACTTACTAGGCTACACCTAATTATTGTACAACAATTTGTACAAAAATTATTATGTGTCTGCTCAGGGCTTGAACTCGAGCATGAGGCCTGCCAGACCTTCAATTTCCCCTCAAACAAAAGTAATAGAAACTTTTTTGATGAAAATTATATTATTCACTGTGAATCTTAGTAAAATTTTCATCAATTCCTCCTAAGATAAACGAGTCCGTTTCAAACCGCCTCAAACTTAGTCTAGTAGTGTAGTGAGTCGGGCCGCAGGGAGGCGAATCTTCGGCGGATATAGTTCTCCTCCAGCCGACGGCGCAGGCTCGGGTAGGGTTGCAAGCATGTCTGGAAATCCATCTGCTCCAACCTGACACAAATAAAAAGGCATCGAATGTGTAGGTATTCAGGAAAAACTTCTGATAATGTATAAAGAATGTAAGACGTCCAAGGTTAAGCGTTTACTTGTAAATCTCTGTGATTTCCAAAGCGATAATTGTAGCGACTCGTTTCTTGCCGGGGTGCAGTATTGCGGTCTCGCCAAAATACGAGCCATCTCTGAGATGCGCCAACTGAAACAATAAATAGCAACTCATTAATCACTTCTGTACCAATGCGGATAAAAAAATGCATCAAGTCATAATATATGTAAGTTAATAAAGGTGTCCAGACATCCTTCACTGATCAGAACATTGGTTTCTCTCGTTTTTTCTTTATAATAACAGCAATATACAGGCAAAACATTTTCTGTCTGTTCACTTCACAATATTTAATGTATACGTACTTCTCTGCCCGCCGGGCTGATTACCGCAACAGTTCCCGAGTTTATCATGAACAGAGACGTGCCAGGCTCATCTGACCTTACCAGGACCTGGGTACATAATAACAATGTTAAAACTGTTGTGTTATAAATTCAATATTAGCAGACATCAATTGCCGTATAATGTAAAGGAGGAAAGGTTCGATTCATTTTTTATTTTAACCAAATTTATTTGTATTGGAGATGCTCTGTCCGGCTCGTCTTAATCAATATTACCCAGTGACGTAATGCAGCTTGTGCAATGCTCTTATCGTTATTTGATGTATGCAATTTGATAATCGTTATTGTTACTAGGAAATTTCTGCTTACCTCTCCAGGCATGAACAAAACATGCGTCAAATTGAAAATTATCGAGTTTATCAAAGCAATTGGCATATCTCGGAAAAGAGGTACAGCCATCACCATATTCTTGCAGGTGTACATATTGATGTCCTGCTTTATTTGTTCGTTAATCGTACTCATGATCACTTCCTCGTTAAAATAATGTCCGTTGTACTTGTAATTCATGAACAGTTGTATTTTCCTCTGAAGCAACTTCGAAAGTCGTTTGAAGGTCATGTATTCTTTCAACTCTCTCGATCTGCCGTTGAATAGGTTTTTCTCGTACTGCTTGTAGATTGTCAGCTGAAGGAGCCCTGAAAAGGCCCAAGTTAGGAACACCATACCGATCAAACCCGTGGCGGAAGTTAAAAACAATTCGGATATTAGGTGTTCATCTACGCGGTTGTAGTGTCCCGCCCCAATACAAAGACTGCACACTAAAAACAGATTAGACGTGTACTTTTGAAACGGGGAACTCTTTTCCATGTTGACGATTGTGAACCGTTTCAGCCATACTTTGGACCTCTCCTCTTCAGTGAAGTAATGTATGGTGAAGCAAGGAACTTGATAGTGGATGAAGGTCATCCAATGAAAGAAAAATACTACTTTCATCGCTATCGTGAGTACTGTCTTCTTGACGTACGACAGATCCATTTGCTCTATGAGGTTCATGGACTGTTTTACGAATGTTGGCAACTTCATGAGTTTTAGTATTAGCATTATCGTGTGAGAAGGATATCTGGAAAGGTACATTATTAGTATTAGTAAAAATTCTTACTTATAGGTCGAAGTTGTAATCTATTTTGCTATAGATAAAAATTGTGTAACTGTCTGAAATGTTTACCTTCAAAATAATACCCCCAATATCATTTATTAGTAGAAATTTCATCTAATGTTTTCGGCAAGGCAAGTACGAGTGCTAGGAATTTATTTAAAAGGTATGATGTTGCACGATTATATCGAAGGAGACATCAGTAACGTATTTCTCATCATCATCCAGAAGAAATCCACTGCTAAACATAGGCCTCCCCCTTTAAACGCCATTCCGAACGACAAGCTGCCAATTGCATCCACTGGTTACTTGTAACTTTCACTATGTCGTCGGTCCACCTAGTGGAAGGCCTACCTAAGCTGCGTTTTCCAGTTCGTGTTCGACGTATTTCTAAAATACCTTAATAACCTATATTCAAGCTACCTTAATAACCTATACCAAGATACATTCAATTTAACGTATAATATTACCGGCAGTCATCAAACAGATATATCATCTGCAAGGGCAGCGCTCCGATCAGATCCGGTAAGAAGTAGGTCTTCAGATAGTGTCTTGCGATGGACCTCATCTCCAGAACTATTTGCTTAGTCTCATCGTCCACGTACCCGATTGTAAACGAACACAGAATATGCACGAACGACATCACATCCGTGAATAGAATGAATGGGTCGTATGGGTTCGGACCTGAGGAAAAAAAATTTGACTGGCCGGTTGGCGCAGTTGGCTGCAACCCTGCCTTCTGCGCTGCTGGTCCCGGGTTGCACACAAAGCACAGTCTTTGCCTAGTTTGGGACCTGAAGACCTTTGTGTGGATGTTGTCCTATATTATTATATTATTATAGAAAGCGTAAAATAGAAATGGTATGGGTTCCACTAAATTTAACGTTTTGTTAAATTTAGTGGAACCCATACCATTTACAGGTGGTTTGCAGTGTTCTCTACAGGTCTGATTGTAACCACGGACTACACATAAGACTCTAATTGTCAATTAAATCCTGCTGTGAATATAAACACGTTTGTACAATAAGTTTTATTAAAAAAATAGTGATTACCAACTTCCATTACCGCAGGCGCCAATACAACTTTATCATTATTTCTATTTAAAAATCAACTCCCTGGCTCGATTTTGATAAAAATTAAGTGGTACCACACGAGAAGTATACTTTTTTAAGCAAAAAATAATTCTTCAAATCGGTCCTGCCGTTTCCAAAAAAAAACACGTAAAAACAAAAAAAAAACTGTCGAATCTATCTTCTTCTTTTTTGGGAATTTGGTAGAAATAGCATTTCGACCAACGTTAAGAGTGCCAAAATAAACTTACAGACGATAAACACCTGTATCGGCACGTACACTAGTGCAGCTAGAGTCAACGTGGCGTGTAGTGCATCTGCAGCAAGAGCCGCCTTACTGTAGGGATGTATAGTGGTGGAGACTCGGGCGCATTCGGCGCGCAGTCGGGCGGCCGAGCGCAGGAACGTGACCGTGCTGTGGTGCCGCGGGTGAGGGGCTCGTAGGGAGTTCAGCCGGCACATCTGTTCATAACACATAGAAAGGCTACGGGGCCACTCATTTGTAGGATAAGTTTCGGGATCTGATTTAAGAGTATCACCGACCCTTCACTGTTTTCGTGTTTCTGATAGAATTTTCGTTCAGGGGCCTACCTCTGTTCACCCCCTAAATTGCAAAGTATTTTTTTAGATTTTTTGTTATTGGTGTCAAACGCTTCACTGTGATGTATTTTGGGCCTACGCGTTTTATTATTTTGAAAAAAGTTATTGAATTCTGTATTAGTAAAGCTTTTAATAGGCATCGTATCAGCGCAAAAATATGACTGCTTAGGAAGCTTGTAACTTTAAAGTGATATAAAAGACAGAAAAAAATAAAACAATAAAAGCTAGTAAATAATGTGTTAGCTATATAAAAAAACCCACTGGAATCGGACAACATTAAAAAGATGAAAAGAGCTATATCTTATTAAATGGACAAGTTGGCGGTCTATAGCTGTCTAAGCTCTAAAACTACTCCCTGTTTACTAGGCTAAGCTTTGAGTACGCCCGCACTATTACTCGTATACGTTTCGGCCTGTAAGCCGTAAATGGGAGGAATGGGAGGGGGTGGGGAGTGTTCATAGCACATGTCTCGGATACTAAATGGATCGGTGAGCGTGACGCAGCAATATTTGCAGAATATGAACGCATTGATAGCGATTGTTACAAGCATTTAGTGTGGTGTTTGAATGTTGGCTGTAATTTGTGTTTATATTACATACGGGAATACCAAAACCGTCTGGATTCCCCACTAATTACATTGGAGAGTTGTTAATGACTTCTGCCAGTTGCAGTTCTTCCCCTCGCTGCTTTTCTTTTAAGATGTATATCTTAAAAGTAAAGCAGCGAGAGATTTAAGTAACGACCTTGCTTGTCCAAGGTCACTTGTCCAAGTTGTTTGTCAGTAATTGTATCGTACCAAGTATCTGTAGGGATTGGTTCCAGCAGTGGGTGGCACGGAGGTGCACGTCGGCTCCCGCGGTAACATGCAAACGTGCTTGCCATGTCCGCCATCCATTATAATCAAGCCCTTGTAATGATACGCTAGGCTAATTAAAATTAATACTTTGGTTATCGTTATATTTTTAAATCGATGATGTATATATTTGAAAGTATTTCACTTTTTGTTTATATTCAAAACATAACGTGACTTTGAATGTCGTTAAATGTGTCAGAAAAAGACATTGCCTGTCTTATGTATTTTCAAGAAAAAAAAAGAGGTTGATTAAGAGTTTGAAAAGAAAAAGAATATTATGTTTGTAATTGTGTGTATGGTCTTTACCCACGTTCGCTGAAAAATGACGCTTCAAATGAAAAATGAGTATTGCTATAAATACACGGACGATAACTAGTTTTAATGTGTAATATTGGTGGATTATTAATCATTAATGTCTTGTTTATCTGCACATGTGTGGGCAATCGATATAAAGACTGAATAACGTGGTATTTTGTTCGCGGGAAAACTCCGTAGAAACTTTGGTTAACTTTCTACCACTTTACGCGGGTACATGATGTGACTTTAACTAGACGAAGATGCCTTATTGCTTGATATTTAAATTAACTTCATCGATTTAAACTTGAAAATTGATAAACTTGACACTGGCAAATATGTAATCGTATGGTGCCATGTATCAAAAAGAAAAAAATGGCTTTCTGTGGTACTAATCTGCGATGCTCACTTGTTTTGATATATATATATATTGAAGCCCTGTTTGATTTTAATTTTACGAAAGTAACGCGGGTAATTTTTGTTCGCAGTTCTAACAACTTTCAACTGCAGTAATAAGAACAGTACCTCATTTAGCGTTCTTAATTTACTTATTGGTAGTAGAATTGATACAGTTTTATTCAGAAAACTAACGCGTGTTTGATTGATATTGTTTAAGTAGACGGGTTTGTTGACCTGGTTGTTGGAAAGGTCCAACTATAGTTCGAGTTAGTTAGTGTGAGACGCGTCATCGTTGAAGACACGAACGACTAATTTCATCCCTGTTGAAGTTCACCGAATGCGAACGGAACTATAAAAATACAAATACTTTATTAATAACTCCATAGTTACAGGTCATCTTATAATTTTATGTATTTGAATGATAATTATTTTGTGTGAACATTTATTTTTAGGTATTCATCAATATCATAAAATAAATTGTCATGCAGCCAGGCTCTAAGCTTTGTTTTATAACGCGCTGTGGAAGGTGCATCTCGTACTGACAAGGGTATGCGATTATAATTGGACCTTTACAACAATCAGGTACGCGTGAAAACCCGTCTTCTTAAACAACATAAATTGATACACTGGTAATAAACGTGCATGATGAGTATTATTCTTCTCGCATTATATACTTTACGAGATTCTTGTGAAGCCTTCAAGAGGGGCCAATCTTATGAGAGCAATAAATGGTTTCCAGTATTGTAATGGATGATGTGTTGTGCTACAGAAGAAGACCTTCACAGTGGTGCACGGCGGGCGCGCGGCGGGGCTCACGCTAGACTGGGCGGGCGGGTTCTCGCTGACAGAGGGCACGCCCGGCGCGCCGCCTGTCTGGTGTTACAGGTACTACCTCTAAAGAAAAAAAATATGTAAAAATTGACTGTTTTTTTTAAATAAAATTTTGTTATTATTCAACAAGGAATCATATCCTTATTTTAGATAACGTGTTAGGCTAGTGAGTACTATGTAAGTTCGCTGTTGATTTTGATCCCCAATGATATACTGTATTTTTAGAAAATCAATCTTAAGTTACCAGTAAACCTGCTCCCAAAATTTTACCCCCCCCCCCCCCCATTGTTATTTATTACAAAAGACAAATGAAAAATAATGTACTCCTATTTTTTTATTTTATATTTATTGTGTAATAATTACGTTTTTAAGAGATTAATGAAAATACAAGAAAAGTTCAGCATAATGTTATTTTCGCCAAAAGCTCGTAAAAAATGATGTCATTAAATATCTATGGTTTTGTTGTTTATTTTTGTACGGTTCACAGATGACAGATAAAATATGTTTTATTGGTGACATCTGACGGTCTTAACATAAATACGAAAAATAAAAATCATCAGTTTTTTATAAATAACTCTGCTAAAAGTGAATATAAAAATCTGTTATTTTTAGTATGAACTCTTCATTACATTATCTCGAAATGGTTTTCGAATTTAAATCACTTTGCAAAAATGAAATGTTGTCAGTTACAATATAATTCAGCGTGGAAATGCAGCTCGCATAATGTGCACCTTTGCACCAAACATAATCCGGGGTATTTGATTAAATTAATATTGTGACTGTATTTTATAAAAAAAAACACTAAATTAATAAATAGATGTAGATTATAAAAAAAAATATTTAAAAATATTTATAGATTAAATTGTTTTCCCAATGGTTCAGATTCTCTCAGCTGCGAGGGTCGAGCGACGACGGCAAGTCCAAGTTAAAACTACACTTCCAAGACGCCGAGACTAAAGTGATTGAAACTAAAGTGAGTATAGCCTGTGTATTCCACACTGAATGCTTCATCTAAGGCCACAGTGTCGCTGTCTTCCATGCTCGTTTAAGCTAGTGATACCCAAATACCTAGCTGTCATATTTTAGTATCTCCAAATGTGACGTAGACAGAAAAATACATTTTATTTTAGTAAGTACTTATCTCAAAATATGACAAAGAAAAATACATTTTATTTTAGTAAGTACTTACCTCGAAATATGACAAAGAAAAATACATTTTATTTTAGTAAGTACTTATCTCGAAATATGACAAAGAAAAATACATTTTATTTTTGTAAGTACTTATCTCGAAATATGACAAAGAAAAATACATTTTATTTTACTAAATACTTATCTCGAAATATGACAAAGAAAAATATATTTTATTTTAGTAAGTACTTATCTCAAAATATGACAAAGAAAAATAAATTTTATTTTAGTAAGTACTTATCTCGAAATATGACAAAGAAAAGTACATTTTATTTTAGTAAGTACTTATCTCGAAATATGACAACGAAAAATATATTTTATTTTAGTTAGTACTTATCTCAAAATATGACAAAGAAAAATACATTTTATTTCAATAAGTGAAACAGTACATTTGGAATACAAATTTAGTGAAACAGTCCGCCGCGATTCGAACCTGGTGCCAGAGGTGGCAATGACGCTGCGTTACCGCGCTCAATGGCTAATGACTAAAATAATTATTATATTACTAGCTGCTTTTTTCGAAGTCTGCTTTCCCGAGGTCTAATCTACATGTGTACCAAATTTCATCCAGATCGGTTCAGTGGTTTTGGCGTGAAAGCGAAACAGACAGACAGACAGACAGAGTTACTTTCGCATTTATATTACGAGTATCAGTTAGGATTTTCATCCCACCATCTCGGAAGAGTATTTTTGATATTCGATATCTGAGTGCAAAAGCCGTTTTTACCCGATAGAGGATAAAATAAATTTGAATTTAGAATATCGTGTGCACTAAGTTTGTGAATTATAAACCACATTCAACCTATTTACTTCTACCTCTATGGAGCCGAATACAACCTTTTTTATTTTGTTAAAAATTCAAACTCGGAAATTATTTCCTGTCCTTTTTTTTAATTTGCGAGCCTTTATCTTTCTACGTCATATTGTTGAAACCTTATGTTAAAAATAAGTGAAAAAACTAAAATGAATGATTCATTTTTTTATTTTTCGTATGTATTCATTTCCTCGCTGAGGTGGGAAGAAAAGTTACGTGTTGCACTCGAGTGCAAAGATTTTTCACCTTGTGTTCTTTTAATTCCCTCGCTAACGCTCAGGATTCTAATTTTAGAATCCTTCGCTTGCTCGGTCATCAAAAGTGAACACGCGGTTAAAAAGCAACATTGCACTCTTGTATAACAAATAACTATAAATAATGTGTCGCGTTGTTTCAGGAGTTGGAATGTCAGATCTTGCAAAGTCTACTATTCTGTATGCACGCCTTCCTTACTGCCAAGGTATGTCACTTTATTTTACTTACGTCTCCTCCTTGTAGTAAAATAATAATAATAATATGGGACAACATCCACACAAACGTCTTCAGGTCCCAAACTAGACAAAGCCTGTGCTATGGTAACCTTATGACTGATATACATACTTATATACATAAATACATACTTATATATACATATAATAATGTGTCTAGGTCTATATATATATGTCTATGTATATATATATATGTCTATGTATATATATATATGTCTATGTATATATATATATATATATATACTCCCAGACACGAGTCAAACACAGAATCGAAATTGTTGAGAATAAGAAATATTTATTGTCCTTTAAACAACGTTCGTTACAGACAAGTTTTGTTACATTTTAATTAACAATTAGTTAAAAACCTTATTTAAATACTTTTATAGTTCTGAGAACAAATATAATATCTACCTTTTTATTTACGTTATTTATTTTATCTACCCTCAATCTTATAAGGTAGTACCATACATAAACTAGAATGTTCAAACGATTGACCTTGACTATCTTTATCTAACTTTAGTTAGAGGAACATACGAGTATTCATATAATCTATTGCAGTTTACTTGAACATATGATAGAAATCATTCTCGTAATAGGATTTAATTTTAGTCTAAGATTTAATCCTTGTACTTTCGTTAGTATTAGTTTTTTAATAAGTCGATAAAACACACGGAAATAGAATTAAATTTTATATACTTAACCTTTATTAACGTGCCCTTAAGTTGTCAACAAAAATAAATGGTTAGCTTTACAATATAAATTCAGATTGTTAGGAAATTTCGTATTTATTTTTTTAACTTGAATATTTTTTCGTTAGGTTGCGTCCGTGGACCCCGCCTTCCTCGCCTCCATCCAGCACGCGAACAACTGACTTACACGACTAGGAATAAGGTTCGTTTTACTTTGTACCACCGACACATGATGACATAGTTATATAACTATATATATATACTCGTACGGTTGCTATGTCTGTTCATGTCGGCTAATTGAAGACTCGCAATATTCATATTTATAATAATTATAAAAAAATTAAACAATAAATGAATGACTTTAAGTGATCGTTGTAAAATGGCTAAAGCCATCTTTTTTTTTCCAAAACAAAAACGATTTACTTTTAAAAACAAAAACGATTTACGTTTAACTTTTCTTATATTTTCAAAAATCTCTAAAAAATAAATTATTATATTTTGAATTAAAAAAAAATACGAGTACGTTATTTTTATTTGTTTTTCCATTATCGTCATAAAAATGAAAGTAAAAATACTTCCGAGTTTGTATCATATATATTTCAGTAGTTCTTTTTATTATTCGATATGACTTTTAATTTTCAATTTACTTTATTAATGACGTAAGTCGTGACGTAGTGTCGGTTTTCAATGTTGACCTTAAAATAATCATGTTTTTGAATATTGTGAGTCTTTTCTATAGTATCTTTGTCACGTTCTGGCGCGTGTTGTTCTCTGTTTGCTAGAACGAGACAAGATACACTAAAGATGAGCCATTTCAACGTAGTGTGAGTATGAACTCTAGGTAGCAGCCTTTAAGGTTCTGTTTACGACAGCTGTCAATCGCAATCATATGCAATTTTTTTCTTTGGATTTTGTGCGTTGGTTGTTTTTTTGCAAATGTTGTTACTAAAATGTTGTTACTAAATTACTTTTTTGTTACTAATTATACGGGGTGATTTTAAATTAACTGCGTATATTTTTACCACGCAATCAGCATCGCAACATAATTCGCTTAAAAACCTTTTTATTTTATATATATATTATTGTATAATACCTAAGCGCGATTTCACAAATCTGGGTCATGCGCACGCGCTTGTCGTCGCCGTGTCCTAGATTCGCACCGGGGCGGCGCCGCGGGTAAGGGTGCCCATTAGTTTTGCGTTCACTTTGCATGGAAGATCTCTCAATATTTTTGTACTAAAGTGGATTAAACAAGAAAACACGGCTATTTTATTTTTCAAATTTTTATCAGTATATATATAAATATGCGCACTCAATTTAGAATCACCCTGTATAGAGAAAAAAAATTGCGATTGACAGATAACAAACATTTAATTCTTTTATGAACATGATTTGGTTCAGTAGAAAGTAAATTAATATGAAGAAGTTAAAAATATATTCGCGTAAAAGCTATTAAAATAATTTCGCTTAAGATTAAAACGTATGTAAGTTGAAAATATGAATCTCAAATGAAATCTGACGAGTTAGACAAAAGCCGAGCTCAATTTTAATCAGCTCCTAATTTTAAGTTCCTATGCCTATTTATTTGTGAACCGAAACAGCGAATTTGAAAGACTTACTTTTACTTCCCTTTACTTCATCAACAGCATCTATTTGTGAATCTTAACGCTGTTGTTATAAGATTCAGAATTCTCTGTATTTTGGTTAGTTACCGACAAAAGTCGACTTAGTAGTCTAAAATCTAGAGAGTTTTTTTGAAATTTGAGACGTTGGGGTTTCAAATCGTGTGTAATTCGGCTTTTGCCGGTTAATAATGTGTAAAGGGTAATGTTAAAACCAGGGATTTTATCGTGTAATTAGGTTGGAAAAGTTACTAAGGGTCGTCGTCCATTTCACCGCAGCAGAACCTGCCTATCGTCATACAAATTAAAGACGCGAGGTGTGGCGGTGGTGAGGTGGAACCACACCATAAAAACAAAAATATTTTTCGTTTTCTCACGCTGACATCAAGACGAACCGGAAAAATAATGAATATCTTGTATATACCATCTTATTAGTAAGGTGGTATATACGACACTGGTCTGTATTATACAAGTACGATTGTCTTCTGATTGTCAAAGTGACAGTGAGTCAAATTGAGTTCCGCCGTTTTGGCGCTGATGGCAGCGTGTGCTTTCAGCGTGAGTCCATGGAACTAATGGTGTTAGTTCTCTGTATTCAACTTTGAATTGACATAAGAAACTACTGTCATTTCCTAGTGTAATGTCAGTGTCTATACACATATTAATTTTATTTGACCAACGGACTTTACGTGTAAAAAATCTGAAGCGATGAAATGGACGATGACCTCATTCAGCTGCAATTTTGCGTCAACTAATATCTTAGAACAAACATTAATGTATAAATTAGCACAGCTTACATTTTTCCTACCTTCGTCTTCCTTATTATTACTATTATTCTCGCTAATGCTAACTCTCGAAAAAAGACATTTTTTAATAAATTCTAAACTTACTACAAAAAATCGACAAATAATAATTATTAACTTTCTAAAAGTAGTTATTTTGTGTCTAAGCAATGTGTATGTGTATGTGTGTGTGACTCGATTGTTAAAAAATAATGTAAAATGTATGTGAAAGTCAATTCGGATGAATGCTCTGTGAGAAGACTTTAATTAAGTTGCTGAATTCATCCAATCATTAATATCAATTATTAAATTTAACTACTAATTACTGTTTATCATTCGCATTAGCAGCGCAGCGCTTGTACTCGCTGACGAAAGTTACAGTCGGAGATGTGACATTTCACTGAATTTACGTGAAATTAAATGACTTCTGTGAAGTGCGAGGTTATGACCACATCACTAGCAATGTGTTGACGTTACAAAAAGTTTTTAAAATGTTAAATTGTTATCAAAATCGTTGCTTCTCCGATTGATAGAAACTAAAAAAATATAAATAACATATCCATTAGTTCAATTATTTAATACTCATTAGCCAAACCAAAGATGAATCATTCCCATTAAAAACTCTTATCGAAAGTATACGATAACTTTTATGTAAACAACTAAGAGCTGCTGACTGTAGTGAAGTATATAGAAAAGAAAACGTTTTATGTCACAGAAAACAACAGAGTACAAAACTTGAAAAACAATTCAAACTTTCTAACTGCTTTCTGTCACGCACCGGTCCCAACTCAACATAATGCTGGCTGAAACAACCAGCGCTGATCTACCGTTGGAACCGCGGAGTGACGTCACGCATGTCACAAAAAAAGGTGAAAAATTTCTAAAACTTAAAATAAATTGTCGAATTGTGTTCAGCGTAAAATTAAGTACGACACTGGCAAACACAGATTGTGCGGTGCCATAAAAAAAATTACGTTGACTTTGGCAGAATAAGCAGTACGTACTTACGTATATAAGTAACTGATAGTAACATTATAGAAAGCCATACATTGTTAAAAATATACAGATAGTTTTTAACACATAGTAATATAATTTCAGACAGTCAGGTTTATATTTCTATGTTTTATTATCTGTAGTATGTACTTCATTACAAGATGTGGGATTGGTTGTCAATTCGCCATTATGTATTTTGGATTTCTAACTAAATTCAGGCTATATTTTATCTTTCCAATCATCACAAAAAACCAAAGTGAAGAAGAACGGTCAGTACTACATTGTATTCTATTAATACTTCGATAGTTTAAATATTTCAATTTAATATATGTAGAGATTGCAAGTTTATATTTGATTGCACGGACGCGTAGCTATTTTATGGAAAGTATTTTAGGACTGATATATATTAAGGGTAGAAGGTGTAGGGGCGAATACTTTTGTCGATGTCGCTAAATTACTCAAACAAACTCTATAAAATTGTTTATAAATAGCAATTTTAAACATAATCTGTAAATAGCCGCCATTTTGATTAGCCAGAGACGCGTCAGCTGCAATAGAACTATAAAAAAAATAAAACTGGGTACATTTAATGACGTTACAAAAATATATTCGGTTAGGTAATATATTAATCCACAGAAACGAAATGCTAGATGTTTGTAATACTTTTTTATTTAAAAAAAAAAACCTATTCTCACCATCTCTATCAACACTTTCTAAAAATTAATTTTCGACAGTTTTGTTGAAGTTAGTTAAATTTTCTTTCAAAAAAATATCTCGTAAAAAAGTTTCTGGAAACCAATCTTTTCAGGAACAATATATTCTTATAGTGTCACCAAAACTGGGGGGTTCTTGGAGTTTTCCAAAGTAAATTCTTATAAAAATCTAGGTTTCATGCAGGCGCGCCCATTAATTTTTATCAAGTTAAAAAACTGACTTTAAAAATGTTGCTGCTCTTTGTGTCTATTATTGTAAAGTCAATTAGAGATTAATATTTTTAGGTCTTCATAGATTGTGCATTTCGTGCAGAAATTTATTTATCAAATAGGTAAATGCTTTATTTACAAAAACTGATGTCAATTCATTCTTCGACGTTGGCGAAAGTATATCGCGTATAGAGCGTGTGTGTAGAGAGATTATAGATTTAATTTATATTATTAAGACTTGCAACACACAACTTAATGAGAGCGTAGAAATTTTTACAAGAGATATTGCTTTTTACCTAATTTGACAGTGCCAAAACTGTTAAGTTCCTATTTTTCTCCATAGATAACAAATAGGATTCTATCGTTTTAGATCTGCCAAAATAAATAGCAACATCTTTCTACGTCTGTCTCTGAATTGGTAAAAATATACATATTTGAAGCGCTTTCTGCGAGTTGTGTTCAAGCCTTTAAAGTTAGCAACGTTTGCGCTTGCTTCATATCATTAAAATTAAGTGAATTTATATCCATCGACGGACCTCGTCCGGTTAAAGATTTATCTAAATGAATTCTATGTTATTTGTTGAGTATAACTTTGCATATTTTATCTTACCGCCGGATGGAAGTGTTGCTATTGTATATTTACAACGAGGCGCACGTGTGTGGTCGGACTGGTCGGGAGTGGCAACATTATAATGTAGCAACTTCGTGATTGACCGCGTCTATCTTTCTCTGTCTGACAACCTTCTAGATGGAGGCAAGCGAGCGAGACAGACTTTCGTGAACAGGTCACGCACAAAGTTGCCGGACTATAAACGTTCGACAACAAAGTCGACACTAAGGTCATTTGCAGTAAGTATTAGTAACAAATGCCTCTCAATGTTTACAATCTTTACTCTGAATTGTCGCGAGACGATCTACATCAAATAAAAGTAAACAAAAGACGATCAAAGTTAAGATGCCTTTTTAAGACAGTATTTAAACGCGCAGTGTCGGTAGTCTACGTGATAAATGCGCCGGGTCATTCTTGACTATTGTGCACGTGACATATTGTTGAGTGGCGGAAGTTTTTGCCCGATGTGGTGAGGCACATTGATAACTTCGTGAGTGACCTCGCGCTTCCATCTGTCTGTCTCGTCTATCAACCTTCAAAATCGAGACAAGTGAGAGAGAAAGAATAACGTGTTGGGTACGCGCACGAAGTTGCCGAGCCATAGTGATATTTGCTTGCGCGTAGTTTTTGGGTTTATGAGCGCAGCATATGTTGTTGGTACGAGTAACATCTAACTAATCCCGGCCAGTAACTCGTGAGTGTGTGCGTAAGTTTATATTTTAAACGAACTATTTTTAATTAATTAATTATAGACTGATTTGTTGAGATGTACAACTTAAATTATTTTATAATGTTCTTTGATTCCGTTACATATTATATCGTATAATTATTCAAATTGATATTTTAGTACTAAGTGTAGATTATTTGAAAGTTGTGCATCTCTGTTGAATTGGATGCATTTTACTACTATACTTTAATTGTAGAGGCTATGATGAGATTATATCAAAAGTATTATGTACCATATTTTTAACTCGTTTAAGACTTGTGAAATTATTATTAATGATTGATTAATAAATAGTGTTTTTAACGGTTCTAAATTCTAACATTAATTTTAGTGAAATATATAAAAAAATTAATTATTGACTTTATGAACGAATAGTTAACATGGATTGAGTGAGGTTTACGGGTTTTAGCAGAGTATTTACTTATACTTCTTACTTATATAGTTACGCTCACGATTTTATTATGTACTTAATTTAAACGGAAATTAGAAATAATTTAGAAGATACTTACTTTTGAAATTTAAGTAATTTTAGTAACAAAAAAAACGATACATTCAAATTGAATTGAATAAATCTGACACATTTCAAAGCGAAACAAAAGTATAAGATCAATTGTTTAATTACTTTTTCGACCATAAATTTACTAAACTATATTCGATCTATTTTGAAGATAAAATAATATGTTAAGTATATCAAATCGATTATGTACTCGTATGACACCTAAGGCCATTTACACATCCCTAGAAAATTGTATCGTATGATATTGGGACTTCTTAGATGTGTGTCGTGTATCGAATTGTAGTATTTATCACCACGTCGTAAGGATCATAATTGTATGGCGCACGTTATGTAAAGCTGTGTGTTGAGGGAAAAGTTCCTAGTAAGTAACACGACGGTCCAATGTATTTGAGCTTAATTATTATTCCAAGTTTAATATAGATTGTAAATTTCCTCTTTAACTTCGAAAATTTGCTTAAAAAAATCTGGTATTTTTATTGTTTGTTTTGAATTGGAATTTGTGGAACTTGTTTTCTTTTGTTTATTTATTTTTTATTCCACTATTATAGTATCCCATAAAAACAGTTATTTTCGAAAATTACTTGAGAAATTATCATCATAAGCATGTCAGCATCTTTTCGCGCTATATTAATAAACAAATTAATTTAATCGAGTTATATTATTGTTATATAATTTGAATAAAATAAAAACCCTTTAATTATTCTATGTACAAAATTTAATAGTAATTATGCTTGTAATAACTCTTGTTTAAACATATTTATTGACATTTAAACTTGTAAACTTTACCAATTTAAATGTCAATAAATTTATTTTATTAGTAAGTGTGGAACTTTTCTGTCAATACATGAATGAGTATCAATTTATCGGGCTCGTATCAATCGTTAGTCAATTTAGAGGAATATTACTCAAGACTGATCTTGGATGTTGTGTCGCCATTGTCACCGACGCTTCACAGTGCCGTTGTCTTGGGGTCGCTATAACAACTGCCGTAACATACTTGTTTAGACAACGAAACAAATAGAAACATAATAAGTCATAATAAAACTAACGAGCGTTTGATTCATGTTGTTTTAAAAGACGGATTTTCACGCGTACCTGATTGTTGGAAAGGTCCAACTATAGTTTCGTTCACATTCGGTGAACTTTATCAGGGATGAAATGAGTCGTTCGTGTCTTCAACGATAACAGGCGAGGCTTAAACAATATAAGTCATCATCGCGCACAAAAATCAAATTTATTATAATGAAATGTTTGCTGTAACTACATCCCGCGATGGTAGAAATTAATCTGAATAGTATATTTTAACATGAATTAGGGTATGTTATTTAAATTGTTTCAAAACTACGATCGCATTGCGTCATAATGGAATTTTTGACAGATTAGGTAGTCTGTTAAGTTAACTATACTAACTCGGAAAAGACCATCATGACACAAAGCAATCGTAATTCTAAATCAATTTAAATAACAGACATGGGCCATATAGATAAGTGCCGTTTTATTTTTTAAATAAATTTGATTGGGTAAAATGTGGTCACTTTTCAAGGTGCTTGAACTTAAATGTTTTATTTATTATTTAGAATAACAGAATGTTAGCTTTGGCAGTATTGTGACCCCATTCCAACGAACATCACAATATTTTCGTTGCATTTGCTTGTCTATGTTAATTTCTAATGAATCGGAAGATTTGAAGACGACGAGAAATCTAATTGCATCCGTGTCTGCTGGTTTGTTTTTTTGAGACAGCCTAATGGAAACAATCTTCTCCTATTCTTTTTTGGATTATTATTTATCTTCTAACAAGTAATAATGAAACAGATATTGAAAACTATATTGACGGATTTGTTGAGTAAATTCGGTGTCTTCTTGACCTGACATCAAAACAAAGCGATAAAATAATGTAAAAACGCGATAAATTTGTTAAATATAGATTTAAGAAACGGAAAAAAACGTAATGTTTTACTGACAGTCTTGATTTTAGTTACGACAATGTAATACTCGTCTGTAACACGCATAAAATATTTTTTATAGAAAACCATCGTCGTCTTTAAATCCAGGTTATCTGATCAATGGGCTACCAGTATAGAAGGAAGTGTAACCACGTTAGGTAGCGGTTAACTAGCTAGTTATTTATACCTATTGTTGATTAATGTAACTATTGTATCCTATAGTAAAATATTAACTCAATTATTCCTGTTTTATTTGCCCTATCAAAAGTTAGTAGTAACAAGTCTGATTATATACAAAATAATATCTAATGGCGATGTTTTTTTTTTTTAAATAGTATTGATTTTACAATAACATGAGATGATGATATGTTGGATAACACAGTGATTAAAAAGGAAAGCGTATCTATTCTGGTACGTGAATCTGGTAATGTATGTTTTGTGTTTCCAATATTCATATTTATCTGTGATATAAGAGTTTAGTTGAATTTTTCGTATAGCATAGATCATTGACCAGTCCCTTCCTGGTTATTTGGAAATAAATTAAACTTCTAAAGATTTTCTGTAATTTTTATTCCAAGCTTCAAGGGGCAAAGTAAAGCTACACAAATACTGCGCTATTACGAACCTATACAGGAAAAACACATAACTAGGTTGATACAACTTTCACCTCTGAATTCGTGTGGTATAAAACGCAAAACGTAGGTATTGAAAAAATTTCATCCGACTAGCACTTAATAACCATATTTATCGATAATTAAACTTTGCAATATTTTGTGGATGAAGAAAATAATTAAATATTTTTTATTTCAAGTTGACTAGTTAAATAATATTTGACTTCATAAAAAAAGTTTCACATACCTTATTTTAATCCACACTAATGTCAGAAGCTCATTACTAACATCGAAACATTACTAAAGTCATACAAAAATACTCGTCAGCTTACAACTACCTATATTTTCCTAAAACAATGCTAATTCTGATTTGCTACAGGAATCTAATTAATGGTAACTGTACAAAACTATAAAAATACCTTGATATATTAAAAAAAAAACATTATGCATGGAGTATGTAGGTACTTAATAATAAGAGATCTTTAAATCTTCTATAACTTAATCCAGGGTATGAAAAATCTAACATCGTTACAGAGTATAAAACGCTGAAAGTATCTATATAAGGCAAAGCAGTATTGTCGTCTACATTTTTAACATTCATAGTATTCTATTATAAATAACATTTATAATTGATATGATTGTACACGAACTAATCATCTAAAATAGTGGCTTTATAGTAGTAGAGATTTTTGTGCGTCTTTATTTCGTGTCTACATAGTTTTATTTATAAGCAATTTGATGTTAAGTATGAATGATAATACAGAACTAAATATTAATTTCTGAATTTATTCTTGAATGAGCATTTTCATAATTATATTATTTTTTTGTCAGTACCTAATGAAATTGTATTTTGTCATATTTTTTTTTCATTTTTGACATGTTATAGATTTGCAATAAAAAATATATTATAATATAATTAAGATATTTATAGAATTAAATATAAAATTATATATTATTTAAAACATTGAGTGGGAAATATGATAAGATACACACCTTTTAATAACAAAATGCACATCACAAATTATTTTGACCCATTTATGGTCACGTTAACATTAAAGAGTCCCCATGCCCAAACGTACCCAACAGGCTAGCAGCGTCCCCCCTCTGAATGGCCAACGAGATGTATTGGGCTAAAAATTTACATTAAATTATTGTAGTGATACGAGTATCTGATAGACATTCCTAGTTTTTCGGTGTGTTTATTGTATCTGATATTGAATTAACTGATTTAATAATTTGTGTTTTAAATTGTTAACTGCCCAATTGCCAGCCACATTTAGGCTTTTTAAAATCTAAAATATTTGTTGTTCTTTTTTATATTTCTTTAAATTTGTGAATTCAGTATAGATAAGTTATATAACGTGTAGGATGAATGTAGGTGTCGTACGTAAATAATAAATACATATTATTGTTAATATTGTCATAATTTTATTGTCGTTGATATTAATAATCACATTTATTTACGGATTTAAAAATATCTATTTTTGTTATTAAGTCAACAATTTAACATATGTTTAATGAATACCTTCAATAAAATTTGTTACTTAAATACCCAAAAGGCTAGCAATAATGATATAAAAGTTATAAAAACCGAATATTTTACGATAAACGTGATCTTTTTTTAATGTAATGTGAAAACTTCATAATTATCTAAGTATGTATATCAAATTGACATCTATTGTTAATTCTAATGTTTTGCTAGCAATTATAAACCTCTAATTCGATTCTAGTCACAAGTTCAGTTAATAGCCACGATACTATTTTGATAATGAATTCGAAGGATTTATGGCTTTACCAATATTATGTGTAATAATTAGGAATATACTTTATCCTACAACAATCAACATTCATAGAGCGTGTGTCACATCTAGTTGAAATACACACTAAACATTTGATACACAACCTTTAGGTATATTTAGCCTGTAATATGCCTCGGCTTATATTCACATTCGATAACAAAAAGTATAAAAACATTATTTTACACTAAGTGGTAGGAATAAGATCTTCAAGCACTAAATGTATTTTCAAGCGACTAAAAACAGTGAGCGTGTAATATATATATCATATAATATTTGTGTGGGTTCAGAACGATCGGTACTTCCGCTCAGATTTTATAGACCAGGGTAGATGTCTTTAAAAATATTAAAAAGTGAAAAAATAATAATACATAGTAAGATGAAACCCATTGGAAAAGGATGAGAATATTATAAAAATGAAAGGGAAAATAATTTACGTGCGAAATTACGGGAAATCGAGATAAACCGTTTTTACCCTTAAACCCTCACCTCCCTCCCCTTCCCGTCCTCAGATCACCCGTAAATTATTTTGCATTTTATTTTTATATTATTCTCATCCTTTTCAATGGGTTTTATTCTAAGGTACTTGCGGTAAATAAGGGCCACCATAATAAAAAGTTAAATAATTCGGTATATATAAGGGTTAAATAAAAAAATATGTAATCAAAAGAATGTTAATTCTTTACAAAATCGAAAGAAAACATATTTTCTAAATTTGTTGTGTTAATTGTATTCAATTTTTAAATTTTTAAAAACCCTTCCTATGGCCCTTGTTAAACATAGGTAGTCTTTTAAGGACCGCCGGTCAACTAAGCACAGAAATTAATTCGCAGCTTGAAACTAGTACTTTCAAGTCCCCTGTTGCCAATGTAATTATTTGACATACAAAAATCTATTTTTTTTTCACAAAATTGAGAAGAAAATCATAAATGGACCTTATTAAACTTAAGTAACAAAAAAAGGAATTAAACAAACACTTAGCGTCCGTTTATGAATAAACTTTTTTCATAGTTTAACAAAATATCCGATACTCTATCTATATAAAACGTTGACTCAAAAAAAGAAAGAAATTAAAAAACAACAAAGTGGACCTTATTGAACATACGATTATTAAAGTAGTATATTAAGGTCCACTCCAAATAAACTCAAAATGTTAATGCTAACCTAATCAAAAAAATGTAACAACATAATATGAACAATCAGACAAAAATTATTTTTTTTTACTAAAAACACTTTGGTTAAGTGTTTTGCACCTCTCTAGTGTTAATATATGTGTAGATTGAAAGCAATAATATATATCAGTATTACACACTTAATATGTTTAATAAGGGCCGGCCTTTTTTATCCGACTTCTGTATGGCCCTCATTAGAGAATGGTACCTATTTTAGTAATCAATAAGTAAAATTAATAAAAATCAACAAAACGACAAAAACTTATATGGATTTGGCAACAGCAATGTGTACAATAATAACTTAAACAACCAGATACACAAAAAAAATGTGTATTTATGAGAAATCTTAATGTTTTTGGGAGAAAATTTTACTATCTAGGCGTGTAGACCGACTCTTTGGACAGTTTCGTGGCTACTGACAAGATGGCGGATCGCGCGATGATGCGCTTGCGTTTTTAAGCCTTCCTATTGGTCCTTTACATGTGTGTGTATTTGGAATCTAATAAGACAAATGGAAGTGCGCTTTTGTGTAAGTGGCTCTTATTACACACCGGCCTTTACTACCCGCAGGTACCTTACTATATTTTTTTGATTTCAAATATTATCAACCCTTGCTATAATAAATTATTCTAACAAACAGTTTTGTTTTCTTAATAACACAACACAAAATCAACTAGTTGTGAATATAATGATGAAACTTTATGTTTCTCTAGTAAGATAAATTAGTTTTCTCATTCAATGTTGTGTATTAACACTTTAATTACTAATAACCTATTCCGTGGAAGTACCTATTCAGTGTCTAAAATTGGCCATTAAATATTATTGTCACTAATTACAAGATTCATTTTCATCACATTATTTTAAAATCACTTCCCAATAGCGTGTATACCATAAAAAACAAAAAATTATTTCGTTCTAAATGATTAAGAACTTTACTAATTTAATTTGAACAAAATTATCATGATACTATTTCAAAGTAATATCCAGCCGATTAGAAATACAGGCTACCTTAGTAAGTCTACGAGTTCACTTGGATGACTCTCCGAGGATATGCTTTGAACACGAAACAATTTCACCTACTTTAGATATCCAACAGCAATTATATCTACAACATTATACATAATATTACACATACATAAAACACCGTGTATAACTAACACCTTTATGTATAAACATTAATAGCTGAACATGCATACTTTATACGCATGTTCTATAAAGCCAAATACCAATGCATTTTGTCTTGTTATTAACAATTCATTACGTATAAAAGTATCAGACACTCTAGAAAAGATAAGCCACTATAATGACATTTTAAAAGTAATCAATTCGAAACAAGCCAATAATAGTTATGGAAGGAGGAAACAGCTCTAAGAATTACATGTAAATGAATCCAAAACAATGCAGCACTTTTCACATAAGAATATTCAATGATCTATCTAGGCGTTAACAATGATATGAAAGTACATCTTTTTAGAATAATGAAAAGTTATGGTGTGTGAGTTAAAACTGATTTGAATATTTGTTTTTTTTCAATAGAATTTTACATAGTATTTTTTTCAGTGAAATTTAACTTAGTCTTCTTAGTAATATATTGTATTATACTAGTATAAATCTTTAGTAAAATGACAAAGGCAAGGGGAAATCAATTGAGATCACATTATTATCATAAGTCAGAACGCTAAAGCGTGGATCTATGTACCACAATCCTAACTAACACACTATTCGTAAACTAATCCTAGTTTTGATACGTTCACACTACGAGTATTCGTAGGCTGTAATATTTAATTGTTTTGATGTTTTACACTTTCATTGATGTATGTATGTCATATTTGAAATTGTCTTTTATGTATATATTTGTCGCGTTTTATTTGTAAAATATATATATATAATTTTACTAAATCTTCATTCTACTTTTTAGATAACTAGCTACCTATCAGGTTTGTATTTAAATTTTTTTTCTAGATCAGACACTACTTTAGATCTGATCGTTAAATAAAAAAACTAGAAAAACACTAGTAGAAAGCTCGAATTGAATAGAGACTTACATACAAAGTTGTCAACCATTCCATTATTAATTAACTTCTAAGTTACAAGATGTCCATGTAGTTAACTACTAAGTTCAAGTTGAATACGACTACACAATTAGCCAATGTTTCTATAAAATTTATAAATCCTCATGCTCATCAGAATTTATCTGGTCATATTTGGTTTTTTAGATTTCTTTTTTTTGAGTAGGTTATACGTCAGCATTACAATTCGTCATACGTAGTAGATAACGCGTTGTTTCTCTGTACATGTGAGTATAAAATATATTTCAAAATAATAATATTTATTTTATTCAATATACTAACTATCCGTAACACAGTAAGTTATTAGACATAACACGTACCTTAATCTATTAAAGCTATTAGACTATTTTTTCTTTAACTTTCAACCATTTGTCATTCATTGAACATAATCGCTCACTACAATAGATATTTTGTATACCATATTTACAAATTATTTTTCTGTAATTTCTGTTAATATAATAATCGAAAAAGGTAGTTTCATAGTTATTGTCATTAATTACAACATATTGAGTTAATTTACTTTCGACACATAAATAATCAATTCGTATTTATATGTATATAATTTTCTATTTTTTTATTGTCAAAAAGACACTGTCATTTCATTTATATTGACACTTGATTTCTTAAAATATGTTGAATATTCTGTAAATATGTAATGGACCTATGTGCTAAACATTATGTAAGTAACGTAACAATATTAGTTATCAATTTTTTATATAACATTTGATTGTCCCTTTAGGAAGAATAATAATAATAAAAATGTATATATCTGAAAAACATAATATGTATATACTTTTGTTAATTGTCACTACTATTTTTCAACGATTTGGAAATTGTTTACCAGATATTTTATGTCTTATAAATATTATAATTATTGTCTTATATTTTATTAATTTATTGTCTAAGTGCAGGTGGATCACCTACTCAAACTATTAATAAAAGTTCTTATCATTACATCTATAAAAGCACTTTTCTCTAAAGTCTACTGACATCAAACATCAAACAAATATTTTAATATCTAACGTTTCACTACCTACATCTATAACACCGAATTCAAATTAAAATTAAACAGATAAGTACTAAATAAATGTAAAGAAAAATCATCTAAAAGTATAGCTAAAGCTTGAGAACCCTACATCACTTGTCAAAGCGACTTACATCATAGTTTACGTTTATCTTTTATTAATTTAAAGTCTCGTAGAAAATAGTTATCGAGACGTTAAAACCTTTTATTAATTGTCGACGAAACGGGTAAACGTTTCGTTCCATCGTATCATTCATAATAAAGTTCCGTAGTATCACAGTTTTACATAATATTTTTGCTTCATCACTCGATATTCATGTGATATGTTAAGTACGAAATCAGTTATTTGGTATCGAAGCAGTTACCTGATTATTTTTATTGTCTTTAGATAAATTGAACTCTTAGGTACCTACCTTACACTTTATAGTTAAGGTGTTGTAGCAAGTTATTGTTGCAAAAGTCACGTTCTTGCGTTATCTATACCGCCTAAGTTCCGAGACATCATATTTCGGCATAAGTACAAATCTGCAGTATTTTATTTTATTGTCGCGATAAAGGTTCCATTTAAATATGGCTCATACGATTAAATAAGTGTCAGATTTTTTACGATCGTCAAGAACGATACGATGAATGTCTCCTCTAAAGTTGTTACTACAACTAAATACTTTTATTGTCACACTTCACATAGGTACCAAATTCTGCAAAATTACTTACTTTTTTATCGTACTACAGTCCTACCAATATTATTGTCAAAGTAGGTATTTATTGTATAATATATTTTTTAATTTATTGACACTTAAAATTGACAATAAATGTCAATAAAACAAATATAGTTCTAATATAACTTTCAATAATAATAAAAACTTATTGTCACTAGGTGAAGCGATTTGTATAAGTTGATAAACGCTTAAAAAACTAAGTCACTTCGCAGACGCCGAATTCCTTGCAGCATAATATTATTGTCGTCGTTACTTTGGCCATTGCCGACTTGCACATTCAGCCGGTAGTTTTATCCGAGTTGTGTCATCGAATGCCGCGTCCAGCGCGTCTTTTATAAGTCTTCCGACTTAGCATTGTCGTCGTTGTAGAGCTCGATCTGCCTCTCGATCCAGGGCACGTATTTAGGCACGTACGCGTAGACTCCGGGCAGGCGCGGGTGAGCGCACTTTATGCCCCACGACACGATGCCTCCCACGTACCAGCGCGAGGAGTCATCGGGGTCCTTGCAGAGTAGAGGCCCACCGGAGTCGCCCTGGAAATCGTCATGGAACAATCAATTCATTAAATCGTTCAAAACTTCTATCTGACCCTACACGAAACTTAAAGACGATAGTCAAGCTTAGCCAGATTTGAAGCAAAGGCTTGTTCGCTCGGTCATATCATAACCTTCCTACGAAAATAAATTCAAGCTACGACTTTATCGGTTTCACGAAAGAGTTGTCTTCTGTTGCTAGAGAGTGTCAGCACACTCAACAACAATTAAGGAATTTTGAGGCGGGGTAAAGCTACGAGAATAATTAGATAACTGGACTGAATGTTAAATAGTCAAAGGCCTGTATATTTTGTACAACAAACTCGGAAGTTTTATACAATAATATTAGACCCACGGTTAATTAAAAGTGTTATTCACTGTTACATTTTTACATCTACTGTTAGGATACAAGCCTATCCTAAAGTGCCCACTCGGACCGATCCTGAGATTTTCGTTCCTACGTTAGCCTCTATTGAACGTTCGGTCCTCCCGTCCTGCTGTTACTAAGTCATGGTTTTTATCAGGTTATAGGTATTATACGTAGGTTGTAGAGCTCAAAGTTTCGAGGGTTAACAATCCGGACAAACTATAATAGGGACTAAAACCCTAATTAGAATTCGATGAACCATACCCTCTCAGAGATTCCAAATGTAGGATTCCACAAACGGCAAAGTTGCGAGTTAGGCTTCATTCCACGCATAAATTATTTTAACCAGCACTGAATTACTCTGGTGAAATTCTGGGAAACATCCCTGTCTACAATGTAAGGTATAACGTTTTCTGTGCAAACGGTGGTGACCCTACCTATGTACCTTCAACTAACACGATGACATAACGGAAAGGTGAGTAAAGAAAATAAATTCTCACACAAAATAGCCAAGTTGTTGTTTACTTTATGTTAAGATGTTTTTGATAATAATATGGTTCTTTAAAAAAAGGGATTTGTTTTGAATACATTCCGATTCTTTGAGGCAGGCGACGATACAAATTTTTCAGTAGGTAATTCCGATTTAAAAATCAAACCTCTACTCAGATTGATTTTGACTAAATTTAAATTGAACCACTTAAGAGTGAGTAGGAGCTATCCTCTTCTCTCTCCTCTGTCTACCCTGGAGTGAGATGGGACCCTTTCAATCAAAAAATGTTTTTTTCTAATCGGTCTAGCCATCTCTGAGAAATAAGGTAACAAACATTAAAAAAATCGGGTCGAATTAAGTAACTTCTAGTTTTAGAACAAATGGTATTAAATACTTACCTAGTTTATCTACAAAATGGTTTCGAAAGAGTGGAGCCATTATAGGTTTATTTTGATTTGGTGGGCTCGGGCTCGTACACTTAGCAACCTAATGTACGAGGATTCGTAAAATGTGCGAGTCAAAATTTACATAGGCTTGGTGAAATTTTACTTTGATAGGGAAATAAGGAGAGTAGGCGCTTATTGGATCTACATATTGGGCTAACACGAGTAAATGTTTACTGGCAAACGATGCGTGTTGGGATATACGGAATGCCAACCCGATCGCCTCACAACAATACATTTGTTTGACATCTTTTGTAGAATTAAATAATGATTGTGTTGTTATGTATTTTACGATTAAAGTCGCGAATTACAAAATCCATTTGAGATATTTTTCACTCGTTATGGTTAACCTAGTTCAAAATAAAATAATGAAAAATTACTTGTTTAGGTACAAAAATTAATTTGTTCGGTAGCGGCGTTTAAAGATTCCAAATGTCCACATTTCCTCACGAATCTACCCGTGTCCGTCCGTCGTCCGTCGGCAATGCCGATGTCGACGAAAATCCGAATGAAAGTGTCGTCAGCTATCAGATCTGATACTGAAATGCTGTTGCGGAGCGGAATAAGTTATCTGATTGACTCGATCATTTCGTGTCTATAACATTACACAACTATTTACTATTCGAAGTATATTTTTATACAGTTTTTTTACTCATTACGTTTATCATTTAAGCGGACCATGTAAAGCGACGGTGTGGCCTAAGCACTCTTGATTATAAGAACCTAATTCACTAGCGAGTTACGACGAAGACCTAGATTATTATATCTATCGGTAAATGGGGAAGCTGGCAGAGAGTTTCACGATCAAGCAGTTCTCAGGATGAAAGTTGACGCAAACGCAAAGTGTCTGTATTGGTCCTATGTAGAATTTGTTTTGAATGCCCTCAAGTTGTAAAATCTGTCACCAAACACCTAATGGTGTGTTCCCGCAGCCTTCCTTAAGAGCCAGCGTATTTCATACTAGGCATGCTCCATCTAGGGTTACAGTATCGCTGACTTCCATGGTCGCGCGTACTTGTTGTCAAATGCCTAGCTGTGTAGGAGAAAAAAAGCTGATTGCGTTAACTTGAAGAAGATATCTACTTCATAAGACTGTTAGTATCTAAGTGTTTTGTATGTAAGAGAAAAGCGCTCGTACCTGGCAGGCATCCTTGCCCCCCTCTGGGTATCCTGCGCAGATCATCCCCTCGGTTACGTTCAGGTCGCGGTGTTCCAGCCACTGGTTGCACAGATCTCTGTTCAGCACGGGGACCTCCACTTCGTTAACAGCTGGCTCGTATTCAGACACTGGATCAGGAGAAATATGGTAAGAACAATTACAAAAAAGTCCTGCCAATTATCGACCGGGTGTGACACCGTGGGGTTTAAGTTGAATATAATAGAGGAGAATAAATTTTTATTTGTTACAGTAAACAACTGAAAATAATATTAAAACTTAATGACTGCTTTCTGTAACAAACCGGCCCCAACTCAACATAATGCTGGCTGAAACAACCAGCGCCGATCTTCCGTTGGAACCGGGAGGTGTCGTCACGCACGTCCAGTTAAGAAAGGGTCAATTAAGGGTAAGAACCATAACCACGATGCCTCCCCGTGATGCCTCCTTACGCTATGCATGCAGCATTGTTCCACGTATAATAAAAAGGTACTCAGATGCGCGTGGAGAGTCTGTTGCCAGGTGTAGTTTCCTTCGGTATTCGGAATGATTAACTCACTGTCCTTATCGTCCCGTTTGCCCCAGCCGATGACGGTGCAGAGTGTCCCGGGCGCCAGAGTGCGGCTCGCAGGGGGCAGGCACACCGGGGAGAGCTGCTCGTGGTACCTCACTCGCACTGCCAGCTGTAACAGGAACTTTGGATTTGTGACCGAGGTCAAGGTCAACAGTTCGTAGAACTAGTAGTATGAACAAATCAAGTTAAGACTCAAGAAGTACGAAACTACAACAGGAATTATTTTTAGTATTACTTACGAAGTCAACTTCATAAAATCATATGACTGAAGAGATATTCATTAAGTCAAGAAAAAAAATCTATTCGTACCTGAAAAAGTGCAATATCGTTGTCGTGGGCGACACCCACGTTGTAGAGCGGATGTGGCACAACGCGGCGCACCTTCACCTTCTGTCCGTAGTAGGCGTGCGAGCGACGCCGGGTGATACCCAGCTGGATCGTCCATCCGTTCACGTCCGAGTGGCTGTGAACAACGGCCTGCGATTTTACTGGTTTTTAATGTGAGAGCCATACATTTCAATGTGAGGTCTGCTTAGTGTTGGAGAATTGGTTGTGTACTGCCACCACGAATATTATTTCAGAGAAAATTAAACACTTGAAAATCGTGGATGATGCCTAACTGTATCTTATACCGGTTGACATCTGAGTGCCTGGGCTAAAGCAGGATTCTATTCTTATCATTATTCAATTGAGAAGCGATAACTTCTTCTATGACATTCTGCTTCAAGTGTTGGAGAGTTGCACGCTACTATCACGATAAGAATATTATGTTAGTAACCAGGCTCTTGATCAAAACGCAAGAATATTAGACGATGTCCAGCTAGATCGTCTACCTAAATAGATCCAGAATATAGAAGATAGAATCCAGCGACGAGAGAGTATCACACTCTTGTCGACCAAAAGACTAAGCAACAGAAATACTTGCGTAGCACACGCAGATAAATTAACATATATTAAAACACCTAATGTCGCCTGTTTGAACACTTAAGTAATAACCGGAAGTCGAACCTGGCCATAGAAGTTTGAGCTTCCACTACTTCTTTAGCTTTATTGTTTTTTATTCCTTTTTTAATTCTTCTCCTCTAATGGACTTGATTTATTTTCGCCCAAGACGGTGTTCGTCTACCAAAAAATGCCTAAAGATGTGGTCAATACAGTGTATTAATGAAAAATATGTCAGTTGCCTCCTTCATTGTGTACAAAAATATCTAAATACTGTGAATTGTAGTGGAATTATGGCATCTCACGAATTTTTTTGTAAAACTAGGTTGACTCCAATGGTCACATCGGTCCATAAATGGTACCGCCCGTCAGAAATGTCAAAATAGACACAATAAAAACGAGTAAATAACCTTTTTGCGTAAATAACACGGGAATATTCGAAATTAATTTTGTACACTGCGATAAGTTACGTTTTTTTGAATTTGGTTGAAATATTAAAGATTAATAATCCCTAACCTATTTATGGTATCATGTACACTATCCCGGCCGGAGCTCCATACATTTTTAAACAACTTTTTTAGAGAAACAGGACGGGCAAAAATTAATGCATAGTTTATTGGCTGCCATTTTAAACGTAGACAAGATTTAACTATCTAAAGCATCATACTGACTTGCCAACACAGTGCGCGGCTGTGAGCACCCACTGATCGGCCACCAGCACACCGGCGCAGTAGAACACCTCCTCAGGGCCGCCGAGGATGGCCGCCAGGAAGGGCCAGTCTCCTGGAGACGCCTCCACACCGCCCACTATCCGCTTCTGACCGCTACCTATAGTTCTGCGTCTGCCGCATTCTGGGAACAAACAAATAATATTAACCACTTTCTTTCCTTTCTAGTGTTAAACCTCGATGATGTTTTAAAACATATGCGACGGCGAAGCGGCGGCTGAACACTGGATTTTTTGTTTAAATTTAGGTTTACTCTAATTATTTATGTTTTATTATTTTTTCATAATGTTGTGAAAGCATATGTGTTTTTGTTTCTTTGTGTGGTCTGTATCGTTTGTGGTTATTTATGATTTCATATTATTTGTTATTATTTGTGTTGCCCTGTTTACAAGCTCTCTATTTACATTTTTTACCTATTAGTACAGCTGTTGGGCGACCTATTATTAAATAAATAAATAATATCATCCTATCATATATATATCATATCATATAAAGGGGGTCGTAGACCTTTTATTAACCTTCTCCGACAAGCAGGTTTCTTCACGGTGTTTTCCTTCACTGTTTAAAGATGAAGTATAATATTCACACGAGGGAAAAACTCATAGTTGCATTCCTGTACCTCAGATTGAACACGCACATCACGAATTACGAGAGGTACAAAATCTCTAACTAATTAAATGCAATAATTTTTCCATGTGTCAACAATCTATCAACAATCGCTATATTTGCGTGATTAGAATTGACAACATTTCATTTTTGGAAAGTGATAGATATTCGAAAACCTTTTCGAGCTAATGTAATGAAGAGTTAGTTATAATATTGTATCTGTCATCTGTAAACCGTACCCAAACAAACAACAAAAATATAATTAATTAAGAATTAATTAATAATTATTAGTAATTAATAACATCATTTTTTACGAGCTTTTGACGAGAATAACATTTTGCTGAACTTTTCTTAATTTTTTAAAAAATCTTTCAAAACGTAATTATTACATTCTAAATAAAATAACATACGAGTAGATAGGAGTACGTTATTTTTTGTCTTTCCATTGTCGTAATAAAAACGCTACCTAAATAGGGCTGCTGGTCACAGTGTTACGTATCTTGAACACCATACAATTATGATTTTCCACACTTATATGAACACATATTTAGTTCAGCAAATAAATCAAGTACCTACTTCCTAGTAAATCTAAGAACGATTCCATTACTAAGGTACTTCCGAAAATATTTACCACAAATCCGTGCTCAGAGAGAGAAGGGGGTAAAAGCAGCATGATTAGTCTCTAAAATAGCAAGCTCTTTGTGAACTAAAAAAATGAAGGAACTAGCCCATTGTAGTTGCCTTTTGTGTATGAATCGCTCGGGGGAAACTTGGGAGCGTTATTTAAATTTGTTTAGCAAAAACAACTTCTTTATTCATTTCACCTTAACGGCCGAGCTTAAATTAAAATTTGAACAAATCTCCTTTGGGGTTACGGTAAACAAATTTCGGTGTCGTTCGGGGGCGTTTGTTGTGAGAGGTAGCGAGCGAATAAGGCTAATGGGAACAGTCCAAGATCCCTAGAACATTTTTGCACTTTGATTACTATCAAGCTAATTTTCCGTGAGCAGCTTGATTTTGTTGAGACGCCCAACTATATCCTGTATACTCGTATGACTCTCGGTTGTGGTAGCTAACTGAGATAGCAAGCGTGAAATATGTCGATTTGATGATTCTCAAATATGCACAACTGTTTCTTTTTTGCTTAATCTCAAGATAATTTTCAATATTATTCGAATAAATATTTGTCCTACAAAATGTATGGTTTGATCCCTAGAGTACCCCTTTTCTAACATGTATCGTTATCGAGGTCATCATGATTACTAACCAGCTGATTTATTACTTAGTTAAAATGTATATAATTTAACAGTGATATTGTCCTACAAATTGCGTGGTACGTTATCCCGGTCCTACGCCCAGATACTGTTAATACCACAAGACTATTTTTCTCATTACTAACTGTAGAACAAAAGTATTACATAATAAGTGAGTGTGTTCTCTGCCCAAATGAAGCAATGTCCTACAAGAAAACAGGTTTGTATCATTAGTCCGACAAGAATTGTTATTTTCTCGTTTTCCTATTTGTAACATGAAATACAGTGAACATATCTTTTTTTAAAATTTTAATAACTGTCTTTTTTAGTAAACTAGGTAAAATAATCGTGTATTTTTTTCATAAAGAAAACCTCATGGTCGACACTAACGTTCCCACGTTTCCACCTAATATTACGCAGTAAGCAATGCTCTGTGCATCTGTGCAATATAACTAAGCTGTTACTACAGCAAAATACGGCTTTATGAATTTAAGTTACCGATTATTAATTTTTTTACTTCTTGTTGAGTGAACACTACCAACAACTCAAAAAAAATTTGTGACGCTTGAGAAATGATTTTATTATTGCTACCTCTGTTAGCTACCAAAATCGAGAATAATGGCACGGAGATTGTTGGGCGTCTCATCACAACGAAGCTATTCACGGAAAATTAGCTTGATAGTAATCAAAGTGCAAAAATGTCCTAGGGATCCTGGTCTAGAAACGTAAGTCGAGTCGCCGTCAGACAATTTCGAAAGATTTTTGGTAATTAACACGAGTTCGCCAAAGAATTTCGGCAATGGGCTGGCCACTTCGCTCGAAGAACCGATAACCGATAGGGAAGAAAGTTTTTGAGAGGCGACTACGAACTGGAAGACGCAGCGTAGGTAGGCCTTCCACTAGGTGGACCGACGACATAATGAAAGTTACAAGTAACCAGTGGATGCAATTGGCAGCTTGTCGTTCGTTCAGAATAGCGTTCTAATGTAGAGGCCTATGTTCGACAGCGGATGTCTTCTGGCTGATGATGATGAACACGAGTCGTAATGAACTGTGGAAAATCCGTTATATACGTTTCCGACCAGTAATACTGGTTATAACGACATGGGCTTTTCTACGCTGCTCAACTTCAATCACCTTTGAGATGACCAAACCCTGAATAAGCCAAACTTTTATGAAGACTATATAATATATGCATAGTATTTATATATTTAGAATGCTGGCTACACTCTCTCGCCGCCTCTGACTTGTTCCGTGCTATATCAAGCGCAGGTGTCCATCCCCTAAGAAAAACGTAATTAAAGTCACAGCGCCGCTCCCAGGTAAGATTACGTCACCAACTGTAGTACGCGCGATTTTAGCAGTTATAATAGTCAGGAAACGCAACCAAAAATATTGTACTAATAATTCTGCGAACTGATAATGTCTACTGTGAATGACCTGTTATCCTAGTTAAAATATATTTTTTTTGAGACTGGAAAACTATTACCTCATATCTAATTTACGTCATTGTCAAACAGTAAAATCACGGGTTTATCACTAGTATTTAATAAGTAGCTTACTTTAACAGAGACACCACGGCAAACTCTTAAATATTTCTAATTTAAAACACTTATATTTCTACCAATTCCCAATTCAGTAGAATCATGGGAGAAAATCGGCAAAACTAGACATAAAAGAGGTAATAACAAGTTGTTTTTACCTCTTTCATGCCTAACGTTAGCCGATAAGGGTGCTGTTCAAAACAATATTTTTCAATTTGAGTTGAGTTTTGCGTAATGCAATAACTATTTAGTTGACTATCATGATATATAATAATTTTTATTAGTGTATTAATGAGTCAAGAATTTATTGACACTTAAATTTTAAACAAACTATGGAGCAAACCCATTGATTCCTACACTAGTTGAATAGATACTTGCGGTACATATTGAATAACCTCTTAGGAACCCCACTATTTTCCATGATAAAAAGTAGCCTCTTTGTTAATTTAAGGTCCTAAGCTATCCTGTTACCAATTTTAAGCAAATCCGCCGTTTGAGCACGAAGAAGGAACAAACAGACACACACAAACTTTCGCATTTATAATATTAGTGTGATTAGAAGATGTGAACCGCGGCGTTGCCAGCAACATAAAATGGAATAATTACTATTTTCAGCGTGGCAATGCGGCTAGCATTCCGGGCACGCTGCCCTCTGGTGGTGGATTATCTGTAGATCTTAAATGGTCTATAAGTAATCCTTCTGCTATATTTTTAGTTGTTGTTGTAGTTAGACATTTTGTTTATGGTAATAAAGGCATTTGCCAATTAGTTAGGTGTATGAAATGATAACACTAGACAGGACGAGATTGAAAATACTTGAGAAGATAATTTTCTTGATTGAACTGGAAAGTTGATTACAAAGTATTGAGTATGTTTTTATTCGATTTATTAGAAGTTTATAATGATAATAATATGTTTGTATGTTTTGGAATGAATTCTACTTTTTATACGAATTGAATGAATTAATGAATGAATATAGCCTTATTGCATACAACGGTAATACATTTGGTGGCCTTATTACCGAGGACTATTTATGTTGACAAACAATTTTTCTCATAAAAAGAATACTTTATTTTGTCTGATAAACAAACACCATGTACCAAAGACGTATGCGACAGTTGGTTACAACTAATTCATTACTAAAAATTAATATTGCAATAAAAATATTTTAAAAATGTCTTTCTCCGTATAGTATGATGTAACTATAAACATAATATTTACACCTTTTTTTTCTCTAAACTATATTCTATGAAATCTATATGTACAAATTATGAGCAACCGAGTCAACATTGATTTACCACGTTTTATCGACTCACAAAAAAAAGACGTACTCAATTCGACAGGTATGTTTTTTCTTAATGTTTGTTACCTGGTTTTTGAGAGACGGACGTCTTTGGAAAGATTTGAAAAATTCTTATTTTTATTTAATAAGGATATACGAGTACCTACTTCCCGTGTGGTCCTAGTATATCAAAATCATTTCAGAGGTTTGATTTCTAAATCGAAACAGCTGCAAAAATACTATCGACGCGTTCCGAAATGGACTTACATTAATCCAAATAAAGATCAAAATTCGTTGACCACTTTTTGTAAAATAATTTTTGTACCTATATTATATCCAATACGTATTTGTCCATCGTCCCGTACGGCAAGCGATCAGCTCAAAGCATCGCGTCAGTAAAGTCGGTGTCGTGGGAGATTAATGGATAATTTTTATGAAATTCCATCGCACAAAGGGTTCGGTTTTGATAACGCATAAATTGGGGACGACGTAAATGATAGTACCTACTTACCATAAAGCTATGATGCTTTATATAACCGATAGAGATGAACGCTTTATATTAGCCACACAAAACAGAACAATACAAAAATATAATTTTATTTTACATGGAGTGCCATAATTGGCTACGATTTCGCTAAAAACGATCTTCTTCAGGCAACCTCTGGATAGCGTATACATAGACAAAAAATATAACGAAACGGAAACTTACAATAAATAAAGATTGAGTATAGATTAATTACGTTAAATATATACATATAACATTTATACTCTATCTATTTTCGTGCTAGAAAGTTTGAATTGAGTGCTGATTCATAATCATAAATAATAAGGCAACAATATGACAATAATTTTCGCAAAGGGTTCAAAACAGTTTAGAATTGATTTTACGATAACTTTTTTATGTTTAATTTTACTTATGTAAAACTTGTCTAATGACGTTTATACAACCTTAGTGGTAGTGACCTTAGCGATAGATACTTAATTAAAGCTAAAACTAATTCCTCACAATGATGCGAGTAAAATAGCTGCTCTGTCCGGGCGCTTCTCGTCCGCAAAACATTGACTTACGCGCGCGCTCGTTTATTGCTTGTGCTATTTGCTGTGACCGAGCGACCGAGCGACACCATCATTCCTTGTCAAGCTCTACGGTAAATCACTTACGTTATATCTCAAGCGTACGTATGTTTTTATTGGAAAAATACAAGTCATTTTTACTATATGACAATGAATACAGACAATCTCACTAATATGGTGTAGCAAACATTTTTATGTGAGGTGAGTTGCGATCAAATGAAAGCCTATTTTAACCGATTTCAATATACAGAATGTTCTCAAGCGGTCGGAATATATTTTTATCTGTATGTACCCAAATTTCTCAGACATGCCTTGACAGATTGGGATTTATTATTATTTTTGCATTAAAATAACGAATAAAATCTGGGGGCACGGCGGTGCCCCCGCCAAGTCGAGCAAAACATTTTTATGCTACTTGGGACAAGAGAGCTGACTCATTCCTTGCTCAAAGTATTTCAGTGGCAAAAGTCGAGCTAAACATTTTTATGCTACTGGGGACAAGAGAGCAGCAATTCAACGCGGGAATGCTGCCTGCGTTCTGGGAACTTTGTCACACGGACATATTTTGTTTTTTAGATTTTTTATTGACAAGAATAAATATCTTTTATACATTTTATAGTCTCCACATAAATATAAGTCGGGTATTTTTTTAAAGTGCTACTTGCTTACGTAAACAAATATCAAGTTTCCACAAGTTTAGTAAAAGTTGAGTGCCGTGGAAGCAATCAGCCGAAGTTCCGTAATGCAGTGTTACACCAGCACCTGGGATCACTTATAATCTCTCGACAAACCATTACCATACCTCACGTACCAAAGTAATTATATCACGTTGCTAGGCTATAGTTTCGTAGGCAAAAATATAAAACTAATAAAATACGCTCACACATATAAGTTCTATCCAACCCTAAGTGGCCTGGAAGTTAGGTACATTGGGCGGGCTTATCCCTAAGCAATTGTATAGATTTGTCTTGCTGTATCTTTAATTTTTATTTTTTGTTGCTGTGCTATAAAGCTATATACAATCATTCATTTATAACACAGATCGAATAACTTAATGTTAGCAGTTTCTAGTACTTTTACCAAGTGGTCTTAATTACCAGCAGAACTAAATGTCAATTTCGTCCCCAATAATAGCATTAATTATAGTAAAACTTGCCAGTGTAAAAGGACTATAATGTTGGAAACTAAAGGATAATTTAATATTTTTAACATCTTTAAGTAATTCAAATGTAACAAGACTTGCCTGTAACGAACGTTATTTAAAGTCTAATAAAAATATTTCTTATTTATTTTGACATCAAAACACAATGGAGCAGACAATCCAGAAATAACCAATTATATTGAGCTATGAGAGGATATAACAGGTTGTTATTGCGTCGTATAAATAGAAGGCTTCAAAGGCATTCCGGGGATTGCTGTCGAGTCGAGTAAAGCTACGTAGACAACCTGAATACAGCTTTCTAACTACGCAAACTAATGTTAGTTAGAACAGGTATGTTTGCTAGTAATTCCGTAGACAGTTGAATTTATTTTTAGCGACCACAATTTTATTGCCATCGATTGAAACGAGTGAAATAAAAAAAGCCCACACACTAAACAAGTGGTTAGATGCTAGTTCGAAAAAAACCCGACTGCTAAAGTTAAATTCTGTGAATTACCACTCAAGAACCTTTCTTCCCCATCGGTTATCGGTTCTTTGAGCGATGTGGCCAGCACATTGCCACTTCCGCTTGCAAAGCTATGTCGGCAACTTCAGTTCTTCGGGAAATATCCTCATTACGGATTCTATCGCGCAAAGACACTCCTAACATAGTTCTTTTCATTGCACGCTGAGCAACTTTGAGTTTATCTAGCAAGCCAACCGATCTACCTAACTCTTGTTATTATGTGAATCCACGTGAACCATGACAGTCTACTATCCCCAGCTATTAGTCTGATTGCCAATTGATGTAAGAGCATTGGATTTTGTACAAAATGAAAATCGGGGATAGTTTTCAATAGGATTGATTCAATATACGTTTTTCTCTTGCACGTACCGACTATGTACCTATTTACTAGCATTATTAAATTAACGTTGTTGTAAGTAAAAACTAATAAGTAAGCTTTCATTCTCAAAGACTCGAACGATTGATTTTATCACTGATGAAGTTTACCGAATGTGGACGAAACTATAGCTTTTCCTTTCCAACAATCAGGTACGCGTGAAAACCCGTCTTCTTAAACAAAAAGCTAATTTAAATTAAACGTAGTAAATTGGCAATAAATGACTATTATTTTTATTTTAAATAGTTGGAAGTAGCTTAAATAGTGAAATATAACAGTGAAAGTGCTAAGACACGTTAACAGAGTTCGCCTTAACAACTGTAATAAGAAAAGTCCCGATGGACAAATTCTTAGAGACATTATTTTGTAGACGATTAAGTTAAACTAAAATTACTTATTAGCCTTACACTTAGGCTAGATTGTAATGATATCAAGGAAAGTCTTTTATGGGTTTTCCTTGTGCAATAGGAAAAAAAATCGGGCCATCAACGTCTGGTCAAAATAAATAAAAAGCAGACGAATTTAGATACACTTTTTGGAAGTCTGAAGAAAATAAAATGAAGAACATCTATAGACGATAAAATTTTATATTCATGTATACGAAGTGTTTCTAAATTGACTTCGCATATTTTCACCACGCAATCAGCATCGTTAATATAACACTTGCGCATTTTTATCATCTTTTTTTGCATTTCTGTTTACATAAAACTGGGAAATATGGTCACCTAACCGCGATTACACAAATGAGGGTCACGCAAACGCGCTTCTCGTCGCCGTGACCTAGTTCGCAGTTCGAATTCCTTCTACTATTAATGTTAGTACATCGTAAATTTTGACATATAATATTTTTTAATAACAGCATAATGTAAACCAATAATACCATTGATTAGAAATATTATATGCAAAAAATATACTTTCATTTCGTACAAAAAAAAAATCAAGTCGATCTGTCACTCTGCTGCAGAGAAGAAGTAAAATAAAGAAACCAACAAACACACTTTCGCATACGCCAATATGTGCGAGAGTACGTTTCTTATTAGATTTTTTTAATAATTTATCCCTATGAAAGCAACAAAATTTTTTTTTCATAGTCGATAAGCTTGCGCTTGACCGCAACTCAACTAATGTAAATTAACGATGCGGTCTAGGATGTAGCGCGCTTGCCTAGAAGAAACCGATTACTCGCGATTTGAAGAGACCGAGATTATAGCTATCGGGAAATAGAGAACTTGGCAGCGAATTCCATCAAACAAATGCAAGAAATAAAATGTGTCTTGAGTCTCAGGCTGGAAACACAAAGGCATAGTGGCTTGCATAATTTTTATTATAAAAAAAAAATTATATATTTAAAAATCAGTTTAATGATTATTTTCAGTACATGAAATTTAGAAATAAAAAAATGTAGTAATGCGAAATATTATTAAATATACTTACCCGTGAAGTCCACAAAGTCACACTAGATTAACACCCTGAAGGGACGTAAGTATCGACCCACGATACAAGAATTATTTTATACATAAATTTCGAGACGTTACTAATATTTTTGTGACATTTTTTGTAATAGTGTTCGTAAAATAAACGATTTATTTATTTATTATTCCTAGGAAACATGGCAGCTAGGTCTGATCAATTGTAAAATGTTTTGGTTTTACCTACACGACTAACTAGTCTGTATTGATATGGAACAGTCTACCGCTCGACAATAGGCGTGCTCCATCGATTAATATCTTAATCGATGGAGCACGCCTAATCGAGTCATAGTCCTTTACCTATCACCACAACAATAATATTTGTGTCATCTTCTTTTAATTAGTAATGATCATTATATGTATCGTATTTTATGTGTATTTATTTGTATATCCATTTCTATGTATTCATTTATTCATTACTATTACATCATTTATTATATAATGTTGATCAGTCTAATATTTTGAAGGCTTCTCTAATTTTATTATTATTCATTTACGTGCATGGTTGCCTGGAAAAGATCGCTATAAGTGATAAAGCTGCCATTATAAAACCTAGTATATATTTGTAAGCTTTTATTTGTTATAATAATTTAATGTTACACTGGTTTAAAAAAAAAGAGTAAAATTTTATCTTGGCGCTAAGCCAGCCTGCCTGTGCCAGGGGTAGCGGGAGGAAACCCGCACTTAGAACCACTAATATTTGCCGATGATGATTGATAGTCAGCGTTGGTCCCAGAGAGCTTATAACTGTTAGATACACTGCTTAGGGTGAGCAACGCTTGGCTAACTTAGGCGTCATAATGTGGCGGAAACTGTAATAATTTAGTGAAGACCGCTGAACTGAACTTAAAAACATGAAATTCACAGGGTGTTTTTTTTTTATGAATACTATTATTTATTTAAAAAAACACCCTCTGGCTTGTGTTTGACCACAACTCGCCTGATGTAAAGCGACGATGTGGCACGCTTGCCTAGAAGAAACCGATTTACTCGCATTTTGAAAAGATCGAGATTATAGTTATCGGGAAATAGAGAACTCGGTAGGGAATTCCACTACCTAGTACCTAGTAGATGTACTAGTAGCGATCCCCGCGGCGTTGACAGCGAGGTAAAATGGACTATATAGAAGTTTCCAACTCTGAATCCCCATTTGAGACCATTAGAGGCTGAATATCCAAAATTCCTTTCTTATAGTAGTTACACCACTATATTATACAACGTGTAACAGAAAGGTGTGACAATACTTATGGGTGATAGTCTACCATCAATGGTGAACTGATTGTAAAAGAAAATGTTGCAAAATTCCAAAAAAAAAAATATTTTAAGTTCCTCATACAAAAGTAAGTCAAGTGATCGGTCAATTTTTGTGGAGGACGCAATAATTTTTTCGCCAATTTTCCAAAATTTTGGTGTACAACTTTGATGTGTAGACTAACAATCTTAAGAATAGATACATCCTTGAAATGTAATATCTCCACGTTCAGTGTTTCAGGCTCTAGGTTGATTCCTAGCAAATATTAGTAAGTCAGTACTTACTGTTATTTTGTATATAGATTGGTAAACAGGTTAAATGAGCTTAACATGAGATGCGTTTATTAATAAGGATTTTGTGGTGGCGGCCATCTTGGATCGAATATTTTTCAGCGTATAAGTATTTCACTAGTTGAGTTCTTTCATTTGATACCCATATTAAGTTTATTTTATTTTTTTATTTGCTAAGTTGTTATATTGTTGTTTTCTCTTGCAAACAAAATGTGTACATTTATTGAAAATCGGTCACCTTTGACCGATTTTCAACAAACGTAGTGAAGAACACGCCCGACTAATTCGCTTTTCAAACAAATCAAAATTGTTTCATTCGTTCGTTAGCTTCGATGCCACAGACAAGCATACCCATACATAGACACGTCAAACATAAAACACGCCGTCGTTATAGCGTCTTGGTTTATAAAGATATATCCTGGGCACTGTATAGACACTTCGCATACTAACATCAGTCTAGACATTGATTATAAATCTATGGTGAAATTGAAGTCTGCCCTTCCGCAGGACTTTATGGCAAATTGAACCACGAAGGAAATTACGACTTTTATGTAACTCGTAAACTGATACGTGGTGTTCGTAGTTCTCTTTTTGTGTTGATTACATAGTATACTAGTAAACTAAATGGGTACAAAAAATAGGTAACGTCACATAAAGTATTTTTTCACCAAGCTTCATACAGGAAGAATAATTTGGAATATTTCGTAAAAGTAAAGTAATATATTTTATTGACCTTTAAATAACGTTTGTTACAGGCATGACTTATTACATTTGAATTAATAATTACTTAAAAATGTAACTTATAAATCTCATTTATATACGATTAGTTAATATTAGTTCTTAGTTTATTAGTAACCATGACATTTTGATTGCTTTGTTTAGTTATAAGTAATATTTTACTATGGTTGTTCGTTACACAAGAACGATGATTCTACTCGTACAAGCTGCATTCACATATATTCGATGAGTTTATAAAAATGATTGCTTTTAAAAAAATTCTTCAATTTTGTTTGAATGTAATAAAATTGAGATCCATTACACTATTAGGTAATTTATTATACATCAGTATTTTAGTATAAAGCCCCTGCTTCTTACATTTAGCTAATCTGTTTATTGGTTGAATTCGCCCTTTTGTTTTTGTTTCGGTCCAGACCTATTCTTAACTATGCATTCTAGAATAAGTGACGTGCGTGACGTCGTGACACATTCTGTCACAAACCAACAAGTTAGAAAGTTAAAGTTTATTAATTTGCATATTAAAGTTATTTCAATATATTTTTTAAATTGTTTCTAAAGTTCAGTTTTATTTGTTCTGTGTTTTCGGTTTTCTGTCCCAAATAAATTTTATTCGATTCTATTCTAACTTCTTTATATTAGTACGACGTAGTCTTTATGTACATGATTATGATTATGTAGATATGACATGTTTATATACTCGTTTTTGTCAGCTAACGCTGTCTATAAGCTGGGAGTGGGCCTTGGAATTACATAAATTTATTTCACCATCTCCTTTCTACAATAAGACTAGTAGAGACACTGCAAGACGCCACCGGTACATGGTAGAGATTCCACTCACTCGCACTAAACGCTTTGCGTCTATATTATTGTGCGAACTGAAAGGTTATGAAATTCGCTGCCGAGTTCTCTATTTTCCGTAGATTTTCAGATAGCTATAATCTTAGACTTTTTAAATTACGTGTGAATGGGTTTCTTTTAGGCAAACGTGCTACGTCCTAGGCCGCATTGTTGCTTTACATCAGTCGAGTTGCGGTCAAAAAAACAAGCTTACTAAAACAAAAATTTTTTTTTTTTCGTTTAATTTTAAAATTAAGTTTCACACTCATACTTCCTACTAAGATTTCTCCTGTGTTGCGGATGCCATCCAACATTCACAAACACACGCATAAAAAAGTTACCTATTTCATCACAATCATACCTAAGAATTAAATCGACTGTTCTTACGTACTTTAGACTTTACGCCTAAAGAAATAAGGTTCATGTTCATTCGCATTCCATTTGCGGACGCGAAATTGCTTTGGGATTTTTTATTCGCCCAGTTTTACTTTTAATTAAGTTAGATCGTAAAGTATTGGATTTATAATGGTTACGAAGTTGGAGGAGGGAAGTGTCAAAGTGGTTGTTTAACGATTTACTTCGGGATTTGTTTAAATGTGATTTGTATAAGATTTTGTTGTTTATGAAAATGCAAAGAAGATGTAAACAAGTGGTTAGAATCGAGTTTGAAAAAACCCGACTGCTAAATCGTTATACCTGTGTATCATCCTTAATTTCTTTTTTTTTTAATTTTATTGAACGCAGTGTCACTCTCATGGCTAAAACGAATCTATTGCCACCACTCACATAAAAATACGACAAGCCGTTTACGCTCTAAGTCGTAATATACATACATGCACTCATTTCATTGATTATTTAAAAAAAAAACAAAAATTTCGAAAAAAAAGTTTTTAAATCATTTTCAGCTTGTTCAGTTAAATCTAACATTTGAACCGATTTAGTGAAAATTTATATTCGAGTATGACCACTCCAGAGGTACTCGTATGAAATCGGTGCAGTCATCTCCGAGAAATCAAGACGCGTTATTCTGATAATGTAAAACGAACAAATTCCGTGCCACGGCACGATATGAAACTTTTAAAATTGGCTTAGTATATACCTTACAAGGTGAATTCTACAAGCTTACATGCTCTTTGAAAAAAGCAATTACTTACCTACTTCCATTAAAGCTTGTGCCGATAGTATTTTAATTCGTTATTTTGGTTTTAATATCTTTTAGATTAAATATCTAGGTTATTATAAAATTTAAATGCCACCACTCGATAAATTAAGTTTTAAACAAAAAATAGATATAATCTCGGTCTTTTCAAATCGCGAGTGAATCGGCAAGCGTGCCACATCCTAGACCCCGCTCTACATCAGGCGAGTTGCGGTCAAGCGTAAGCGTTATCTATATAAACAAAAAAAGATTTTTTTTAATCAGTCCAGCCGTTTTCGAGAAATTAAGTTAACAAACATGAAATAGAAACCGTAAAATTGAGTACCCTTTTCGGCAAATCGGTAAAAAGAACAAGTGGGGAAAAATTCCCACATGTTCTGTTGAGTAGTTCTGTTGACAGAACAAGTGGAAATAAACGAAAATAACGTGATCGCGATACGTGTTTAAATGTTCATAACCATTTCTTTTTTTTTTAGTTTTAATCTTGTGTATTTAAATGCATAATTTAATATTCTTTGTTTCTTTATTAAGTGCCTTTATTAACATAAACAAAATTACTAACTGCAAAAAAAAATATCATAAAGATTACCTATAGAGCATTTAAAATCTACAGATAATCCAGATGCTCCAACCCACCACCAGAGTGCAGCGCGCTCGGCATGCTAACCGCATTATCACGCTGAATGACAATGCTTATACGTTGGGCCAGATAAAAACCGGCATTCTGGTCACTTGTATCAACTTGTTTTGTATTTGTTCAACTTCAGCGTTTTGGTAACTAGAACAAAATGTATACGCGTTATCTTGTAAATGGCTTGTTCGTTTACTATGTTACACTTAAACACTGTAATTTAAGGCTGTTAGTTACCCTAAATAAATAAATAATAATATAGGACAACATCCACACAAAGGTGTTTAGGTCCCAAACTGGGCAAAGCCTGTGCTATAATAACCTGATGACTGATACACATACTTATATACATAGATAAATACTATAATAAACACCCAGACACGGGCCCTAATTAAATTAAATTTAAAAATAACGAATAAGGACTCAAGCCTACAACTAAGTAGAGGCTGCCCTTAACCCCGCAAGGGGTCGGGGCTGGCTGTAGTATGACCGAGCCTCAGACACAAGTTTCGCACTCTAGCTCTCTCGGTCGTTGCTCCCACTCTTCACCAGAGTTGCGTAAGGATCTACGACCTATTACACCAGTCTCGAGTAAACTCTATCTGTTGGACTTATCAAACAGATAAAATTTACTGAGAAGATTTTTATGTGTTATAAAAATTACATATATGCATCTCAAAGAATTAGTGTCTTTATTACGAAAAAATAAACTTACTGCAACAAAAAATTTAGAATCAATTAATTTTCATTATTATTTATTATAGGCTATATAGGCGCTCATATTCTAAACCAATCAACAAATATTTTTAGCGGAATTAAATTAAGTATAAAATTATGTGACTAATTCTTAAAAGTATGTTACGTAATTGACATTATATTGATTACTTCTATTAAATATAGGGTCCCATCCAAACTAGGTTTTGACTGATTGTCAAAACCTAGTTTTTAAACGTGAAATTTTGGTTTTCCATCATGCTGTGCATGTTTTTGAAATATAATTGAAAAGCTGCGAAATCGTCAAAAAAAACGCCTCCGTGGACGCAGTCTGAGCGAATTCGTTTGGCTGAGATGTAAATGACTGTACATTTTATGAAGATGATTATTAGTTTCAAATCTAGACTGAGGAATAAGGCAAGAGCTAAGACCTTGACCACACTATTTCCGAAGAAAAAGATCCCCTGCCAACATCAATTAGCATCCATGTAATAAAATTACTCAACGAATAAGGCGCTAGTAAGATTAAACAGCGAGTGGTGAAACCGCCCCAAGATGCCTGTGCATTGTCAGCAAACAATCGTCTGCAATAGAACAGCCTTATGTCTAGGTAATAAAGCTCAAAATGGCTAAGTTTTTTTATGTAGTCATCTGGGCGAGGATCGATAGAGCCCTTTTAGGCCGTTTGTTGTATAAGGAGTTGGTAAAATGTTTGTTTCAAGGTTACAAGCGTATTGTTAACATTAGTTTTGATTTAGATATTTGAAACTACGATTTAATTTGAATGAGTTGAAATGATTTCAGAATCAATTTTGTCTTATTTTTATGTGAGTGGTGTCAATAGATTCGTTTTAGTCGTGAGAGTGACGACACTGGGTACATTAAAAAATATATATATATTAATGATTTTTACGTCGTAAAGTCATCTCGAAAAAAATACATCGAGAGTGGTATCAAAATAAATATTTCTAACGGAGATTGCGTGTATGACTTATATGTTTTACTGAAATATGGAATAGGAAATATGAATTTAAATATATAAGTCGGGTTCTTTTGAAGTCACTTCTTCACGATCTTTTCAAATCGCGAGTAAATCGGTTTTTATCTAGGCAAGCGTGCCACATCATAGACCGCATCATCGCTTTACATCGGGCGAGTCGCGGTCAAACGCAACGCTATTATTTATAAACAAAATACTTCTAACCACTTGTTTATGTATATATTGCTACGGCCATTTCATCAGACTGTCTGTCTGTCTATCTGTCTGCTCCGGATCTATTAAGCGGGCAGTTTAAGTTTGCGTAAATACTTTATCTTTGGCAACATAAAGTAATAATAAATGTGTATGAAGAACTCACATTCTATCAAAAATAGTTTTTTTTTTCACTAAAAAGAGTTGTTTCAGGTATGTATGTAGCTCCGGCCAGGACAGTGTACATGATACTATAAATACGTTAGGGATTATTAATCTTTAATCTATCAATCAAATTTAAAATAACGTAACTTATCGTGTACGTGTACAAAATTAATTTCGATACAAAATATTTCCACGTTATTTCCGTAACATGATGATTTTCGCGTCTTTATTGTGTCAATTTTGACATTTGTAACGGGTGGTACAATTTATAGACCAATGTGTCTATTAGAGTCAAGTCTAGGATACATAAATCTTCCAGGGATGCCATAATTCCACTACAATTCATAAAATTTGATGTTTTGTACACAATGAAGGAGGCGACTGACGCATTTTTCATGAATACATAGAATCAATGACTACATCTTTAAGCATTTTTTGGTATTCCGTTCTGGCCGAAAATAAAATTGGTCCTTTATTGCGTAAGGTATAATCGAATAAGCTTTTTAAAACCATGGCTAGGTAGTTTTTTTATCAAGTGCACCTTTGACTTTTCAAACTAAAATATTTAATGATATATATATATATATATATATATATATATTAATTTAATCATTTCTTTTGATTTTTAAATAGAAATAATAATTAAAAAATTCGGTAATTTGAAAAAATATTACAGACACTGTGTTTAACTAGTCTAGCTTTAGTAAAGTTTTGTAACCTAGTATAATACGAAATAAGGCTTTATTTCATAGGTGGCTAGCTACCACCCTCAAGTTACAAAATCTGTCGCCAAGCACCTAATGGTGTGTTCCGGCAGCCTTCCTTGAGAGCCAGTATTTCAGATTAGGCATGCTGCATCTAGGGCTACTGTATCGCTGACTTTCGTGGTCAAATGCCTAGCTGTATAGGATAAAAAAAGAAAAAAAAGAAATGATATTATGAAGTCCCGTAATAAATAATTTATGTACCGAGACGCACGGGACAAATTTAGTATCGAGTTTAGTTCCCAGAAATGTAATTAAACATGTTTACAAGTAGGTTTCTTCTAATAAATAAATAGAGGCCTTATTTTTAAAACGTTTTAATTAATTCATCACTCGCTAATGACGCCATTTACGAACGATATTCAAAAAGTCGCATTGTTATCTTTCGTGAGTGAATTCATTCGATCGTTTCAAAAATAAGGCCCTTTTATATAGAAAGTTTTCCTCCGAGCGGCACAACTTTGTTAGTCGAGTTAACTCAATCATTTTACAATTTGCGGAACAATAGAATGGTTGTCACGACAAGTATTCTCTTGACTTACTAAACCAACATGCTACATTTGAACAAGCAACACTTGGAAAAATAACAACCGAATTTAATTCGGCAGACATTTTTCCGTTGCTTTAAATTTTAAAATCAAACGGATAGTTCGATTTTGGGGTTTTTTACGGCATCACATGAAAACCTAAAATATAATCAAAACATCTCATATTTTTATTATTATTTATTTTTTTAATAGAATTTTTTTAAATTAGTGTAGGCGTTTTGTGTCATCGGACCACATATATTAAAAAATATTCTGAAGTTTTTCAGGTTTCAGTTCTTCAGAATATTTTCAGTTATATCAAAACAGTTAATTATAACTGGTTACATTAAACCTAGGAGCAAATCTCACTCCCTTGGTGTCGCGACACAGCGATTTTCAAAATCAACATGAATATTATAAAGAGGAAAGATTTGTATTTTTGTATGTAAGGAATAAACAAGAAAACTACTGGAGCGATTTCAATAACTCGTGTGCCGTTAGAAAGCTACATTATCACTGAGTAACGTGGGTTATATTGATTACTTGATACAATTAGAGATCTGCGGGTAAAACATCGGAGCACAGCTAGTCCCTGATAATTTTACATACATAACTGTTTTTTTTTATAGGAAGATTTAAAAAAAATAACCTGACGAGCTTAAATGAACTAGTTACTAGACATATTATTACTTATGCTATACTTATTTAATAAATTAATAGATGAAAAAAGCAAAACATAGAAAAACAAAAACATACAAATTTATCTCTAGTAAAAAAAATCTAAAACTATATATATATATTAACATAGTTTAAGTAATTTGTTGTTAATTGATGAAGTCAATGAACTGAATTGAAATAAGTCAAAATCAACTTTTAATGAGCAATACATGCACAAAAATTAAATACGCACAAACAAACGTTTTTTAATTGCGAAAGGGATATTTTGCATAAAGAACATTCTGCTAAAGGTACGTTTTGCGAAAGATACATTTAGCAACTGAATCCTAAATTGTACATAGGTATGTAATGGCTGTTCTGTGTGGACGAATGGTGAAAGGTTACGGATTTACATTGAATTGGAAATGCCGTGAGATGTGAATAAATGTTCAGATATCGTACGTAGCCAGCCCGTCGTATACCGCTTTTAGGTATTTTTGTTTATCAATTTAAATCTAGGTAAAATTTATCAAGCGTATCGATGATGGCCGAGTGGTTAAGTGAAGTCGATTGCCGTGCGAGAGATACGAGGTTCTATCACACGAAACATGCAAAAAGAGCTTGAGCTACCGGTGAAGGAAAACATCGTGAGGCCTTAGCATGGTGGTAGGGCTTTTTCTATCGCTCGCCTGACTACCTACCACCCTCAAGTTGTAACTATCGAATACATAAGAACACTCGCATTAAGCACACTATTGTACTTAAATCTTATAAACATTTACAAACAGTCGTTGGTCTTGATGTACTAAAATCGTAGCGCGTCGTTATTAACCTTGTATGGAGTTGACAGTAGATGAAGGTTCTGTAAAAGAACTGTAAACTATACAAAGTCGAAAAACAAGGCAAAGGACTTGTTCCATTTTCGGCCGAGACGATGTACGTCTACCAAAAAATAATATTATGTTTTGCTGAACCTGTATCAATTGCCTACTTCATAGTGTACGAAAATATCTATTTTTTGTAAATTATAGTAGAGTTATGGCATCCCTGGAATATTTAATATGCTACGTTGATTCCAATGGTCATATTGGTCTATCAATTGTACCACTTGTCACAAATGTCAGAATTGACGTAACAAAAACGCGAAAATCGCCCTTTTGCGTAAATAACGTGAAAATATTTTGAGTCGAAATTAATTTTGTACACTGCGATAAGTCACGTTAATTTGAATTTGGTTGAAATATTAAAGATTAATAATCCCTAACGTATTTATGGTATCACGTACACTGTCCTGGCCGGGGCTACATATATTATTAAAACATCTCCTTTCAATTTACTAATCATTTGAAGGTCTGGTACCTCATTGTATGTGTTGATCTAACATAAACATAATGTACCCCTTAATAATTAAGTACAAAGCTTTTTCTTACGAACAATGAAATAAATATTATTATATAGACATTGCTAGCATATATTATATTAAAGTGACAACCAACTTTAACTGCGGCAGGCGCCAGTGGATCTTTTACAGTAAATTGATTCATAAATCAATCTTCTGGAATTATTTTGATAAAAAGTTATACCCTTTACAACTCTATATACTTATTTAAACCAAAATACAAAATCGAATCGGTCCACCCGTCTAGGAGAAATCAGGTAAGAATCATACAAAAAGATACAGACAAACTGAGGACCACTCAAATAACGTACCTCCGCTTTTTGGAAATCAGTAGAAAAAATATATTCAAAACTAAAAGAAATACGAGTATCTAGATTTAAGTGTTCGGTAGAAAACCCAAATTGCGGAGAAAATGGAGAAAAAGAATAGACATAAATTTGATGTCGCTTTTAGTTTATTCGTTTTCTAAATGCGACCTGAATGAGCAGAATTTTAATACGTTTATAACGAGAAGCCTGAGGAAATAAGAACTACATAAAGGAAGCCTACTTTTCTTTCTGTTTACATTTAACGCGTTCGCTGAAAAATAGGCGTTTCTGCTGTATTTATTGTAAAACTAGTAATTAACTCGCAGCGAGTTTTAATGTGTAATATTGGTGGATTATTAACCGTTAATGTCTTGTTTATGTGCACAAGTGTGGACAAGCGATATAAAGACGGATTAACGCGGTTTTCGTGTTCGCAGGAAATCTTCATAGAATCCCTGGTAAAGTCTCCACCGCTTTACGAGAATAAATAAAGTCACTTTAACTTGATATTAGACTTAACTTTTTTTTTTTTTATTTATTATTAGTTTATTTTTACAAAAACAATTTTTAATAAGGTAACGCTGCCAGCATCCTGGGAACATTGCCACAAGGCAGTGAGTTGGATGGGGTTTTTTAATTTAAGTGTTTAGGTAAATTTTTATATTATAGATTAAAAATTGTTTTTAGACTTAACTTGATTGATAATTAAATTGAAAATTGATAAACTTGACGCTGGCAAATATATAAAACCTAAAGTGCCATATATTAAAAGATAAAAAATATGACTTAAAGGAGCCTTAAAAGAAGGTTAAATTATTTATGTCGCACATTATGTAAATATAGTATTATATACTTATCCTTTACCTTACTTTACTGTATATTTTAACCTATCTCTCAAAAATAAGAAGGTACTCAATTCGACCGTATTTATTTAATATTTGTTACAAGATTTCTCTAAGACGGTTGGACCATTATAACAATAATTTATTTGTGTGCTCGGCCGATTCTGGTGTATCGGTGTTGGCTGTAATGGACGTCGGTTATCACTTTTTACGACAGCATGCGAATGAAAGAGGGTTATGTTTATCGAGTGTATGTATATATGTACCTATATTTCTTTGGTACGCCCTACAGCCTTATATACGTGTCAGTCGTGAGAGTGACACTGGGTACATCAAAATGAATAAGAAATTGAGGACGATACACAGGTTTAGCAATTTTCAGTCGGTTTTTTTTTGCAATTCGCTTCTAACCACTTATTTTATGAACTTGTTTGACTTAAACTAAATTAAAATTAAAACCAAATACTAAAACAGTAGGCATCTACATAAATGATGATTTGCATAATTTTTAAGCAAAACATCATTTTTAATACTAAATCTGATCAATTCTATGTCAAAACGGCTATTTTGGCACAATGCGATTGTAATTCAAATAATAGACTTAACCACCAGTTGTAACGCCTACCACAAAGAGTTGACCCTCTCACGCGTGCTCGCTCCGGCGTATAAGGTCGTAATAGAAAATCCGCGCTTTTAGCCCAAATGCTGCCATTAGCCAAATGGCCGCCGACCGCAGCGACGCGCACGATTTGCGGCGAAACACGAGCAAACGAGCCGCGGTCAGAGCAATGTTTTAATTTGATTACGCGCGTGCCTCGGGATAGAACGCGGTGGTTGCCTGGCGAGTGGCGACGGAATGGGCACACATTACGTATTGTTTTCTGTTTAGTCGAAAACATCGTCGGTGCCTTTTATGTAGCAGTTTTATGCTGTTTTTAAACAGTAGAGGTAATGCAAGCAACATTTTGATAATACTTATAATGCTGATGAAATAGAGAATTGGTCATTATGATTGGTAAAGTATTTTACACGCGTCTGAGAGTTTGAAGTCATAACTAAACTATCAGAACTAATGGAAGACTAATCTATACAGGTTTTTTGGATCCACCCGTAGTATAGATATATATAGACTTAGCTATTACAGCATTAGTAACTTAATCCGTATGGTAACTATAGTTTCAGCTCGCACAATACCTACAATATTCTTTTAACAGAGAGTTACGTATTTTCTGACCAACGCCATCAAGAAATCCTAGATATGTCATTAGTTTAACAAACTTCATAGTTAATAGTAGAGATTCATAAATAGCACGGACAACAGAGTTAGTGAAGTGTTAAATAGAAATTTAAAAAGAAAGTGTGTCACTCGGGGAGTTCCGCGGTAATGCTATTGCATACGCATACGTATAGTCACACGCATACAAACACCGTGCCGAAGTCTGCCGAACTGAAACGACGTTAGACTATGTCGGCACACTTCGGATTTGTTAAGTTTATTTTAATTACGGAAATTCTTGATTCGGTCGCCGCGCTCAAAGCCCGCGATAAAAGCTATGCAATAGCTTAAAACTATCGCATTCAGACTAATAATAAATGTAGGGGCAAGTAACGTGTATAACCGATTTGATTTTTATTGGCGCGCCTCGACGCGTGCTTCTCTAGGTATTACTTCAACTATCTTCATCACACTGCGATAGTAACATGTTTTAAAAGGATTAAAATACTAGACAAATCTGTTATTTTTTGCATTTATCTTCTCATCAGCATATACCTAAGTATCTCACTAATTCTTCATCGATAATTTTGTATGTTGTCATGGTATATTTGTCACTGGTAAAAACAGTTTATTCCTAACGAACAAACAGAACTACGAGTATTCACTTAGGCACTCATTTTGGAATTTTATTTCTAACGGTCCAACCGGCAATCATCTGGGTGGTTGGAATTAGGAAACTAGTGATTATGAAAGCGTGATCTGTTGTTTCTCACCGTAGCTATTGCAGATAAGATGTACTCGCGTGTGCTGGTGGCGACACTCGCGCAGTTCTTTCAACAATCCCCCCGAGTTCCGTACAAAGGTGCGGTAAGAGTGCGCAGCGCCGTGCACCCGCGAGCCGCGCGCACTGCTGCGCTCCACTGTGATCGTCTTATTTGTACTGCTGTGGAGATAAATACAAGTGAGTCTCATGGAGATACACTGACGCTGAGAAAGAAGGATGGATGGAAGAAGAAGATGGATGGAAGATACCTAGGACTAGATTAGAAAAACTAGCGCTTCATTTGGAATAAACAGTGTTATTTTTTAAAATATGTTACCTGACAACTTAACAGTAATGACTGATACCGTGTTTAAAATAAATGTAAAAAACCTTTTAATACAAAAAAGCCTACTATAAAGTAGATGAATTTATTGAAGTCTGTCCAAGCATTGACATTTCATTGTACTAATGTATAAATTTTAGATTTATATTTATTAAGTTTATTTAAAAGATAAATTGTAATGTTTATTTGACAAATTAATCATATAATTTTTTGACTTTCGCAAGTGTACTCTGCGTAGTGTACCCAAACTGACAATAAATGAATTGAAGAAAGGATGGATGAAGGATGGACGTTGCTGGAGGGTAATGTTTTTCGATTTTATGTATGTTTGTAGGTATATTTCGTTGGCAGCCTGTCGTATTTTTATGTGAGTGGTATGATTAGATTCGTCTTAGTCGTGACACTTAGTATGTCATAATTTAAAAACAAATTAAGAATGATAAGTACACAGTTTTAACGATTTAGCGGTCGGATTTTCGAACTCGCTTCTAACCACTTGTTTATGGAATATGCATGTTACCGGTCTAGTCTTATTAGGGTGGCAGTGAAATGGTATATACGAATTTACTTAAATTTGTAGGCCTGGGTTATGTTTTTCCCAATAATCAAAAGATATGTCAGGAGCCTACAGGCAGTCTAAACACTATGAGACTAGTCTGGGAAGAATCCCACTACCTAGTTAAATTTTATGGCGACACATAAAGATACGTGAAAGCTTACTATGTAAATAAGTGAAAGCTTAATTGAACTCACACAAAAACTAAAAATACAAACATGTAATTTTACATGTAGTAACACAAATGGCGGCCTTATTGCTTAAAGCATATTATATATTTTAAGATAAAACGTACCAGTTTAGAATATTGCATAGCCTTGAAACTTCCCGCGTTTGATTTCCCACAACAAGTCGTTGCATGTAACTGTAAAAAAAGGATTAGCATCAGGATGCAGTAGATATACGGATAAACAAGAACTATCCCTACACCCAGCGATGGGTGAAACCAGTGGATACACGGCTCGTCTGCCAGAAATTGGTTAACATGATTAATCAAAAAACATAGTCCAACTTACAGACCAAAAATCATTAATACAATGCAGAAACGTAAACTGTAAAGTTATTGTTATTTTTGCTAATGTATGAAATACTGTTTTGTTTTTTTGCTTCCGGTTTTGTATGACAAAAAGCAGTTATTTAGAATATTTACAAATCCTTTACAAAACCGGTTAATACTAGTTTAATGACATGAGAGGTTTACTGTTGTCATCAGTACAAAGTTACGAGGTACTGTTGTCATCAGTACAAAGTTACGAGGTACTGTTGTCACCAGTACAAAGTTACGGGGTACTGTTGTCATCAGTACAAAGTTACGAGGTACTGTTGTCATCAGTACAAAGTTACGAGGTATTTAAAAGTAAAGACAGAATTATATGGACCAAAAAATAATACTTAATGAATACAATTATGGACGTTTTTGATATTGTTATCAGTACAGAAGGAATTTAAATATAATCTGATGTTTTCATTCCAATTTCATAAAAAATACATGTTTTTTGACATACGAGGTTTTCATTCTACAGCATCGTATATAAGTTATACTGACGAGTATCCGAGCATGGTGCAGAGCTGCAGCGCCGTGGAGTCGTCCAGCGCAGCTGTGCTGGAGAGGCATGCGGGGAACCAGGAGTGGTTCGCTGCGCGGTATACCTGCAGCTCGCCACGACCCACATCACCGTTGGCGTCGCTCAGCCGTACTGTGGGGCAAGAAGTAAGATCAATATTATAATAATCCAATAAATCAGGGAGTGCGAGACGTGTTATCCCTGATGAAGTTCAACTAATGTGAACGAAACTATAGTTGGACCTCTCCAACAATCAGGTACGCGTGAAAACCAGTCTTTAACAATATGAATTATGAGGTGCATGCCTGTATCTAGAATTAAACATGCACTTTTTCGCTTGTGAGACAAGGTTTGCTGACTAAGCTACCACTAACTTCCTAACTAACTAACTTTCCAGGTCATTTCGAATTAATGCAAAGTCGCCGCAAAAATCACCCGGACCAGTCGACTTGCGCTTGCCAATCGTCCAGCTGCCTGAATAAGGCTGCCTGGAAGAGATCGCTTTAAGCGATAATGCCGCCACTTGTGATATTAGATGTAAGATTGTTTCCTGTACATTTGATGTTTGTGTGTCTGTAATAAAGAGTCAGCTCATTCGTCAACCAACAGCTCAGTCCATTCTTAATTAAAAACTCACGGCAGTATCTCTCGTCCTGTTCCCAGGGACAGTCGACTCGTCCGTCTAAGTGGTTATAAGGCCAATAAATAATTTTATTTCCATTCTAAGAATAAACTCACGGCAGTTCCTCTCGTCCTGTCCCCAGGGACAGTCGACTCGTCCGTCGCACATGTGCGCCTGCGAGATGCAGCGTTGGTTGCCACAGTGCACGTCGCCGGAACGCTTGCAGACGCGGCAGTTGAGCTCATCGGAACGGTCTGCGCAGTCGATGTGCCCGTCGCAGCGCCAGTCGAACGGGATGCAGCGCTTCACGTCGCATTGAAACCCGGACAGGCATGCTGAGGAAAATAAATGAATGATTGTGTATTTTTTTTACTTTTGCGTGTATACTGTCATATTCGTGCGTGAGAGGCTTTGTGTGGATGTTGTCCCATATCATTATTATCTTTGATTATTACTTACAAGGTTTAGAAGCACGGAACCTGGCTTCCTTGACCTCTCGGTTTCCGAGACAGACGTCCGTGTCTATGGACTCCGGGAACATGTCGCATTGGAGGTAATCTGGCATTGACAAACCGAACACCTCGAGGAAGAAACCGCAGCGGCGCATCGTTTCTGTTGTGTCATAAGAATAAGAATTAGAAATATTTACTGACTTTTAAATAACGTTCGTTACAGGCAAGTCTTGTCAATTAATTACTTAAAAAGACTTATGACATACATATCACAACTTATACACATCAAACAGAATTAGTTAATTCAATTTCAATGTCGAAATTCCTTCATTAGTATAAGGATAAATAGAATGTATTACTAGTGTACATACAAATCCTAGTAAGACAAATAATAAAATAATCTTTTTTTATCCTACACAGCTAGGCATTTGATCACAAGTTTGCACTACCGCGAAAGTCAGCGATACTGTAGACCTAGATGGAGCATGCCTAGTCTGGAATACACTGGCTCTCAAGGAAGGCTGTCGCACCGTTAGGTACTAGGCGACAGATTTTACAACTAGATCTAACACAACTAGATTTTACAAACACATGGCTTAACAAATACTTATTACAAGTTACTCGTAACGAATAGTAAATAGGTAATATTCGGTATATTTTGTATAAAATTATAAAAATTTCTTACGTAAGCTTTATAATAAGCATTACGTTTGTGGAATGTAAACAGAACTAATCAGTAGCAGAGAAAAGATTACGAAAAATCGGTATCAGGAGAAAATACAAAATAGTGAATGTCATAAATAACAAAATTTTATTTTGTAAGAGCGTGAATTACATGACTACATTAGACATGCCAATAGACCGGCTGCGCTAAGTTTGGCAGCCCGTTGGAGACCGTTATCAATTTTTTTTTGCAAGAGGCGCTCGTAATTAAGTCGCTTTTATTAATAAGGCAGTTAGCGTTTAAGCTTGAGAAACCTTTAAAGTTGGTTTGGTAAGCTTTGGGCTAGCTTTTTAACGGTTTCTAAGATGTCTGTCTAACAGTACCTTGACAGAGGCTCCTACAGGGGCGGACCATGTGTCCCAGGGGGCCGCACTTGGGCACGAACAGCGAGCACAGGAACAGCGCCGTCAGCTCGTAACACCGCACGTCCACAACTGCGTCGTAGATCTCCAGGTCCTGACGAATACGACAACTTATTATTTCTACACAATAATGTTACAGATACCTTAAATGTAAACACTCGTCAAAACTTAATTGCGATCTTATATGTAAAAACTTGAACTAAAAATAGAAAACAAAAGTAAGTTCAAAAATAGCACACACCACGCAGTTTGTAGGGTACTAACTTATAAAATAATGAAATCCGTCAAGCAAAGTTTAGAGCTGCATCCATTTACTTGGGTTTCGAGCGCATTTACGGCTTTTAAACGTGAGTTGACCCAGGTTTATAGCGCATTCGCGACTCTTAAATACGCGTTGCCTTTTCAAGGGCATGCGCGACTCTTAAATACACGTTGCCCAGGGTTTCAAGCGCGTTCGCGACTCTTAAATGCTCGTCTAACCTGGACCAATGGATTTAATTATATTCATAACTAGTTTTAATAGTAGTTTCAAATAACTTATAAACCTGGGATCTTATATATTAGGTATATCAAAGAATTTTAACCGAAAAGATTTGTAGTGGCACATTTTTAAACATTCTTAGTTAAGTAAATAAAATAACTGAGATATACACTTTAGAAATAAATTAACGAACTTCATAATTGTAAGTATATTATAATTATTTTTATAAATTATTACAATGCGATGCTAAATGTCTAACGATACTCGTTAGCAACAGTACGAACACTGCTTTGGTAAATAGGATAATTTAATTTTCACTTTTATTTTACGCGTGTTTTAAAGCTGCTTTAGAATTAAATTTATAAATTGTGGCTAAGTAAAATAATAAAACTTTATCAGCTTTGTACTTAATAATCATACTATTATGCTTTTAAAGAAATATTTTTAGTTTCTATAAGTCGTTGCAATCATCAGCTTCATCTTCCTGACCTTATCCAACTACGTGGGGTCGGCACAGCATATCTTCCTGTTCTATTCTACTCTATCAACTCCATTTTTACTTTAAAATATTGAAGTAGGTAATATTCACCCAGGCTATCTTAACATTCATATTGTTTAAGAAAACGGGTTTTCACGTGAAAATTGACAATTGAAAAACAATTGTTGGAAATTTCCAACTATAGTTTCGTTCAACTGTGAACTTCATCAGGGATGAAATGTGCCGTTCGTGTCTTTAACGATGACACGTCTGTGCGAGACGTAAAAATCAGGTACGCGTGAAAACCCGCTTTCCTAAACAATATGAATCAAACACGCGTTAGTATTCGAAATAAAATATAATAACATGTTATTACACGTGCTAGTCAACTCGTTCACACCAATTTATTAAAATGAAATAAAAAAATATTTAATCAACATTTCAAGGTAAGCACTCCAAAAAACCTCTCTATCGCCACACTTTATTAATATTATAAGGTAAGCACTCCAACAAACCTCTCTATCGCCACACTTTATTAATATTATAAGGTAAGCACTCCAACAAACCTCTCCATCGCCACACTTTATTAATATTATAAGGTAAGCACTCCAACAAACCTCTCTATCGCCACACTTTATTAATATTATAAGGTAAGCACTCCAACAAACCTCTCTATCGCCACACTTTATTAATATTATAAGGTAAGCACTCCAACAAACCTCTCCATCGCCACACTTTATTAATATTATAAGGTAAGCACTCCAACAAACCTCTCCATCGCCACACTTTATTAATATTATAAGGTAAGCACTCCAACAAACCTCTCTATCGCCACACTTTATTAATATTATAAGGTAAGCACTCCAACAAACCTCTCTATCGCCACACTTTATTAATATTATAAGGTAAGCACTCCAACAAACCTCTCTATCGCCACGCTTTATTAATATTATAAGGTAAGCACTCCAACAAACCTCTCTATCGCCACACTTTATTAATATTATAAGGTAAGCACTCCAACAAACCTCTCCATCGCCACACTTTATTAATATTATAAGGTAAGCACTCCAACAAACCTCTCTATCGCCACACTTTATTAATATTATAAGGTAAACACTCCAACAAACCTCTCCATCGCCACACTTTATTAATATTATAAGGTAAGCACTCCAACAAACCTCTCCATCGCCACACTTTATTAATATTATAAGGTAAGCACTCCAACAAACCTCTCTATCGCCACACTTTATTAATATTATAAGGTAAGCACTCCAACAAACCTCTCTATCGCCACACTTTATTAATATTATAAGGTAAACACTCCAACAAACCTCTCCATCGCCACACTTTATTAATATTATAAGGTAAGCACTCCAACAAACCTCTCCATCGCCACACTTTATTAATATTATAAGGTAAGCACTCCAACAAACCTCTCTATCGCCACACTTTATTAATATTATAAGGTAAGCACTCCAACAAACCTCTCTATCGCCACACTTTATTAATATTATAAGGTAAGCACTCCAACAAACCTCTCTATCGCCACACTTTATTAATATTATAAGGTAAGCACTCCAACAAACCTCTCTATCGCCACACTTTATTAATATTATAAGGTAAGCACTCCAACAAACCTCTCTATCGCCACACTTTATTAATATTATAAGGTAAGCACTCCAACAAACCTCTCCATCGCCACACTTTATTAATATTATAAGGTAAGCACTCCAACAAACCTCTCCATCGCCACACTTTATTAATATTATAAGGTAAGCACTCCCAACAAACCTCTCTATCGCCACACTTTATTAATATTATAAGGTAAGTACTCCAACAAACCTCTCTATCGCCACACTTTATTAATATTATAAGGTAAGCACTCCAACAAACCTCTCCATCGCCACACTTTATTAATATTATAAGGTAAGCACTCCAACAAACCTCTCCATTGCCACACTTTATTAATATTTCAAGGTAAGCACTCCAACAAACCTCTCCATCGCCACACTTTATTAATATTCTACTGAGATATATCCTGATAAACTCGTAGAACGTAGCTGAATCTACTTTCCGGTGGGATATTGTAGTTTTATTTCCTCGTTCCCGGCTGCAATCCACCTTGGAACGGCTCACGTACGATCCAAGCCGCAAAAACACCCCGCAAGCGGAAACTGCCATCGGACCGAATAATACATGTGTCACTGAGGTCTTCAAAGACATTGTAAATAGTGTTAGATTAAAAGATGGGTCAAGGATGATATTATAATTGTTATTTAGTAACTGAAATTGTTTGTTATTTTTCTTTTTCAAGTCATAATAATTGTTGTGTCAAGGTTTTAATATAGATAAGTTGTGTATTGTCGTGATCAGACTTTAAGTTTAAAGTGATTTTTTTATGTTGGACACCGTGTATAAATATTTAACTTTTTGTTTGTGACTGTACCATTATCAATAAATAAATGATATTGAGTTTGGTTTTTAGGTTGTAAATTAAAAGAATAATTACAGCAGATAATTTACCTAGAACAAAAGAGAAATTACCTAGAATTAACCCTGATGACGGTAGTAGAAAGTTTACGGATTTTATGGCCAAAAAGTCGATGGTATGTGTTTTTTTCATATTACATGACAATCTCAAAATAAATGAAAAACCTAGTCCGATCCGAACTATGAGTGTGAATGTAAAAATATGTAAATAAATATAAATCGAATCATTGAATGATCAAACACAAAATTAAATTTGAAATTAAATTATTCTAATTTAATTCATACCGATACTTTTAATATTATATCACGCTGTTTATGTTTGGTTTTAAAATATTATTTGATGAATACCCATAAAGTTGATTAAAATCATTTTACCGAATACATATAGGTATTAGTTCCGCTGAAACTACTTTTAAGCTATTGCATAGCTTTTATCGCGGGCTTTGAGAGCGGCGACCACCGAATCAAATTCCGTAACGAAAATAAATCTAACACTCGTCTAACGTTTCAGTTTGGCAGACTTCGGCACGGTGTTTGTGTGCGTGCAACTAGACGTATGCGTATGCAATAGCTTTACCGCGGCAGTCCCCGAGTGACACATGTATTTTTGCTACACTTTTGTTAAGTTGCTTTAGTTTCAATATAAGTAGAGTCAAATGAGACGTTCCTAGCTCCGCGGTACTGTGGAAGCACTGACCTCACAAAAAGGTTTTCGAATCTCTGAAACAAGCCTTTGGGAATCCTCTTTACGTGTCAATTCTTAGAAGCGGAATTTTCTTGTGAATCCGTTTAGTGACTCACTGGTTGCGTGTTGATTTTGAAAAACATTCGTTCGATAAAATTAAGATAAAATGTAATAAACTATACTTGAGTTTAGGGCAAAATATGTTTTGTAGTACACGTGGTCCAAAACTAAAAAGATTATTCGTTGATACTGTAAAAGTCCCGCAGTCGTAAATGTGTGACCGTGGGGCGGAATTTACAACTGTGCGCTGCCATGGGTTTTTCGGGTGTCAAGGAAAAATAAAATAGATATTTCTTAGGATTGCAATTGTAAGCCCTGTAAGTAGTTCTAAGACGGTCTTGAAACTTTGACATCCGACGGCGAACGACAGTGAAAAAATAATAACACAAGTTGAATTGAAAATTTTGAACATTTGAATTTAAAGCCCCCGACATTTAATTTTGCTGTAGCAGCCATCTTGGATTTAAAATTATCATAGTGTACAGTATGCTACTAGTCAAACCTTTTCATTTGATTCTCATATTGGGAGGAAGTTGAGAAAAAATTGTACTCCGCCATTTGTGGCGTCGGCCATCTTGGACCGATTGTTAACAAACACACCTAAGAACACTCCCGGCTACTACACGTTTCAGACAAAAAAAAAACAAAATAAAAATCAATAAATATACCTACTAATGTTCCTTTGACTTCTTTTCAAATCTCAGTATGAAGACAGCATGTATGTGTGTAAGATATATTTACATCAATATAGAGTTGTAAGAGCTGACAAAAAAAACTTTATATATTTTTTTATTAAATCAGTAGGTTATTAGATTAGTAGGGTATTTACGTAAACCAAACTTAATATTGTAATATTTTATGACTACTTTTATCAGGCGCCGGCATGTATTGTAGTTAGCGTCGTTACTCGCGTGTAACGGCCGTTAGCCGATGCGTAACGCGCCGTTGTGAACTGACTGCTTTTGTGCGACGACAATGATTGATTTATCTGAAAGGCTTCCACTAATGACTGGTTGTTTTATGTGTCGTTATACATATCGGTAAGGGGTGTACTAAGCCGAAAGGGGGTCACTACTGAAGGAACAGCTGTCCTAAGGAACAACTTTCACCATGGGACTAACTCTACATTTGAGAAATACTAGTAAAAGTGAAAATTTTGTAAATCCTCGACATTCGTTGCGGCGTCGGCCATCTTGGATTTAAAAATATTATTACCACTTGAAGAATTTGTGAAAAAAAATTAATTCGCCATTTTGTCGTTATTAATTTCGGGCAAAAATGGCAAAAAAACAGGCTTGTATGGGAGAACCCCTTAATAATTTTACAGTTTTTTTAAGGAGAACAAAAATACATCATCTGTGAAAGTAAACTATCTTGGTTCATGAGACACAACCTGGTGACGGACAGAAAGACAGACAAAAATAAAGTCTTTATAATAGAGTCCCGTTTTTACCTTTTGGGATATGGAACCTTTAAGAAATATATAATAGATTCGATTGCGTTATATTTGGGTCATTCTATTTTTCTCTCCCAAGTCCTCGCACATTAGAAAATAAATAGCAACTCTACAGCAAGTAAAGGCTTTAATAATTTCATGGCATGACAATTCTATGTGCAAGTCAGCTTATATTCGCGATTATGCACAAATGACAGATCCCGAAAGGGTTATCAAATATTAAACAGACTCGCTGTCGGAGTCTCTCCATTGTTCATAAATCGATCTTTCGAATAAAGCCGGCGCACAGTTATGAAACGCATCGCAATGCGGGTAATATTTCCTTCTGTATTACCACAAAGTATATTTTTTTTCTACTTCCCTTTTCCAAGGGTTTTGGATTAACACGGCTTGTGTATTTGTATTCTTTAAGTACGTCTTCGATAATATTTACAGTATGGCGAATGTTCTTGAAGATTTGTGATGAATATTGCAAAAGTTTGGGAAAAGAATATATCGCGAAACAATAATGTATTTATGCTTTTTTTGTTCCGCATCTATTAGTTCTTTACAGTGAAACACCACTTTTAAATTTTTACAACCACATGACCTGTGACCTCTTGAACATGATTAAACAGTGTCTTATAACCAATTTTGATATTCGATCTCTTGTATTTTGTTTCAGTATATTTTTGAAGGCTGTCGAAATTTTGACACTTATTTGCAAATAACAGTTAACTATGTTTGAAAATATTTTTGTGGTCAAACTATAAATATATTACATCCCCAGTAGAATAACTTGTAGCAATTTTTTTTAATTACTTTTTTATTACAATTAGCGTAAGTACAAATATATAAACATTAAAAAAAAAAACTCTTGCATAACTAAAGGCTTGTTCACAGATTATATGAACGCGCACCGCACGGACAGGTCTGATCTTCGCTTAAAGTCTTGTTAATTACGACAGCTTGGGTCATGTCACCTATCAATCGATCACTAAAAGAGCTTAGGGCTTAGTCTGAGGTTAATTAACAAATCGACTAAGCATTGAGCGAAGATGTTCCAATCAAACAACGGTGGGGACAGCTATAGCAGTTTAGCCAACAGTAGATCTTGCGAGGATATTTTGATATTTTATTAGCTATACGTTAAAAATATTTTAGGGAAATAAATAAAATGGTAGCTAGTATCATAATCTTGCAGTTCGTACAAACGATTTGCTACGATTTTCTAGAACTTCCACCTTGTAGCGTGGCGTCTAACATTAGAATGGAGATAAAGGCATTAAACTGTTATTACTACATACTATACCAATAAAAAAAAGATAAGTAAGACTCTGACGATATCCTTGGATACAATATGAGCCAAGAAAGAAAAAAACGAGATCCAAATAAAACTATAGTCATATTATTTTAGATTATCTTTCGACAGCTGGATAAGCGATAAAACCGCAGACGCCAAGTGTGCTCTATCCCTAAAGTCCAGCTAATGATGATGGCGTCACGTCGATCAATCGATCACTGGAAGCTTAGGCTGAGGTTAATTAACTGATCGGTAAAGCAGTGACGGAGCATGTTCCTTTGTAGCTCTACGTTACAGTTTACATGCTAGTGTCTGCTAGGGACTTAATTGAAGATTGTCGTTTGGTTATGTGTGATGTAAGATACATGCAAAAGCTTCCGCAAATCCCCGTATATTATTAAGCAGTAAGTTTTTAAAGACAATCATCATCATCATCATCAGCCAGAAGACTTCCACTTCTGAACATAGGCCTCCCCCTTAGAACGCTATTCCGAACGACAAGCTGCCAATTGCATCCACTGGTCACTTGTGATTTCATGGATTTCGTCGGTCCACCTAGTGGAGGGCCTACCTACGCTGCGTCTTCCAGTTCGTTAAAGACAATACAAGTGTTAAATTGTTAATGTTATAACTTGGAACGAACTAAATATAAATTTAGAAAATCGATAATCAGTATGAAATATTTTTTTATTAGCTTTTGCTTGGCTTTGCCCGCGTTATTGTTTACCGGAAGTAATAATAGTCTATGGCACTTTCTAGCCTTTAAACGATATATGTGCAAAAAGTCAAGTCGATCCGTTTCTTGATAACAGACGAACGAATACTTTAGCTTTTATAATATTGTGTTAGGATATTAGTTATAGACACAGAGTTGTTAAGCCGTCTGTAGACTTCTGCTAATATAGTTCAATTTCATTTATTAATGCATAACATAGGTGTGTACATACAAGTAGATTGTACAATCATAAAATAACTCCATACTCAGCCTTTCAGCATGCATTACATCTATAATAAATATAAAACTGAATCACTGAATGTGTTGCTAAGCACAAATCTCGAGAGCAGCGACAACGATTTTGCTAATTCTTTTTTTACAATGGGAGGATGGTTATTAAAGAGAGAAAAATATTAAAATTGCTCGAAAAGGTCAATATAATTAGCAACAGTTTTCTATACTCCCATACAATCGATTTGTAATAATACTTATAGTCAATTTGAACTTTAATATCATACCATAAAGTTTAAGTGTTAGAGAAGAGTTCCCGGAAGACAAAACAATTGAGTGACGTTTGTATCGTAAAATATTAATGTCAATATTTATTTGATAGTAACATTACTCTTAAAGAATCGACTATTTGGCGGTACGAAGTTCGCAGGGACAGCTAGTTATAAATAAAGATAAATCATTTACTAACAATAGTTTAGATAAAAAATATGTTCTTTCCATTGTATCTGAGCCTAGCCATGAAACGTACATTAAACCTACTGTAAGTTTCTTATCAGTAAGGTTTTATAAATTGGGATTCTAGACAATACAAAATAATAAACTTTATACTTACGCAAATACTAACATTTAAAATGATGGTAAGCGGTGATGATAGGCAAGGCGATCTAAGAACACGTGTATGAGTTGTATGAAGAGGTATACCTACATATGAAAAAGGAGTGAATGAAGAGATGACGGTTGATGGAGTAGAACGGAAGAGGAAAACCTTCTATGCCCACTCCACGTAGTGGGCTAAAGACAGAAAGATGAAGATTCAAAAATAAACACTAATCTTTACTTATGAACATGTATAGTTAGTAAAAAGTAGGTTTAATTAAGAGTACTTACTTTAAATATAGTAATGCGTTTAATAACATAAAACTGGGTTTACTATAAAATTTAAAAGATGACAGTTTTTTATAGTTTTATCGAATAAAACATTAAATATTTCGCTGGATGAAACTGGAAAATCCTTTCAGATTCAGACAATATCAAAGTTCTAAACACCAATTTACCTGAAATTCGCAAGTTCTGACTATTGTTTTATTACCACAAAGTTTTAAATGAAGAAGAGATTCAAAGTTATTAGAAATATAGAAGATTTGAAAAATATATAACGTTTATTTCCCCCGCTTGTTAAAGTCTTGGAAAAATAAACAGGCGAAATACGTCAACTTAATCATCGGTTGAGGTTCACATCTTTGCGCGATCGTCTTCGAAATACGCTAAACGAAATATAAATATCTGCGCTATAGTTAGCTGAAATGGCAATGAACCGGTCATATATAACGTAAAACCGACGACTGATGTGGTAGACGAGTTTTTGAGTGGAGACCACGAATCGGTAAACTTAGTAAGAAAGCAGGCATGGGGTAGAGACGACCAGTCCTGGGTAAGACCGAGTGCCGTGTCATGGGAAAGGCAATATATTAAGACTTTATTACAACAATATATTATAGTTCTACTTGTTGTATATATGACGTGAGATTATATGGATAAGTTTAGGCATCGATTAGGCCTGAAACAATTAATTAGTTTGCTCAAAGCGACGGTCTGAGCCAGAGTGCGCCTTAATCTTCACATCAGGAGCTTCGTCACGTATCACGTCAATTAATAATATCGATCATTTTTATAACTAACCGACTTTAAAAAATGAGACCATTTATTTTACCGTGGTACCATTAGGTTGTACCATCAATGGTACCACGGTTTTTTTCCCTGGTACTATTGTGTCGATGGTACTATGGCAAATTTTAGTTTTTGTTATCGGTGGTACAGAAATTGTTCACTCTGTAGATTCAGGTTAGAAACGGATAGGATTAGGTTGATACTAAAGCGGGTGGTTAACTAATAAAAAGTACAGATATTAATAAGGAGGCAAAATCTACGATTACTATGGATGGTTAGAATTAGTAGACAAAACCAGGCAGCAAAGAGACGACCAATTTACCGTTTAAGATGATTCTTATTTTGTGTAAAATAGTGTTCAGGCTAATTTAATAAAAAAAATACAAATGCAGTATTTGTATTTTTTTTATTCAGCAGTATAGAGTATTATAGTATTATCAGCAGTATAGAGTATTATAGTATTAAGATTACAAATTTATTGCCATTGTGATTCTTGAATAAATATCCGGAATTTTAATAAATAAATTAGCAGATGGAAAATTTTGGTGACGATGGAAATTTTTATCAGTCGTTGACAAACATAATAAAACAGCTTATATTTTTTTCTAAAAGTCGAGGCCCCTCAGTGAACATCGTTTATTTTATACTTACGCATCTTGATAACCATAAATAAAATGACTTACTACAACAACAACAAACAATAGCAGAATTATTACCTATAGACCATTTAAGATCTACAGATAATCCAAATGCTCCAACCCACCACTAAAAAGCAGCGTGCGCAGCATGCTAGCCGTATTACCACGCTCAATGGCAATGCTTATACATTGCTTATATTAAACATTACTACTTATGTCTCTCGCTTAGGCCTTCGACTTTTTTTATTCATTGATTACGTAAAAAAAATGATTTTTTTAAAGATACTAAACTAAAGCCGCTACCATTTCCTTGACAATGTAATTCAGCATGAAACCGGCTAAGTGACTAAGCCGGTTAATGGTATTTTAACGATTCACCTCACTTCGGCCAATTACGGATAATGTGGGGGCCTCTAGCGGCTAAGCCGATCCGACCAGGACTCGAGGTTCCACCTTCCTTTAAGGAATTCCTCCTCATTGATTTTGTAATTAAAGCTTCCACTAGACTGATGCTGGGGAGGAAGGTTTGGGAGTAATAGGTTGCGAGGTTCCCTGCAAACAATATACGAGGGAAATACAGCGGAAAAGCTGTTTAGTGGAGATTGGTAAAATGAACTTAATTTTGAAAGCAGTTCTGGAAATAGTAAAAAGAAGTTTCAAAAATGTATAGAGCTCCGGCCAGGACAGTGTACATGATACTATAAATACGCTAGGGACAATCATAAATATATGAACCAAATTCAAAATAACGTAACTTATCGCAGTGTACAAAATTCATTTGGAATTAAACTACCTATTGCCCCGTTATTTACGCAAAAAGCTGATTTACGCGTTTTAGTTGTATCAATTTTGAAATTTGTGACAGGCGGTACAATTTGTAAACCAATGTGACCATTGCAGTCAAACAAGGATACACAAATCTTCCAGGGACGTCATAATTCCACTACAATTCACAGAATTTAGATATTGTTGTACACAATGAAGGAGCTGACTAATGCATTTTTCATTAATACACAATATTAAGTACCTCTTTAGGCATTTTTAGTAGACGTAGACCGTCCTGGCCGAAAATAAAACAAGTCCTTTGTACGTCTCTTTCTTTCTTGATATTAGTTAGAAAGAGGCATAGTGGCCAGATACTTTAATTACTTGTAGTTAAGTAAATTGTCGACCTCGTGACCACGATAGTTTCTATGATTTTTGTAAAAAATAAACGACAATCACTTCACCGATATTTTTTATAAATTCAGGAATAATTAATGTTGTGTTTCACATGTTTGGACTAAATATCATTACTTTCCACCATTGGATGATTTGGATGAAAAGCACCCTAAACAAAAATCCTCGTCGATTAAAAATATTGATTGATTAGGTGTGTCCCTAAACTTTGACTGTGAATTTCTATACTGCACGATTATTTGTACCTTCGTGTGACATTAAGCACAAAAGCTTATCATGCTTAGTGAAATATATTTATTTCAGACTTTCGTCCATAGTTAGTATTTATAATGAACTATACCTAACACGTTACCACATATATAAATAAAATAAATTAATATGGGACAACATCCACATCCCAAACTAGGCAAAGCCTGTGCTATGGTTACCTGATGACGGATATACATACTTAAAAAGAATAAATAAAAATATATTAAAATTAATATATTATACATACTTACTGAATTTATAGTACCTACTTTAAAAGTATTTTTTGCCATAATTGACCGTCAGCTCATCAAATGATCGTTTAAGGATGAATGATTTAAAATCAATGCATCTAATGAAAAATATCTTAATAATAATCAATAAGATAGGAAACCACGCCAGATCTTCGAATAGAATCCCGAGCACACTCACCCTTAACTCATAAATTAAGTTCATCATTACCCATCTTCATCTACCAAATTATTTACTAGAATACTCACAAATAGCAATTAAACCAATGTTCGCGACAAACAAGCCGAATCTACATTCAAGTTGTAGTTTTAATAACTTAAACACAAGTCAAAACGTCCCTAACCACGGTTTAATTAGTTTCTTAAGTAGAAGGGAACGTAAACATCTGTGTCTAAGTTTCAGTGGTTCGTATAACAAGTTGAGAGAAACAACATCACTAATGAATAGCTTAGTGTATCCGTTTGTAGCAATGTAACTCTAAAATATTAAACAATAATGCTTTATTGTCGCCAAAAAATACAATAGTAAAGAATAAATGACAAAATACGAGTACATGGCAGAAATGGCGACCTTTTTACCCTGACTGCGAAAGAAGGAGGGTTACGTTTTTCAAGTGTATATATGAGTATTTTTGGACTTCATATATCTTAGAAAATTAATAACATTGTCCGATAAGCAGGTTCTCTCACGATGGTTTTCTTTATCGTTTAAGCATTTGGTGATTAATTCTAATATTCACATGATTGAAAAACACAAAGGGGTTAACCGACTAGTTGACCACTGACTTCCTAGGCTACCAATTATTTCCTAGGCTACCACAAACTTCCTAGGTTACCACTAACTTCGTAGGCTACAACTTTAATTCAAGGCTACCACTTACTTCCAAGTCTACCACTAACTTACCAGGGTAACACTGACTTTATCAATTGGTTCGTTGTCTCACCTGCTGAGCATCTCTTTGTCCAAAGTGTCCTATATAGTTGGGGAACACGGTGAAGTTGTATGTGATGTTGTGTTGGTGACAGAAGCTGACGATGACCGGCAGGCACACGCCCGGCGCAGGGTTCCTGGAGCCTGGAGCCTCCATGGAGGGAGCCTGCGTCACCACTGTAGACCGGTTCTCCACGTGAGACACGTACTGAGGAAGAGAGGGCTCATTATATAGAGGTACTCTCCTAATAGCGTATATGGTTGTATATTATACGTATGTATATTATAAATCAATTCCTTCGTTTGAGTGTGAAAGATCACACTTAAACGGAGGAATCGATTTAGATGTTATTTGACACCTGGATAGCAGCAAGACACCTGGATAGCAGCAGGACACCTGGATAGCAGCAGGACACCTGGATTAACCTCATATTGAATTTCCTTTTATTCTTTAATTTACTGAAATACTTTTAATCCCCGAATAATTAAGTGTCCCCGTGGGATATTCAGACATCGTCGGGTATGTATGATATGTGTTTTATGCAGGTGTCGCGAATCTGCATGAAGCAATTGTTATTGAAATATAACGCAAGCTTTTGTATAAGAAAAAATACTCATTCTAAAACGAACCATTATCACGTAGTTATTATTATTATTGTACTAGTAATTTTGCGAGCTGTTCATATTTTTACAACTTGAAAAAAAAAATTACAACCACTTGACTGATTCTGCAATTCTAACTAATGTTGCGTTCTGCAGGTTTGTGCCAAATATTATTGAAATCGGTCAGTAAATGGCATCGTAGCAGGCTTCCCCCCATTTAGGAAGAAAAATCGGCCCGAAAAAAACCCCGACGACAAAATTTAAAAAAAAAATGTAGATATGAAACACCAAATTTTGTCAACATTGGTTGGTAATTTCTTGCAGACAAAGATCCATACATTAAAAAAAAACACAAAGACTGACAGTAACTCCGTAACGAAAATAAACTTAACACTCATCTAACGTCATTTCAGTTCGGCAGACGGCACGGTGTTTGCGTGCGTGCGACTAGACGTATGCGCATGCAATAGCTTTACCGCGGTAGTCCCCGAGTGACACACGTATTTTTTTCTGTACTCGAAGCTAATAAGCTTTTCTCGCTCGGTCAATTAACGATCAGAATTCAAACTTGCTTCACATTAAAGAAGATTTAAAAGAAACAAATCCAGCAAAACATCTCTCGGCGATTAATTAAAATAAACAGATAAAAAGTCCCTCGATTATAAAGAACACGGCAGTTAGCCGATGGAGGAGCTTGAGAGATTAATTAATTTTAAGATAAAATACATTAATTACTGTTGATACTACTCGAGTCGCGTGAACTGATAAAGAGAAGAGATATTTCCTTTTAAATGTTTCTTATATTGATTGGAAGATGAAAAGAGATACTTTGTGAGCCTTAGTGAGTAATACACGCCTAGCAGAAAAAAAGGATTTTTTATTAAGACAGCTATAGACATACAATAAGATACAGCTCTTTTCTACCTTTTAGTGTTGTCCGATTCCAGTGGGTTTTTTTTTCACGTAGCTAACATATTATTTACTAGAATTTACTGTTTTATTGTTTTCTTTTTTTATATCATTATAAAATTGCAAGCTTCCTAAGCTGTCATATTTTTGCGCTGATACGATGCCTATTAAAAGCTTTACTCGTATTCAATAACTTTTTTCAAAATAATAAAACATATAGACATAAAACACCCTTAAGTATTGTCACACCTTTCTGTTGAACGTTGTATATGACACAAATTTGTACCTAGCATAGGCTTGCATTCTTGCAAAACTTTGAGACATTCACTATATTATTGAATTGTCAAAAGACTAAAGTTTGAATCATAATAAAAACAGCACTCCAATATTTGCAGAAGTATTTTTTGTATATTTTTTTATTTGTCTATTCGAAAATCATAAAGCCTTGAGGAAGACACGCTTGTGCCTTTAGTAGGTAAATTTTGTGTAGGGGTCTCAAAGACCCGGGGCAGGTCGTAGTTACATTAAATAAGGAATTCCCTTATTATGGACCTTGTGTGTAAATAGTAAAATTATGTCCCTCGGAAAATTAATATATTTTGCGAATGTCGTCATTTTAATTAATGTCGGATTTCGGAGTTGTTTTTATTACATTGTTTCGTTTTAGCTACAACATTTTGCGTTAGTCTGTCCAGTGTACAAACAAATGTGATCATCATCATTTTCAGCCCATATCAGCCCATTGCTGGGTTTGGGCCTCCTCTCCTTTGTGACACACATTTCTTACTTGAAAAAAAAGATACGTACGTAGATTAGAATTGAGATAAGTAATAAATCACAACTGTGAATCTCAGAGACTATTTTGCCGGCATAGACTAAAAAAACAGGTAATGCTTTACGTTGAAAAGATCACTTATTACTTACTGTAAAAGAAAACAATTAAAAAAGATTCAGCAAAATCTAACTACTCTGTAAAAAGGGCTCGCTACCCGTTACTGCGTCAGGGTTAGAATTAACTATAAACCAATCGTGGTCATCACTGACGTCTATAATAATTGTATTATAGTATAGGAAATGACAATTGTTTTTCTGTCGATTCGAAGCGCCCCCGTGTCTGTCTTTGTTACTAAATATGACATTGTCCCATCACTAATATTAGTTCCATGTACTCACACTGGACGCACACGCTGCATGACAAAATGGCGGAAATAAAATGGATTCATTGTCACATTGACAATCTTTGATTTTAATTCTAAATTGAGTGCGTTTATTTAGTATACTGAAAGAACATTGAAAAATAAAATACCCGTGTTTTTTGTCTAACCCACTTAACACTTTACAATAAACTTCATGGTCACCCTAAGCTGCGGTGCCACTAAGGTGCGAAACTAGGTCACGGTGACGACAAGCGCGTTTGCATGTTCGTTCGTTCGTTAAACCTGTGTATCATACTAAATTTATTTATCTTTTTGATTTTTTTGTACCCAGTGTCACTTTTACGACTAAGACGAATCTATTGACACCACTCACATTATAATACTACAAGCCGTTTAGGCTCTAGGGCGTGCTAAAGAAAATATACATATACGCATACACTCAAAAAACATAACCCTCTTTTTGCAGTCCCGTAAAAACAGATGGTGCGCCAAGCGAACAAAAATAATTTCATCCTTTTCATGTTTTAACAGCTAATCTGCTAGCGATCTTCGTAGGATGTAAGAGCATCCCAGAAACCAAACTCATTATCACCTCCAGCATTCCATCCCCCCAATTACACGCTAACAATGGCTACTCGAGTACAAAGGGCCCACTCGCTTCTCTAAACAAAATCCATTCTTGTCCATTGTGGAAATTTCCAGAAAAAATATGAGGAAAGACAATAGAAGCACGAGAGGGAGGCGAGATAATAATATTTATTGTTGACTCCTCATGGCTGCGGCTTCGAACGACGCGGATGTTTGTTGCTTTGTACTTGTCATTTCAGGTCAAGTAGCTATGATGGTCAAGTGGTTAGTGGGATCGATTGCCGTGCAAATGGCACGAGGTTCGATCCCACGAAACATGCATAAAGTGCCTGAGCTACTGGTGAAGGAAAACAGCGTGAGGAGACCATAACATAGTGGTAGCGCGTTTTCTATCGCTCGCCTGGCTAGCTACCACTCAAGTTGTAAAATATTTCGCCAAGCACCTAACGATGTGTTGGTCGTACGAACTTCAAATGGTCAAATGCCTCGTTGAGAAGGATAAAAAAAGTAAATCTATATATATAAAAATGAATCCGTTTGTTTCACTAAAACTCGAGAACGGCTGGGCCGATATAGCTGATTTTAGTCTTGAAATGATTATCGTACTCGAAGGAAGGTTTAAAAGGTGAGAAACATACATAGCTATTATTCGGTACGAAATTAATCTGGTCAGCTAGTTATTGATAAAAGAGTGATTTGTTGAAAATATACTCGCCATAAAACCATTTCAAAATGGTCTAATTTTACCGATTTCCTAAATAATGACAGATAAGGAGATACAACCACTTTTTTAAAATATTTTTGTTACCTGAGTCAAAGACGGTAAAACTGATCTGAAAAATTCAATTTAAGTTTAAAAAGTATAATGGTAAAATAATATCTCTGAAATAGTACCATTACATTTTGTTAAAATTACAAAGCTAAAAAAAAGTTATAGACGCCTTCCGAAATAAATTTTTTCTTCATCTTGTTCAAGTTTAATTTAGGTTACTCATTGGCCTTTAACTGAATCATACTGCATTTAAGGGGCATATTTTACGGGCGACCCTTAATAGCTCAAAAAAAATTGAGAAAAATGACGATAAGTTAACAAGACGTTAGAAAGGACTTTAAAAAAAGGGCCGGTAAATCTTAAAATATGTGTATCATCGTTAATTTGTTTATTTTTTATTTATCCAATATCACTCTCATGACTTAGATGAAACTATTGACACAACTCACATAAAAATACGACAAAAAAGCAAATTGAGGCTCTAGGGCGTGCCAAAGAAATATACATACACAAGAAAAACATAACTCTTCTCCTTCTTTCTCGGTCGATTAAAAAACGAGACAAACTGACAAACGCTCCAGTATTAACAGTATGATTATTGTAAAAAAACCCTGGTTCAAGTCGACGGCGTCCGTACACAAATTGTCGACTGAACACAAAGCCGGAATAATTGCGCGGAGTTGTTTTGAAAACGTTCAGGAAAATGTACAAAGAGCTTTGTTTGTCTTTTAGCGTTTCACGATGAGAAGAGCTGTTACTTGTTTTTATTAGACTTCCTAAAAAGAGGGTTATGTTTTTAGTGTATATGTTTTGTGTTAAGAGTTATAATATTACAAAGTTATCGGTGAGGGATGTTCTGAGCCTATAGAAGGTCATTATAATATACTTAAGGAACAGCTTTTACTATAGGGCTTAATATAATATCAAGAAATAAAATTGCTGTTTCATACATTTTGTCGAGGACCGATAAACTTTTTCTATTGAACCGCTGTCTTTTCTAGTCTCGAATTCATGGTTGATCCCTTAGTTAAAGTTGTTTTGTTGATGAGTCTATTGATTCTCTTTCGGCTTAGTATACCCCTATCTGATAGCCCTGTATGTTTTTGTAAATTTGTATGTTAGTATGTACTCGTATGTATGTCGAACTTCTTGTGACTACAACCTAAACCTATTTTGATCCACAAGGTCTCATTGAAATCGGCTTTATCTGCAGATGGCATCTATGTAGTCAAAGAAAATTAAAAGTTATTTCTACTGAAAAAAAACTACTAGAAAGACTTAGATAATACGGAAAGTATACCCTTTCAAACAAAAAACGGTTATTTCGGTCAAATTGTTCCTAACATCTAGGCATCTGTGAGAAATAGTGGAACTTATATGAAAAAAAAACTCAAGAATTGAGAATATTTTGTTTATTGAAGTCGGTTAATAAGTAATGTACCCTGCAATAGTTATACATGATTATATTAAAAAAATCATATATCTGAAAACAAAAACCTGTACATACATATAATTTGGTGTTCCTAACAAAGTGTCCACAGAAAGCATCTTAAGCCGTTTGAGTAATTTCTTTGTAATTGGATCTGGAGACTATTTATAGACGACCTTTTTGAGGATTATATTTACGTACTCCTTGATGAAAGTAGGCTATAATTATAAAGTAGGTATCTAGCATTAAATAACTTACATATCAAATTCAAATCCATTACATTTATTCACCAAAATAGGGTAGTGTACAGATCTCGCATAATTTATCAGTTCTGTCTATTTTGCCTGAGCTAGACATGTGAATATGTTTAAAGCTAAGCTTATAAGTAAAGTTATTTTGAGTAATAAACAATTAAAATGTCAAATTAAAAAAAAAATGTTATTGTATTTACTTTTTTATTTATTTATCTTCTACACTATTTTTATTTCAGGTTAAAAATTTCAAATTTTACTTTTTGTTTCAATCAAACATACTTCTTATGAAAAGTAAATACTACATTATTTAATTTTTACCCATTTGTATGTATGTATATTTCTTTGGCACGCTCTAGAGCTTAAACGGCTTGTCGTTTTTATGTGAGTGGTGTCAATAGACTCGTCTTAGAAGCGAGAGTGACACTGGGTACATCGAAATAAAAAAAGGAATTAATCATAATACACAGGTTTAATTAACAATTTAACGATCGGGTTTTTTCTAACCACTTGTTTATTTACAATCATTATTAATTTATTCATTTGCCGACTATATGAGCTTCTATGAATATACGTGGAGTATACTCACTTGCACATTAGGATTGACTCGGAAGTAGGCGAACAGTGCTGCGGTGATGGCCAGCAGTGCTACCGCGTTCAGTGCCAGCTGCATCAGTCGGAAACGTGCCGGTGACGCGTCCTCTGCCGCTGAGCGCATGTCACGGAACATCTGCGTACAAAAATATTGCATAAATATTAAATAATAATATCTTCAGGATGATGTTGGGGCATCCTCGCTTTTGCAGTGCCTCTTCAATGTTTGCTCAATCACAAACCGAGTTTTCATGCCGTTATTCGGACAAAAGTTGCATCATTGATTGAGAGAGTTCGAGGAAGCATCAACAGATTCCTGAAAGTAATAGCCGTCGGCATGTTGTGAATACAATGGTTTTTCAGGACATGTCTCACAAATATTATATTATTTAAGTTAATTAAGTGCTAACGCTAGGCTTAAAATTTTCTTTTGTACTAACAACATAGATCTACAGACGTCAGAAATAAAGAAAATTTGAATTTGAATTAAGTTTACTGTATTTTTATTCCATTCTCTTATTTTATTGGCTCTTCGGATCTTTGGCGAGGCGGCGCGGAATGTACATCTTGAGTTCATGTCTACAATAAATTCACGTCAGAATATTTTTGAGTTGTCTGGTAGGTCTGGGTCCCCTAATTTGATTTGAGCATGTATAGACTAAGAGGAAGGAGGAAGATGCCCAGAAACAAAATTGTATCAATTCTTTTATACACGATCGCGTGTTGGATTTGATAGAGTTCAACTAAAGGTTTCTACAACATCATCCAACGTACTTCACTTTTAAACTATTATTATTATTTATTTCATTTAATATCTTTTAAATTACATTACATCTAAGTGAAATTTGAAAAATATGTTTTTAAAAAGAACTCTTAACTAACTAAGAGTACTATAGTAAAGAACAGATAAATAGTAAACAAGCTGCCGTAGCGCATGGACAGAGCAAAAAAAAATTAAGAAAAATATTTTTATGCTGTCAGATCAATTTTTTTTTAAATATTTAAATATGAAATTATATTTTAATTATCGAATACCGATAGTTTGTTGGAATACCTCTGTTGATCCTGCTAGGGTTCTCCAATACATAAGCGCAAATTTACGGAATTTAAAAGACCAGAGCTGAAGTACTAAGTATCAAAATGAGTGAAAAAAAAATCAAGCAATTACACAAAAATTACGTAAAAAAGCTAAGCGACTTACATAGACTTATAATTGCATACATGTCCTAAGTAACAACTTTCACTACGGGACAAACCCTGAATTGCAGAAAGTAAATAAAAACCAGATCTTTCATACATATTGTCGACGAACGTTAGACTGACAGTTGATATTTTTCTTGAAATCTTAGTTATTCCCTCAGTAGAAGTTGTTCGTAAAAATAAGTAGGTAATAAGTATATGTATCACAAAATCTAGCTAACTTTTTGGCTTAGTACACCTGAAACTAATAATCCAGTATATACAAAGGTACTTTTTTATACAAAATATGAGGTCTGTCCTCAAAGCAAGAACAAGAACCTCAAGAGCGCCGCAAAGGTATTTTAATTATAAAGCCTCCTCAAAGCGGACTCTAGCCAGTTTCATCCCTCCGCGAAACAGCCGGCGGCCATATGAGTAATGCCTATACATGAATATATGAAAACTTTGATATTATGTTGGTTGAAGAATGTTCTGGTTCTTGTAATACAGCTGGGTTATATTTTTCTAACCAATCAAATGCAAAAACTAAACCGCAAAAAAATCCTTTTAAAAAGTTACAACCGCAAGCGATGATAGAACTTTTCAGTTATTCCGATTTAAACTTCTAGACTTACTTCTGGACCGATTCTGATAAAATTGAAATCGGACCACACGGAAGGTGACCCTTTGAAACAAAAATTTTAGTCAGGCCAACGCCCGACTTCAATAAAATCATTTTCATCCCACCATCTCGGAAAGAATATTTTTGCTATTCGATATCTGAGTGCAAAAGCTGTTTTTATCCTCTAGAGGATAAAGTAAATTTGAATTTAGAATATCGTGTGCACTAAGTTTGTGAATTAAAAACTCATTCAACCTATTTACTTCTACCTCTATGGTGCATTCATTCATCATACAACCTTTTTTTTTTGTTAAAATCTCAGACGCGGAACCTTTTTGCTGTACTTTTTTTTTGTTTTGCGCGCGCCATTATTTTTTCACATGTAATTGTTCCTTATGTTAAAAATAAGTGAAAAAACTAAAATGAGTGATTCAATTTTTTTATTTTTCATATGTAGTCATTTTCTCGCTGAGGTGGGAAGAAAAGTTACGTGTTGCACTCGAGTGCAAAGATTTTTCACCTTGTGCTCTTTTAATTCCCTCGCTGACGCGCAGGATTCTAATTTTCCAATTTTAGAATCCTTCGCTTGCTCGGTCATCAAAAGTGAGCACGCGGTTGAAAAGCAACTTTTCACTCTCGTAAAACAAATAACTATTTTGTGTTGTTTGGACTAGGATAAACCAGCGTCTAATAAAAACACAATTGAATTGGGTACTTCCTCTTTTTGGAAGTCTCTAGAAAATACTATAATATAAATATAATAAGAAAATAATATAAATATAAAACACTAACTAAACTAAATCTACTTACAAAAAGTCCGTTAGTTGAGGGAAAGGTGGCAAAAATGCTTTCAGTATTAATACGTTAGATGACAATGGAGGTTCTTTTTTGTAGTATCTTAAACTCTTCACCGAGACTTCAAAAGTAGACAAATAAATCCTACATCGAGTGAAAACATACGACATTCTTAGAAAGCAGATCTACGAAGTCAAACGTAACAAACAACGTGTGATTCAGCTTTCTAAGTTCATTACGTTAGCATCGCTCGAAAACTGCTATAGATAGCAAACCGAATAGAACGGAAATGTATACTTTAAGATGTCAAGATGAAGACATAATATTAGATATCCACCTGCCACAAACGGGAAAAGTATATACTTAAGTAGTAGTAAAGGCACCCCATTATTAACGAGAAAGCTTTGCGTTAGATTTTCTGAAAATGGTAGTCATTTGTTCAACTAAATTACCACTTTCTCATGCGATCAAGTAAAACATAACAAGGAAACCCGCTCGCCTCACTCAATAAAAAACTGCCCAACCATAAATTAGAAAAACTATACAACGTGTAACAGAAAGGTGAGCCAATTAAAATTGTTAGTCTACCCATCAAAGTAAACACATTCAGAAACAAAATTTTGCAAAATTCTACAAAGTTATTGCGTCCTCCATACAACTTGACCAATCACGGTACTAATTTTGTATGGACATTCTAATATTTTATTCTCGAATTTGACAAATGTGTTTTTTACTTTGCATTCAGAACCTTTAAGGGGAGACTAACACCCTTAAGAATTTTCACACCTTTCTGTTACATGTTGCACTAATATTAAAACAAAACCACGCAACCTATCCAGTATCACCTATGTTATATCATAGTATTTTGCATAACCAAGCCATTCTAAGTAAATCCAAGCTTAACACTTTCCATGGTCTACGAGACTGGGGAATGGAATTATCTCAAAGTGCAGGCTTACCGAGTGGCAGAAAGACAGAAGCGTTAGTCACGGCCACTAGCTAAAATACAATGGACGATAGAAGTAAATCGCATCAGGATTTGCTTGACGTGAAAATGAATGGGAAACGTGAATTATAATAATTTTACTAAAATTTAGAAATATTTTGGACTAGATAGTTTCAACGCCTGCTATTTGAAGAAACTAGCGTAAAACTATTGCCACATAGAACATAACTATTAAAGCATATGATTGGTTTTTCTCAGCAACTGAGTAAAGATTGTTTTTTTTTTTGTTATTTTTTTGCCCAGTGATAATTCGAGGTCCTAGGAGTGGCATAGACTATTTTTTTCCTACATAATTAGCTTAGCTTAGCTTTTTCTATAAACAATAGGCTTACTCTTGACCGCAACTCACCTGATGTAAAGTGACGATGCGGCCTAGGATGTAGCGCGCTTACCTAAAAGAAACCAATTCACACGCCACTTGAAGAGACTAAGATTATAGCTATCGATAAATAGAGAACTTGGCAGAGAATTCCAGAACCTGGCAGTTTGCAAAATAAAAGTAGACGCGAAGGATTTTCGTGGCACCCCTACCATGTACCGGTGGCGCCTTGCAGTATCTCTACTTGTCCGATTGTAAAATGGAGATGGGGGAATTAATTCATGTAATTCCAAGGCACACTACCCGAAATGTATCTGATAAAAGACCGATAGGCTAGCCACTTTTCGACGATGCTCGAGGCTTTAAAGTTTAACCAGAGCAGCGTTGCCTATAAGTCTTTTAGCTAGCCACTCGACAGACTCCAACGCTTCAAGCTGGTATTTTGCTGATCCATCCCAAATATGCGAGCAGTACTCCATACATGATCGTTCTTGTGCTTTATACAGAGTGAGCAACTGTTCCGACGGGAAGTACCACCGCACCTTCGACAGGGTACCCAGCTTTTTGGCTGATATAAGCACCAAAATTAAGCGTTGAAGTCATCGTGACACCTAAGAGCTCAAGGTGGTCGGTTAGAAGAACGGATACATCTCGGAAAGTAGGGGCCAGCTGAAATGGCCTCTTTTTGGCGGAAAACAGACACGCCTGCATCTTAGCAGCATTGAACCTGACCAGATTGGCATCGGCAATCTGGCTATCGGAGACTGCCCTGAGGGAAAACTTCAATCGCTCGAGCATAGCCTCACTGGCACGTGGACAAGAAATTTAAAATCAACGACCGTGCTGTCGTCTGCGTACCCAAAGGTGCCTGGTTTTAACAGATGATTGATTTGCAGCAAAAAGAGTGTCGCTGAGAGCACTGAACCCTGAGGGACCTGGCATTAATAGCCATTTGGTCTGACGAGCAGCGGTCAACGACTACTCGTATTGACCGGTCTCTCAAGAAGTTTGATATCTATCCACAGAAACCAGCGGGCAAGCCGTATGTAGGAAGCTTGCTTACAAGACCTTCGTGCCAGACCCTGTCAAAAGCCTTCGAAATATCGAGAGAAACGGAAAGCGCTACCACGTATTTCTCTATGGCTTTATAATAAGTATAATGGTTAGTAGGTTATGTAACAAACTCGCTGCCCGGAGTCCCAAATTAGTATTTCAAAGATTAGGATCCCATTTCTAATAGAAATGGATTTTCGGTAAGGAATGCTTACTACTTACATTTTACTGATTGGTTGAAATTATTTTTCAAAACATTTTTTTATATAAAAAGTTATCGTTTATCTTTCGGTTTGTTCTTTGAACGAATCTTTCACGCCAAATGAATTATTTCTCACATAAATAGCTACATTTAATTATAAATTGGGTCAAAGTTAATATCACAAATTAGGACAGATCAAGTCAAATGAGAACCCATAAAATAACAAAATCTTAGAAGAGATTCCAACACAAAATTTTTGTGTAACCGGTGTTGCTACCCCGAAATATTTTGCCTCTTCCCTGTAATTAAAAATCAGCGGTTATTAAAAAAAATATATCATGGCTGATCTTCTGAGAAAACCGGGAAAATGAGTATCCTTTTAATATTAGTATCTTACTATAAAATAAATTTTAGGCTCTTTTTACCCTTCAGGGATTTAATTGTTATTCCTCAATTCAAAATTCTTGGAAAATGTTTGGTTTCAATGGTACTTGAAAATCGCAAGATTTATTTTACGAAATATTTGTTCTCTTAAACACTTAGACCACGTCCAGAGCCTCGCTAGGCTCTTTAGTATTACCGACGTGTAAACAGAATAAAAATATGTAAACCTAGACTAAGATTGGGATCCAATAAAAACTAAAGCCGTTATTCTATAATAATATTCGCGGCTGGCCGAACTGCGAGCTTGACGCCCAGACTAGTCCTCCAAGAGGGGGGTGTACGCCATATTGAGTCGCGCTATGCTACTGTTGTTAACATGTCAAATACGTTAAATAAATTTACAAGTGCATGAGGGCTAATATCTAAGACGGTTCTATTTTGCAACGGCTCTACATTAGAGATAGATTTTTCCTAATGATTATATAAAACTAGATAATTTCTTTTTCAGAAGTTTTACCATAAAACTATTGGGATACAAAAATAAAAATAAATTACTCTAAAAATATTCAAATAAACCTTTTGAACTTAAATCGCATCACGCTCCGGCTACGTCCATGAATTCAAATCTATCTGAATACGTATCTTCGTTTACATCAAAGTGCATTAGTGAAATTTCCGAAGTGTAAAATAAAAGCGTTTCGATGGAACCTGTTTGCACAGAAACTGCGGCGTTAATGCTCTCTGATAGAGCTGAATATTTTAAATTCTCTTTTTGCAGATAGTGAAAATGCCTTTGGGAGTGCTTAAGAGGCAAACGCCCGCACTGATTTGCCATACGAAGGTATTTTATTGTAGACTATTTTTTTCTTCTTATAATTATGGACAAAAGTATTTTTAAAAATTAATATTATATCGGGGATCATTTTTGAAAATTATATACGAAATAGTTTCTTTATTACTCAAAGACGCTAGGACTATATCAAGAAGGCGGAATGAGCTTGAAAGTATAAATTGTTAATTATAAATATGTTAGTTGTAGTATTACGCTAGTTTTATAGTCTTCCAAGTATTATTATTATTATTTTTGTAAATATGTTGTACTTGATACAAGAATATTAATTTTTTATAAACATTTAATATTGTAAATTTTGTAAGTGTATTATTTACTTTAAAATATTATTGATTATATGTATAAATAAAAGAGATCAACATCTATGAATCTTAATAAAAAATATAAGTTTCAAATACCAGAGTCAAAACAGAAGATGGTAACTCGGCGTTGATGTTATCCCTTAATTGTTCAGACTTGAATATCGATTCCTCGATTGTAACATAAGGTCATTAGACGGTTTGATTTGAATCGTTACTTCTATTTGATGCAAGTAATTATCTTCTCATGAACGTTTTCGACCAGAAGTCTTATACGACCTTGCGAGTATTTTATAAAGCTTCTCACAAATGCATAAATTTCGACGAATAAAAAATAACAAAATTGATTGATAGAAGATTTATGCGTCAAAAAACTCTCGAAAAAACACTAAATTAGAGTAAATTACTTGATTTCTCAAGAGGAAGGTAAGTTTTTTCCAGTGTACGTAAAACAGTTTGTGACTCTCAACAGCCTCAACCGATAAACCAACTTCGATGTGCGAGGTGTCATTGGATTTATTTTCATTTATAGATGACCATAAATTATTCTATATAGTTGTTCCATAAGATACAGTGCCTTGAAGTTTATGCAGTCCGGTTTTTTGAAGTCAATTTGTTGTCAATCAATCTGAATTTATTTATTTACTTACTGAAGTCTGGTTGACTTTGTTTTTAGCTTGACTTTATCTCACCTCACCTCACCTTTTGTAAAATATGGCAGTAACAAATACCAATCTCAACTTTGTTTCAGTACCTTCTATTGCATTCGGTATATGGCCTAAGAAAAATAAACGATTAAACCAGAATTTAATCGAAATATTGTGTATTTTCTTCGTAAACTACAGATGTTTTTACTAAAACTGAAGTCAAATAGTACATCGTCGGAAATCGAAAATCATTTTCTAGGCGCTATATAAGAGAATCCATGCACGTAAATACAAACTTCTAAGTACTTGGATGACATAAAAACTATATTTAAAACCACCTGAATCAAATCTAATCCAAATTCTTTTTTTTTGTATGATCCGCTAAAACCAAAGGTATAAACAAATAATTTCTTTCAACAAATCTCAATTTCGAGAGATTCGTTCCCGTGAAGTGTCAATTCCTGATTTACCGACTTCTCAAGCCGAGATGTAATTGTTTAATCTGTTAATCTTAAGTCCCTGTTCATTTCCGCGGCGGCATTCCTCCCTGATTAATGAGCTCTCTTATTGAACGCCGGTTACCAATAGCCTTCGACGGGTAAAGACTGAGTGGTGAATACACTCAGCTCGGTTGATTACATTTACTTACTGTGTACATTGAATTACTCAGAGGTTTGCGTGATGAAAATGACAATCGGTTAAGAGTTTAGAGATATTTTTATGTATTTTATTCTGTTAAAAAGTAAAAAATCCTATGAGATAAAAATATACGTTTGAAAGTAAAAATTAAATGACCAGGGTAAGATAAGAATAAGAATACGTATATTTTACGGGCAAAAATTGTGTACGAAAAATGTTCATAAAATGCCCGATCAGTCAGATAATAAGATACAGAACGCGCCTCAAATCTCTATTGAACGGGCATGGCAAATGTGTTTGATTGGTCATTGCTTTACTTGGATTTGCGGGTGAAAGAAAAGAAAAACCGAAACATACGAAATTGGATATCTTTTAAGAACAATTTTTAATATCTAGAATACGTTAGAATATAATTGTAACTCACCCGATGATGCAAAGACATGTTGCTGCCATTTTGGAACCGCACTATTGTCTGCAACGAAGCTGGCGTCGACATACTCTTCGTTATTGCAGAGTTTCCTGCTTCCTTCTCCTGCTGTTCTTTCAACATCAGTCCTCTCGCAATTTTGGCATTGAGGCTCTTGTTAACATGCTGGTGAGGCAATAAAGGAGTTTCCATAGTCTTCGTCGTGTATGAAGGCGACGATGTCTGGCTAAACGAGTCCGAAGACACGTTGGAGTCTTGTCTGACGCTAATGTTAGAGCCGGAGCTCGGAGAACGCTTCATGGCTTGACCGTTCGTGTTTATAGGTGGGAGGTTATCGGCTATTTTCTGTGAGGGTCGCCTCGGTATCGTCGGCTGGGGGTTCTTGTTGCAGTCGAGTCTGGGTTGCGGGGAGACCGGTGCTAAAGTCTTGGACGTCCTCTGGTTGCCGTTAGGATCTACGTTGGTGAGCGGCCGCGGTGGTGTTGGTGGTGGCACCCTCCGAGGTGGCTGCGGGGAGGAGCGGCGGGGTGGCGCGGGGGGCGGAACCGGTAAGGGCGCTGGTACTGGGGCAATGCGTTGCGGGACGGGCGGCGGCTGTGGTGGTATCACTGGCTGGATTTGTGGTGGTGGCGGCAACTGGAACAATATAGACAAATTTCAAGGTTGCCCATCAGGCAACTTATCAGGCCATGTACACTGCAGCTACAGGATACAACTTAATAACCAGACCGTCTCGAAAGTCCAAATATTTGATAATCCAGACCTTTGCCCGTATCTTCATTGAGATAGAGATGTTAACAGTAACTACAACGAGTTTCCTTGCTAAAAACCCGTAATGTGATTAACGTTATCTTAATGTTATTTTGTTAATGCAAAACCAGCGCGTTCTGATCTACAAGACGACATAAATTTGACATTGGCTTAGTGAATGCCGTACCAGGCGAATATTATGCCCTTAAAATCCGCAGCCGCGCACGTTCAAATGTTCATAATAAAAGCCTTTATCACGAAGTAATTTTTTTCCTGAGTCGTGTTTTGATAGTAAATCAGTACCTTTATGATAGGCCTGGGCGGTGGTATCCTGGAAGGCGGGCAATAAGGCAGCGCGTCCGAGGGACAGTAGACGAACCCCCCGGCAAGGCGCGGGGGCTGTGGGGCGCAAGCCGCCGTGGAGTGCCTCCTGGGGGTGCCGGCGCTGGGACGGAGCAGTTCTAGAAGCTTCTCGCCGGGAGTCGCCGCCAGGCTGCCAGCGCGACCGCATCTGGGGGTAACAGATCTTGTTAATGAGGTGATAAAGTTACCACACAGTAAATACGTTAATAATATAAAAATTAATCACTGAATGTGTTGCTAAGCGTAAATCTCGAGAGCAGCGACACCGATTTTGCTAATTCTTTTGTTAGAATATTCCTTGAAGTACGGGATGGTTCTTACGGAAAGAAAAATTTAAAACGAAATTGCCTGAAACGATCTAAAAACTACACTTTTCTATACTCCCATACAATTGATTCGTAATAATTCTTAAAAGTCAATTTGTACTTTAATACCATACCATAAAGTTTAAATGTCAGTGGAGATGTTCCGGGAAGGCAAAACAATTGAGTGATTTTAGTATTGTATAAATATTAATGTCAATATTTGTCAATATTTATACGATGGTAACATTACTTTTAAAAAATCGTCTGTTAGGCGGTACGAAGTTCGCCGGGTCAGCCAGTAATAGATAATTTTGTAGCAGTGCCATTGCCACAAATGGCACATCGCAATGACGCAGCACTCAAGAAAAAATAAAAATTCTTCAATCTAAAAAAGGACCGTTAAGAGTTTGTCTATAGATAAATAAGGTTGCATCATAAATGTATGCTTGCGACGTCAACCACAAGCAGAGTGATGGCTATTTAGACTAACCTAGACATTCGTTGTTCTAGGTTTTTAGTATTCCTTTTAATAACGTAGATTCCAGACAATTACAGTTCTATAGTAGGAGACTAGTGAATTCGGCCCCAAAACTGATCTTGCGAAAGTGTGCCGACACCCATAGTTGAGCCTTCTGTTGGCGTAGAAAACAAATGGTACGTTTTAGGTTTTATTAAATCAGGAATAACGACTCATATCGTCACCTTGTCTACCTCAATACAAAGTTATGAGTTAGGAGTGTATTAAGCCGAAAGAGGGTCACTATACTCATCGTAAAGAACAATTTTCACTACGGGACCAACTCTGAATTCGTGAAAATATAATCAGCCGTTTCATATATTTTGTCGAAGACGATAAACTTTTTGTATGGAACAGATGATTTTTAATTCTCGAATTCAGGGTTGGTCCCATAATGAAAGTTGTTCGTAATGATGAGTATAGTAACCCCCTTTTGGTTTAGTACACCCCTAACCAGTAACCCTTTATTACTGTCATATTAAAATTGTCACAATAATATGTATGCTCAGAAAAGATTCCAACTACACGTGAAACTTAGGTACCTATGTATATTCTTATTACAAGAAATAAAACGAACAGCATTCCTCCCCAGCCCTTCTTCTTCGTCGTAATAAGGGTTAAAATGTAATTTCCACGGAGGAAGCGAGGAATTTACATGATTAATTACTCTAACGGCTCTTTGTCACGCGCCACACGACAGACGGAGCCCGGGTGTCACCTTGTGACGTCATGTTCAGATGGAACCTTCGTTGGCACAAATATTACTTTTTTTTATCTAACACAGCTAGGTTTATGACCACAAGTTCGCATGACTACGGAAGTCAGCGATATTGTAGTTATGGATGGAGCATGCCTAGTCTGGAATACACTAGCTCTCAAGGAAGGCTGCCGGAACACATCGTTAGGTTAGATTTTGCATACAGATTTTACAACTTGAGGGTGGTAGCTAGCCAGTCAAGCGATAACAAACCCCCTACCACCAAGCTATGGTTTCCTTGACCTGTAGCTCAGGTTTTTTATTTATATATATGGCACCATACGATTTTAATTTTATCTATTTTCAAGTTAGTAATCAATCAAGTTAAGTCAATCATCAAAAGACGCAATTTTTTCAGCGAACGCGAGAAAACACTGTGCGTTGCTGTCAGTGCAAATATTCTATTAACGCGTTCGTTACCTACGAGCAGGGTAAAAGAAACAACGAAATAACTACACCCTGAGGCACGGAACACGACCCAGCTTCTACTCTACAGAGCTTGTGCGCGTGCTCTATACTGACCTACGAGATTTAATGATTACATAGTACGTCAATGATATTAACGTACAAAACTAGATTTTGCTAGACTCAAAGAGAGCCGCTTCAGTTGCACTGTTAATTATTCGTTTGTCAAGTAGAGTGATCCTTTATTTACCTATTTTATTTACTTTAATATTATATTATAAAGTGGTCGTTAAGATGTGTACAGTAACCGCCTTTTCCCCTAGTGCACCTCTAGCCTTGTATACCACGCCGCGTTTAAATAACAATGATATATATTGAATCAACTATTAGAAAATGCCACGCCATTTGTAAGATGTAGCGTCTAGAGCCTTAAGAGTATCGCCAACCCTTCACAGTTTTCGTGTTTATGATAGAATTTTCTTTCTGGAGCCTACCTCTTTTTACCTTCTAAATTGTAACGAATTTTTTTGTTATTGGAGTCAAACGCTTCACTATGATATATTTTATGCCTACACGTTTTATTACTTTGAAAAAAGTTATTGAATTCATTATAATAAAGGCTTTTAATAGGCATCGTATGAGAGCAAAAATATGACTGCTTAGGTAGCTTGTAACTTTAAAGTGATATAAAAGACAGAAAATTCTATGATCTGGCAGTGGACAATGGTTATAGTTGGTTCTGTAAAATGTGCAGTGTCAAAACGTTGATATCATCATCATCATCAGCCACAAGACGTTGACTGCTGAACATAGGCCTCCCCCTTAGAACGCCATTCCGAACGACAAGTTGCCAACTGCATCCACTGGTTACTTGTGACTTTCACTATGTTGTCGCTTCACCTAGTGTAAATTATGAATCCAATTACATAAACCGCTGCCAGTTGGTAAAGTACCCAAAATGCTGACCTCATTGCCTCGTTGAATGACAATACTAATGCGCTGACCTAGGTAGAGACCAGCATTTTGGTCTCGAATAGCGTCAACTAGACGCTTTGTTAGGTCTTTTAAAAATAATTTTGCTCCCAGTCCTCAAAGGCCCGAGAGTTTCAACCCCAAAAGGCTCAAACATATAACCGCTATCTAAATTACTATATTCGCGCCTTTGAAGCCTTCAGCTGACTCTGCCGCCTCACCAGCCTTGTTACTAGTAACGGGAAGATGAGACGGTGCAAGAGTGTCGACGCAAGTAGCGTCCTACACTAAAGGCCGCCCCATCTTCCAAGCGATAAGTGTGATGCCGTCGGGTCTCTTACCATCGCTACGCATAAGACCACTCGGTTCTAGAATAGCCGCACAGTTAGCGGTGGTAAGAGCCCGGGGAAGGATATCGTTAAGGCTAGCGTGACGGGGTATCCTGCCCGCACTTTTCGAGCAAGATAGGCCATGGTGGCCGAGCTGGTTGACATTTGCGCCACACTGGCAGCGATGTGGAGCACAACACGTTGCACCCAAGCGAAAGGGGATTGCGATTCTGAATGAATTGTTGTCAAGGAGGGTCCCAGTATTAGACGAAGGGAGTGCCTGTAACCACAAACCTGATTCCCACTCAGAAACCGTTAAGAGACGGGCGCGATCTGATGAGCTGGAGCACCTATTAAGGAGGAGTTTCCGCGCTTGCTCACAGATCGGCCGGTCCCACTGCTTCTGTGAAGATGGATTTTGGGGGTAATCAGTGTTTGGGCAAAGGACTGTCCGCGCAATCCAAGCTTCATTCATATAAGCAATATTAATGACATTTGATGTCTTTGTCAGATTTTTTTCTATTAAGATCTTATTGCTATGAACCGAGGACAGAAACGTGGGAAGAACTACGCCAGATATGGACCAAATACCAAGACAATTCATTCTAATCGGAAGAGAAGCCTGTTTCTACTCTTGATCTGATAAATTTACATTTAAAATTAAAGGCAGTGTCTTTAACAATTTTGTCGAGATGTTCAATAAAATCAGGGAATTTCCAAAGATGCGAACATCGAACAATGTATGTAAATTTGGCAGTATCGTAAAATTGTAAAAGCCATGTGAGTGTTAATTTTAGATAAACGGTCCGAACATTGCAAAAAAATTTGAATTTTTTCTTTAATAAAAAAAGGGAACGATTCGTCCAGTATAGGCGAACCTAGTAAACGCAACGTGCTTTTGTTAACTATTTGGATGTTATGGGCTAATGAATCAAATTTTTGTACCATTAAGTGTTCCGTGGGATGATTATCAGGAATATACAGTTCACATTTTTTGAAAAATTTAATTCTAACCAACATTGTGTAATTCCGATATCAGAAATTCTAAATCTAAAAATAATGTGTTAGCATCGCCACCCAACGTCCCATCATCCAAATACCATATATTGAGTTTATATTGAAGACGTTGAATGGCTAGGCTGAACACAGCGGAACCAAGGGGGTCTCCTTGTTGGCAACCAACGGCGGAGGAAATTTCGTTACCATGATAATTTTGTAGGCGATCCGTAACACTGCCAAAGAAAATAATAAAAAATTGGTATTAATTATTGGCTTTTGTACAAATAGTTTAAAACTTTTTATAGTTTAAGTAAAAATTTTATCATGTTTTATAAGTTTGTGTAATAAATTCTTCATCTAGTAATAAGAAAAAAAAAACAAAATATATATAAACTATACCAAAAATGAAATCCAAACTCGAAGTAGATAGATATTACACCCGTCGAATAACTGAACAGGCAGCAGTTTAACTGGAACTGTCCATTAAGAGTCTATCGCTTGCCAAATATGTAATCAGGGATGTGAATTTCATCATACCTCATATTAGTTATAAAATGTATATATTCAAAAACAATTTGCTTTTCGAAATGTACGAAAATTTAATTTGCATATGGAGAGTTGCTTATCCATTTAATTTATTTTATACTTTCTGTGATACGAATTATATTCTTATATTCGTGAAGTTAGCCGTGGGTAACTCAGACCTAAGCCGGTTCAAATATACAGATCGCATCAGTGTTGTTTTGTCATGTGCGTGCTGTTGAGTCAGTTCAGTCGCTTCAGTTTTATTGAAGAGGGTATTACGATCTGATTTGGCTATAATTTCAGTCCCTTTTCTCAATGGCGCATTTTTATCTGTAAGAAATGTTGAGTTTGATTTTGGACTGATCTGGAAACCGGTTCGCAGGTCTGGCTCAACTCCTTGAGCTGTGAGTTGAGCCGCAGCTTACGAAGATCTATTTCATTACCCATAACTACCTGAAGTACGCCGAATAATATTTCCAATTTCCGTCAGCATTATAGTTTTTAATATATATTTAAATATTTTTTGTGTTGGTTGAAGTTAATATTTTTTTTACAAGTACCGGTCCGTCCGGGCTTCGTCCGGGTGGAACATCATAATTTTTCACAGCGCATGCGATTAAAAATATTTTACGACTAAATTTGTTACACCTTGGATCGGTTTCAATAGGGATTTATAAGGAACTCTATCTTTTTCTAGTAATAAATATGGTCTATGTTATATTCAGTGACAAAGTAGCTATCTAATGGCAAAAGATATTTTTTAAATTAGCCCAGTAGTTTTTAAGTTACGTTACATACTTACATAAATAAAAATCTTTCTTCTTTATAATATTAGAGTAATTTTTTTAGAGGTAATTGAATAACGAAAAAAAACAAGGAAACCAAGCAGATACTAAATGGTTAAAAATATATATATATATATATATATATTAATCTTTCTGCTATATTTTTTTGTTGTCGTAGTCAGTCATTTTGTTAATGTTAATAAAGTCACTTGCCACGTTTAATTAATGTCAATGGTTAAATGGTCTATAGGTATATAAAATCTGTATAAATATTACCCTGCTAACAATATATATATATATATATATATATTGTTAGCAGGGTAATATTTATACAGATTTTTGGAGACTAGGAGTTAATTTTTATGCTTAGCTTCCCCGTCATTACTTATGCTTTAGTTCTCTCCATCCAAAGGTTGCCTGGAAGAGATCGCTATTAGCGATAATGCTGCCGATTTTTGCAATAAACTTAATAAAACTAATGATTACGTTTATTAAGTTTATTGCATTTTAATGTGTGCATAAAATAATGAGTTATATATCTATCTAATTGTATGAAGAGCACGTGGCGTGGTTAGGTTCAAGACTACGATGCAGATGGGAACGATTCAAGTAAGAAGTAACGTTAACAAGAAAAGTTCGCCCGCGTCGGTTGACCGCATTCCAGTCTAGTCTAGTCTAGTCTAACTGTACGTTAGAAACTGCAACTGCAATTGCCCACAGCTGCTTGTTCGCTTTTCTAATTGGAACGGTTTAACTGTAAGCTTACCGCACTCTGTCTGCGCTTTAGCTGAAGATATAGCTAACGGTGCAACAAGTAAAAGGAAAAATTAAACAAGTAGTTAGAAGCGAGTTGGAAAAAACCCGACTGCTAAATCGTTAAACCTGCGTATCATCCTTAATTTCCTTTATTTTTAATTTTCATGTATCCAACGTCACTCTCACGACTAAGACTAATCTATTGACTAATCTATATATATATATATATATATAAAAGGAAGTCGTGTTAGTTACACTATTTATAACTAAAGAACAGCTGAACCAATTTGGTTGAAAATTGTTGGGGAGGTAGCTTAGAACCAGGAGAAGGACATAGGATACTTTTTAACAGACTTCAACAAAAATGGTTCGAAGTTATATTTTAGTTTAGCGGGTGAAAGCGCGGGGCACAGCTAGTTTAAGATAATTCTAGATCCAGATAGTGTTATATTTCCCAGGTAAGAAACATAGATAGATTCATTTTTGTCTTTCTTGAATACACAAAAAAGTTAAATACAAGAGCAAAATTATAACAAAATATAGTGCTACAAGTGGCGACCTAATCGCTAAAAAGCGAACTCTTCCAGGCAACCTTAGGTTGGACAAAATTGTGAAAAAAAAATGAAATAAGACGGGTTATACAATAAAGAATATACTTAATTAACTTAATACACAAAATGTTATAATCAATACATACACTTACTAAACAGTACAATAATATATGATAGTCAAATAAAACAAATAAGCGACGTAGACAATACTCGTAATACACACTCGTACAGCAGACAGCCAACGAACACACAGGCGACAAGTAACACTGTATCAGCTTATCCTTGAAGCAAGTCAATGTTGGGGCTTTTCTTATATCCAGAGGTGAAGCATTCCGAAGCAACACTGACTGGACTGTAAAAGAGTATTTGAAAATGTTTTCCAGCGTGTTGCCATCTTTGGAGTGAGGCTTTCCGACATAGCACGGTTTTACACCATGGGTAAAAATAAACTGGAATATAATCCAGCTTTTAAATACAAAAAAAAGTATGTGTGTTCTGGTTCCTTAGTCGCCGTACAAGGGTGACAAACAGGAATTAATTTTCTTGTCTGTCCCCCTGTAAATATCTCACGGTAACAAACAGAAGAAAAAAAACCTGTCTGTCCCTCACGACTAAAAAGGGGACAGAAATGAACTTTTATTCTTGTGTGTCACCTTGCGGGGACAGATTGGGGTGACGAACAGGAATAAACCGTTGAAAATATTACTGACGCGGTCGTGTTCAACAAATTTACCTAAACACATAAGTATGTTGTTGTCGTATGTACATTGTACGTAATATCTCGTTTTCGGTACATTAAGTAAAGCCGGTCGCAGTACATATAGATTTAGAGATAGCTAGCTAAGTTAAGTACAACAGCAGCCCGATTCATAATTAATTTCAGATCGGATTCGAAAATTTTCCAACAAGAATTATGCAACCTTGCTTGATGATATTAATTTACGAGTATAACATAGAAAAAAGATTGCAATGACACATGACCATTGGATTATAGTCAATTTTTTTTTTTAAATAATATTTTTTTTTGTAAACTTTTTATGTTCGCAAGGACAATACTGTTGAAACGATTAGAATTCTACGTTAACACCAATTTCTGTACTGTTATGCAATTAATGATTATGATTTTTACTAACCTAATGTATTACATTGTCGGTTTCTTTTTGGTAGTATTTTAAATTTATTTGATATTTATTTTATTTATTGTATTAACAAAATAATGTGTTTGTGAAGGTCACTGCACTGAATAAACAACGCTATTTGCACTGTAGTAAGAATTCATTTATTAATAGAAACGTAATAGTACCCTAAGCTCATCTTTATGCAATCGCTTGCGCTATTCAGTCTTGGCCTTCCATTGACGCACGCCATCTAGTAAAGATTTCAAGAACTAAATTTAATTATGATGTTTTCTACTGCGCGCTGTGTTTAGATATAATGCTATATATATATAAAAAAATAGACTTTTGATTGCTTCTACATCGTGTAACAGAAAGTGTGACAATACTTAAGGGTTCTAGCCATCAAAATGAACCTATTGCAGAACAAAAATTTCCATAATTCTAAAAATATACTGTATTAGGTTCTCCATACAAAAATTGGTTACGTGATCGGCCATGTTGTTTAGAGGATTCAATAAAAAAATTAATGTTGCAAAATTTTGTTTTACAATTGTCACCCTTTCTGTTACACGTTATATAGTAGAAATAAAGAAATCCGTCAAAAAATACATAAACGTCATATTGTTGTTCTAAATTTGAAAATTATTGCTTTCCGACTGCCTCAGTTGAGCCATGAGGAGTTCTGAGTAGTCTCAGATTTCGTAACACATAATTCGTGATACTAAGTTTTCGAATCCGATCCTAAAGACATTGTGAATCAGGCTGCAAGAGGCGAGAGTCTGTCGTCTCGTGTTATCAAAGTATGAAGCCAGCAGATTTGGCGCAAATCCGACAAATCTCATTCAATTGTGAAGGATTCACGTTTGTGAACAATACGAACTGTGTTACAGTAAGTCTGTTTAATTTGAGAAAACAAATACACAAAATAGCGATATATAGAGAAGCAAACAAGCTATTTTAAAAAAAGTGATTAGGTACCTACTTTTTTGTGCTTAAAGGAGACCCTTCAAGAATAAATAAATATCACAATCTGGCCTAAAGCTACTAAGTTATTTAAATTTAACTTAAAATTCTACACAATAATGTCTGTAAGAATTTGATCGACAAATTTCTTATTGTTTTGTTAAGGCGAAGGCACTGTTCATGTGTTCTTTAATCTTGTCACTTACTCTATAATTGTTCACTATCACTATATTTAAACACTAACTCAAACGGTTTCGTTCTCTTAACTCTTCTTGCCATGTCAGTGTGGTCGAGGAGCTGGACATCCTCCACATTCACATGTGGTGAACTCGGTTATGATGAGCTTCGGCATTAAAAACCAAACTTATGTACATTTTTTGATGAAATTAAAATCCACCTGTGAACTGTGCTTTACACTTTCCAACGAAACAAATATGTTTATAAATCGGTTCAGCCGTCGATGAGAAATCAGAAAACAAAGAATTTCCATTTGAATACCTCTTCTTTTTTAGAAATAGGTAATTAATATTTATAATTGCATTTTGTTTCGGTATTAGAGTAAGGAAAAAAATATCATAAGGGTGCCTCCTACAAATATGTTTACCTCTACTTTTTATTTCTCTTGCTTTTACTATCCACCCTTCGTTGACACGTGTTTAGAGTTAGCAAGTTGAACCCCTGTCAGAAGAGTTTCGTTGCTTCGTCAAAGTCCTTCGTGCAAAAGTTTTTTTTTAAAGACAAGTTATTTTAATTTGACAGGCGCCATTAATTTTTTTAATTTTTATTTGACATACAAAATTATTAGTACAATTATTATTTACTATAGCTGTTTAGTTGATAGTGTAATATTTTAAGGTATCTTTAATATAAGTCATTATCATTTACGTGCATGGTTGCCTGTAAGAGATTAGTTTAAGCGATAAGGCGGCCATTTAAAAGCTAATATATGTGTATAAGCTTTTCTTTAGTAATATTTTATGTATTGTTACTGGTTTTTAAATAAAGAATTGTCATATCTTATCTCGTGCTCGCACAGCAGAGCTCTAAAGATAGCTATTTAGAATTACCAGCATTTGATTAAATGAATGAATTAATGAATGGTTTCAGTTCTCAGAGACGACTGCTGTCAGACTGTTTTATGTGGGAGGTCGTGGGTGCGTTTCATTGCCTACCTACGACTGTAACTAGTCTGCCCACTGTTACTGCTCGACAACTTTAGACGAAATTAGTAAACTTGCCGCCGCACTACTGCTCTTGGTATCGAACTCTATATCCAAATTATTGCCAAGGGAAACAAAATGACTAACTACGACAACAAAAAAATTATAGCAGAGAGTTTACTTATAGACCATTTGAGATCTTCAGATAATACAAATGCTCCAAACCACCACCAGAGGGCAGCGTTCGCAGTTAGCTGACTTCCGTGGTCGTGCGAGCTTGTGGTCAAATGCCAATTAATAAATAAATAGTATAAAATTAGGTCGGCATCGGGAAAATTTGTTCTCTATCGGTCTGTTCGCTTGCCCTCTTATCATATAAGCCAACCATATTGTAACTTGAAAACCCTGAAGAACCTTCTGGCTACTCAGTTACCTGATATTGTAAAACCACATTTTAATAAGCGAGTTTCAATCATCTTTTTATAGAATTTATACTATAATATTACACATATTTTACCACGCACTTCATCACAGTCGAGTACGGTTCAAAGTTGCACTGCGACGAATGGCGCCCTCAACTGAGTCTATTTAGCTTCATAACGTGGTTATACCCTGGAAGATGCTCGCACACGGCTTTTATAGAATAAAGACAAGTAAATGTTTTAAATAGTCCTCTTATTAGGCCAATCACAACTTGAAAATAAAAATTTAGGCTACCTATCTCATTCTCCATCGTCGTCAGTCGAGCAGCGGTCTAACTAAAGCTCATCTGCCATGCTTCAGTTTTGCCATATAATTATTAAGTCTGACAAACCAAGACCGTAATTCAAATAATCTTCGGGTTGACCTTGACTTTATGCTCCTACCTCGCTTTTATAGAGTCACCGTCGTCTCCTCCATTGGACTGCAGCTGCATCCCTCCCTGCGCCCACGTCACTGTCAGCCAATCTGCAACAATGTACAACTATAAGTACTTTTATCTATAACCAACGCGCGAGCTTCGAGGAAAACTACAACCGACATCAATTTGCCAGACAAGTTCTTTAGTTATTTTGATTTATTAACCAGACTACTTGATCAATTTTGCTAAAATGAGATCTATTGGAAAGAAAGATCTTTCGAACAAAAAAATATTCAAACCAATCTAGAAATCCGGAGCTCCGAACCGATGAATTTAGGTCCCCTTCATTTTGAAGTTAACAAACAGAAACTCTCTTAATACACATGTAGATTATACTCTAGCGGATATAACAACAGGAATTTATCAGCCTATAATTGCTAAAGATTACATAGTGTAAATTATGATTCTCGCACACATAAATGTCATTGTTGTATTTATTTTCCATTTTATTAGTTTCAAAAAGCAGTGACTTGAGTAACAATTAATATTATTATTTTTTAATCAACTCCAAGATTTATTACATTGGAATTGCTAATGCTATTTAAGTTTATGTGAAATAAAGGCAATTGAAAATAAAATAAGCGTACTCTAGCGTAATGGTTGACCGTGCGAGCTAGTGCACGGTCCATGTACGGAGTATGCGGGGTATGAAGCGACGCGCGGGCGCGCGGCACACCCACCCGCTACATCTACCCCGGTTCTCCAGAATATGCATGAAGACTATATGTATAAACGTCTTAGATACGGGCTTCTGTTTTCAAAGTTACAATCTTATGATTGTTTACGTCAAGTTTTCTTACAAACTTGGCTCTCTCTAGATGTTAAGCGATTAATTAACGTGAACAGTCTTTTCGCCCTCTCGTTTAACTAAATAAATTCTATCAAATCTTGTAAATTTTTGAACATCAATCTCTTTTTAAATTAATAGTCGTGTTTCAGGCTTGTACGTAGAAAAAAAAAGATTATTATATTCTTAATGCCGATTGATTATTTGTAAAAAAAAATGCAGTAATGCATAAAACTTTTTAATTTAATTTCAAATTAAAGAATGTAATTTATTGAAATAAATATGACTTAACAAAACTCAAGGATATAATTTCGAGTAAATAATCCTGCCAACATCTATATTAAATACAAAAACTTCCCGTCGCCATCCTGTGCAGATATCGTAAACATTTTCTGAGCAATTTTTATGAAAATCTCGTAGAAAAGCGAGATAAATAAATTCCAAAAGCGAAATAAGTTCCGCCTCCCGTTTCTCATAGAGATCGACTTGTCGTTAATATTTATTTAATATGATATATTGTCTGTTTATTGAATGTGTACGTTAGTAATATATTAGCTTTTCTTCATTATTAGATATATGAGTTGGTATATCGTTTTTTAGGGTTCCGTACTTAAAAGTAAAAAACGAGACCTTATTACTAAGACTTCGCAGTCTGTATCTCATGAACCGTAAAAAAATAACTGGACTGTTATATTTTTACAGATTATGTATTTCTGTTGCCACTATAATAACATCAAATACTAAAAACAGAATAAAATAAATATTTAAGGAGCACTCAAATACAGCAAACGTGATTTTTTGGCCGTTATTTGCTCAATATTAATACCGGCAATAGTTAGAATTTAAGTTAAGTTGTATATTTATTTTAAAAAAATAATAATAAAACAGAATAAAAAAAAAATCAGGGGCTTCCATACAACAAACTTTTTTTTTCTCATAACTTCAAATTTTCTATAGATAACGGTACGGAACCCTACATGCGTTTGTACGACTCACATTTGTCCGATTTTATTTTTTAATATGTTATTCATTTGTAGTGTGAGTCGTTTGTCGATGACCATATAAATTCCACTCCCGTATAAGTTCATAAAATTCTACGAGTACTTACAAGTAGCCAGATATAATTTTTGGTAAATCAGCTTCGTTTGTGTTTTTATTTAATGGCTGCCCAAAACGAGGGTCATATTTAATTTTGTATGTTGGTATGTTTTTCTATCTATAATATGAAAATGAATCACTGAATGTGTTGCTAAGCGGAAATCTCGAGAGCAGCGATACCGATTTTCCTAATTATTTGTTTTGGAATATTTCTTGAAGTACGAGGATGGACCTTACGGAGAGAAAAAAAATAAAAATGCCTGAAAAAGTCTTATAACAACACTTTTCTATACTGCCATACAATCGATTCGTAATAATACTTTAAAGTTAATTTGAACTTTAATACCATAGCATAAAGTTTAAATGTTAGTGGAGAGGTTCCGGGAAGGCAAAACAATTAAGTGACGTTAGTATCGTATAAATATTAATGTCAATATTTGACGCGAATAGCAGATTTTTTTTTTTTTTAATCGACTGTTAGGCGGTACGAAGTTCACTGGGTCAGCTATTTAACTTAAAATTCTACACAATAATGTCTCTAAAAATTTGTCCATAGACACTTTTCTCATTGTCTAGTTTACAAAAAAAAAGCCGAAATGAACCCTGGTATAGGTCTAAGATTCTACAATTTTGAATATTTGATAGCCGTACCGTATAAACTATTCAGGTTTTGCCATTAGGTTTAAAACTGTTTTTGTTGAAAATACCTAAATAAATATGAAAGATATTAAAGCTTCGTAAGTATTTATTTAGCTTGTATGTACAGGGCTATCGGCTAAGCCGAAAAGGGGTCATTATACATACCGTAATGAACAATTTTCACTATGAGATCAATTCTAAATTTAATAAAGGTACGATGTCGTCGACGACCGATAAAATGTTACTATGGAAAAGCTGATTTTTATTTCTCGAATTCAGAGTTGGTACTATGGTGAAAATTGTTTGTAATGATGAGTATACCAACCCCCTTTAGGCTTAGTACACCCCTGACTGATAACCCTGTATTGTTTCTAAAATGTCAACAGTCCTATCAGATATTTAATATGTTTTCAAAATTTTCCTGTCCTTAATTCTTTTCATGTTGGAAATATTTATGTTTTAGTGTCGTACAAACATTAAGAGTGGTTGCCATAACGAGAAATAATATTAGTGACTCTGAAAATACCGTCACATTTCCAATGAAGCTCGATTTTAAATGGGAATCACGTATTTTTATATGATATTAAGTCAAGGTTTGTGGTTTCATTAGGTTATCATAGAATATATTTTTCAAGCAAACGAGTGTTTAGAAGAGACTTCGGAAAAACCTGACTGCAAAATCTTCTTCTTTTTTATTATTTTATTTTGATATACCTAGTATCACTCACACGATTAAGACGAATCTATTGACATCACTCACATAAAAATACGACAAGCTGTTTAAGCTCTAGGACCTGCTAAAGAAATATATATACATACATACACTCGAAAAACATAAGCTTTCTTCTTTCGCAGTCGGGTAAAAAAGAATAATACGAGGTCCATACCTGCTTCAAGGATATACCACAGTTTGAGGTTTGTAATAAATTAATTACATTTCATTGGTTTTTAGCTAAATATTGAGAAGTGGCAATGAAATAAATTTATATTTAATTACTGGGCAAAGGATTCTCTTATTGGTAACGAGGGCAAAGTCTGGCAAAGTTTTCATTAATTTGTTAGTATGTGTGTTGTGTTTAATTGGATGTTGGTACTCGCGTACAGGACGTAATTTTTTTATTATGATGTTTGCTGGTAAACTTCACAGTTAAAAATTCGCGGTTTCAATTTCAATCGGGGAAGTGCCTTTATTATCATAAATGGCTAACTACAACAACAAAGAATATAGCAGAATGATTACCTATAGACCATTTAAGGTCTACAAATACTCCAACCAACAACCAGCGGGCAGCGTGCCTACCATGCCGCATCACCACGCTGAATGGCAGTGCTTATACGTTGGACCAAATAACAACCGGCATTCTGATCACGCGTCGTATCGATCAAACGTTCCGATAAATTTAAAAAAATTAAATAAGCTCCCGGTCTCCATGGCCCTTTCAATTTCAGGGTTTATTTGTCGATATAGTGGGAAGTTTGATAAGACTAAGAAGTTTTGACCGATAAATTTTAATTTGACATTTATTTGTATTACTTTTTTCTTATTTACTAATTTACTTTTTATATTGATATAGAATGTTAAATAAATTATGACTAAATTTTTTTGGAATAAATGTTACTTTTATTTTTATAACAGTGATATGGTTAGGCAATGAATAGTATTCTTTATATAGATAAATTACTGTTCTGTCCACAGATTATTATAGTAAAGGTAATAAATACGTTGTAGGGATTTCTAATTCTATGGCTTATCAAATATTTATGTTAAAAACTCAGCGTTTATTGTTTGTTGTCTTTATGTAGGTAATAATCACATATTTCTAGTTCTGTGTAATGTTTGTTTGCTGTGCCGTTTGTAGTTGATGTTCTGTGACAACCCAATGGAAACAACATATTTTAGTGGCGTAGCATTTGTTGGAATCTTATAAGTACGCCGGCGGTATCTAGTCGCGCAAAGTATGACCAATCATTTATCTAGCCGCAAGAAAAAAGTGCAGGTAGCGAGAAAAAAGCGAGAACATAATTCAATTCGGCAAGCAAAACTTACATTCGTAGTTTGAAGCTTAAAAACATGAGTTCGTTCATTGACATTAACTTTGTTCAAAGATAAAACATGGCAACCCTATCCAGTAGGAGAATGATCTCTAGAATCCTAGATCTTTGACTTCGTTATTATATTGATAAAACGTACTTTTTGATTTCTAAGTCAACGTACAGCATATCTGTAAAGGCCGGCAAACTTTCACAGTATCAGTTTTAGGTCCAAGACACTCGTCTCTTTCTATAGAGCTGTCATTGGTTACCTATATATATATATATATATAAGTTTTAGAATATCTTCTATGTATAGTCAAAGAAAATAAAAAGTAATTCTGATTAAACCAAAAGTAAACCGCATTCTGATAAAATCAATATGACAACAATATTATAGGAAAGTACATACGACCCAAAATAGAATTTTGCAAATCGGTCCTACCCTCTTTGAGATATTGGAGAACAAACATTTAAAAAAAAAACCCAAAAAATTTGAATTTTTTTTTGAAATCGGTTAAAAAACACGCTACATTAGTCGTTCACAGAAATAGTGATATATATTTATCTAGAAAACTAAAATGACAAAACCACAAACCAGTCAAGTTTAGTATACAGTCTAAAATATTTGACAAGGGTCTGACGCACGAAGTTAATGTGTCATTGTAGATTTTTGCATCAGTATATCCTGGCGAGAACTGGCGGGCTGACAGGCGGAAAATGAACAATTTCACGAGACAAGAGTATATTTTAGCGGTAAGGAAAAATAATGGTCATAGCCGTGTTATGAAATTCGTCCTTTTAATATTTCTTGAGATTTTTGTTCGAATACAGGGTTGCGTTCCGTGCCTACACTCTAGGTGCAACTATTCGCTCTTCTCGCGTCCGCGGCCTCACTGTAAATAACAACTGGCATGCAACTGACGCGTTCCGAGCGTCCGTAAGGTGCGACTATATAACGATCAAAATAGCTCGTAAATAACACTCTGACTTTTATCCCACAGTTGAGAATACATGGCTTTAGCAATAAATGCTACTGCCCGTGAACTGTGAGGTCAAGTTGCTGTTAGTGTAAATATTCTACTAACACGTTCGGGCACCGTTAAAAATAACTACACCCTTAGGCATGAGACGCATCCCTGATTCTAATGGGTTATGAGTCTAAAATTAGTGCCAAAGTTGTATCACTCAATGTTTAATCGTATTAGACAATGGTACTGCTATCACTTAAGCAATTAAATTAAAAGTAGAATAATAAATTAGTAGTAGTATTTTAATTAATTATATAAATTGCCTAATAAATAATAATTCAGAAAAACTACTACACCTAACTTAATAATAATAATAAATTAAAAAAAAAACAATTAGTTAAGACTTCATAAAAACCCGATTGCTAAATCGTTAAACCTGTGTCATCCTTAATTTCTTAATTTTTATGTACCCTGTGTCACGTCTAAGACGAAACTATTGACAACACTCACATAAAAATACGACAAGCCGTTTAGGCTCTAGGGCGTGCTAAATATATACAAACATACACTTGAAAATCATACTTTGAGCAAAGAATGCCAGCCAGCTAGCTCTCTTGTCGCCAGTAGCATCTAAGCTTAGAGCAAAAGTTTATACGCCAAGCAGTACGAAAATATATGAAATAAATTAGTTCAGTTTTGTTGAGACTTATTTTTATTAAACCACAAAATTAAAGATAAAAAAAACACAGATTAAAATTTCCCTTCTATTGGGGGTTTATTATTAGATTAGTATATAATAATAAACCTCTAATAGAAGGGAAAGTTCCCAGAATGCTGGCTTGAATTGCCACGTTGTATGGCAATGCTAATTTTTACACCAAAATAAGAGCCAGCATTTTGGTCACATGTCACTTCCACCAGATATATAGTTTGGTATACCGTTGTTTTCTGTAGCCAATAAATTTAACTTTATTCTATTCTATTTCAAAGCATAATTTATAAAATTTCAGAATCACTTAATCTTATAACCAAAAATTTAAAAACTCATAAAAACTTCGAGCTTTCTAAGTAGCAAGAAGGCTATCTGAGTAGCCCGCTTCCTCTTCTTATCTATGATGCTGACTGTAAATATTATACCAATTATCATAATAACTTCATTTATATGATTGTAGTGATATATAATTAAGCCATTTTCTTTATCACAACAATTTCATACGTTTTTTTCCTGAATTACTGTTTCCCGAGCAAAATTTTCCACAATACATTTTACCAACTCTTATGCTGGCGACGGAACCTTTTCTACGACTTCACTTTTTCCATTGCCGTCAAAATTATTGTGTTTTTATACGAGTACATACAATTGTAAGGTTTTCTAATAATTACCCTAAATTTAAGGTAGCTTTACCGGGTAAATGATTTTTCATCAACTGGCCACACTGGTGGCTGCTTGGTGGGGCGCGGCATTCAGAACGGGGGTTGGACGAACGCTCGAAGCGTGCGGACGCATTTTGGTTACCGACTGGTATTTCAAGAAATATAGTCTTTGCCAGTTAAATATTTGAGTTTAATTATAATCTTCGTCGACACCTGCAGTAACGAAAAGGCCGTTTACATCTCAGAAGCCAGGGATAAACCAATAAAAATGTAAGTACACGCCTACAACTTAATTATGACCTATACAGTCCGATTGTTAAGTGTGGTAGTTTGTTTTCTCGATTAAAAGTATATTATAGTGATCCTAACCTAATGTTATAGCAAAAAAATGTTGAAGCCGTCTTGTTACGTGAATCTGTAAATAGACTACCTACATTGAATGCACGATGATTCACGAAATACCACCTACCTTCGAAGTTCGAGCTGATGTCATACTTCCCAAGTAATTTTGAATAGTTTTATCGTATAAACTAAGAAAAATTTATATTGAGGGTAGAAAAAAAAAAAAACAATATTGGGTATCCTGACTGTGGAGACTGGGGGTTTATAAGGGGGGGTCAAAATTTCATTATTTTTTGCGTAGGACGTATAGTTTTCAAGATATTAGGGATTTTGCCCGATTTTGTATCTAATGCACACAATTTCTGTCTACGAGTTTTAGATGATGGAATCAAACGATGTTGGACGGAGAACAGAAACTCCCCGACGCAGCCGATCGCGCTTCAGGCGTAGCCTCACTCGCGGGCGTGATCGCGACTCCAGTCGACGCAGCCGCAGTTACTGCCGTCGGCTACAGGATCGCGAAGAGGCCCTGAAGCAAGAACAGAAGCGGGTTCGCCAGCTGGAGCTCGAGCTGCAACGAGAACGAGAAGCGGAGCAACGTTGTCAGGGGAGCGTGCGCCGCAGGTCACCACAAGGGACGACGCGTGGCAGCCACAGCTGCAGCCGCAGCCGCAGCCGTAGTCGCAGCCGTGGTCGCAGCCGTGGCCACAAACGCGACCGACACCGCAGCAGCAGTCGTGTGCCTGATGGGTACTACCGAGGAGATTCTAAAAAGTTACGTAGTCCATCCTTTTCTACTAAAGACGTAACTCAAATAATTAAGTCTATTAAAGATGTCTTTCCGTCACAGCCGAGCCATAGCTCACAAATTTCGAATAGAGATAGTAAAAATATTATACCTGAGTTTAATCCTTCAGAGAAAAACCAGCGAATGGATATTTGGCTTAAAAAGGTTAATGAATGTGCAATGGTCTACGGCTGGGACGAGAGGAGCACTGTACATTTTGCTATGCAAAAACTGTCTGGATTAGCTAAAATATGGTATGAAAGTCAGAGCTCGATTTTGTATAGCTGGTCGGAATGGCAAACCAAATTGTTAAACGCCTTTCCTTGCGAACAAAATTATGGGCAGTTGCTAGAAGACATGTTAAAGCGCAAAAGTAGAATTAATGAACCCATACAAAACTATTTTTACGAAAAACTTTCCCTACTTAACCAATGCGACATAAGCGGCAAGCGTGCCGTCGACTGCGTTATCCACGGCATAAGTGATAGGACCACGAGATCTAGCGCATTAGCACTACGGTGCGATGAACCTGACGATCTATTGAAGTTCTTAATTAGCAATAATAGGGATCCTTACACTCCTCAACAATTATTTTTGAAGGATCGTAATTTAAATACGAATGACGATAAAGTAAATAATCGCTCTAATATAAAAACCAATCCTGGGTTGTTTTGCTACAATTGCAAAGAGAAAGGGCATCCGTTTTCCAGATGCCCAAAGCCTCTAGTGAAATGCAGTAGTTGTAACAAAGTAGGACATAAAGCTGAACTTTGTCGTTCCAAACAAGAGTCGGCATCGAGGAAATCCGACGAGGTGGCGAACTATGCTCATAAGTAGTTCAAAACCTAACAATAAATTTACAAAAGAAGTAATTGTAGAAGACATGCCGTACCAAGCGTACATTGACCTGGGCAGTGAGGTTACATTAATTGCACAGTCGTGCTTGGCAAAACTCGGGTTGTCTCACGACCAGATTGCATCCACTATGAAAGGTTTCGGCAATAACCTTGTGGGCTCACTGGGCTCTGTAAGGCTAAACGTATCTATAGATGGTGTGGAGGCGACTGTCTGTTGCCGCGTAGTAGAAGACCAGTTCTTAGAGAAGGACTTGCTTATAGGGCAAACCTTCACTGAACAACCTCACGTAGTTGTATATAAAGACGTGAATAGGCTACAATTTATACGCGTTGACTCGGAACTACCTAACTTTATTCAAAATGAAGACGATAAACGGCTTCACAAGGTCATTATTGTAGCACACTGTAACCTTCAAGGGACTGCTAGCGTCAAGGTCAAAACTGAAACCTTATTTACCGGCAGTGTAATAGTTGATACGAAGGTAGTAGGCAAGCTAGGTGAGCAATACATTATTTACGGCGGGGCTTACGAAGTCAAAAACGGTTCATTCTACGTCACAGTGCAACCCTGCGCCGTTCCATGTCAGCTTCAGGAAAGCTCGGTGGTCGCCAGGGCCGAAAGAGTAGAATCGGTTTATAGACTAGTGAGCGGGAAAATTTCTACAACTATGGGCACTCGCACCGAGTCTACCTCAGCTAAGAAATTCGACGAAAGTCTAATACAAATAGGTGAGACTGTTTCCAATGAAGCCAAAACCAAGCTTCTAGACGTGCTACGGCGCCATGAACAGTGTTTTGCACATGGCTTGGCAGACCTTGGATGTACGAACGCAGCAGAAATGAACATAGAGTTGAGCAGCCAGCGCCCCGTAGTTTATAGACCGTATCGCCTGTCTTACCATGAAAGAGAGAAGGTTCGTGAAATGGTCGACGAGATGCTTGAGGCGGGAATTATCCGAGAGTCAACTTCTAACTACGCTAGCCCGATAATACTCGTGCGGAAAAAGAACGGTGGCATACGACTATGCGTAGATTATAGGCTGCTCAATTCCCAGACCATAAAAGAGAGATACCCTATCCCGATAATAGAGGACGAAGTGGCGAGGTTATCGGGACAAGCGTGGTTCATTACACTTGATCTTATGTCAGGTTATTATCAAGTACCGATTGCGGAAGAGAGCAAGCATTTGACTGCTTTTGTGACCCCCGACGGTCACTACGAATATAATCGTATGCCGTTCGGACTAGCAAATGCTCCAGCTGTCTTCCAAAGGATGATGAATCACGTTCTGGGACAGGCTCGATTCAATAAAGCCACAGTGTATTTAGATGATTTGCTAATTTTTGGTGAAACTCCGTTTGAATGTATAACTCGTTTAGAAGAGGTCTTAATATTGTTAGAAAAAGCGCAGTTGAAACTGAATTTATCTAAATGCAGTTTCTTACAAACCAAGATCGACTACTTGGGGTACGAAATTAGCGCGGCTGGTATGCGCCCAGGTTCTGCCAAAATTCAGAGCGTAGTGGATTTTCCCTTGCCACAAAATGTGCACAACGTGCGCCAGTTTTTAGGACTTGTGAGTTATTTCCGGAAATTTATACAGTCATTTGCCCAGATAGCATACCCACTAACTAAGTTGTTAAAGAAGAATGCAACGTGGGAGTGGACGACTGAGCAGGAAAACTCATTCGGTGTCCTGAAGTCCAAACTGATAGAAAGGCCCGTCTTGGCATTGTATGATCCTACAGCCGAGACAGAGCTCCACACAGATGCTAGCAAGGTAGGTATCGGAGGGATATTGCTCCAGCGTCCAATGGGAAGTCAAGACCCATTTCATCCCGTGGCGTATTACAGCCGCCAAACGACCCCAGAAGAAAGAAACTTTCACTCGTACGAGTTAGAAACTCTTGCAGTTATATGCGCTTTGAAGAAGTTTCGGGTGTACCTCTTAGGGAAGCCGTTCAAAGTGGTTACTGATTGCAGCGCGCTGCGCTCTACGTTTGAGAAACGTGACCTCATACCCCGGATTGCCCGCTGGTGGATTGCCTTGCAGGAGTTTGACTGTCATATCGAGTATAGGCCAGGTACAAGAATGGGCCATGTGGATGCCCTTTCCAGGAATCCTACATACGATACGGACACTACAGACCACGTAAGATATCCACCAATACTAGTAATTTCCGACGAGGATTGGTTGCTAACTTTACAACTAGGAGACCCTGACTTGTGTAGGATTAGGGATATTGTCAGCAGTAACCTAGATCCCAAAGAATTAGCTTACATAAGAGACAATTATGTATTAAAGGACAACAAATTATTTAGATGCCTTGGGGGTGATAAGGAGAATGTCAGATGGGTGGTTCCGAAGGGTGCAAGGTGGCAGCTGTGCAAGATGAATCACGATGATATAGGTCACGTAGGTTATGAGAAAACCCTGGAACGCATGAAGAAAAGTTATTGGTTTTCAAAAATGAAACGGTTTACGAAAAAGTACGTTAGTGCATGTATAAATTGTGCCTATGCTAAAAAGGCTGCCAATAGGCGTGAGGGATTGCTACACCCCATAGAAAAAGTTGCGATTCCATTTCACACGTTGCACGTTGACCACCTTGGACCCTTTGTGAAGTCGAAGAGGGGGTTTACACATACGCTAAATGTCGTGGACTCCTTCACTAAGTTCTTGTTTATCAAGCCTGTACGGAGTACTAGTACTCAAAATGTGATAAAAGCATTGCAAGACATTTTCGACATATTTCGAGCACCTGATAGATTGGTTAGCGATCGAGGTTCTTGCTTCACTGCTCATGCATTCCGAAGGTTCTGCCTTGAGCGAGGCATAAAACACGTGTTGAACGCGGTGGCAAGTCCTAGGGCCAACGGTCAAATAGAACGCTACAACAGGACCATACTTGACTGTTTGACAGCCCAAAATTTACGCGACAGTGAGAAGGAATGGGACGGTAAAATTGGAAAAATACAATGGGGCTTGAACAACACGATACAAAAAACTACAGGAAAGACACCAGCTGAAATCATGTTCGGTACAGCAATAAATAGTGAAGTCAACACAGCTTTAAACGCGGTCGTGAATGATACTCGCGAGGTCACTGACTTATCTGATCTCCGTACTGAAGTCAAGGAAAAGATCGATGAAGCCCAAGCTGTTCAAAAGGAGCAGTACGATCGGAATAGGCATGCTGCTCGTATATATAAAAAGGGCGATCTAGTTAAAATAACTAAGGTTGCGTTCCAAGGTAAAGGTCAAAGTACGAAACTAATGCCTTCTTACGAGGGCCCTTTTAGAGTCATTAAGGTTATAGGGAACGATCGTTACAGGGTTGCTCCAATCGCGGGTTTCGAGGGAATAAAAGGGAAGCGCAAAACCACGGTTGCCGCAGATAGAATGAAACCATGGTGTCATGTAGCCTCGTTATGTTTAGATGAAACAGACGATGAACAAAGTGATACTGAATCAATTAACTAATTATGCTCTCAAGTTTTCAAATCCCTTCCGGCCAGCACCAAATTACCCAGAACATAAATGTGATTTTAGCTTAATTTATGTACGTTGTGATTAAATTGGAATGTAATGCGAGGATGTTGTTTTGTGTTGTGCATGTCGGGCGCGAGCTGCAGATACATTCGTGCCTGGCCTGATGCCGCACAAAACAATAGCAAGAATTTATATTCAGAATTTAGATAGCAGGATATTGTGATTTTAGCCCTGTCTGACTGTTGTTTTAAATACATGTTCATGAATTTGAGATAAAATGTGTAAATATCACTTCGAGTTTTGCTAAACAACTTAATATGCTTTAGTATAAAATGATTAAACTGAATGATTCCGATTTTAAGATGACTTTACGATTACAAAGATAGTTATAAGTGGTTATAAGGTTACAAGGTTACAAGGATAGTTATAAGTGGTTACAAGGTTACAAGGTTACAAGGATAGTTATAAGTGGTTACAAGGTTACAAGGTTACAAGGATAGTTATAAGTGTCTCTTTGGTTACAAAGATAAAAATAAGCTATTGTTGAATTGTGTAACGAATTTATTAGTTAATTTACACACACTATGTCTCTTGCTAATTTGTTGATGATGAATAAATTGTAATTAACGGTTTGTTTTATATATTTGCAAATACAACAAAAATACTGTCATTGTTATAACGAGTACCTACTATAAAATTTAATATTGTATAGTATATTAATTGAATGCCTCGTTCTGCCAAGTGTAAGGTTTTATATGGTTCCACCTGGTGCATGCATGGGGACATGCATGTCATCAGGATGGTCGAGTGTAAGGTTTTCTAATAATTACCCTAAATTTAAGGTAGCTTTACCGGGTAAATGATTTTTCATCAACTGGCCACACTGGTGGCTGCTTGGTGGGGCGCGGCATTCAGAACGGGGGTTGGACGAACGCTCGAAGCGTGCGGACGCATTTTGGTTACCGACTGGTATTTCAAGAAATATAGTCTTTGCCAGTTAAATATTTGAGTTTAATTATAATCTTCGTCGACACCTGCAGTAACGAAAAGGCCGTTTACACAATAAAATTAACAAAAAACAACAGAAATACTTCTTTTGTCGCATTTTTGAAATATATTTGACGTCACAGCTCGTGTATATGTCAAATGAAAATATTATGTTCAGAGGTGTGTTACGTAATCCTACTAATAATATAAAGATGTATGTTTGTTATTGTTTCACGCAAAAACTACTGAACCGATTTAGATGATATTTGGTGCGGAGATAGCTTACACCCTGGATAAACACATAGGCTACTTTTTATCCTGTATTAACGCGGGTAACACTTCAGGGCGCAGCTAGCGTGGTTTACATTTTAAATGTCGTATTTAAGACAAGGCAATGTTATTTAATTGTATACCTACACGAGTAGCATATCAGACTGTCAGATTACAGATAGTGAATACAAAGAAAAAAGTTACTTCTTTAACTAATTTATCTTCATAGGTTTTTGGTAACGGTGTAGAGGTGGATTTTTTTCCGACTTCAAATACAGTACGCCTTCATTTTGTAATTAAATGTCATTTTTAACCCTGCTGCTCACTTATTGCCTCTAAGGCGAGACAAAGTTAGCCGGGTCAGTGAGTTAAAATTTAAAAAAATAATTGTAAGTCTGGATCAAACCTCTTGTCGTGTATATCTCGTCAAATAGTAACCAATTGTAACAGTAGCACGTATATGAGGGTAGGTTTTTTTTATCCTACACAACTAGGCATTTGACTACAAGTTCGCACGACTACGGAAGTCAGCGATACTGTAGCCCTAGATGGAGCATGCCTTGTCTGGAATACACTGGCCCTCAAAGAAGGCTACAGGAACAAACTTAGCGGCAGATTTTACAACTTGAGGGTAGTAGATAGCCAGGCGAGCGATAGAAAACACAAGTTTGCCTTCACCAGTAGCTCAGGCTCTTATTGCACGTTTTGTGGGATCGAACCTCGTACCTTTTGCACGGCAATCAACCCCACTAACCACTCGACCATCTTCACTACAACACATTGCAATATTAGCATGGATATGAGGGTAGGTAATATATCGATATTAAGCACATTACTGTGGCACGTAATATCCGAGCGGGTGTCAGCCGGCCATCGTCCCTAACTGCCGATTTATGCACGACACAGCCTGATAGATCACTCGGCGGTTTACTTTAATGTACATGTTACTGAACCTATTATGTGTAATTTTATATTGCCAGTACTTATTACCAACGGCGTTTCTTAATTGAAAAGAGATATTTCAATAATGTTCCATACATTATTGAAATATCTCTTTTCAATTAAGAAACCCCAGCCAGGACAGGATTATTAATCATTATTTTTATCAACCAAATTTGTAAAACGTAACTTATTTGTTGTGTGTGTTTAACCGACTTCAAAAAGAGAAGGTTCTCATTTGGTATCTCGTTGGTATCATTTTTAATGTCTGCTCCCGAATTTCTCAGAAAAGTCTGGAGGGATTTGATGAAAATATTTTTACTTTCCTCCTCTTATTGTTCCCATATTAAAATTGGTAGAGTAGTTTTTTTTTCTACATAACATGAAGTTTTTTTTGACATTCTGTTTTTTTTCACTTTTTGATATAACTTGTTTATACTCGTTTTACAAATTTTCAAAAGGTGTAAAACAAAAGTTAATTCGAACAGTTGTAGAGACAAAATGTGCTTCATAGAAAACTACTAATTGCATTCTTATAATAATTCACATACTAAAAAAAACAAGAATAAATAAAGTTATAAAAAACTAAAACATACTTAGATATTACTGTCTTACTTTAGATTAATTACGTTGTAGTTGTATGTTAAATGTTATAATATCCAGGCATAATTCATAGAAATACCTATCTTCATACCTAACTTCGGTTTCCTCTTGGATGTCCTATGAATGTCTCAAGATCTTGGATTACAAGCTTATAGGTAGATGTCCATGCAAACTATACAGAGTGACTAGGAATATTGCTATTGCTTAGAATAAATTAGTCAAAGCATTAAAACTTAACAATGTACTAGTGTAGATTGTTTAATTTACCTTTATTAAGATAAAATGTCTAACTAGAGAAATAGCAGTAAATCACCTAGGCTGCGTGCTTGTTAGCGACATTAACACGCAAAATGGCAATACTTATACACTGAGCTAGATAAACAACTACCATTCTGGTCACACTTCGCATCAATCAAACGCTCCGATATGTCACGGAAAATAATATGGGCTCGCTTTCCCCACGGCCCTAATTTCTTGACTCAAAATGGCCCAAAGATGGCTTTGGCTTCGAGCATTTAAAATATTATGAGAGTGCTCAGTAGCTACTCTATTCTGAGTCTACAGCTAAGAATTTAGAGAATCATTATGATCAGGGTTGCTTCATTTGTGCTACGTAATCGTCGCTATCGAGCGATCAATGTTGCTCGAACTTGAGTTTACGTGCTGTAGAATTTGTCGCTACGCCTTACGCAGACTTGCACAAACTGTACAAGTTTTCTCTGTATTGTTTGTAAACTACCGGTCTACAAGCCAGCAAAGAGCAGCGTACATTATCACCAGTAAAATAACTACATTGATTTAATACATTTAATTTTAATTACCTTCCTTTTTTTGTATGACCTTGTAACGTGTCCTTGAGTATTATAATGATTGACCGCTCACCCTGTGTAGAACTCTATCTAAAGAGCTTACATTTATGACATCGCCGACCACCGACCCGACCCACGTAGACGTCGGTCTTCATTTCTATAATTATAGACAAAGTGCTAGGGAACAATAGGTGGGCTGTTAACGTGTTATAGTTGTGGCATTTATGTAACTAAAATATTACTGTATTTTTGTTAGAAAGTCGTAGCCTAGAACTTTTAGATCATTAGTACAATTTTATTATTATTGAAGAACACCGCCTAAAGCCGAATCGTTATTAGGGCATCAGTGAGGCCGTGGCCAACACTGAGAGGTTCTTTACAATTGATATATGTACAAAAATATAGTACAAATAATAGGTATCAACGGAAAATGTCAACTACTAGCTGTGCCCCGTGGTTTCACCCGCGCAGTTCTACTAAAATTAAAACAAACTAAAACTAACTTCGAACTATTTTTTGAAGTCGGTTAAAAAGTACCTATCATATGTCCTTCTCCTGGTGCACGACTTTCTTTTATATAGAAGATTTTGAACATATCTGGGCTATTGTTACGAAATTTTGATGATCTTGGAACTGGGCTATGGGAAGAGGTACGGCACCCGCCAATTCTGCCTCTTATCAAAACATTGCGGCGGGTGGTGACTTGCCACTCACTAAACGGGCCCCATTCACATTTATATATTTATGTTTATTCGTTTTTCGTTAATAAGTGGGTTTCCTATATTTAGTGGCAATTCCTAGACAGTTTGAAGTCTTCTCTCATGGCCTATATACTATTATTATATACGCTTCTTTCCATTCCCTAATTTAATTTACGTATTTTCTAGTTACGACTGAATCAATTTCTTCTAGGCAAGCATATCATCGTAAGCCGCATCTTCGTTTGACTGACGTAATCGATCAAAGACAGATAAAATATAAATATAAATAAGCTTCACTATTTTATTTATTTTATTCATAATTTTGTTCATTGACTGTACAGAGTTCATTTCTTTTTAGTATAAGTCAGCCAGTTCATCTCGCGGGATCGGTTCGTAGCGGAATAAGACGTACCTCTCGAAGGTACGTCAGCTATGTTGAGATTGTGATTCTGGACTAACGTATATTTTGGAAATTCTTCGGCAATTTAGTGGTAGGTTAGACGTCTATATTAATGTCTTGTTTATGTGCACAAGTGTGGGCAAGCGATATATAGACGGAATAACGTGGTTTTCGTGTTCGCGGGAAATCACCATAGAAACCCTGGTAAAGTTTCCACCGCTTTACGAGGGTACATGATGTGACTTTAACTTATGACGATAACTTATTACATGAATGAATGAATGAATGTATCTTTATTGCACACCAAACAAAAATAAAAGATACAGCAAGACAAATCTATAAAATGGTAGTAAATTGGGCGCCCTTATTTTCTAAAGCAATTTCTTCCAAGCATTTGATATTTGATTTAGATTGAAAGCTAAAAAATCTTATTGTAAACTGTTTGATGATGGTCGATATTAATTCCGCCTGACAGAGCCTGCATGGCAATGCAGGCTCTGTCAGGCGGAACTAGACTAGAACTAGACGCCGGAAGACAAAGGAACGCACAGTAGATGGTAATCTACTGTGCGTTCCTTTGTCTTCCGGCGTCTAGTCCGCAGATTGCTCTCTACTTCCGCTTTGATTCTAATTGAGAAGTTTTGCGAACCTATAAATTTCATGAACTTTGATAAACTTTGGTATTATGCAGGAGAAATGCCATCAATAATAAGATTTTTATTTATTCAGTTTGTATAGTTCGGTTCAGATTTGCTAAGCCATTTGAAAGCCTCTGATGTACCTGTAAATACTGGGCAAGCAGTTACGTTTGAATAGAAAACCATTAAAATTATAATTTACTAGCTGGTTTAATTATTTTTTGTAACTATTGCTACTTAGTGATAACGTAGCTTTCTAACGGCGAAAGAATTATAGAAATTGGTCTAGTATTTTTAAGTTTATTCTTTACAAAAAAAGATACAAATATTTTCTCATTATAATAAATCAAACATACTATACCGATTTTTAAAATTCTCTAGCCGTTAGAAAGCTACATCACTGAGTAACGTACGCTATAAAAAATAGAGATTTGCGTGTACTATTGCGTAGCCCAGCTAGTTACCTAATAACAAAAACTTAAAACTAAAAAACACTAAAATAACTTTCAATAAGAAAAAATCCATAGAATACATAACTTCACGTTGTAAAACGACTGAAAAATATACGAGTCAGAATTCTAAAGACCCGGACGATTCAAATATCGGACGGAATACATCTCGTAAATCAACTCTACCCCACCACTCCTTTTCACAAAAGTACTTTGACAGTTGAAAACTAACTTTCCAATATAATATCTCTGCAAACTCTCAATATTTTTCAGCATTTACTCGCTAAGTACCAAAGTACCAAACTTGGGAGTAAAGCGTAAAAGGTAAAACTCTCCAAAGCCTCCGAGGTGGAGTTTCGCGTTTTGTTTTACAAAAGGCTTTTACACAAACACAGGTTGAAACAATATATTTTATGTACTTACACGACTTCTTTGTAATTAAAAGTTAGCATTGTTTTGTTTACTGTATTGAGACTGCTCAAAATATGCTTTAGCTACACACGTTTTGAAGGTCGTTAATTTTTTGCTAATTCTTATAGCTGTGTCTATACTAATATTATAAAGGGGTGAGATTTGCATTTTTGTATGTAAAGAATAAAATTAAATCTAGAGGCCTGATTTCAAAAAATATTTCGCAGTTATAAAGTTACTTAGTAACATAGGCTGTAAAAAAATGGCCAGAAGCGAGTTCGTTTAGGCTCTAAAGCGTGTCAAAAAATATATACATTCATACTCGTACATACACTCAAAAAACATAACCCTCCTTCTTTCGCAGTCGCGTAAAAATAAAGATCCGAGGGTAACACCGCATCTAACGTGAGCGCCTAACGGTGTGTTCCGTCAAGCTTCCTTGAGAACCAGAGCATTCCAGACTAAGCATGCACCATCTAGGCCTACAGTATCGCAGACTTCCGTGGTCTTGCGAACTAGTGGTTAAATACCTAGCTGTGTAGAATATAAAAAAACTGACGACGAGCTATGCCGCCGGCAGACCTACGACAAACTATCAGCTGCCCATGTAAGTTTTTGTTACTCTCCCGTCACGTCGGATTTGCATTCACCAGGATATAACCATATTCAAAAAATACAGTCCACTCGAATAAATAAATTACCTACCTTTGTGTAATCAAACTTGTTAATATCAATACTAAAAACAGCTACATACAAAACGTATAAATAAACCTATCATAGCCAACGCCTACACATCCCACATATAACTTTCATACAATAGTCCGAAGTTTAATTTAAAAAACTATTCAAACTGTATTGTTCGAAAGTAATAATGAAACAATAACAATATACAGCGGCTTCTCTATTAATATATTGTCAGAGTAATCGATACTCTTCATTCAGTTCATGTAATGTACAGTTTACACGGGAATTAATGATCGCCACTAAAAAGAAATCATAGGCGTCGGAGTTCTTTGTCCAGTTTGATTTCTCTGAAGTGGAAAGTCTCTCACTGCATCTGCTTGGTTTTATGCCACAAGTAAAATTTTAAATAACAAATAAAATCCGACATATATGTTGACGCTATTCGATTCTTTTTTTGCTGGGCACGCTGCCCTCTGGTGGTGGGTCTAGATCTTATATAGTATAAAGGTAATCTTTCAGCTATATTTTTTTTTGTTGTAAATAGTTTCATGTTGAAAATTCCTTCGAAAGACAAGTATTACTTGTAGAAATTTAATCATTTAGATTGTGTCTATGTCTACGACCCATATCCTTTCTGTATGGAATAGCTGTTTTTTTTTTCTTGAATGCGGAGTTGGTCCCATAGTGCAAGTTGTTCCTTAGGATGGATACAGTGACCCTAGCCGATATTCCTGTATATATATTTTAGCAGAATTATATAACAATTCCCTCAGCTTTCAGGACATCCATCCGTAAGTTTATACTATCCGTCCGTAAGGCTATACGTATAGTATATGACGTCATCAGTCGCCGGAGATTCTTGGGTTTATGCACGATTTTATTAGATTGTTGCAAATTAATCACGGACTTGGGGAGGATATTATACCCTCCTAGCTAGTGAGGGAGTAGTGAGGGAAGTGAGAGTAGTGAGGGTAGGCGGAGGCCCTTTGAATATTTGTGTAGAAAACATTACTATAAGTCGCCAGTTTACGATAGATATTAGGTAGAATGACTTTTTTTTTTACCCGTCTTTGATAAAGAAGATTCTTAATTCGTCATAATGTTTTTTTTTATGTATGATTCCCGATTGCTCATGGCCTAAGTAATGGCCAGAATTATTTTGAGTTATTTTTTTATTAGTTTTTTTTTTAAGTTGGGTATGGTTTGTGATATAAAGCAGTTGTTAAATTTAGTTTTCTTTGTTACGTTGTTTTCTTTTATAAATATATTTAATTATATTTTGTTTTATATTTGATTATTTTGGCTTTTGTTGTAAAAAATATGTTTTTTTATGTGTTCTATATATTTTATCAAAGTCGGTGTACGAGTTTGGTTTATAAGTTATCATTTTTGAAAAAAAAAATGTATATCGCATATAGTAATGTACGCGGTACCATCTTCTATACGTACGAACAAACCAACAGGTAACTACAAATGTTGCCCGACTACAAATAAGCAGAGACGCTTCTCTCACTTGTTCCAAAACAAGTCCTATAAAAAAAGCGATTACAGACTTTTACCAGTTATTTTTACCATTAGATTGTTACCAGTTATTTTTACGATTAGATTTATACCAGTTATTTTTACCATTAGATTTGTACCAGTTATTTTTACCATTAGATTTTTACCAGTTATTTCGACTCAACAACTAAACCTCTAGATCGATTATGATAAAATTTAAATGTCTCTAAAAATATGCTCTTTCAAATTAATAAAAAAATAATTTTTCAAATCGGTTCTTCAGGCGTCTCCGACAAAAAATATACCCCTCGAATTAGTACCCCCCGTCATTGAAAGTCAATAATCCCGTACTAAATGTCCGATTACCTAGCCAAGACACAGTCCCCACAATAAGTCCCTCTCCCTTTCCTCTCGGAGTGCCATTTCCTCGGTGATGTCAATAGGTATATTCCATTCGTATTTTACCTAAATCGACGATTGCTCGATCCACTCCACTGAACATATGCTGGCCCTTAACCATTCGACGTTCGAGTATAAAATATACAGAACCCAATTCGGCGAGTCACACTGACTAAACTAAAAGTTCCTAAAATTATATCTATCCTTTTCTCACTTGTGGAAACATAAAGAGAGGAGACAATTTTAGAACTGTCAAATTAGGTTAGTTTTGACATTTTGACTAACAAAACATTAACTAGTTTAAAGTAGTTTGCTCGGTTAGCAGGTCAGATCTGGTGACTTAGCAAAGGACAATCCGCATTCGTATTGAAAATAAACGCGCCACAAACTTGGCTCTACTTATAAACGACATTTATGTGAAAATAGCTGACGGTGTTTTTATTTAATTTTTCATTTGATTATCGAGATAACTACTCTTTTGGAAGTCGGTTAAATAGTATCTTATGTCCTTTCCTGGGGTCCAATCTACCTGTGTACCAAGTTTCATCCAGATTGGTTCAGCCGTTTTGGCGTGAAAGCGATACAGACAGACAGAGTTCCTTTCGCATTTATAATATTAACTTAGAATAATAATTAATAATATATGATAACGGAACAATATTTGCATAATCAGAAAAATATATGTCGAGAAAAAAATACCTACGCAAAATACAAAAACAATAATAAAATCATATATTACTTTTGCCGAATGTACGAACTAAAAACCCAAATAAAGTCGACCTACGGTAGTTGTGTCTCTGAAGGGTTATTCTACTCATGGCTGAGTACGTCGGAGGTCCCTTAGTATATAGAGGGTCACCCTGACCTCTCACGTTACTCCCATAATGCGGTCATTCGAATAACCATAAGGTATTTTAAGAGGTTTCTGAACGCATAGAGTCCTACTCTACTGAGCAAAGGACTTGTATTTATTGATAAGAAGTTAAACTTATACATTTACAAAATATGGGAACTAGCTGCAGCATGCGGTGTTACCCGCGTTAATACAAGATAAAAAGTGGCGTATGTGTTAATCCAGGGTCAAAGCTATCACCGTACCAAATTTCATACAAAACGGCTCAGCAGTTTTTGCGAAAAGAGTTTTTTAGAAAATTAACTGCCACTTGCTTAAAAAGTAAACGAAAACATCGCGAAGAAATCTGCTTGACAAAGAAGGTTAATAACTTTAGAAAGCAAGCGAATTAAAAACAAACTCGCAATTCTGATCTGGCAACGTTATTGTACAATTATTATTATTGTACTCTGTCGAGTCAGGTTATTTTTTTAACTGTCATTGATAATGTGAGTATGTTTGTATAGATGTTGGTACACACGTATGTAAGTTGATTTACGTCGGGAGTGAAAAATACTACAAACTGAGCACAGCTTTCTTCTTTGAAGGCGGAAAAAAATTAATCAGATCGGTATTTTTAATTTCCATGTAGCGTTTTTAACCTTTCCTCCTACATTAGCAAATAGTTGGAAAACCCATTTATACTTGCCTCATTGCTCCCAGCCAAGGGAATATTTTTATCACGAGGCTAGAGCAAGACAGATAGTGGATGTTACAATAGGAGCGAACGAGTTGCAAGATGTCAAGTGGTTACTCGAAAGATAGGGTTGTTGCCTAGGAAGTTATTTTAGTTCTCGGAAAAACGAAATGAGTTTTCTATGGTATTGATATCTATCAAGTAATATCTACGAAATTACTAAATATATATATATATATATATATACATTTAATTTTGTATTGGATTGTGAACTAACAATAGTTTACATGTAGCACACGACAATGTCGCAATTTTCAGCCTCTGAGTAACAATTAAAAATCTTTTAATTCGGTCGACACTCAAAACTAGGTAAAAAAATATCTTCGTATTAAAAAAAAATATTTAATTAAAATTGATCCAGCCATATCTAAGACATACCTAAATAAAAATAATCCGACGAATCGAGAACCTAATGTTTTTCTGAGGTGTGATGAAAATTTTAAATTTAAGTAAACCTTCCGCTAAATTTTTGTAGGTTCTCGTAGATATTAGATATATTTATTTTTTGATCCGCTTAACTTATACCGAGAATATTAAAGTATAACTCAGATCCAAGAAAAGCAATATAGTCCGTAATCCAGCCTTTGTACCTTCAAGTTTCCATCAACCTCCTGTTCCTGGGAATGATTAAAAATGTACTGAAAATATACATTTTTTACGATGTTCATGTTAAAGATTAAAGACAATAAAAATATATAGAAAACACATTAGTAGTTTGGAGTCGAAATTGTCTTATTTCCCAATACTAAAACTAATCGAAGCACTTTTTAATGCAAAACTTGTCAGTAAACGTCATGCATGAAAAAAGTGAAACTAAGAGCAAGCGATTGCAACGATATTAGACAGTCCGCCGCTTCAACGCTGTCAAAATAGACGCCATTGCTTGTTCTCGTTTTATGACGTTTAATGCATGAAAAAAGTGAAACTAAGAGCAAGCGATTGCAACGATATTAGACAGTCCGCTGCTTCAACGCTGTCAAAATAGACGCCATTGCTTGTTCTCGTTTTATGACGTTTAATGCATGAAAAAAGTGAAACTAAGAGCAAGCGATTGCAACGATATTAGACAGTCCGCCGCTTCAACGCTGTCAAAATAGACGCCATTGCTTGTTCTCGTTTTATGACGTTTAATGCATGAAAAAAGTGAAACTAAGAGCAAGCGATTGCAACGATATTAGACAGTCCGCCGCTTCAACGCTGTCAAAATAGACGCCATTGCTTGTTCTCGTTTTCATCTCTTTCATGAAGATTGGGTCTCAAGTTGCTGGTTTTTGTCTGGATCAACGTAATATCACTGTCGTTCAATCTCATATTAATAAATTATAATAGATAAACATATCATAATAAAACTTTTGTCCTGTCGCTTGATTATTGGTGGATATATATTACTAATGATATTAAGTAATCGTATATAAATGAGATTTAATTATTTTTTTAAAGTAATTATTAATTCAAATAAGACTTGCCTGTAACGAACTTTATTTAGAGGTCAATAAATATTACTTTACTTTACTTTTTTGTGACTCAGATCAGTCTCAAATTATGCGAGTAATAATTAAATTGAAGCCATATAATCATTAAGTCTATCAAATTAGCAAGCTATTCGTAGATGTTGTTAAACATGCATTTACTATGCTTCACGTATAAGTTCAGCGACATGTCTTCAAGTACACAGTTTAATTTGTCTGCTTGTGAGCGTCTCATGGCTCAATAACTCTAACTACGTCTCATAAGGGTCACCTTCTATTGAAGTTTTACACGACATTTGTATATAGATCTATATTAATACTATAAAGAGGAAAGATTTGGATTTCACCCAACTGCGGAAGAAGGAGGGTTATATTCTTCGAGTGTATGTATGTATGTATATTTCTTTGGCACGCCCTACAGCCTAATCGGCTTGTCGTATTTTTATGTGAGCGGTGACAATAGATTCGTCCTAGTCGTGAGAGTGACACAGAGTACGTCAATATAAAAAAATAATAATTGAAGAGAGTTTATCGATTTATCAGTCTGGCTTTTTTCAAACTCGCTGCAAACTGCTTCTTGTATGTATGGAATAAATTTAAAAATTACTGAATTGATTTCATAAATGATGTCGCCGTTAGAAATCTTTATTATCCAGGAGTAACATAGGCTACATTTATTACTAGACAAAATTTAAGATCCTTAGAAATCTTTACTAAAACCAACCCAAGGTGTAAAAACATTGCCCACCAATGCGAAACCAACTCAAGTTGATAAATCTGTTGCCAAGCACCTAACCGCGTGTTCCGGCAGCCTTTCTAGAGAGCTAGTGTATTCCAGACTAAGCATGCTCCATCTAGGGCTACAGTATCGCTGACTTCCGTGGTCGTATGAGCTTGTGGTTAAATGCCTAGCTGTGTAGGAAAAAAAAGTGCCTGTACGTTAGTTTACCAATAAATAAATATCTGAATCTGTAATATTTACTTCTGTCTTGACCCCCACATAGACGTTCAGACGTCCATAGGCCACGATAGTTACATCGCCACCCCGTCTCAGACGTTACTCGTCCGCTTCAATGGAAGGTTCCCCTAACACATTTATCTCGCGGTCGTTAAACGAATCTCTAATTAGAGACGAGCTCCGAGTAAACGCGCAAGTTGGGAGCGAGTGATAAGTAAAGCCTACTATCGTACAACGCAGAAGTATATTAAGTGCCAAATTTATATTTATCCGCATTTTGGTCTTTTGTATACTGATTTTTTTAAATTATTGATACAAGGAGGAGAATCTCAAATCGTTTGAATATTTTGATGTGTGTTCTCCGATAATTTGAAGATAGATAGAAAGATTTGTATCAGAAGGTACTTGTATGTTTTCCTGTTGTTAAGGTAGACGGAATTTCACGCGTACCTCATTGTTGGAAAGGTGAATGCGAGACGTGTCATCGTCGAAGACACGAACGACTCATTTCATCCCTGACAAAGTTCACCGAATGTGAACGAAACTATAGTTGGACCTTACCATCAATCAGGTAAGCGTGAAAACCCGTTGTCTAAAACAATATGGATCAAACACGCGTTAATTTTCTAAATATGTTTTGGTTCATAACTTGCTTTAGCAACCATGTATAAACGACTTCAAGGAAACCCGACTGCAAACACTTTAGGACGCAGCATTGAAACGAGCGAAACCGCGGGATTCAACCTATATAGCCTACTACCAAACGGATAGAGACAAATACAATTTCGTCAAAAAACATTACATGTACAAAAATACGTATTGTATGTTTGTTATACTTTACAAAGTTGTGAAATCTAATGTAAACCAAGTCGGTTAATTAATTCAGTATTTGATTATGTATGGGAGAAACTTTACAACTACTCCGTCTTAAATAATATCCTGCTAATATAAAGCTTACAAATTTTTCAGGTAACTATGTCAATATTATTAATTATTTTTTTATAATTATAGTGATATTTTAACGTTACAAAATTTATAATACATTCCTCCTTTTTATTTTTTTTCTCTCTTTCGCTGTTTTATTTTTATTTATAGTGTTATACATTTTGATAAGTTAATATTTTTTATTGTATACCCCGTCCCTTACTGTATTTATGTTGTAAATGGTCTCCATCCTAAGGTTGCCTAGAAGAGATCGCTTTGTGACACTAGATGTAAGATTTTACCTGTATATTTGATATTTGTGTGTCTGCAATAAAGAGTCAGTTCAAACCATAAGAGTTAAAATATATACAAATATACATTTCAAAAATCTAACCATCCGTTTCAAAAGTAAGAAAAATACCATTTTAATGTTCTCCGAGTTTGTATTCACACGTGTACAATAGCGAGGCACATTTTGATAACATTTAATTAAATCTCTCGTTTGTTGAACAGAACGATGCGCTTATCTCTCGGAAATTAAATTTTAGACACCGTTTTAGAAGTCGAAACGCTTAGCTTTTTCAATTATATGAGAGTTATTAATGTTATTTTTGCTTTTACAAGGTGGCTTTTAGCTGGGTATGGGTTTGAATATCAGAAATTCATAATGAAATATTTTGCGTGAACGCGTGAAATATCTTATCTATTAGCGACATGATTTTTGTAATGGTGATATTTCCATGTTGAATAGCAAAGAAATCTAAAATTGTTTTTTCTTCATGTCATTATTCAAATAAGCAACAAAAATATTACTATGATTATCGTATATAAAAATTATAATGATATTTATGAAAAATATTTACTATAATATACTAATTAGTGTACGTCATATTTTTCCATTTTTCCCTCAACTCGCCTCCGATCATTTTTCTATATGGGCAAATGCTCAAAACGTACAGTTCCAGCACGGGAAGACAGAAGGTTTAAGTGGGAGTCTCACCCACTAAAACCCCACGGAGTCCCGCCAAACTTTAACATAAAGGAAGAAAAAAGTATATTTATTCATTTTACGTGATTAGTTAATAGAATGGCTTCTTCACAGTTAAAGAAATTAGGTAAAATCTTCCTTTTTTTAACCCCCGATGCAAAAACGATAGGATGTCATAAATTTGACGTGTGTGTGCCTCTGTCAGTGGCATCGTAGCTCCCACACGGATGGACCGATTGATTTTGATTTTTTGCTTGAAAGTTATATTAGTCGGGAGTGTTCTTAGCTATGTTTGATGAAAATCGGTGCAATATGGCCGCCGGCACAAAATGTCAGATTACAATTTTTTTCACAACTCCCCCAATAAGAGTTTTAAATAGAAGGCTTGACTGGTAGAATATGCACTAAGATAATTTCAAATTCAAGATAAATTAACTAAAATTTACATTTTACTTGTTAATACTTTTCTTTCAATTTTATGTATATTTTTACTTCATATACTATTTCGACTGTATTATCTATCAAAGATTTTGAATACAAAATTAAAGTGAGGACAATTAGGCAAAATAATTTCTTAGTATTCGTATTTCATGAATTATAAATTTTAAACTTACTATTCGTAACTTTATAAACACTATGGAGACTGAACAAGATATAACGACAATGAAAGCTTCTCATTTATTTTCATAATTTGAGTCCATAAATTCCCAAACAGGGCCAGAAGACTCGCGAGCTCGTTTAATGTATCATTTGTTCAGAATATTCTAAAAGTCGCCAGAAATAAGGTTATTGACACAATTTATTACAAAGCTTGTGCTCGAACCTAGGAAAGATTTCATCTACTTTTTAATCGTTAGCAAACACGTATCTCAATTTTATGAGAAATGGATGGACTTTTTGATTTATCCCAGATTTTTTTTATAAAATTTAATACAGTAGCTTTTTTAATCAATATAACTTCTAATTTTCTTTGATTTTGATTTGATTAGATGGGATTCTGACTTTTCAGCTAAAACCATACAATAAAGATTCGGAAAATGAAGGGTCAAGCTATAATTTGTATGTCTTGTATTTTCGACATATTTATAAAATTAAAAAAAATTATATTTCTTTTTACTGTAGTTATATTATTTTTAAAATAGATCAAAATTATAATTTTGTATGGATTTTAGCATATACAAAAATAAAACAAATTTCTGTATTATGATGTTAGAAGTGAAATAGAACTAAATTAGATTTTTTAACTTTTTTTGTTTATCTGTTTGTACGGGCTAATCTCCGAAACGCCTGTCCGATTTAAATGAAATTTTGCACAGTAGCTTACTTTTGATCGCGGTAAATTAGTCGCTGAGACGAAGTCGCAGGCATCAGCTAGGCTAAAATAAGTAAATTAATAATAATAATAAGAGACTCTCGCGTGGTTGGATTCAAGGCTCGGATACAGAGGGCGGCGATCCTCGAAACAGCACCTATTGTTCGGAGGTTCCTCTCTCTGTACTCCCTACCACTACACAATTTTATGTATTGAATGTGTATTGTAAAGAATTTATTCTTAAGAAATTAAATGAATACAGAGTAATAATAATTAATCTCGCCATTTCTATAGCTCCAACAAGCGAGTTTGTCCGGCATTCAGTGATTCCTAAATGAGGAAATGAGATCTCGGAAACACAAAGTAACTTTGATTCGGTTAAGTTTTGAAATACTCAAACTCGTCCTGATGGGATTAATTAATATCCTTCGTTGGTATCACAGAGTTTTCGTACAGAGATCATACAATTTAGCATTATTTTTGTATGGGCGAAGTTGCTAACTGCTTTCTTTGACGTCTGTTTCTAGGCGGTTTAGAAGCATTTAACTAGGTTTACGGTCGTTTTGCTTTTATTCTTTTAATTATACAAACAACCAGGAAGTTAATTTAATTTACCTTTTTACGTCCAAGCAAGCGTGCATCCATCTTTAGTGCCAAGGGAAGGGTGGGTCACATAGTTTTGTTTTAACATTTTCGATGCGTTCGTTCCCAAATAATGCGTTTGCCATCATATATAATATTATATTAAATTAATTATAAATTGAAAGTAATTACATATAATCTATATTGTGACAAAAATAAATATAAAAACTGATTGTGTCAGCTTAAACGTTTTCAGCTTAGGTCCTGGACCCAACCCAGCCCATTGACTCCTATGACCCCCCTGGGGAGACGCCCTTGCGTCCCAGGGTAAAGTTCAGTTGTAAATACCTTTCCACAGTCAAACAATTACGACCTGACAATATAGCTGATTAATACACACATCATTGGCAATAATTATCAAACTGTTACATTAGTACAAATATTAGATTAGGTATTCAATTATTTTTTTGTGTTTTCTGCTTTTATCCGCAATCAGTTTATATTATAAGCGGATGTAGTGAGTGTATCATCATGTGTCCAGTGTGCCGTCCAGTGAGAGCATCTCCTGATCTTCATCTCTGAACCCCGCGATCACTCGCTGGGTGTCACGTGTTTTCGCTTCAGCCGTGGAGTGTAGGCTCGTGTTTTTAATTCGCTGGCCAATTGATAAGCGATGCCTGTACGATTTAGAAGCGTTTGTAACTTCTACATTAACTGTGCTTATATTCAGATTTTTGTGAATTTCAGTGTTAGTTGTGTACCAAGATACGCCGCTTATTGTCCTTAGAATCGTGTTCTGCATTATTTGAATTATTGTTATGTTGGATTTTGCAGCTGTTCCCCATAATTGGACACCGTACATCCATATTGGTTTCAGCACGCTTTTGTATATCAGGAGTTTATTGTCTGTCGACAATTTGCTATTTCGGCCAAGGAGCCAGGAGTATGCATGATACCTTATTTTGAGAGCTTCTCTTTTCATTAGAATGTGGTGCTTCCAGGTCATGCGTCGGTCCAAATGAACGCCTAAGTACTTAATTTGTTCTTGGTGCGGTAATGTCACACTTTCTAGTTGTACAGGTGGACAATTTCCTTTTCGAAGAGTAAAAGTCACTTGGACAGATTTTATCGCACTTGCTTTTACTCTCCATTTTCTTAACCAGGATGTTATTTGCAGATGCATCTTTAGGATCGACGTTGCTTGCGAGAATAGCAGTGTCCTCCGCAAATGTTGCTGTGGTAACTTTTTCTACTTGAGGAAGGTCGGCTGTGTATATAGTGTATAAGACCGGTCCCAACACTGACCCCTGCGGAACTCCGGCTTTAATTTCATAAAATGGTGATGAGGCACTCATCTCTCGTACCTGAAATAGTCTATCCCACAGGTAAGATTGTATAAGAAAAAAGTAGCTGTGTGGTAAATAAGATTTTATTTTGTAGAGTAGTCCCTTGTGCCAGACTTTGTCGAACGCAAATCAGGAATTATTTCGTTCTCTTCTAGTATCGAAGTTAGTCTTTGAAGCAATATTTTCTCGAATACTTTAGACATGGTTGGTAGAATACTGATTGGTCTATATGAACTGACTTCATATGGTGGTTTACCCGGTTTGTGTATCATTAATATAGATGAAACTTTCCATAGTTGCGGAAAATACTGGACTCTCAGCATACCGTTAAAAACCATTGTAAGAAACACTATTGCTTTCCTTGGTAGGTTTTTCAGTATCTCTTTGGTTATTAAGTCAAATCCTGGAGCTTTTTTGTCTTTTAGTTCCCGGATTGTTTTCCAGACTTCCCTAACAGTTACCGGCTTTGGAGGTGAGGATAGTTGTAGATCTTGGCCCAGTACCGAGTTGACCAAATTGTCTGCTGATTCGTCAAGAGACTCATTCGGAGTGAACACCTGGGACAAGTGCGATGCAAATACATTGGCTTTCTCCTGTGCAGTTCTTGCCCAAACATCAGTTTTAAGGGGCGGTTTCATAGTTTGTGGCTGGTTCATGTTTCTGGTGAATTTCCATAGTGACTAATTTGTAGCAGCAGTGCCTGTAATAGACTCCAACTTGGCAGAAAGTGTGTTGTCGTGCCACTCGCGTATCGTTCTTTTTAAAGAATTAGAACATTCTTCCAGAACTTTTTTATCCTCGTATAGGCGACTTTGTTGCCACACTCTCCGATTTTTCCTCTTATCTTTTATCATATTTTTAATATGGAGTGGAATTAATATTCCACTCCATATAGTATATAACGACACAAATACAGGAAGCTTGCTGGCGATCTACTCCAATAGTCAAACATGTTAGAAGGGATAATTCCCTTGAAACATGAACATGTTACATGAAACATGAACATGTTAGAAGGGATAATTCCCTTCTAACATGTTTGACTATTGGAGTAGACTGCCAGCAAGCTTCCTGTATTAGTGTCGTTATATACTTGACGGCGCTTTTTATCTCATCTTTGGTTTTTTGAGCAATTTTTAAACAAATGTTGGTTCCTAATTATTCATGAAATGAATCCCAGTCAGTATTTTTATTGTAAAGCATTTCATTTTCAGCATACTCTATTAGGAGACTACTATAAGTGAGGAGCACCGGAGTGTGATCGGAATTGCCATCAAGACAAGATTCCACTTTAAAATAGTGTCCTGTCAATCCCTTGGAGATAAAAAAGTCAAGTAGGTCTGGCTTTTTCATTGGATCACTTGGCCAATATGTATGTTCCTCTTTTGTTAGTGCTGTAAGGTTGTTTTTGTCAGTGCACATTTTTAGTTGCCTCCCTCTTGTGCTGCTGACCCTAGATCCCTAATGAACGTGTTTTGCATTCCAGTCTCCCCCAGCGATAAAGCGATTACCGAGAGTTTCGAAGAATTTGGAGAATTGATCTTCAGTTATTTTGTGTTTCGGCGGGCAATATACAGTGGAGAAGTTATTGGGCCTGCTTCTTCTACTACACATACTGAACAAGCCTGTATATGTTCAGTTTTATATTCTGGGAGCTGATAATAATTTACAGTTTTCTTTATCAAGTGGGCAGAACCTGCATGAGCGGTGCCGTCGGGATGATTTGTGAAGTAGGTATAGAAATCATCAATTTTAACACAGGTGTTTATAGTACCATGTGCTTCTGATATAAGGACTATGTCTAATTTGTGATTTTTTATTAGTAAGTCTAAATCTGATGTATTAGATGACAGTCCATTTATGTTCCACGTGGCTAATCTGAGCATAATCATTTCGAGATCTTGTCTATGAGTTTTACTATGAGACTCATGAGAGTACTCATTTGTTGTAGGATAAGGTCAAATCTTTCAGCTTGCTTTACAAGCATTATTTCTATAGTGGTAGAAGAGTTTTGCTTTCTATGTTCAGGAACATTGAAGAGTAGGATTGGGCCATCATTGGAACTTGTTTTGGCCACCGGTTTTTCTTGAGCCACTTGGCTATATATTTTTTGCCTATTGTTGGTGTTAGTGTGTTGCTCTAGGCGTTGATCTTTTGTGGTAGTTATCTCATTCTTTTCAAATAATTCACTGTGGTTAACTATGTCTTGTATAGGGGTCCTTTTTTGGGGTGTTTGTTTATTCTGTCTTACTGTAGTTGGTGCTTTTAATGCAGACTGTTTTTTATTCTCACCTTGTTCTTTGTGGTTATTATTTATCTGTTTAGAACGCCTTGCAATGATTTCCTTGTATACTTCACATCCCTTATAGTTGGCTGGATGGGCTCCCTGGCATAGCGCACAGCATGCTGGTGAATTGCGATCTTGTTTGGGACAGTCCGTCGTTTTATGAGATTCAGCGCATTTCACACATTTGTAAGGAAGCATACTATCATTTTTTGAATGTCCATATTGTTGGCATCTCTGACACTGTACAATTGTGTTTCTTTTCCTTGGGTCTTCGATTTTTACTGATTGATAATAAATATATTTTAAACTTTTTACTTTAATGTTGTTTGGACTTAGCAGAAGTGTAGCAAAGAATGTAAAATATTATTTGGTATTCAATTTGACTGCATTTTTTTTGCTTGTTACTTACTTAATTTCTCGGAGGCGGGTGCACCGATTTGAAAAATATTCTTTGTTTGAAAGAAGGCACTTCCCATTATAATTATATCATAATTATAATGGGAAGTGGGAAGTTTTAAATAACTGAAATACTTCTATTTTCGCTTGCCGTAATGGATGTCAGTCATGATAAAAAAAAAGAAATTATGTAAATTACAATAAATAGCCAAGTCAAGATCTGCTTTGAGCCGGGATTTTTTTGCGGAACACTGTCATAAATAAAAATCTATAATAATAAAAAACGGTTTAGTGGTAATCGTTTACTTATTTTTTTAACAGTTTGTGTAAGTTTGTATGACAACGCAGTACTAGCATTGCCTCTTAACACTTGATGTTATGATAGACATTTCCGAGTAGCGGAATTTTGGGCTTTTATTTATATAACAGAGTTAAATTACCACAGCTATACATTAATTAATATATATAACATTCAAAGGCTTAAAGATAAATGAGTAAAAGATAAACGGATAGTCAATTATAGCGTGATCCTGATATCCAACGCTGTCAAGGATTAGGGACAAAATCGGCCTAAAGTTAGCCATGAAAGAGGTGAAAACAAGAGCAAGCAATGGTGTCGATATTTTGACAGCATTGAATCGGCGAACTGTCAAATATCGACGCTATTGCTTGCACTTGTTTTCAGCTATTTAATGCCTAGAGTTAGTCGATAAGGTGGCTTTCTCATCGTTTAAACCTTCTCTGAACTTTCACAATCATGTCAAAACCAAAATCAGCTAAATCGGCCCAACCGTCCTCGAGTTTTTGAGAGACAAACGAACAGCAATTGATATTTATATATAAGAAGATTATGGTTTAAGCCTCTTTGGCTCCGCCATTTTGAAAAAATAACTTCAATGTTTTTTTTTATCATTTATATAATACTAGCTTACCTTTGAAGGAGGCCATGTTGCTTGAGGTGCGAGTGTGCATCTTCAGCTCTCATTTAACCGCGCGCCGGAGGAGTGAGGTCATCAAACACTGGTGACGTCACCTGGACAATACAAACAATAGTTTAGGAATGTGAGTAGAACAAGAATGAAATGTTTTATGACAATTCGAAGCATCTCCGTGCGGGTTTTTTTGTACCAAAATTAACGTTATCCCATCACTAATACTAGTTCCATGGACTCACACTGGACGCACGCGATGCAAGTAGCGAAAAAATGGCGGAAATCAAATATATTCATTGTCACTGACAATCTGAAGTTCAGCGGACATTTTTTTTCTTTTGATATATGTCACCATATGATTTGTATGTTTGCCAGCGTCAAGTTTATCAATTTTCAAGTAATCAATGAAGTTAAGTCAAATATCAATTAATAAGTCATCGTGGTCAAGTTAAAGTAAAATCATGTACCCTTGTAAAGCGGTGGAGACTTTACGGGAGTTTCTATGGAGATTTCCCGCGAACACGAAAACCACGTTATTCCGTCTATATATCGCTTGCCCACACTTGTGCACATAAACAAGACATTAATGGTTAATAATCCACCAATATTACACATTAAAGTTAGCAGAATCACTAATTTTTTAATGGAGAGACACACACGATACGCTATTTTTTCAGCGAAAACGGGAAAGACCCTAGCGTATCAGTGCTCTCAAGTCACTAATGACTCACTTCGGTCTCTTATCTATCAGATTATTCCATAACTCACTCACTAGCGAGCCATAGAGTAATCTCATTTGAGAATATTTCGTTAGTGACGCGAAGTGACGAAAAGAGGGCGGAAGTGGTATTGACAGCTGTCAGTTAAAGCGACGACGGAAACCGGAACTGAAGCCTTAAATGAAAGCAACTCGTTTTCGATCGATTCTACGAAAAGTAGTTCAATAGTTAAGTTTATATGTTAAATATTTAAAAATATTACTCGTATTATATTTCAACCACATAGCAAAATATTCTCCATGAAAAGAGTTATAATCCAGGTCGGCGTTTATAACTCATAAATAACGTATGTTAAATAACCGAATTTATATTAAATAAAATAATATTTAGAGTCCTGAGATATTGAAATCAGTTGTCACCTTTTACAATTACAATGACCCCGATTCGGGCAGACTATACTTACTAACTTACTAGGATGTTATTGTTTCCACAAGCGAGAAAAGTATGGATGTAATTTTAGGAACTTTTAGTTTAGTCAGGGTAGTTGGCCGAATTGGGGTCAGTAACTACAAAACTGTATATGTCACTACAAAAAAAAACATCAGATAATTAATATAACAGAAATCAGGCACATAAAACGGTGATATCGCAATTTTTTCCAGACAACCCAAATATTACTTGTTTGTGGTCAGTTAAAAATCACAATTTACGTTTTTTTAAGTTGACTAAAACCTAGACTGTTAAAAATATTTACAGATTTATTTTCATTTTTACTGCACTATTACAGATTTAAAACAAATGTTGTTTAATAACTCGAGATATCTTCTACCCAATACACACCATTTAAAAATATTACCGCTAAATTCCACTCCGGATGAAGCGATGCGTTTAATAGCATTAGTAAAATAAACAAAAAAATTCGCCATTCCATCGAAAATTCCGAGAAAAAAATACCAAAGTGCGAGTACCTACAAATGGCGAGCGTTAAAACCTCTAAAAATAAATGGCGAATATTTCGCAAATAAAATCTACCGTCCATCGCTCCGAACGAGTGCCCGATTTATACATTTTTACATGAATTTGTGCAAATTTACAAGTTTCAAAAGCGATCATCATCAATTTACAACTCCTTCCTTCCTAGTCTTTCTTATACCTTTTCTTATATTCTTAGAGTGTTAATGCATGGACAAATAACAAGTTTTTTTGTATTGTTTAAGAGGATTTTCACGCGTACCTGATTGTTGTAAAGGTCCAACTATAGTATCGTTCACATTCGGTGAACTTCATCAGGGATGAAATGTGAGAAGTGTCATCGTTGAAGACACGAACGACTCATTTTACCGATTAGACCGTCAGATGTTACCGATAAAAAATATTATTGTATCTGTCATCTGTGAACCATAACAAAACAAACAACTAAAATACAGATAACTAATGACATCTTTTTTCATGAGCTTTTGATGAGAATAACATTATACTGAACTTTTCTTTTCCATATCTTTAAAAATTTCAAAAAATGTAATCATTACATTCTGAATAAAATAGGAGTACGTTATTTTTCATTTGTCATTCCATTATCGTATTAAAAAGGGGGAGTAAAAAATTTAAAATGTTGTCAATTGGCTCAAAGCTCAGGACATACGAATCGGCAGAAGCGAGACGAGACCTATGTACGAGTATACCCAAAAGTTTACAAGTCTGTAAGTTCTTATATCTTGTAGACTTGTAGTTGTGGCGGAAGTGCCATCATATTTGATGAACTACAGCGTTTCATTTCCTGCCTAGTGTTTGCGACGGGGACAGGCGGCGGATGAAGGTAAAGCTCGGACCAAACTTGACACGGTTGATCGCTGCGTTTTTTTAATTTCCAACGATACAAATCTTAATGTTAGAGATAAAATGTATCAAATATAAATATTTAAAATAGCTAGAATGATTGTATACGCTCCTAATGAATAGAAATTAGTTATCACGTTTTCGAAGTATTGCTTGTTGGTAATCATTTAAAAAAACATTTTTGTGGACTAAAGACTTAGGGTACCTTAGAACTTTAAAAGTACCTAAGTAAGTAATTGCTTGATTTAAATAAACAAATATGGCATTGTAATAGCGAACCGGGCGGCTGGCATTCGATATTGAGCCCGGCTGTACCCCGAAATGACATAAACGAACTGTGAACATATATAACTAAAGTTCAATCTTTTATTTTCCCCTCAAAAACGAAAAGCGAAAACATCTACTGACTTCTTTACCGAGTGAGCGAAGTGTTTCTGCATAATAACTTGCAATATTAACTTACCAACTAATTTCATTCAATAAGTTTGGTGAATAAATTATCAACGTTAAAATGGCAATAAATGAATTTAAATAAAATAATACAAGACTAATAGAGCCACGTCTATGAGTAAGCTTAAGATTTTCGGTAACTGCGGTGCAGCCCTGTGCCCTATAAAAAATAAAAATAAAATAAGCCATTATTGCTGTATTGCTGTGTAACCTTGAATGTTTGACGTTTTATACTACTTTATTGTATTTTTTTATAATTTGACATAAGACTTAAGCAACCGGTTTTATTGTACAGCTTGTCCTTCGTCTTGTTATGTATAACCATTCCTTTATTACCACTGTGATACGAGTATTCAGTGCAACGTGTAAATTTGGTGACAGGATTTTTAAAACTTTTTTCAGGTGATCTAATTATAGCAACTTGTCTGTGTTAAAACATTCCAATATACTCCACGAAATTGCACGAAATACTTTGCGACTGCTATTATTGTGCGAAGTGGCAGATTGTGAAACTCATTGCCTGCTTCTCTAATTTCGATAGCTACAATCGTGTTTATGTTTTCTACCAACTTCCAAAAACTCAATTCAACAGAATTAAAAAAATATATTAAAATAAAAAATAGAAGACGGGTTTTCACACGTACCTGATTGTTGCATAAAACCCATATTCTTAAAAAAAATTCAGACACGCGTTAGTTTTCTAAATAAAATTATTTTTCTTTTCGCTAGGTATGGTCCCTTCTAAGTTTTATTAAAGTCGATCCCTATTTATAAATCCAAATAATTGATGAGGTTCCATCGCCGCCTGAAAACATATGACTTAGTATATACGTTATAAAATAAAATAAAAAAGCCTATTATTTCCACTGTTTTGATCAATATAACTTTTAACATTCAGCAAATCTTTCCTTAAATTCAGTACCTATGTCAATTATAGATTTAATATGTCAATGTATAAGTCAAGTCTAGTTTTACCATTGAATACATTCTTTGCAACATTATGTAAGGTTTTGTCTATTGTAGTTGTCGCCTCTTTGGCGTAGGCCTCCCTCATAACAAAAAGTTATTTTCATTTACTTGCATGGTTGCCTGGAAGAGATCGCTTTAAGCGATAAGGCCATTTAAGAGCTGGTATATTTGTATAAGGTTTTCTTTAGTAATATTTTATGTATTGTTGCTGGTTTTTAAATAAAGAGTTGTCTTATCTTAATGTCTTCCATTGTTTTCTGTCTACATCCTAAATAGAGGAAGACATAAAAGAAGGTGGGTAAGATACATTTATACAAAGAGTAGCAAACCCCGCGAACTTCATACCGCCTAACATTTATGTTTATTACCTTTTACACTGCAGTACGACAAACATTTCAAGACCAAAATCAGCAAAATCGGCCCAGCCGTTCTCGAGTTTTAGCGAGACAAAACAAACGGAAATTGATTTTTATATAGAAGATTATATAACTAGATCATGTTAACAGCGCTTGTACAAGTGAACTACACAGGAGCACATCCCACAAGTAATCCCCGTACAATGCGCCGCCAACAATAGCACGCCGACAAGGAGCAGACGTTCCATTGCCGGGTTATAATGAGCTCTTATACATGTACACGATACAAAGCCGTCGTTGTAATACGTCTGCTTGTTAATAAATGAATACGACATGCTGTGTATGGTTTATAAGTACGAGTATGATTTAATAAGGTGTTGCGGGTTTTGTTAAAGCTTTTTTTTTGTCTGGATTTCGTTCAATAGTTGACCGAATAAGCGAAGCGTCTACGTCTGACAGTTTGTATGTAAAGTAAAGTAATATTTATTGACCTTTAAATAAGGTTCGGTACTGTTACAGGCAAGTCTTAATACAATTGAATTAAAAAATTACACTTATAAATCCTATTTATATACGATTAGTTAATATTAGTTCTTAGTTTATTAGTTCTCATGACATATATTTATATTTTGATTGCTTTGTTTAGTTATAAGTAATATTGTATGATGGTTGTTCGTTACGCAAGAACGATGATTCTACTCGTACAAGCTGCATTCACATATATTCGCTGAGTTTATAAAAAGGATTGCTTTAAAATGAAATATTTTAATTTCTGTTTGAAATTATTAAAAATGAGATCCGTTATGTTTGTATGTATGGATGTTTGTCAGCAAGAAATGTCGTAAACGCGTTCAGATTGTAGTTAGCTATGTATACAATCAATGATATACAACGTTTAACAGAAAGTTGTGATAATACTTAAAGATGTTAGTCTACCGATCAAGGTGAACCCGTTTTAGAAGAATTTTTATTTTAAATTCAAAAAATAATATTGCGTCCTCCATACAACTTGACCGATCACGTGTCACAATAGGTTCACTTTGATGGGTATACCAACACCCTTAAGTATTGTCACACCTTTCTGTTACACGTTGCTTAGAAACCTTTTTTTTTTCTCGTTGATATCTACAGTAACACTACGCAGCTAAGTAATGATTTTTGTTTAAGTTGCTCGACTGTTAATAATAGTCCAACTTACTTTACTTAAAGTAGAGTTCAGAAATAAAATAAACATAAAACTATGTAACTTAGTTGCAAGTTGCAATTTCACTGCGAACTCATAAACTGCAGCCAAAGTTAGCTTCTAAACAAAACTGTTTGGGTAGAAAAGCGAACGTGTAAAAAAACTTTTTTTTTATTATTTTGAACTACACCTATGTATGTAATAAATGTAACACGCTTGCCTATAAGTAGAACCGAACTGGTATTTGGTACAATGAATAAACAAGAAAAAAAATAACTTAAAAAAATAATTACAAGTGATAAATACTTTAGAAAACTAAAAGTGAATATTTACTTCCATTAGGAATGTAAATTTATGGTTTAAGAAAATTATTAATCTCGTAAGAATATTTCACTGACGGAAATTACATGCAAAGGTGCGTTGCGAAGCTTACGAGTACGTTATCTATGTAAGGCGAAGAAAATATGAAGTTAATTTGATATGGAAAAGCTACTAATCTAATCAGAAAAAATATCTTTCGAAAAAAAACGGTCCACCCATCATTAAGAAATCGGAGAACCTTCATGAAAAAGTAGATCGAGGAGTTTGTTCTGACGTGGTTACCGATAATTTCAATTGTATTTGAAATTAACTAAAAATCATATTGTTTAAGACGACGCGTACCTGATCGTTGGAAAAGTCCAACTATAGTGCGAGACGTGTGAGACTGATGAAGTTCACCAAATGTAAACGAAACTATAGTTGGACCTCTCCAACAATCAGGAACGCGTGAAAACCCGTCTTCTTAAACAATATGAATAAAACACGCGTTAGTTTTCTAAATCAATAAAAATCATATAAAACAATTGTCCAGTTATTTATTTACATACAAAATATTTATAACATACTAGACGTCCCGCCGGCCGAACTTCGTACCGCCTAAGAGTGTTTTTTTTAATACTTATTCTGCTCTTCGGGACGTCGGGTCAGGAAAAATCGACAAATATTGACATTAATATTTATACGATACTAACATCACTCAATTGTTTCCACCTTCCCGGAACCTCTCCACTAACACTTAAACTTTATGGTATGGTTTTAAAGTTCAAATTCACTTTTAAGTATTATTACGAATCGATTGTAAGGGAGTGTAGAAAAGTGTTGTTTTTAGACCTTATCAGGCAATATTTTAATTTTTGCTCTCCGTAAGAACCATCCTCGTACTTCAAGGAATATTCTAAAAAAAGAATCAGCAAAATCGGTTCATTTGATCTCGAGATTTGCGCTTAGCAACACATTCTGCGATTCATTTTTATATAATAGATTTATATTTTATCTATTTAAATAAAACAGAATGTATTATTCCTAATGCGCTTACCCACAGTTCTTATAACTACGAAGTACGAGTTCTAAGATCACAAACAAATGTATTGCTCTCAAGCTGACTGTTCGTAGAACTTAAAATAGAATTCAAAGGACACGACCTTACAGGCCGACTTACTTAGAGCCTAGAGCCTCGCTAGGCTCCTTAGTAAAACCAACGTTCTACAATGTTCGCGGCCTTACTGCGAGCTTGGAGCTTAGGTGAAATGTTTCTTAGAAATGCAAGCCACTAGGCTCTAGGAGCAAGCAATAATGCGATTCCAGCCTAAGAAATGAAAAGAGATGTTTCAATAATGTATGGAGCCCCGGCCAGCACAGTGTATATGATACATGATAAATACGTTATAGATCTATCAACCAAATTTAAAAAAACCTAACTTATCGCACTGAACAAAATTAATTTTGAATCAAATTATTTCTTTTTTATTTCGCAAACAAGCGTTTTCCGCCTTTTTGCTGGGTCATAAATGACATTTGTGACGGCTGCCCAATATGACCATTGAAGTCAACCTAGAATGTAAAAATCTTCTAGAGATGCCAGAATTCCACTATAATTCATAGAAATTAGATTATTTTGTACACAATGAAGTAGACAACTGATGCAGGTTTCATTATTACACAATATTAAATCTTTATCTTTGTCAAAAGATGTGGTTAATTTTTTGGTAGACGTACAATGTTTTGGCCGAAAATGAAACAAGTCCTTTGTTTATTTCCATTAATCATTTCGCAAAAGTACTCAGAAAATGGAGTCTAAGAAAAATTAATAATGGTTTTAACCTAACTTGTCACGTCGCACGAACTGTTTTTTTTATCTGTCTTCGGTAGGAAAAAGTAATAAAAGTTTCTTCAAGCATAAATCGCAATTTGCTTTGGAAGTTTTTCAAATCGAGGCTTTTTATCTTACGTCGGATCGGAGAGAAGATTTGTGAACTGTTGTAGGTAATTGTTATTTTGAAAATGATAATAGAGTTATTGTAACAGGGTTTTTTTGTATTTTTAAGTTTAAAAATTAGAAGGACTAAATGCTACTGGATTTTTACAAGACTGCGAAAAAGGAGAGTTATGTTCTTCTCGCCTTAGAGCCTAAACGGCTTGTCGTATTTTGATGTGAGTAGTGACAATAGATTTGTCTTAGTCCAGATAGTGACACTGGGTACATCATAATTAAAAAAAGTAAGTAATTCAGGATGATACACATGTTTAACGATGTAGCAGTCGGGTTCTTTCGAACTCACTTCTAAGCACTGGTTATGTTTGTTACTTCACATCTATCGATATATATATAGGCATATACAACGTCTAGTAGAAATGTGTGATATAACTTAAGAGTGTTAGTCTATCAATCATGGTGAATCCATTCAAAAAACATATTTTTTAATATAAAATAAAAAATTAGATTCTCCATACAAAAAATGTCACGTGATCGGTCAAGTTGTAAGGTGGACGCAATTTTCTTTTATAGAATTCAGCAAAATTTTGTTTTCTGTTGTCGGTCTGTTTGTACGGGCTAATCAGGTAACTTAAGAGCAATAGAAAGAGCTATGTTAGGAGTGTCTTTGCGCGATAGAATTGGCAATGAGGATATTCGCCGAAGAACTGGAGTTGCCGACATAGCTCGTGGGATTTGCAAGCTGAAGTGGCAATGGGCTGGACACACACTCGAAAAACTGATAACCGATGGGTAAGAAAGGTTTATGATTGCTGGAAGACGCAGCGTAGATAACCCTCCTAATAGGTGGATCGACGACATAGCGAAAGTCACAATTAACCAGTGGATGCAATTGGCAGTTTGTCGTTAGGAATGGCGTTCTAAGGGAAAGGCCTATGTTCAGCAGTGGACGTCTATTCTAAATCGTCGTAAATCTGGTAGTTTACGTCCCTGTCTAATATAGGATTATTATTATCCCGATAAATCAAGGAGAAGAAATAATGAATAACTAATACTCAGTTTTAAGCATTTTTTTACTGTACAGAAATTTGATCTCTACAGTTTTATTATTCGTATTGATAATAGGTTGAACGCAGTTGAACACGGTTGAACCGAGAATGCCGTCCTCAGTTGTCCGTAGGCAAGCGAATGTCTGTATATTTTTGTTGTCACAAATGATCTGGAAATCCGCAGATTCTAGGACAATATGGTGTTAGAATTTACGTTAAAGATAAACCCTCTATTAATATTTTGTTTACGGTCAATAGTATTCACAAGTAAAATATTCGAATTAGAAAGTACACATTTGATCATAAACAAAACGGCAAGTATGTAATACGTACAATATTTACTCGTAGTAACTTTTATTACTAAAACATTTAGTAAAATTATGTTTGTATTGGTAAATACTTAATCTTAATTCTATTTTTTTTTTATATTCATCGTTGTCTGTATATTAAGTACTTCCGGTTAATGGATGTATAACGATCGAACGGAGGTAGGGCCGGCAGCTTGGACGGACTGGCATTCTACCACCAGTCGCCGACCAAGATAGGATAATTTTGTAAAATATAACTCTGCTAAACACATTTTTTATTTAGAAAACTAACGCGTGTTTAATTCATACTGTTTAAGAAACGTGCTTTTTGATTATCGGAAAGATCCAACCATAGTTTCGTTCACTTCTGGTGAACTTCATCAAATGAGCGCAATGCGAGACGTTTCATCGTTGAAGACACGAACGACTCATTTCATCCCTGATGAAGTTCACCGAATGTAAACGAAACTATAGTTGGATCTTTCAAACAATCAGGTACAAATGAAAACCCGTCGTCTTAGACCATATCTATAACTTAATTTTGTTTAACCTTCCATTCCTGACCTAATAATGGCGACGAGAATTACTTGTACTTCTTAATTTCAGCATCAATTTATACAGAATTCTGAGTAGCAACAGATTTATGAAAATATTATAAATTGCGGGAGAGAAGAGGGGGGACTATTGATCACTGGTTTCGAACAATTGTATTGTTTCTCGTCGATTGGCCGACCCGAGCGACGTAAATCAGTTTTATTGTCCCAGTATCAGCCGGGGTTGTTTGCACACGCTACGTTTTTATTTACGTTTCCAAGTGTCACAACCGTGCAGTAGCCATTTTGTTATTAAATTGCCTACTTCAAAAAAAGAGGAAGTTTTTAATTTGTCAGATTTTTTTAGGCAATAAGGGTGCCCAATGTTCTGCAATCCTCTAAATGTAAAGATTTGTCTTGCTGTTTCTTTTTGTTTGGTGTTCAATTAATTCATTCTTTCATTCATTCATTCGATCATTTTTTTATTGATTTCAAAGTGATGAAATTTTAAATTCGCCGGAATCTTTTCGTAATGAGACGTTTTCTTCGTTTTGGATAATTATTTTATTTCGTTTAACATTAGGGGTCACGCGTACCTGATTGTTGGAAAGGTGTAACTAATGGACCGATTTTGATTAAATTTCTGCGGTTTGACCGAATTATTTTATTTTGTTGAAAAGTATATACCCTTTCGAACAAAAAAAACAATCTAAAAATCGGTGACAGAATGCGCTCGTAAGCTGATATTAATGTAAGAACTTTCTCACAACGAAGAGTTGAAGATATTAAATTACCGATAAAGTCATAAATGGCTGCAATTTTTGTAACAAGTATGCTAGGGCCACAGTGTCGCTGACTTCCGTGCTCGTGCGAATTTGTGGTCAAATTCCTAGCTGTGTAGGATAAAAAAGAAACGAATACTAAAATTATGTAGTGGTTTTTTTTTTGTTTTTTTTTTTTGTTTCATAACTGTATAGTTAGTTTTAAAATTTGGTTTACTTTTACAAATATTTCACTGCTATTTTACTGGAATTAGTGTAAGAAGATTGAATATAACTGTTAATAACTGTTAAAAATTAAAATAAAAATCGAACAAGGCTTTTACTTAGAAAGTAACCAATAATAATACAAGAGCAGACAAATCTTATTTTCTGAGGAGAGAAATGAAAAGAGAATAATTCGAAATTTAAAAATAAAATATCGGAACAAATAATAAGTGGAGTCAAACTTGGTTTATAAAGATAACATAATAAAGAAAATCACTTTTTTTATCCCACGCAACTAGGCCTTAGACTGGTTGTTATTATGTTTTTTTGTTAAACTGGTTTTTTAATAAAGAGTTGCCCTTATCTTATGCCACAACTTACAACAAAGCTTCGTTAATCAATATTAATGTTTCAAACATAACTCTACCCTAAAGTTACCCTCGTAGGTACCCCTTATATGCACACCTCCCCTAGTCCCACCGAACGTATATTTATTGTCAAACTTCAAAACATTAAGTTCGCCTCCTTCTGGTGAACTTGACCCACTTGGGGCGAGCGTACTCGAATCGCCCCCTCTTTATCTAAAGGGTGGTGTTAGAGGGGGATGAAAGTTGGCAGTCGCCACCGGTTTTTATCTCGGGTCTTACAGCATTAAAAATTTCGTCTAAATATAGGAAATAAATGTGGAAAATTTAATTTGGTTTATTTTATTGCTTATGTTTTTATAATTGGTTTTTTCGAATTCCTAAAAGAGTAGACCGATTTGATTTACTTTTTCTGTTAGAAAGTACATATAGCTTACTTTTTTTCGTATTTTGCTAATTTTCTAAATCAAGCAAGAGGTTTTTGGTTTTTGAATCGAAATAACTGAAGAAGTTCTGTAATATAAGTCGATTAACAGTAAAAAAAAAACTAAATTAAGCTTGATAGAGTTTATGTAAAAAAATTTGCTGGTGAACAAGTTCTACAAAGTTTTAGATGAATGGGATTTGCGAAAGGCGTTTGAGATAAATAATACTCAGATGAACCCGAGAGTTCGGTTGGGAAGGATTTCCTACAACCACGGTAGTTCAATTTTTTAAGCTATTGCATAGCTTTCATTGCGGGCTTTGAGCACGACGACCGAATCAAAAATTCCGTAACGAAAATAACCCTAAGACTCGTCTAACGTCGCTTCAGTTCGGCAGACTTCGGCACAGTGTTTGTGTGCGTGCTACTAGACGTATGCGTATGCAATAGCTTTACCGCGGCAGTCCTCGAGTGACACACGTAGTTTTTTAATTGCTTGCGGATTTAGATGAAGGTACCACCATTCAAATATATCGCTACATAATTTTGTGAATACGTCATCATTAATTGTGTTTGTTGGTTCGTTTATTCGTCTTCTCCTCAACGACTAATTAATCTGGAAAATACCATGGGCATTTTTAACCAGGATTTTTTCCCGCAGGCAAAAGCTAGTAAGTAATTATTTTAACCTAAATACCTAACATTAAAATATGAAACAATGTAAAAGTATAGAAGTAAACTTGAAAATTTTGATAAACTTATGACATTTGTTATGGCAGCCATCTTGAATTTGTAATTATAATAGCGTATAATATTCTACTAGTCAAGGGTTTTCATTTGATACTCATATTAAGGGAGTTGTGAAAAAATTTGTACTTCGCCATTTTGTGACAGCGGCCATCTGGACCGTTTTTCGTAAAATATGGCTAAGAACACTTCCGATTAATACAAAAAAAAATCAAAATCAATATTGGTACATCCGTTCGGAAGCTACGATGCTACAGCAGACACACACACGCACTCTCAGACAGACACACAGCCACGTCAAACATATAAAACCTCGTCGTTTTTGCGTCAGGGTTAAAAATTTACGTATTCATTTAATAAAGAAGATTACTTATTTAATTTATAATACTTGAAATCGGGACGTTTCCTTTAAAACATAAAGTGTTCGGAGTAAAGACCCCGGCACTCAGGACCCCGGGCCCGGGCGATGGCACCACGGGCCCCGCAAAATGAGGAAAACAAGCTATTTGACGTATTACGGATAATATTTGTTACGGATGTATTAGGAGAACTGAAGTTTTAATAACAAAATCTAGAATACGAATAATAAATTTGCTAGGTAGCGATATTTAATTTCATGGTATAACTGATTAGTTAAAAATGCGTAAGTCTCGCTGCGCAGTTTTTCTGCCGTAAAAAGTTATGAAATGTAATGTAAACTAAGTCAGTTTACTCAATATCTGTTTATGTATGGGAGAAACTTTACAACTACTCTGTCATAAATAATACAACAAATAATAATAATAATACCCCGCGTGTAAGTTAACAAAAGTTTAAAGTAACTATATCAATATTATTAACATTTTAAAGTAACTATATCAATATGATTAACATTTTAAAGTAACTATATCAATATGATTAACATTTTAAAGTAACTATATCAATATTATTAACATTTTAAAGTAACTATATCAATATGATTAACATTTTAAAGTAACTATATCAATATGATTAACATTTTAAAGTAACTATATCAATATTATTAACATTTTAAAGTAACTATATCAATATTATTAACATTTTAAAGTAACTATATCAATATGATTAACATTTTAAAGTAACTATATCAATATTATTAACATTTTAAAGTAACTTTATTTATTTATTTAATATGAACGCCTTAATAGCAATAACACATATTATAAAATCATACAGAATACGATACTTACTAAAATTAAATTAGGAAAATTACAGCTACTTATGTCATAATTTATTAGTTTTGAAGTCATAGGACTCACAAAACGTCAATAATAAATTAATAATTATACACCATTTTTCGCAAAAAATGTCGCAGTCGGAATAAATTCTTAGAAATGCGTTGAGATCACACGCGGTGTATCGGCGTAAACTTGCGGTGCTCAGTGCGGCACCGTCCCGTGAAGAAATATGTATGCTTGTGATCTGGTCTATGGCGGATATAGTTATCAGGCACATATATTGCACACATACGGTTGTGAAGGGCAGGGGAGTCTATAGCACCTCTCAAAATTTCACAGGCGGTCTCAAGCTGGTCAAACAACCTCCTAGTTTTCAGGGAATTGAAACCTAATTGGCCAAGATAAAAATCGGTGGGGTATAAAAATGGGTAAAACCCGTAAGTTTTTTTATAAAGATTTCTTAATAAAGCTTTTTGAACTTTCTCAAGAGACAAGTTATATGTTTCGCAATGCGGGTTCCAGATATTCGCGCTCGACTCCATTTTACTCCTGACCAGGGTAGTGAACAGTAGTTGCAAGACGTGGGGATCGCGAAAATCTTTAGCTTTGCGAAGTACAAAGCCAAGACGCTGGTAGGATTCCTTTGCAGTAATTAGGACATGATCATTGAAAGTAAGACGACGATCAAAAGTCACGCCGAGATCTTTGATAGTGGATACTCGCTTCATGACATCACAATTAATAAAGTAAGTGCGCCGAACAGGAACACGCTTACGGCCAAAAGACATCACGTAGCATTTTTCTGGATTAAACAACATTTTGTTAGATACACTCCATTGATACACGACGTCAACATCGTTTTGTAACTTATCACAGTCGGCTTGTGATCTAACTTCGAGCGCAAGTTTTAGATCATCAGCATATAATAAACACTTAGAGGAACTGACTACCCTACACAGATCATTAACCATAATCAAGAAAAGCAAAGGTCCCAGAACCGATCCTTGACTCACCCCCGAAGGGTAAGGTAAGGCTCGGAGACGAATGTGCCATACCTCACAAACTGACAGCGATCACGCATAAAATCTGAAAAAAAGTGGAGAAGGTGGGGAGTGAAACCGATGTTACGGAGCTTTTGAAGTAAGATGTCATTATCGACTTTATCAAAAGCTTTTTGAAAATCGAAATATAAAACATCTACTTGATAACCACGATCCATACTAGCAGAAACAAAGTCCACGAGGTTTTGTTTGTTTGTACTGACAGATCGTCCGGGTCGAAATCCATGCTGCTCATCACCCAAGTAGTGCTTGACCTGCCTGTAGATTTCACTATGTAAGATATATTCGAAAACCTTAGCTGGAGAATACAATATTGCGATTGGACGGTATTCTTCCACTACAGTTTTATTACTGGACTTAGAAATCGGAGTTACTCTTGACAATTTCCATTTTCGTGGATAAACGCCATGTTCCAGTGACAAATTAAAGATATGACATAAAGGGGGTGTGAGTGTGATATATTTTTTAGAGGATTTTAAAATGAAAGCAGGAAGATTGTCAGGCTCCGGAGAACTACTCACCTTAAGCCGTGCCAACCCACACTCTACAACCTTATTACTTACGAATGGGATACTAATAATACCACCCTCATTGGAATCATCATAGCATCGATTCATATCCAGAGATGACGAGTCCTTAGAAAACACGCTTGAAAAGTGACTGGCAAAAGCCTCGGCGGCCGAAACTCCCTCCAAAGTAGATCCCTTGTAGACGACTGAAGGTTCGAAACCGCCCTTTGACTTCAAACTAGACACGTGACGCCAAAAATGTTGCGGACAACTTTTCAAATGCATTTCGACAGACGCTGCGTGATGCTTATAAGCCTCGGCTATACGAATCTTAAGATTCGACCGCAAGTCGAAAAATGTTTTATAATCATCTGCGAAGAGCGTGCGCTTCCATGTCCTGTGCAACAATGTCTTAATATCTCTGATAATGTCAGAAGTAAACCAAACCGGATAAACATTCTTCAGGAACACCGATTTAAAGGTAGTAGTTTTCTGTAACTCAATATCCCGATTAGATTTCTCATTATGTGTATAAATCTCGGTAAGCGACTCTTGAAAACTTGTGAGTTTAAGGTGGATATCATCAAACTGTGTGTTCAACTTTCTATTCCATTCTTCCCTGATGATATCCCGTATGTTATCCGCTGAGATACAGGAACAAGTGCAAGAGCTGCGAGGTCTTGTGCGGAGTGTAACGTTATCATACTCAAAGGCAGCCACGGCCGGCAGTAGCGGCGTCGCCGCCTCCGATTCTTTTGAGATCGTACAAGATCGTATCGCTGTATTTGAGTTGTCACCAGATTTAGGCTCTTTACAACGGCACCCGGGACACACCCAGGAAGTCTTATACTCCTTTGAGAACCCATTGAAATCTTGTTTATTAAAGTTCAAACAAGTATGATGATATCTATCGGAACAACGGCTACATTGCATAAAACATGTTCCTTTCAATAGACTCGTGCACCCGGCGCATTTATGAGTACTCATTGCTATAGGTGAATAGCGCCACAAGATATGCACACTCAAACTCGTCGGTGTATAATAGGGTGCGGCTCACAGCAAAATGTTACTCCATGCGCCTGCTCTTAGCGCCATGCAACCGGCGGCGCTTACGCGTTTACGTCGAAAGTTTGCAACAGTTTGTCAATCGATGATAATATAAGTTATTATCGTATATATCCTTTATAAACACATAGATTTATTGTTTTTATTCACTAGACTGTGTTTTAAATAGTCTATTTCACAGACTGAGCACTATTTTACATATGAAAATTACGTTTTTACCACTTAAAATTGAATAAAATACAAGGAGCACAATACAAACAATGCTTGCCGTTCGGCGGGGGCTTAGTGGCTTTAGTGGCTTAGGGTTCTTATATCAATATTATTAACATTTTAAAGTAACTATATCAATATTATTAATATTTACCTCTTGTATTTTAATTTAAAAAAAATATTATATTTTTTATTTTATTTTTTCAGCTGTGAAAATAACAACTGTACAGGTATCACCATTTATATGATACAGCCTGGTGACAAACGCATAGACAGACCGACACGAAAGCTTTAATAATAGGCTCTTAATTTTTTAGATACAGACTCTTAAATAAATTTTTAGAAGAATTGAGAACATTGATTAAGGTTTGTTTTTAGTATAGAAATATATCATCTGAGAAAATTTCAAGGGTCTAGATATCACGGTTCATGAGATACAGCCTGCTGACAGACGGAAACCAAAAGCCTTAATAATAGTGTCCTTAGTTTACCCAGTAGGTACGGTACCTTTAAAAAAAAGATTCAAACGAATTGAGAACTACCTCCTTTTTGAAGTCAGTTGAAAATATTAACAAAACTCCTCAAAGCTTGTAAGAAATTAATCAAATGTATTAAAGTTGTTTCAAATGCCGTTGTAAGTCCGAATTCTGCGAGTATGTCTGCGCTTTTAGACTCTTATTAATTTTACTTGTTGGGATTAAAAAAGTTGTTCGGCAAAAAGTTGTGATTAGGAAATTATGTTCGAGATTCAGTTAGCCCGAAGCTGCTATGGGAAGTTTGTGTTTGGGAATTGGTATATTATAAGCAAACTGGCTATGCCCCGGGGTGCTTTAATATTTTTTTTTATCCTACATAGCTAGGCATTTGAACACAAGTTCGCACGACCTCGGAAGTCAGCGATACTGTAGCCCTAGATGGAGCATGCCTAGTTTAGAATACATTGGCTCTCAAGAAAAGCTGCCGGAACACACCGTTAGGTGCTTGGCGACAGATTTTACAACGTGAGGGTGGTAGATAGCCAGGTGAGTGAAAGGAAACGCCTTACCACTGTGCTATGCTAAATGAACACTGCGTTTTTACGGGATGAAAAGTACAGTGTGTTATAATCCAATACATAAGCTGTACTGATGCCAAAAGAGTTGTTTCAGTAATGTATGGGGCCCGGGCCAAGACGGTGTACATGATACCATAAATACGTTAGAGATTGTTAATAATTATATCTATCAATCAAATTCAAAATATCGCAACAGTTTACAATATAATTTAGTATCAAAATGTTTTCACTTTATTTACGCAAAAAGGCGATTTTCGTGTTTTTTATATGTCAATTTTGACTTTTGACGGGAGGTACCATAGATAGACCAATATGACCATTGAAGTCAGCCTAGAATATTAAAATCTTGGTCCCAGGGATGCCATAATTGCACTATAATTCACAGATATTAGATATTTATGTACACAAAGAAATAAGCAACTGATCCAGGTTTCATTAATACATAATTTTCACCACATCTTAAGGCATTCTTTGGTAGACAGACACCGTCTTGGCCGAAAATGAAACAAGTCCTTTCATCCAAATCCGTCCAGCCGTTAAAACGTCAAGGAGTAACAAACACACATAGATATAAACTTTCGCTATTCATCATTATCATCATCTACAGCATTCTTTATCCCACCGCTGACTATAAGGCCATATGATACCATGTGCCTCGGTCGTGTATCCTTCGCCTTTATTGACCAAGCGAGGGAAGCGTGCTTCAAGTCTGGAAAAATGTTCTATCGTTTGTCAGTTTGTAAGTTTGTCCGCAAGAAACTTCGTAGTCGGTAAGCACGGATCGTAGTTTCCATTCAAAATTAACGAAACTTAAGGTTAGTGAACAAATAGCTTGAAAATTTGCATGTAAATTTAAAATCCACGGCGAATCTGTAATAGTCGATTTTATTACTCGTGAAACAAGGTTTAAAATACTGTGGCAGTAATCACAAGAATCGAAGATGTTTGTTTCCATAGTTACGCTGTTTCCTTTCACCACGCGTATGACAATTTGAACATTATTTAGCTATTTTTTTCTTTTTTATTAATTGACTACTGTGTGTTTTGTGTCAGTTATCAAGGAGTTTTGAATTTTCCAAGTTATTTTAAGATGATTATATTATAAAGTCGAGCCGTAAGGTCAGGTTTACGTCTGGAAGCTTTAGGAAATAATTTAGAGCAATTTTTGTTTTGGTTGTTAAGTCAATAGTTAGAAGTAATAATGTAATATTTAATTAATAATATAGTATGGTGGCAAGTTGGACTTGGTTCTCAAGCGAAAGGCCGATGGTTCAATCCTGCAACTGGGCCAACGGTTCCAGTTTAGTGCGATCCCAGTCACCGGAAGCCTCTTCGATCCCAATTAGGTTTTCATCTCGAGTTTTTTACCCATAAAATCATAAATAACCATTTTTTTTGTATAATTGGCCAAATTTATGTATTTAATATTATTAATAAATAAGCTAATCAAAAAATCGAAAGAAAACTGCTCCTCTGATAAGACTAGATAGAACTAATTTTAGAAAAACTCACAAAAACCCCCTTTTTGATAGCGTTGCGGATTATGATTTCCTTTCGGGGAGATCCTTTCTAACTTATGGGTTGATATAACAGTATCTAAGCCTGGAAAGAGTCTCCCCTAACCACTCTACCTAAGTGTTTGTTATTGTTTGTAATTACTTGTAGAAGAAGAAGAAAGTTGAAGAAGTTGTTTTTTTTTACAATTTTTACAGTGGAAGTTTTTGATTTCAGAGATTATATACTCGTAGAAATCATTATTGGTATTTGTTCATGCAGTCCCAACACGTTTTATCAAAGTCGGTCCAGGAGTTCGGTTTTTAAACCAAAATTACTTAAGGAACTGTATACGCACTGATGAATTCAAGTCGGGTTGTTCACAATTATTATATTTCATATTTTTATCAAATATTTTTAGATAAAAAAAGTGGTAAGGTAAAATTCGAGGTAAAATATGAACACGTTTAATTTATGCAATAAAATATAAATCCAATAGCTTAATTGTAAACGAAAGAAGAAAGCTCATAAATAAAGCTAGGTATATTTATTCAACAAAAAAAACACAAATGGCACTAAAAAAATTAAACTTATTTTAAACAAACTCATACAAATAAAGAAAAAACATCAGTTCTCACACAAATAAACAACTAAATTAAAAGAAAATCCCATCAAAAAAGCAACCTCCAGTTTGTTAAACGGCAAAAATAAGCCTCTCAATCTCGCTCAGATTGCGCGGCGCCAAGTTTATTAAGATAAATAACTGTGACACAGCTAAAAAGCGACATAAAAGTTGTAGTTTTCTTAGTACTTACCAGATAAATAGGTAGTTGATAGAAAAGTAGAAAACGTTGTTTTGTCGGTAATGGTTGAATAATGCGGCGGGCGCGCGGCCCGGCCGCAAGAGGACTGGGCCGTAGGTCGCGAGACACGTCCGCCGGCGCGCGCGTAGGCGTCCGTCTGCCGTGCCCGGGCCCTGCCCTCTGCCTCCCACACCTCACCCCCCTGGGTGGCCACCTCGTCCCCCGCCCCGCGACACCTTGACGCTTATTAAAAACCAAAAGGATTTTCGGGCTACCGCCTGGAGCCCGGCGAGCCTAACAAAACACACTAGTTTTGGAAGCGACCTTCTATGTTAGCTGTAGGAATTACTGGCATGGGCCAAGCATTAAAAAGGCACCAAATCTTAAATGTCTCCGTTTAAATTTAAAGTTTTATTTATGTAACTACCGCGTGTTTCATTCACATTGTTTAAGAAAACGGGTTTTCACTTGTACCTGATTGTTGGAAAAGTCCAACTATAGTTTCGTTCACATTCGGTGAACTTCATCAGGGATGAAATGAGTCGTTCGTGACTTCAAAGTTGTGCGAGACTCATCGTTGAAGACACGAAAGATTCGACAATGAAGTACGCGTGAAACCAGTCTTCTTAATCAAAACAAATTGAAACACAAAAATATTATACCATAAATTGGATTCTTTAATGTAATAAAAAATTATAAAGATATACAGAGGAAATTGTATTTAAATGAAAAGTATTTGCTGGGTCAATACTAGGGGTTATAAACAATAAGGGGTTGTCCTTTCTGCCATATATTTCATGTCCTCCTGGTACTTCTTACTGTATGTACGGCACGCGATAGGTACGAGGGTCTCATCTCGCGACAGTAGCTTCGTAAGGCTACCGGAAAATAATTTGTTTTACCTCGTGCCTAAACACTATACCTATACATATTTCAAGTGCGAGAGTTTTGGTTTGTTTGTTATTATTTTTCTCAGTAACTGAATGACAGATCGACTAGATTTCTTGTACAAACACGGTTCGAACTTCGATGGGCTACTTTTTCCCAGAAAAACAATCATAATGCGGGTGAAGCCGCAGACAATAGCTAGTGTACTTATATATTTTGTATGGACACCAGATATTTTGATGATGCCACTATTGAATCGGGCGCACAAAGGGTTGGTGATTCCGTTGTATTTGTGTGAATTTTGAGGTATTGAAGGTTGATTTTCTGATTTGATTATATTTGTTATTTTATTAGAGAAATATGAATATCTAATATTTATTCAGAAATGAGTAAATTTAACAGTTTTTGTATATTTTCAACATATTGAATGGCCTATGAAATATTATTAAGTAAATATTATTAAGCAACACTATTTAGTCAGTGTGGTATTAAATTGTTTAGAACAACGTCTTAATGGTGACCCGTGGCCAGAGGAACTATAGGGGTCAATACCAAGGATTTAAAGTTAGTGTCATAATTTTAATTTAACCTCGACATTTTAATTTATATCTAGTTTCATAAAAAGCGGAAGTTCTTAATTCTGCTAAATAAAATCTAGGCATTTGTTCCAAAACAAAATAGCTGGCTACAACATCAAAAAATATATAGCAGAAAGATTATCTATAGACCATTTAAGATCTAGAGATAATCCAAATGCTCCAACCCACAGACAAAAAGCAGTGTGCCCAGCATGCTACCCGCATTACCACGTTAAATAGCAAATTGGCTGGCACGTTAAACGTCAAATTAATAAATATTTAATAAATCTAACTTGAAAAGTGACTTCTTAAAATTATACAAGTTTTGATGAAATAAGATAAGATAAGATAAGATAAGACAACTCTTTATTAAAAAACCAGCTTAATTATAAAAAATTATAACAAGTAAAAACTTACAAATATATACTAGGTTTCTCAATGGCGCCCTTATCGCTTAGAGCGATCTCTTCCAGGCAACCATGCACGTAAATGAAATATATCAAGTTCTGGACATATATCAATGCAAGTTTCGTTATAAGATTGACACATTCTTTTAAGTGGATTGTTACGTCCCACGTTATTATTTGAGGAGGGAAAATAAAACAGAGACATTGGTTTACGAGTAGCAAATTTCCTAATGACAATTTTAACATTCGCTAATAATTCTTCACTAAAGATGCCATTGACGATCTTGTGAAGAATGCAGAAATCAGTGATTTTGCGTCTATGTTAGACTCTGAAACTGGAAATGCACCAGAGAATATTCATAATCAGGAATCGTTCTCCTCAATCCTAGCTTTATGCTTAGTTGCCTTAAAAACCGCTTTGTATCAAGTCTATACTAGTTGCATCTATTTTGTATATTGGTGACCAAACCGAGGAACAATACTCTCTGTGACCTCACTAATTATATATATAATTTTAAGTGATTCAATTTCTTTAAAGGGTATTTCAGTCATTTCTTAAATCAGTAATTTTTTTAATTTATAATATCTGAACTTTAGTATTTTTTTTTTGTAAATACGAATTATTTTTAAATGTAAACATACTAATATTATTTACTCCCTCGTATATATAAACGAGCTGCTGTTCCCACCCCGTTTAATAAAACAACCCTTCGATGTAACACCGTGAAAAATGACCAATGACACTGCAATACCGCACGGAACACAAAGCGCCTTGACTCGCCTCATCACTGTAGTAAAAACAAACGTTACTCTTAGGTAACATTAATAAATTATTATACAATAAAATTAAAAAAAGGAGGAGGCTCTAAATTCTTCTAAAAATTTTCCGATTCTTAATCCCAATGGTTCCCATTTTTATATCGAAATAACAAAAAAAGTCAGTTTTTTTTTATTTGGTGCAGAGAAGAGAAAGTCTTATATGTATTTTTTTTTTTTTAATTTTCAAATGTTTTTTAGAATTTTTGTAAAAGCTCTATTTACCCAATATTTTACACCAATCTAACGTGAGTCATATAACAAGGAAAAAAATAAATGAACAAAAATTATATGACTGGCAAACTAAAAATTTTGTGCCAAACAAAAGATACAAGTGAAGGTTCTGTGATAGAGATTGCTTGTTAGCGATAAGACAGCTTTTTGCGTCTACTTTCAGCTATATTCAATATATGGTGTTCTATTTTTGTAGTGGCCTTAAGGAGTACTATAATTGTAATTTTCAAAACAATATTACTACATTAGGTAGTCTTATTGCCTACAACGATTTCTTCTTAGCAACTTTTCAAAGCAGCAAGCATTTTTATCAGCTCTGCGTTGATTGTAACCTCTCAGTCATTAAGTCAGTCAGAACTTACTCTTTTGCATATACAGGGTTATGGGTTACATGTTTCCCGTACTCGACTTATGAGAAAACACGTTTCCCAGGACGTGCCGATATCTTGGAGTCCTCGTCAGGCACAAGGACTGGCCACCGAGGTAGTTTTAGTGGGTGCAATCCCACATGACCCGGCGGCATCCTAAGGCTGCTGGGTATTTTGTAAAGATTTGCCCCTGATAATGTTTCCAACAAAAAAATATTTTTGATGTAAAACATCTATAGTCGCACGTAAAACCGATTTCTGGCGTGGCGACGCATGCCGTGGCAACGCGTCGCTACGCTAGTGAAACATCTATAGCCGCACGTAAAACCGATTACTGGCGTGGCGACGCATGCCGTGGCAACGCGTCGCTACGCTAGTGAAACATCTATAGCCGCACGTAAAACCGATTTCTGGCGTGGCAACGCATGCCGTGGCAACGCGTCGCTACGCTAGTGAAACATCTATAGCCGCACGTAAAACCGATTACTGGCGTGGCGACGCATGCCATGGCAACGCGTCGCAAAAAAGTAGTTCGATATTATTCGAACTACTTTTTTGAAGTCTGTTAAAAAGTATCCTATGTCCTTCTCCTGGTTCTAAGCTACCTCCCCAACAACAACAAAAAAGGGGAAAAAACAGAAAATATACATACATACATATATATATATATATATAGTATTATTAAGCACATACGTCATATTCGTAGTATAGTGACCCTGTTTCGGCTTAATATACCCCTAACCTATATAGATAATATAACAACAAGTAATGTATAGCCAACAAGTTAGCAGCTGATCGGGCCGTCACAACAATGCTACGCCCACGCGCTACACGCTACGCCGTAGTACCTCGTAGCATCGCTCGTAGACCCGCTACGCCCACCTACTACCACCCGGCCTGAAGGCGCAATACAGCTCAAACAATTATAGCTACGTAGCTTCCTCTATTTATTATTTTGATTTATGTTTTATACTACGCTTATTTAAGCCCTGATGCAAAAACTACCGATTTTAATAAGTTTGACATGTCTGTCTGTGGTATCGTAGCTTCCGAAAGCATGTTAGATTAAAATCAATATAAGATGGCCGCCGGCAGAAAATAGCGGATTATATTTTCATCGATCAAACGTGGGTATCAAATGAAAGGGTTTGACTAGTAATATGAACAGTACAATAAATTTCAAAACTTAAATGCAACAAACGGCAAAGTCGGGTTTAAATCAAATTTACTTGTGTTAGCTGCATCCTCAGCAGCCGTCGGCAGGGTTATCAGCTTCAGTAAGGCATCAAAGATACCTGTAATATTTTATTTATTTTATGTAAAAGCCGCTTGAAGATATTATTACTTCCTTACTACAATTCTTAGATCTACGGAGTGATTCCTAGACAACCTAATACTATTGGTAAATCAGAAAAAAAGCTCAGATCAAACGACAAAATTAACCTACTTGAAGATATTATGATTTGAATAATATTTGCATACTCCAATGATTATATTTGAGTTAACAACGAGACACGGAAAATGTTAGTTACGTTCAAATGTTACGATAAAAATGGAATATATATTTTTTTATACATTTTTGAGCCCCCATTTAACTCTCTTAATCTTAATCGCATTATAAAAAAATATAAGGAGAGTAAAGTATGCGGACTAAATGGTAATGTCGTAAACTAGGGATACGCGATAATAGTATCGAATGACTGCGAGTTATTCGATTACAGGCGGAATTTCAATATGTATGGCAACCCCACTCGCAAGATGGCCGTGATTATTAGCTTCCTTACACATTCCGGTATTTTGTAAAGATTTAATATGCCACGTACGATATAAAAACGAATGCCGATGAAAGCCGTTATTTGATTATTTATTTTTATTATAACAAGTTTATTGAGTTTTCGATCATTTATTCATACTAATAACATTAAATTGTTATAGAGATTAGTCAGTTCGTTGCTTTTGTATTCATAATTTAAACTAGCATATAAAGAAATATTTTTTTGTGCTAAACATAGACCTTTCAAGAGCCTTCCTAGTAATGTAAAAAACTTGAGAGGTGTCAAGGGACACCCGGATGGAACGAAGTTCCTTACGATTAATTAGTGAAGGAATTGTTATATATTTTAAAAGTATTATTACATAAATTATATTGAAATAGAAAGGCGAAACGAAAATAACTGGCTGGCTTTCTATGAGAACGAGAGAGAGAGAGAGAGAGAGAGAGAAACAACAAAACTTTTGGTTTTATTTTTTTCCGTCATCACCCTTTCGCAATGCGCGATAAGGAACTTCGTTCCAACAATCTAGCTTAGAGCTACCAAGTAATTTAAATTTAACTTACAATTCTAAACAATAGTGTCTTTAAGAATTTGTCCATCGACAAAGCGAGACATGATAAGCGAAATTGAAAATTGTTTGGTGTTGTTTTTAATCGATTTATTAAATATTAGATGTGCTCATTACATCAATTTACTTCTCGCTCTCCGCCCTCATCTGATCAAGACTCTGACCGTGTCAGTACTACCGAAGCCTACACCATCTTTTCTTGGAACTTCCTACAACCCCAGCATCCGTGGAGCGACTCGGGTCAGACTGTTCTTCCATCTACTACGCCACATACAGTCCACTCGCCGTAGCAGTCTCGGCCCGCCCTCCTCCACATTGGTCCTTCGAGCCGGATTTTAAGAGGTTTCAAAAAAGAAGATGGTGCTGACGCGGTCCTTAAAGAAAGCGCAATCTGCGCCGCGCCACAGAGTCAGCCAGTCTACAGGAGATTTACCGAGCGAGTTGTGAAGAGACTCTACTGCCATCACAGCCACGCCTGAGGTGGGATTGCCGCAGGGCTCCAGAGCCGTTGAGCCCTCCTCCCTCATCACCGCTGCGAGTCGTCTGGGGGTGCCGCAGGACTTCAGTGCCGCCGATTCCTTCTCCCACTTCATCGCAGTAAGCCATCCAGGAGCGCCGCAGGGCTCCTGTGCCGTCAAACCCTCCTCCCATATCTACGCTGCAACTCGCCTGGGAGCGCCGCAGGGTTCCAGTACCGTCGAACCCTCCTCCCTCTTCTCTGCTGCTACACGCCTGGGGGCGCCGCAGGGTTCCAGTGTCGTCGAACCCTCCTCCCACTTCTCTGCTGCAACTCGCCTAGGAGCGCCGCAGGGTTCCAGTGCCGTCGAACCCTCCTCCCACTTCTCTGCTGCAACTCGCCTGGGAGCGCCGCAGGGTTCCAGTGCCGTCGAACCCTCCTCCCACTTCTCTGCTGTAACTCACATGGGAGCGCCGCAGGGCTCCAGTGCCACCGAGCCCTCCTCCTACTTCAACGCCGCAAGCCGTCTGGGAGCACCGCAGAGCTCCAGTGCTATCAAGCCCTCCTCCCACTTGGTCACCGCAAGTCATTCAGGAACGCCGAGTCCAGCTCACGCCTGGCCTACTTTCCGTGTCATCGATGACAACGTGCTTCAATAGAGTACAGGGGATGCATTCCGCCTCTTTTGCTACGCCGCTACAGCAGCATCCGCACATGCCGCCTTCGGTGTCATTCAGCGTGTCACCAGCAACGGATGTTGCCGCGCCAGCCTACAGAGCATCAAGGTCGGCTCTACAATTCAAAAGACCGACATCTACAACGCCTGCACGCCGACGCCGTCTTTCCAATCAAGAGCGTGAGAGACTCCGCCTTGAAGAGGAACTTGCGCTTGCCGAAATCCAGACATTACGCGCACGCCTCGCGCTGCTGGATGAAGAAGATGCCTCACGTAACGAGTTCTCCGAAGAAAACATCACTGTACCGCGACATGTTGAAACCTGTTTCCAGTCTCAGGAGATTGTCGCCACGGAAACAGAAAACCCGCCAGAGTCTTCGGAGCTGCTGCCACTGAAACCAGTCCCCACGTGCACCAGCCTCAAAACGCCGATGCTCCGTCAAAAACTGCTGTAATACCTGATCAATCTCATCGTGAGCAAGCCTTCACACCGTTGGTAGCCACTACGATCGCTCTTGCCCCAGATCCTGTTCAGCCAGACCTAGCCGTGTCTCAGGAGGGCAAGTTCGATCCCCGCAATTACGAAGATCTACCATTGTTTGACGGCTTGCACGAGGACTTCGTGACATCCGAGACTGCGTTGTACTACAGTGTGAAGCACTACAATCTGAAAGCTGACACGACGGCAAGAGAGCAAGTTACGCCAACGTCGAGAACGGACATTCCTGCGGGTCGTCTGAAAATAGCGCCAGAAATTACCTCTGCACCGGAGAGAGCCGCCGCCACTTGGGCCCTGCGTGACACTGGGCCAACGGTCTCCCTGCTTGGAAATGAGAGCATGAAACAGATTAGCATCCCAGGAATTTCGGACAAGAAAATTGACGGCGCGGAGTCTCGTCGAGGCAACATCACGCTGCGAAGACGGGGCACAAAGGAGCAACAACAGCGAGAACACATAATTGACAGGCTACATCTCACCCATACGGAGAGGTGCATGGGATACCACGACCAGCCAATCGCATTACTGACGCCGCTTGGTCATCAGGTGAACTTCATGGCCCACATAGCTGACTCGACCGCAGAGGAGCGCATGGACGACGCCCTCCGCCTCAACTTAGCCTCGAGTCACTCGCCGTGTCGCCGACGAACCCACGAAGCGTTCCTCACCAACAAGCTCTAGGGATCCTAGAGAGACCGGCGCGCCTGCTTTGCGACAAACGCCACCAGATTGCCCTTCTGCGTAAGAAGAACAGTGGAAAGATACCAGAAAACAGTGAGACTGCACTGAACTGCCTTATCTTAGCGAGCGCCAAGCAAACTGCCATAGCTACCACCAAAGAGCCGCGACAACCAACTGACGATTACTTTTACGTCTTTGTGAGCTGTGAAGACCCAAACACGCTAACACCGAACCACTTCCAGCTAGGCGGCCCGGCTCGAGTACCATCACCGGGCTTATTCTACGCCAACGCCACCTACTCGGAACCAGATGACAATGTCCGGTAGTCAACGTCCGCACAGCCGGAGGGATCCTGCGACGACCCGTCAAGAGAATAGTTATCCTGCCGACTACGCCCGCCGTTCACCAAGGAGATTGCAGCGCAATGGACAGCGCTGCACGGCGGGAGAATGTTCACGACGGGCGTCACAATAGCCTAAGCTTAGTAGTATTATTGTAAATAGTGCAGGTGTTAGCATAAGTTTATTTGATAAGTCGCATTGTACATAGATTAGGTGGTAGTATAAGATAGTATAATGATTTAGTTAGAAATAAACAATACTGACACGATCTACATCAATAGGGCGGCGGAAAGCGAGACAAAGGGATAGGTTTAGGGATGCAGATAACGCTATACCACAGTGAGACGGCCAGGTGCATGAAGTTTCAGGTAGTAACAAAGCCGTTTCCCTGGAATTTCACCCAGATAGGGTAAAACAATTATCCGTCTCACTCACACGCTTAGAGGGCCGTACATATAAAAGCGCGTGGTGTAGCGTTATAAAATCAGTTCAGCATTTGAGTTCAGCAACAGTTCAGCACCTGAATTCAGCATTAGTTTAGCACCAGAGTTCATCAGTTCTGCAGTATTTCAGTCAGGACTTCAGCTTTGCCTCTGCAGTGATACAGTGCTAACAAGAAGATAAATATTCTCGCTCTCCGCCCTCTTCTGTCAAGACTCTGACCGTGTCAGTACTACCGAAGCCTACACCATCTTTTCTTGGAACTTCCTACAAAACCAGCATCCGTGGAGCGACTCGGGTCAGACTGTTCTTCCATCTACTACGCCACATACAGTCCACTCGCCGTAGCAGTCTCGGCCCGCCGTCCTCCACAAATACCTTAACATAAAGTTTAAGTGTTAGTGGAGAGGTTCCGGGAAGGCAAAACAATTGAGTGTCGAATGTAAATTTTTGCCAATATTTATACGATGGTAACATTACTCTTAAAGAATCGTCTGTTAGGCGGTACGAAGTTCGCTGGTCAGCTAGTATATCATAATTATAATGTAACAGGGACCTAAATCTAACACAGTTTAATCAAATCTCAAAATTGTTTAAATACTCTCAAAGTGAAAATCGGAATATGTCAGATACAACTTGCAGAAAGATAAAACTTTCTACCTGTAGGTGAATAAAGACATGGGATTGCACTTTTCGTCCAATAAATTCTGAAATTTGCAAACTTTTGAGCTTTCTTCAATACACGCAAGCGTAAGGATTAAAAAGGCTAAGTTCTTAATTCACTGCATTTCTTATGTGATTTTTTAGAGATGTCTGGACTGATTATAATTTTTTTGTCATTGTTTGAATTGGTTAAACTTATTTTAACAGACTTCAAATAAAAGGTTTATGGCTTTTTTATGTGTTCTCATATTATTTTTTTAATTATATGGTACTAGTATAGAAAAAATGTGTATGGTAGTTTGTTTTTTGAATAAATAAATTCTTAAATTATTTTGAAGCATAGCGTAAATCAACGTTTGGAAAGCATATATATTTTGAGGTAATACTTGATTTTCTTAGGAATAAGAAATATTTATTGGCCTTTAAATATTTACGTTCATTCCTGGCAAGTCTTGTCACATTTTAACTATTAATTACTCAAACAAACTAAACTTAAAAAACTTGTTTAAATAAAATGGTCTGTGTAAAACTCACGTTCTCTCATCCAGGAGCTAACTGAGCTAAAAATTATATTAATATCTGTGATCGGCCAAGAATCACGTTACAATATCTGAGATCACGCCAGAGCGGTCCGTCCCGGCCTCACATGGGTGAAAGAAAGTATTTTGTACATATTGACATGTTCTATAATACTGTAAATTTTATATTTGATCTTTCTTCAATACTTTTTAAAGCTATTTTTATATCTTTGGTTGGATTTCTAATTATCTCTATTTTTCTAGTACCTAATAAGTATATGGAGTGGGTGTAGTTGGAAACCCTTGATAGAAACTAGGAGCAGGTTCAGGTCTGCAACCCCGCGCGCTCAGCCCGCACCCCGGCGTCGCCTGGACGGGTTCGAGAATAGGGAAGTGCGTAGCTCGCACTAGGGACGAGCCGCCACAAGTATAATAACCTATGTTATTCAATGATAATGTAGCTGACTAACGGCGAAAGAATTTTTGAAATTAATCCAGTTGTTTTTGAGTATATTCGTTACATACAACAAGTAATTTGAAGCAATTTTAAAAACCTGACTAAATTTTTAAACTTGTGTATCAGCGTTTTTTTCATTTATATGCATCTCGTGTCGCTCTCACGACTAAGGCAAATCTATTGACACCACTCACATAAAAATACGACAACCCGTTTAGGCTCTACGGCGTGGCAAATAAATTTACATACATACATACACTCGAAAAACATAAACCTTCTTTTTTCGCAGTCGGGTAAAAATACAAATATTTCCTCTTGTAGCCATCCCAACTTATTACTCAAAGTAAATGTAACTTCAAAATATAAACAGAAGTATCTTAAGAAATATACTACATCTAGACTCTTTAGATTAATACACGAACATGTTCCTTTCTCGGCATTTCCTTTGCACGATGTTTAAAGTCCTCGTACAAAGTTTACACATGGTTCATCGTATAGTGCTGGCGAGGTATCGATAGTCTGATTATCGATATCTGTTGTATTATGACCCCGAGAGTTTACAAATATGATTATTGAATCTGTCCGTGTATAAGGAGTGTGTCTGCTGAAACGAGTTATAGAACTTTAAATAAATTGAATAAGAAATTAATTAAAATTAAGAGTACGTACATCAAATGATGTTAGAAAAGATATAATATAGGATTAATCTACAAAAATGCTATGCGATATTTTTATATCCAAACAAAATTGGTTATAACGTATTACTCCATACTTTCTAAAAGTTCCATTTCCATTTTTTATATAAATTACATTATTATATCTCCCGAAAAAAAAAACTATAAAATAAAAAAGTCTAAAGCGTTTTGTAGTGTCACCACACCTATGATACATTCTCTAAATCGTCGTAAATACTAGATTAGGTTTGAGCGTAACAACTATCAATACATGTATCCAATACCACATCTTGAATTTTTGTAATTTGGATAATTACCTTGACTAAATGTCAAACAAACTGATATAAAATATTTATCAGTAATCAACAAAACGTATGAAAGGGCTAGCTTTCTAGATTTCATTATTTGAAAAGAGTTAGATGCTGAAATACATTAGGAGGTTATGGTAAAAATAGCAAGCTAACTCGATTTGCTGTCTATTTCAAGACACTTAGATAATTATTGGAGTCGGAACGTTGCGTTACTTTGCGGAAGCTCATTTATAATAAGATGGTATATAAAGAATATCTAGTGTAAAGTGAAGTGCGTAGTGTACACTAGATATTCTTTATATACCATCTTATCAATTTAACGTATGCTACCTACTATCGATGACTCTATTGATATTTCGTGTTATTGTCGATAGTGTACCAACGTGCAACACTAGCTCATGCCATTGTTTAGTTTGTAAAGAATCCAAACCATTAAAGACGAGTCTATTTACTCATGACCACTATCACACAACTCTCGAAATTTCTGCTCCATTAATTCAAAGAGTATATTAGAGTTCTTGCGTCACAAATAAAATTAAAGACAAAAATGTATAACATAGCTAGAAGAAGAACTTTTTAGATTAATAATGATTAAGTACAGACTTTATTCCGTAAGCAAGTGGTTAGAAGCGAGTTCGGTAAAACCCGACTTCTACATCGTGAAACCTGTGTATCGCTCTTTAGTTAATTTTTTTAAAATTTGTATGTACCCAGTGTCACTCTTACGATTATGACGAATCTATTGACACAACTCACATAAAAATACGACTAGACGTTTATGCTCTAGGGCGTGCCAAAGAAATATACATACATACACTCGAAAAACAAAACCTTAATCACTCACTACTCAAATAACAAAATTTTAATGATTTTAATGATTATTAAGTATTCTAAAATCTAGTCCTGGACTAATAAAATGCTATATAATTTTATGGAATTAAATTTAGTAAAAAGTTAAGTAGAAATTCTGAAAAACCTTGCGACCACAAAATTTTAGCAAATTTAAAAAAAACTACTAGACTGTTATTTTTTACTATACTTGCGCTGTTAATATTCCCAGGTGACTAAATTTCTGAATATTTGTAGAGATTTTACGCGAGTGCATAATTGCCAGAGAAACATCTTTGGGTACAGACTGACAGACAATATAATGAAAAGTTAAGAAAGTCGTAATTATTAAATATCACGTCTTAATGATCGTCGGTTGACGCTGTTGGTAGCAACCCTGCCTTCTGCGCCGCTGGTCCCGGGTTCGATCCCCGGACTGGTTAAATATTTATGTGCATGAAACATGTTTGTTTGACCTGTGTCTAGGTGTTAATTATATATATATATATATATATAAGTATGTATTTATGTATATAAGAATGTATATCAGTCATAAGGTTACCATAGCACAGGCTTTGCCTAGTTTTGGACCTGAACACCTTCGTGTGGATATTGTTAAATGTATATATAAATATATATATACCCAAGCAGCCGTGTACTCATCCCTCTTGTCCACACATATACCAATATTATAAAGAGGAAATGTTTGTATTTTTGTATATAACAAATAAATTTAAAAAACTCTTGAAATTATGTATTTCAAAAAAAAAGAAAAAAAATTGCCGATACAAAGCTACATTATCACGTAGTAACATAGGCTATAAGAAATTAGAGATCCGCGGGCAACACCGCGAAGCCCAACAAATAATACAGAACTTTACAATAAAACACAATTTACTTCACGTCCAAACGTAAACGAACACTTCAACTGAAACGAACATCATACCTAAAGGGTTATGAAATAAAAATCTACAAAGATTTCAACAGATTGACACGGGAAATTGAATCTTATTTCTATAGGATTTCTTTCTACAACAGCCTGAAACGTTTCTTTTCAAGCTTCGCTTATAAACTTTTGTCGAGCAAAAGTAAGACTTAGAACAACGGAATAGGATTCAATAAATCATCAGAGTATTGAGCTGAAAGACGAGATTTTGCCAAACGATTTTAAATCTTAAATCAACCGTGTAAGAGTCAATAATAGGTTTGTAAGGGAAATAAATATCGTTTTAAAATGCATTGTGCTCAGATTACATGTGTCTTGATATTGAAATATTGTTGTAGACACTTGTCGTAGTATATGTGAAAGTAAAAGGATATCGCTTTAGGCGATAAGGATCTCTCACCAACGTATTTTTAGCCACCGACGCAAAAACGATGTGGTGCTATAAATTTGACGTGTCTGAGGGTGTGTGTGCACACAAACTGACCGATTTGTTTTTTGTTTGAAACGTGTATTAGTTGGGAGTGTTCTTAGCTATGTTTGATGACAACCGGTCCAAGATGGCCGCCGGCACAAAATGGCGGAGTACAATTTTTTCACAACTCCTTCAATGAAGATAGCAAGATACCGATTGAATGCATCACAAATCCAAGATGGCTGTCACAACAAATGTCAGAAGTTTTTAAAATGTTTAACTTTAGGTACTTAAATATTATGGTGAACATAAAGTTATATCGTATCTACTCGTAACAAGCGAACAAACATTTTGCTAGACTCTAACCAACTTAAAGCTGCACTCGGTCGGTTGCTGAAACAAATTACAACTTTCAAAAAGTAGTAACACCGACATTGGGCAGGTGTAATAAATTCAGGGTGTATCGATCGTCGCGCGTACGATGGAAGTAAACGGTCGTAAAACCTGAGCTATTGTCCACCACACGCGCGCACCGCTCTCCGACTGTACATTTACAGGTTGAATTTAGACAGCGGAACGGGTTCCGTACAATATTGAAGTAGTGGGTGACAAAATTTTAAGAACAGTAATTAAAACACTAACTACAACTAAATAAATAATAGTGAAAAAGTCCGTTAGTTGAGGGAGAGGTGAGAAAAAGCTGGCAGCATTGCCACGTTAGATGGCAATGGAAAATATATATGATTAACTTGTGACCTTGCACTTCGACAACCCCTTGACTGTTTCCTTTTTTACGAATTTTGTGACGAACTACAGCAACAACAAAAATATAGCAAAAAGATTACCTCCATTTAAGATCTACGATAATCTAAATGCTCCAACCCACCACCAGCGTGCTTAGCATGCCAGCCGCATTACCACGCCGAATGGCAATGCTTATACGAAAAAAAATGAAAGCACCGCGTGAACACATCTATTAAATATAATAGAAACTAAAATGGCGATTTATAATAAAAATTGGATTTAAAAAAAAATGCACACATATTAAAACGTGCTGCTGAAAACCAGGAACCTGTAAATACAAGTATATGAGACAATAACTATGCGGTTCTTTTTTGTCATTATAAATATTAATTCTTGTAAAATAAGCGATTCCTAAGACAACAAGTTGAGTCTTTTTCAACCAAGAACAAATATGTAATTTTTTTAGAAAACAACAGTTTACACAACTCAAAAAAAATTCAACTGAATTACAGCTTTCTGTCACAAATCGGCTCTAACTCAACATAATGCTGGCTGCAACAACCAGCCCTGATCTTCCGTTGGGACCGGGAAATTAGTAAGTCTTTACTAAATCGATCCACTAGTATTTCTCTCAAGGAACCTTACAGTTTCCGCTGGGTCTGGTCAAAAGCGTATTGACATGTTTCATAGGCGGTCGCCGACAGCTCGACAGCGATACAATTGATGTCCTACTCGGCCTACCCGCATTCTGCCGTATTGCTTCTCGAAGGTGGATAATAACAATATTTTTCAATTTGCTAGTATTGACAGTACAAAAAATCCACCAAGTATGAAGTATAAATATTAATAACTAGCGGCTCGGTACGTGCTTCGCTACGTATAAAGTGAAATAATAAAAATGTGATAAATGAAGAACCGCTCGACCGACTCTGTGCAAACTTCACATAAACCATCTACTACGAGTAGATAGTCCAAACAAAACCTAAACATTTAATTTAGACAGGTGAGAGTTGCTGTAAAATTACAACGAAAAGTGTCATTGATTTTTATATATATTGATAAACTTTTATTAGCTTACAAGCGTGGTATTATTTATGACAGAGTAGTTGTAAAGTTTATGTCATACATAAACAGACACTGAATTAACCGACTTGGTTTACATTCGATTCCATAACTTTTTACGGCAGAACAACTGCGCAGCGAGACTTACGCATTTTTGTACATGTAGGTACCTAATGTTTTTGACGAGATTATTTATACAATATTTGTTCAAGTTTCCAACTATTGTCGTTATTAATATCGAGCAATATACTGCAATAATCAAATTTCTTGTATATATGGAAGCTGCCTTTATATATATAAATATATATATATATATTATTATATTTATTAAATTCTACCACTTATAACTTCTTCTTCTTCAACTTTCTTTTTCATTTGAAAGTATATATACAGCTACATATTCTGTGAATACGTGTTCGCGAGGTCAACAGTTCGCAGAACGACTCATCATCAGACAGAAGACGTCCACTGCTGAACGTAGGCCTCCCCCATTAAAACGCCATTCCGAACGACAAGCTGCCAATTGCATCCACTGAACGACTAGTTCATAAGTTATCAATGATCATGATTATCAGAAGAGCGTTTAATATTAAATGGTCAACATTGGTTTCTTACTAAACGCTAGCCCAGTTCAACTTGCAGCTATTAGCACAAATGGAAATCTCAGATTAAATAACAATTATTATGGTAAGTGCTGGAGTTTGTACCGGGGCTGGCAAACGGGACACTTTCAACATTTTTCGGGAACAGTTAGAAAAAATGCAATCCCTACCAACTCACGTTATGCTCTTCAGGTCCTAACTCAATGGCTATCAATATCACAGTAGGACAGTAATGACTTCAAAAAATCTTTTAAAAACGTATTACTGGACAGTGTTAAAGAATATTTAAACAATATAACTATATCGTATATAAAATAAATCTGTGCGCTTCACTCAACATATCGCCATACCCAAGTAGGGTTCATATGAGATATATAAGTATTTATTGCATGTAATATCTAATTTAGCAATAAATATACTTATTGAGAATTGAATAAAATTAAGTAACCAAACAAGTGGTTAGAAGCGCGTTCGAAAAAACCCGACTGCTAAATCGTTTAACCTGTGCATCAACATGTATAAGTTTTTTTTTTTAAAATTTTGATGTAGTATCACTCTCACGACTAAGATAATCTATTGACACCAATCACATAAAAATACGACAAGCCGTTTAGTCTCTAGGGCGTGTCAAAGAAATATATATACATACATACACTCGAAAAACATAACCCGCCTTCTTTCGCAGTCGGGTATAAAAGCTTAATCGAAGAAAGAAGAAGTGATGCGAACTGTTTTCATATTATATGAGTACAATAATTTTGCAAATAATTAAACACTACTAATTTTTTTTTAGATTTTGCATGTTATTGAAAATTCCGTAACGAAAATAAACCTAACACTCGTCTAACGTTGTTTCAGTTCGGCAGACTTCGGCACGGTGTTTTTGTGCGTGCGACTAGACGTATGCGTATGCAATAGTTTTACCGCGGCAGTCCCCGAGTGCCACACGTATTTTTTTAAATTATTAATTCTATTTTAGGCTTTGATAGTCTTTACCAAACATTAAAGTCGGGCTGTGAAACAAGCAAAAAATGCAATAAACAAAATTATATCAAGGGTATTAGAAATTAGGAAATATAACATATTAATAATTAAGAATACAAAATTTTAACAGAAGAGAAACACACGAACCTGAAGAGCAGGAAATGGAAGACGAAGAGAAATCAATCTCTGCCCTGGACGCAGCAAGCGTCCATTTGGTCCCAGCGTCCAGTCCAGGGAAGAAGCGCAAGCTAGAACCTCGTACATTATGCCTTCCATAGAAAGCGTATGGATAAAGGCTAAGATTCTATAAAATGTATGCTGGAGATGAAGATCCTATTTTATATCAACATTTATTTAGATTTTTTGTTTATCCAGAAGTATATATTTCAATTTTACCTGGATTTAGGATAGTTTCTCATGTAATTTCTCAAGAGAGAACAAAAAAGGCAACTTTTGGTTTTTAGGTATAATTTATGCAGTCGGATTACTAGGATGTATTGTTTGAGCTCATAGATTTAAGTCCCCTTTGTATAGGAATTGTCCTTTTTTTAGAAATGACATCGTGAACTAATCTTAATTTTCAAAATGGAGCATCCCCTGTAATAGAACAGTTTTTTTTCATTTTCATACTTTAATTTTTTTTTCATGATCTTACTTTTATTATTTTATTTATAATTACTATTATAGTTGGTTATTAAATTTATTATTTAGTAAATATTTATGATATAATGAATTAATTTGAACTATTGTCTAAAAGTGTCTCGTGCTTAATAACTGCATACTATTTCTTCCACTTAACGCCGCGCTGTTTTAATTGCAAAACTTAACGTTGCAGCTGAACGTTATTTGATTTTTAATACTGCCTGGCTTTAGTTGACGCCATTTTCATTAGTTTTTTCTATAGATATAATAAGAATAATTTAATAAAGTTCGTCTTTCAATAACGTTCGTTACAAGCAAGTCAAGTTACTTTTGAATTATTGATAACTTGAAAATATAAACTAAAAAAATGGTCTATATTTCTCATAATATATATTTATTATATTAAGTAAGATAAGATTTTAACTCGTTATTAAAGAACCAGTTTAACTACAAATAATTGTTATATATCATAAGCTAAATAAGTATTTACATTGACGCCAATCAGGCCAGTCACACTCACTAGAACTAAAACATGTTAAAATTATATCAAGCCCTTATTCACTCGTGGAAACAAAAGAGGAGACAATTTTAGACCTGTCAAATTAGGTTAGTTTAGTAAATTTGGCCTGCAAATGACAATGACCGCATCGGGGTCATATAGGAGAAGTGAAACAAGTTTTTACTGCTGATTTTTTTGTTTTACTTGATATATGTTTTTATGGAATTAATTATATGACTATAGATTTGCACCTCTCCTACTCGCGAGATTTGCACCTCTCCTACGCACGAGATTTGCACCTCTCCTACTCGCGAAATTTGCAAATCTCCTACTCGCGAGATTTGCACCTCTACTGCTCACGAGATTTGCACCTCTCCTACTCGCGAAATTTGCACCTCTCCTACTCACGAGATTTGCACCTCTCCTACTCACGAAATTTGCACCTCTCCTACTCGCGAGATTTGCACCTCTTCTACTCACGAGATTTGCACCTCTCCTACTCGCGACATTTGCACCTCTCCTACTCGCGAGATTTGCACCTCTACCTACACTTAACCGATTCCATATGCAAAATAAAATGTTGAGCTTGTCTTAGGGTCTGGGTCTAATTGGTCTATAAATGTACCCGTAACAAAATTTCCTTCTTTTCTACCGATTTAAAAGAAAGAAGTACTTATTTCGACTGGTTTTTTTTTAATTTATTTTTGTTACCTGGTTTCTCGGAGACCGTAGCAATTAACGACAAATAAAAATCACGTTTGTTGTATGGCAGAACCCCTTCAATATTTATTTATTCTGTTTTTAGTATTTTTTGTTCTAGCTTCCATAGCGAAGTACATCATTTGTAAAAATTTCAACTGCCTAGTTATCACCGTTTATCAGTTTTCGTGACAGACAAACGGACGGACAACGAATTCATTAGTAATAGTAGGGCTACAGCAAAGTCGTTTTCATGGTCGTCCGAACTTGTGGTCAAATGCATAGCTGTATAGAATAAAAAACCATACTAAATTACGTTTAGTTTGTCTATAAAAATATTTGTTTTGTCTGTCTCAGGGTCCAGTCCTAAGCTTTGTAAGCCCCACTCAAGAGCTTTATACCCAACCATATCTCTCCATCCTTCCTGCCGATCTTTACTCAACAAACAGCAAAGTACAAACACTTTCAAAGGATTTGTTTCACCAAAGAAATTTGCATAACTAACAATTTGCGACGCAATCATTTCTGTAAAATTACCTAGGGTCAGACAGATGGATAGACGATTAGAGCGAATTTACAAAGATTCCTTAGTGCTACGGAACCCTAATAAATAAATCTTAATCAGTAACTCCACTTTATTCCATCTTTACATCGCTTGCCCACACTTGTGCACATAAACAAGACATTAATGGTCAATTAAGTTAGATAGTAAGTTAAGAAAAATAAGACTGCATAGAATAAGGTTCGTACAATTTGATATTTATTTTGTTAATCAGATGTTGACTAGTAATTCTAAATAAATTGTGCTAATATTGTAGTGATTCGTTTAGATTTACACCTGTTTTGTGTTGCGGAACACACACGGTTAAAGTTATTACATACCATTGTTTTGACTGAAGGGTAAAAACGACCACCCGGTATGCTTAGGATCACACAACTTTTTGGTGAGCGGAAAAAAATGAGAAAAATATTTGTGGTTACCGCTCCCTTCAGTCAGGGATGAAGGGAGAAACCGCGCATGCGGTTATGGAGGGCTTGGTATAATTATATTCAACGGTATATTTGAATCCTACTACAATCAAATAATACTTCAAAAAACGTCACCACTGATTAAAGATAAAAAAGATGTTTTGAAACATAAAAAAACTCGTCTTAATCAGCTCTAACGCCTTAGAGAAATCTGTTAAAAAATACAGTTAAATTAGGAACCACATCCATTTTTTTATGAGATCAAAAAAAGGACGTGTACTAACAGTTTTTTTTGGTAACGGTATACATATAACGGTATCTAAATTATCTTAACAGGACCAATACTTTGGTTTTTAATGAAAATAACTGAAAACCAAATTGAAGACGATATTCCTTATACTACACGACTGCGAAAGAAGGAGGATTATATATGTGTGTATATTTCTTGGGCACGCTCTAGAGCTTAAACGGAACGGACGGAAAGATTCGTCTTGGTCGTGAGAGTCACACTGGGTACATAAACTTAACAACAAAAAAACATAATCAAGGATGATACACAGGGTTAAACATTATAATTATTAGATGTTGGGTTTTTTGATGTCGTTAGTAATTAATCACTTGCTATAGAAATTGTTTAAAAATAACATATTAAAGTCTGTTTATAAGATAAAGAAGGTTCATCGACCTTCGCTATAAAGATGTGTTAAGCCATTAGAAGGCTTAGTCCAATTAAGCACAAGGCAACCGCTCGAGAACAGCTTGTTAATGGAAACTCGCTCGAGCGGCTTTTTGCTAAAGTTTCCTTCGACGCGACCTTCGTTTACGCTCATTAGTAACATAACTGGTGGTGAAATCATAAGCTGACTGTTACTAATGCAATGGTAAAGCCGTGATGTTACCAAGTTAAGTAATAGACAACATTTCATTTTTGCAAAGTGATGGAAATCCGAAAACCATTTCGAGATAATGTAATGAAGAGTTCATACTAAAAATACCAGATATTATATTCACTTTTTGCAGAATTATTTACAATGAAATGAAAAAAATTATCTCGTATCTAAGACGGTCAGGTGTAACTAATAAAAATATTACTCTATCTGTTATCTGTAAACTTTCCCAAAACGAACAACAAAATAACAGATTATCAATGACATCATTTTTTACGAGCTTTTGACGAGAATAACATTATGCTGAACTCTACTTATATTTTCAAAAATCTTTAAAAAGGTAATTATTACATTATGAATAAAATTAAAAATTAAAATAATTTATACGTTATTTTTCATTTCTAAGTTGGGGGTAAAAATTTGAAATATTTCAATTGACAGGCGAGCGAAGCGGGACTAGCAACTTTTTAACCCCCGAAACCAAAGTTCTGAACGGATGAACAGATTTTGGTTTTGTATTTTTGTTTAAAAGGTGATTTAGTAGGGAATATTCTTAGCAGTGTTTGATGAATATCCATTATGATGCCCGCTACAAAATAGGGAATGAAATTTTTAACCCCCGACTTAAAAACGGGGTGTTACATGTTTTACGTGTCTGTATGTGTGTATGTCTACACACTGTCGTATCGTAGCTCCCTAACGGATGGACTGATTTTGATAATTTTTTTTGTATAAAAATTTTTTTTCGGGAGCTATATTTTATGAAAATTAGTCCAAGATGGCCGCCGCCACAATAATTTTTAAATTTTACTTATTATTTCGTCTATCAGTTAGTAAGTTTTGTGTTAGTATGTTTATCACTAAGTAATTAAGGCTATAAAAAATTTGAGATCCGCGGGTAATACCGCAGAGTGTAGATAAATCCTAATAAACGCACTTGATCATTTATAATAAAAAAAGAAAACATATTGTATGGAATCGACATTAGCAATAAATGGCAGTATTATACAAATCATTAATGTAATAAAAACAAAACGGGCGTGTTGTTACGTCTCGTTTTTCTAAAATAAATTAAAGAGAAATGGCCGACAGCCCTTAATTTACTTTTATTAAAGACTTCATTATATTTTTTCATCGGTTGTTTTCTTCTGTTCGGATAATAATCTAGTTGAATTCGTTCAGCCATCATTAATACACAGCTTTTTAGAGTTCTTTAGATACTAATGACTTTTTTTTACGAAAAACGAAATGATTCAATCGGTTACAGTAACGGCCTATGCTCTTAATCTGGTAGGTAAAGGACTCAAGCGGTTAAATGTCATTTTGTCAAAAATTATTAATTGAAAAAGATATCGATTTAAAAAACAAACCTCAAGACCATATTTAATGAAATTTAAATATGACCACACGGGGTGAGTAATAAAAAAGAAATTTTCGAAACGATTCAGCTATCACTGAGAAATGATGTAACAAACATTTTAACAAATACAGTCCAAATGAGAACTCTTTTTTGAAGACGAATTGTTTTTTTTTTTGTTTTTATTAACGTTTGAAAATACGGAACTTTAACACAATATTACGAATAAATGTTAGCAGCTTTTTCCTAATGAAGCCGTGATCGCTTCAGGTGGCGTTTGGTTTTTTTTTATTAAAACTTTACGATTTATATTGTCCGTAAAATGTTTCTTACAACACTGTGTTTACCATATTACTTTTTTGGAAATGCAATAATCTTTTAACCAGACTGCGAAAGAAACAGATTTATGTTTTTCGAGTGTATGTATGTTTATAATGTACGTATATTCCTTTAGCACCGTAGAGCCTAACCGGCTTGTCGTATTTTTATGTGAGAGGTGTCAATGGATTCGTTTTAGTCGTGAGAGTGACACTGGGTACATTAAAAATTTTATAAAAAAGAAATATATGATGATACACAGGTTTAAAGATTTAGCAGTCGGGTTTTTTCGAACTCGCTTCTAACCACATGTTAGTATTGATGACTTAGGTTCACTTACAAAAAGCCCAAAGGTAATAATGGTAAAATGATTTAGCCCTAATAATAATAATGTTTTTGGTAAAGGCTGTATTAAGACGAGTTCTTCATATTTCATTGCTATTTGAAAATATTCAGATAAAAAATGCCGTTATTGACCAATTCCTATAATATTTAAGAACAGACTTGCGATAATTCTTGACACCACTCACATAAAAACACGACAAGCCGTTTAGGCTCTAGGGCGTGCTAAAGAAATATACATACTTCCATCCACCCTTTTTGCGCAGTCGGGTAAAAATAAAGAGAAATCTATATATATATAAAAGAAAGTCGAGTTATTTACACTATTTATAACTAAAGAACGGCTGAACCGATTGGCTGAAAATTGTTGTGGAGGTAGCTTAGAACCAGGAGAAGGACATTGGATACTTTTTAACAGACTTCAAAAAAAGTAGTTCGAAGTTAGTTTTAGTTTGTTTTAGTTTTAGTAGAACTACGCGAGTGAAACCGCGGGGCACAGCTAGTTAACACTAAAGTAGTTAATACTAACAAAATCTTCTGTTGCTGGGAAGTACATTCCTGTTGGCTGCCATTTCTGCTCGAGCAAGCCCTTGTTCGCACCTCATTGTACTCTTTACTGTTGACACAGAGAAACCTATGTAGAAGAACAACTTCTAATACCAGCTACCGGTAAAGAAAAACATCGTAAGGAAACCATAGCATGGTGGTAGGACGTTTCTTATCGCTCGCCTGACTAGCACCACCTTCAAGTTGTAAAATCTATCGCGATGCACTTAACAGTGTATTTCGGCAGCCTTCCTTGTGAGCCAGTGTATTCCAGACTAGGCATGCTCCATCTAGGACTACAGTATCGCTGTGTAGGATAAAAAAAATATCAATTTCAGATCTACAATAACGAATTTGTGATACGTTGAAGATTTCGTGTTCGCGGGAAATCTTAACCTAAAGCCTTCGCAACTTTACTTGTATGAGTGACGTCAATGAAAATGTCATCATGGCAAAATACTGGAGATCTTTAAAACATATTTATTAATCTTAAGAGAAAGAGTACATGGAAGGCCGTGTGGTTGGTTACATTTGAATTTAATCTAAAACGGTCAAGAGACTTGATATTTTTTTTAAGCTTTTTTTTTAGTCGGTTTGAAGATGCCCTCGTTGTGAATATGAATAACTCATTTAATCCTTGATGAAGTTCACCGAATGTGAACGAAACTATAGTTGGACCTTTACAACAATCAGGTGCACGTGCTAAACCAGTTTCCTTAAACAATATAAATATTTGTAAATGTTTATTTAATTAGTTTTTTCAGATTACACTGAAAATTAGTTGTCTAAATCTCATAACCCAAAACGTAATATAGTGCGCTTCACATTTCTAATGAATCTAAAAATCGTAAATACCTTATAACTAGGGTCGAAGAAAATTCTGTGAGGTACTAAGTAAGGGAAGACATGTTTCGCCTGTTAATAATCTAGACAGTGGTTATATGTTTGGGGTTGAAACTCTCGGGCCCTGGAGACCAGGAGCAAAAATATTTTTTGAAGATATAACAAAGCGTCTGGTCAACGCTACACGAGACCAAAATGCTGGCCAAAAACCTAGACCAGCGCGTCAGCATTGCCATTCAACGAGGCAATGGAGCCAGCATTTTGGTTACTCTTCCCTCATTCGCTGTCCAATGTTATTTTATATACAAAACAAAATAAGAAATTTCCATGATTTTAGAATATCTTAGTACCGGTCAATTTTTTTTGTTATCTGTGATATTATTTCGTTCCACTGTGTGAGCGCCGGTGCCCGTCAGCCCCACGTCTTCTCGCTCATTACGTAATTATATCGACCCGACGTTCCTGGCCAGATCACACATCTGCGCCATGTTTTGAGATAACACCTCGTTTATACCAGGATTTTATCAATTAGATGTACGAGTATACCAAGCGGAAAAGGGGACTGTATTCATCGTAACACAGCTATAGACCGCCATTGTCCATACAAGCTCATATAGGTTTTTACTAACATAGCTCTTTTCTTCCTTTAATGTTGTCCGATTCCAGCGGTTTTTGTCTCACATAGCTAACACATTATTTACTAGGCTTTACTGTTTTATTTTTCTGTCCTTTATATCACTATAAAGTTACAAGCTTCCTAAGCAGTCATATGTTTGCGCTAATACTATGCCTATAAAAAAGCCTTTATAATGTAAAATTCAATAACTTTTTTCAAAATAATAAAACGTGTAGGCCTTAAATACATCATAGTGACGCGATTGACATCAATAACAAAAAAATACGTTACAATTTAGGGGGTGAAAAGAGGTAGGCCCCTGAACGATAATTCTATCAAAAACACTAAAACAGTGAAGGGTCGGTGATCCCCTTGAGGAACCACTTTCATCTAGGGACCAAGTCCAAATTCGGGAAAATAAATGAGCTGTTGCTTACTATTTTGTAGGAGGGTTATGTTATAAGAGTATTCAAAAACAGAGCCCCAAAGCCGACTGATATAATACGATTACATCAAAACATAATTATAGGTATTGAAGACCAAATCAAAGTTAAAAGGCTATAAGTAATAACAAAAAAATTACAACATAGCTACTCTACTCGTGGAGCAGAGTAGGTATTCTATTCTACTCGTATTTCGTGCGCGTGGAGGGATTTTCCACCGCATGTAAAATACGAACCACTCCGACCACCTCTCTATCAATCAGTACTCAAGGTACAGACAAACAAGGTTTGCTTGTAAATTCTTGGTTGCTATTTCTTAGCACTATTTTTTTTTCGTTTGAAATATGGCGCCATGCGATTTGTATATTTGCCAGAGTCAAGTTTATAAATTTTCAAGTTATTAATCAATCAAGTTAAGTCAAATATGAAGTAATACGTTACCGTGGTCAAGTTAAAGTCATCTTGTGCGACCTCAATGATGCCTCAATAAAGGTCCAGCCCTGAGCCATGTATGTAAATAAATATAATTAATAAATTTTAATGAATATTTACTTTAATTATAAATTAACAATAATTATAATATTTTTTTTTATCCTACGCAGCCAGGCATTTGACCACAAGTTCGCCTGACCACGCAAGTCAGCGATACTGTAGCCCTAGATGGAGGAAGCCTAGTCTGAAATACACTGGCTCTCAAGGAAGGCTGCCGGAACACACCGTTAGGTGCTTGGCGATTGCGAATTTGCAGATTTTACAACTTAAGGGTGGTAGCTAGCCAGGCGAGCGATAGAAAACATCCTAGCACCATGCTATGGTTTCCTTACGATATTTTCTTTTTGCTCAGGCTCTTTTTGCACGTTTCGTGGGATCGAACCTCGTACCTTTTGCACGACAATCCGTGACCGGATCCCACTAACCACTCGACCATCATCGCTATCGTTATATAACAATATTATATAACTAGCAGTCAAGACCACAATATTTTTAAGGTTTTCCTACATTAAGAAACGTCTATAACTTGACTGTGTTTTCTTTATATTTAGGAATCGCTATGAATGTTGTAACCTCATGTCAGTACCAAGTTTTGACGTTTTCTATCGATCGCCTGGCTAGCTACCACTTTCAACTTGAAAATCTGTTGCGAAGTACCTAACGGTGTGTTCCGGCAGCATTCCTTGAGAGCCAGTGTATTCCAAACTAGACATGTGAATGTACCAAAAAGTAAAATTATAACGATTATTAATTAAAATGAAAGAATTTTTATATCGCAAAATTCTGAATCTTGTGTATTCCACGTTACTTCCCCATAGCCAATAACCATGAAGGCGGCATTGGGGCGGCATGTGTGCATTTGTTCCGCTGCCGAGCCGCTTTATTTAACGAGTTAGTGCCGACACGGCTCTGCCTGGACTTGCTGTACCTATACGATTATAAAGGCTTAGTCGGCTTAATGTACGAACAATAGTTGCAACTTTTGTTTAAAAGTTTAATTAGCGACGTCACCTTGCGAGTCTCATCATACCGGAGCGAGGCCGTAGGCCGAGCGACGGTTTTCTATATGATCCCTGAGGATTCAAAGAAGGGATCAAATTTTATATCGTTCCGATTGCGATGAAATTTAAATAAAATTCAATTTGGCAGGCGTATTACGATTTTCAGGTTTTTTTTTTAACGAAACTGTTAAATTGATTTTGACGTTAAAATTAAATCCTGTACAAAAATATCATCTTAGGCAGATTAAAGAGAAATTCAAATGAATTATATACCTCATATTTACTTTTTCCTAGTTATAATTATATTCTACACTAGCTGACCCGGCGAACTTCGTACCGCCTAACAGTAAATAACTGTAATGTTTCTCACCTTCTAAACCATTCCTGGAGTACGACAAACATTACAAGACCAAAATCAGCTGAACCAGCCCAGCCGTTTTCGAGTTTTTGCGAGACAAACGAACAACAATGGATTTTTTCTTGATTGATTTCTACATTAAAAAATACGGTTAAAAGGTTCCCTACAGGAGTAATGAAGGAATAACATGTAAACAAAGTAGTGATCTATTACGATATTGTTTATTTCAAAGTTAAGAAATCTTTTCAGATACTTTTCTTGGATATCAGGACTAATAACTTTATAACGACAGGCGCTGATAAAACTTTTTCAGAACATAAGTCAAAAATTTTGACTGAATTTTATAAAATTAAAATGAGACCACACGGAATGTTTCAAATAAAAAAAGATTATTACAAAGCAGTCCACACGTCTTCAAAAAATCAGGTGCCTAACAAACATTAACAAAAAGCATACTTACAGTCGAATTGAGTGAACTCAATGAGTGAATCTTTTTGGAATTCGATAGAAAAATACAAGCAAATCGACATCGATAAAATCCATTACCATTTAGTGCATCCCACTAAATGGGCACCAATATGAAAATGTATATGTACAATCTAGCGCACTACGACCTAAACCATGTACCTAAAGAAACTGTGAACCAGGGTGCCCAAGACACAGGCTCTGTCTAGTTTGGGGGACCCTTGTAAAATTGTAAGCTGACTTGATAACGATTTCTGAATTTGAGCCTCATATTTATGCTACATATAGTTATAAATTACGTTTTGTCAATAAACTATTTACAATATTTACTAAAATATATAACCCTTAGACTTAAACCCACGTGTTAAATAAATCTGCCCAAACTCCAACACACAAGCGAGTGCTTGCGCGAGTAACTGGACTACACATAATTTAAATTCCAGTGGCCGTACAATTTCAAACTCCAATAAATTGTAGAGTGCACTTTGGATTTTGCTGTATTTAAATGGAAAACTAGCTGTACGTGTGTTCGGAGTGTTCCCGAACAGCTGGAGGCTTATAGAAACATAGTTTTTGGATTTCGCACATAATTTTTAGTTGTTTGATGATAAATGAAAATGTGTTTGATTAATGGCATTATCAAACGCGTCTTTACTATTTTTATTTACTGTGGCAAGTGCCTTTTATAACATTACCCTTAGACCATTCAAGATCTACAGATAATCCAAATCTCCAACCCACCACCAGAGGCAACGGCGATGCTTATACGTTGGGCCAGATAAAAACCGGCATTCTGGTCACGCGTCGAACCGATATACTGTTATTAATTATTAACTATTTTTAATCGTCATATGTATTTTGTAATATAGGTACGGAGTCCAAAAAATAATAAAGGCGAAAGTTTGTATGTGTGTGTTTGTTTGTTCCTCCTTCACGCTTATACGGATTAGCAGATTTAGATGAAATTTGACACGAAGATAGCGTATACCTTGGATTGGCTATTGAACACATTGGCTATTTTTTATCCTGGAAAATTGAAGTATTACCATTAGAATCATTTAATATATACCGCGGGTGATACCGCGGGGCGCAGCTAGTTTCAGATAAATAAAAAATAAATATACAACGGCTTACAAGCTATTAGAAATACACAAATACATAAAGTATGATATGTAAAAACCAAAGAAACGAATCACATTTTACAAAGTCATTCCGATCGTATAATCATTCTTCCCCGGACAGCCGTATAATGGAAGACAACGAATATTGAATGTGCTGTCCGGAGGTACATCTATGTAAACATTAGCAAGGAGTCACAGCAACTATCACCCGACGACCCCGAGACAACGACACTGGTAATATTTAATTTACTTACTAAATAAACGAATAAAAGCAAATTCAAAGCTTTCGGGAGCCCTTCAACGAGAAAATGGCGGCCACTGTTGCTAAGCACTGGTATCAGGTTAAAAGGCTTCTGATATGAAAAAACCGAGACTTCAGATAGATTGTGAGGTTCTTCACAACTTGGTAGGCTTTCGTAGTATTTCAGAAATTAATTATATTTGTGCTTAAGGTTTTAATGCTGCGTAGTAGTAGGGTTTATGTCTTCTACATAATTTGTAATAATTTAATAGATAATGAGGAAAAAAAATTGAAAATGTGACTGTAAATTTTGCAAAAAATTTCTTTATTTTAGTAAAATTACCTTCAGTGTTCAAAATTGTTGTACCTATAAAACGAGGGTCAGACCGGATGCAGCGCAACGCGGAGCCCAGTACAGCACGGCTCATGCCGTTGTAATGTAGGCAACATTATGGGATATGTGTGTGAACCTACGCGCGTCAGACACGTCAATACGCGTGCAGATGTGCAGCAAATTTTTAACACTTTGTACTCCATTTTTAAGGAAAATAGAAGATATCAAAAACGTTGTAGCACTTGTACAATACTACACACAAAAAGTCACAGCCTTTCCGATAGCAGATAGGAAAGATAAAGATAAAATTATAAAATACATTCCTAAAATTAAAGCTCTAGACATCAATTATTTCGTCGTTTTTACATAATAAAAGTCCTACCCGAATCAAACAGTTGAAATGGAATGGAAGTTTCCATAAAACTGATAACAATCGAGTTGTTAAATTGAAAATGTCTGAGTAGTCGTCACAAAAAGGGTGCGCTTATGTCTTTTAACTATGGATATCATGTTGTCGTCACAGTTCAATTATTCGCGTTATGTGAGGAGATAATGATAATTAAACATAATTTAATCTATGTCGGGTTGATTAAATGACAGCACTGTACTCATCGTGATAAAAATCTCTCCAAGAACATTTTTAATTTCGAGGGACAAAATTAGTAATTTAGCATAGCTTATACCGCTAAACATAGAGACCAATGCTTAATAGGGCATAGCATTTTAGGAAATGCAACAGGTTAAATAGGGGTTCAAAGTTCGAAACTTTTTATTAGCTCGACGGTTAAATAAAATGGTGTGAAGTTATCTGTATAAAATGTATAGATAGAACAAAACTATTACATTATTTCCAAAACTGTTTGATCGGTTCGACGCGTGACCAGAATACCGGTTTTTATCTAGCCCAGCGTATAAGCATAGGCATTCAGCATGGTAACGCGGCCAGCATTCTAGGCACGCTACCCTCTAGTGGTGGGTTGGAGCATTTGGATTATCTGTAGAACTTAACTGGTCTATAGGTAATCTTTATGCTATATTTTTTTGCTATTGTTATAAGTCATTTTGTTTATGTTAATAAAAGCTAATATATATATATATATATATATATATATATATATTGCCTGGTTACTAGTTATACATACGTAAGTATTGTAGGACATTGACACATGACACATGTATTTAAGGGGTGGTTGTCGCGAAGTAATGAAATTGTACTTGCAGATCTCTCTCATTAGAGAAGACGTGCCTCCTCAACAAATAACCGTCGGCTTCATAGAATATTACATATCTTTGTATAGAAAGGAACAAACAAAGTTTATTGTGTTTCAGAAAACCCAAACATATGAGTGAAAAAGAAATAAATTAACATATTGTATGTTTGCCGATAAGCAATATTAAAAGAAACTCGACAATTGTTTAATAAGTTTGCCCATAGGGCAGGCTAAAGCCATTGAGCCCATACCGCATTGGCTATAATACTCTTATACATTTTTAACTTTCTATAAAATAAGCATTATTCAAATTTGTACAAAAAAGTATAAGTTGATGCATTCATAAACATAGAACCTATCGAATGTTTAACAAAGTTCCAGGAGGCCAAATACTCAACTGAAGGGAGTCCGTTAGTTGAAATTGTACGACCAATAAAACGCGGGAGCCCTTTCGATCGCATAATCTTTTTCAGCATAATGTAGTACGATATAACAGTTATAGCATAAAGTTTTCTCACATACATTATAATAAGCAGAGTGTTATAAACACATAATGGTGAAATTAGCATAATGTTCACTTACTCTTATTTTATTTATCATAGTTTTATTCAGCATAAATGTTTAATTGTTATACGTCTAAAGATAATTTATCATAAAATACAAAACGTATAATTGGAGTACGAGGTGCATAACCAATTAAGTCATTATAAGTCATAAGACACAATTGCCATACACATCAGTATTCGCCAACAAGGTCCGCAATAGGTTCAGGTTATTTTTTATGACAATCTGAATACTTTCACCAAAAGGGTCCGCAGTAGGTCCAGATTATTTTTTATGACAATTCGAATACTTTCCCTAACAAGGTCCGCAGTAGATTCAGGTTATTTTTTATGACAATCTGAATACTTTCATCAACAAGGTCCGCAGTAGGTTCAGGTTATTTTTTTTAATGACAATCTGAATACTTTCATCAACAAGGTCCGCATTAGGTTCAGGTTATTATTTTTAGTGACAATCTGAATACTTTCACCAACAAGGTCCGCAGTAGGTTCAAGTTATCTTTTTTAATGACAATCTGAAGACTTTCGCCAACAAGGTCCTCAGTAGGTTCCGGTTATCTTTTTATTATGACAATCTGAATAATTGCGCCAACAACGACCGCAGTACCGCAGTTCAAGCGTAGATATAAAATATAAATATGTACCTGTTAACATTATGCTATTCTGAATGTACGATTTGTAATATTTACGCCATAGAGTGTGATGCCACTAAATATTATGATTAGTAATCAATATTGTAAAAAAAATATGCGTGAAAATTTAATGCTGGTATATCATTATGATAAAAGAAGTTATACCAAAATTAAGTATGCCTAATGATTTATCCTGTTAAAACGTTATGCGAAACGAAGAGTGTACTAAAAACATTATGCAATTTTAAATTATGCAACCTAATACGGACCCATAAAATGCGACCAATAATGAACATTCTATTTTTCTACCAGATTTTAAGGCAAATAATTGTTAAAATTTTTTTTTTTTAGTAATACATATATTTCTAAGTTATGCCTTCTTTACGACGTTTATTTCACCCTATTTTGAAATATAAACACAATTTTTAAAGTTTTTAAAATATTGGTTGTATAAAATCAGACGTCATTTATTTGCCCGTGCATTATAAGAATCGTCTTCTTCTTGTTTTGATATATGGCCTAATACGTTTTGAATATGTACCAGCTAGACGCTGGCATAAGAATTATTAAATAGGTTATATACAAAGAGCGTTGGACTCCTTGTAAAATAAACTTTTTCTTATACCCGTAACAAAGGATTCATCATGTCAAGCATCCGTCACTTCAGCTGTCAACTGCGGAACATATAGGAGGAGATAATTAATATTAAGTTAAAAAATAATGACAGATTAACTTTTTTTCATTTAATTTTCCAATATTTTATAGCACTTTCCGGGTCTTTAAATATCTCTGTCCAAAATATCAAGTCGATCTGAAGCTCAGTTATTGAAGAGACAGACAAACCAACAAACACACTTTCGCATTTATAATAAGTGTGAGGATTAAGACATTATTGTAACATATTTATTACGATTTTAATAAATACTTGTCATATTTTCATTTTTATCCAAATGCATAATTGTAAAGTCACTTCTGCGCGCAAAATTGTCTAATCTATGACCAAGCCGTGCCTATTATATGAAACGAAGTGGATGAAAGGAAGAAGCTAAAGGAACGATATGTCTCTCTAAGGAACGAGTTCTTTGGTTTTTTTTTACTATTGGGAGCGTATGCAAGGTGTTCCGTTAATCATCTAATAAGCAGAGGAGGCTACAGCTGACATGCGGCTTTTCTTACAAGTTAACATAATTTTTATAAGCAACTAACTGACCTGGTGAAACTCTTAGCGCATAAGTCGATGAAAGATATCGGCTCGGCCTTCGATAACGCAAAATTTTCTAAATCTTATTGTTTTTATATAAGAACCTTCTACAATGTATTAGAATTAATTTTAAAAAAGATGAATGAAATCGGTAAAGCCATTCTCAAGTTATAGAGTGAGAGGAAACATAAGGGTTCATTTTATATGTATATTGATAAGCATACGTATGACCACAGCTTGCCTGATGTAACTGACGATGGGGCTTAGGATGTAGCACGTTTGCCTAGAAGAAACGGATTTACTAACGACTTGAAATCACCGAGACTATAGCAATAGTATAGTTGGCTAACTTACTACCTTATCGTACTAGTTTCCAGTTAGTAGACCGCAAAAGGAAGTCTGTAGCTAATTGGCATTCAACTTTGTAAAGCAGCTTTCAGCGGGCACTGAAAGCAAACTTCATGTTGAAAGAACGATGGATTCACTAAAGGCGCATCATTTCCGTCAAAAATAAAAAATATTTTACATAATGTAAGTACGGAAATAATACGCAAATTTTACCGTCTTCTCAAAAAAAGACTTAAAAAGACTTTGTTATTTTTTTGTTACTTGATTTCTCGGAGACTGCTTAACCAAATTGTTTTCATTTTTGTTTTATTTTTAAATTGAAAAGACTGAAAAAGTTCTATCGGTGCTTGCCTTAATGGAAGTCTTTAATATTTTTTTTAATTTCTGTATATCTGGCAATATCTGTTGTAAGGTATTTTTTCTTGTACCTATTGTTAAGACACTTTTTTTGTATGCTTAATTCTATTTGACTGTTTATAAGTATATATATATACTTACTTACTGTGTAAGGCGTAATTACCTAAGTAAATAAAAAAGACTGAACTGAACTAAAGGATTTTTTATACTATTGCATACTTTTCGTTAAGTTCTGCGTAAAGTTCTCACTAGACCTTCCTTTGTCCTCCTACTTCTTAGTGTGATTGACCTCCTCACTAATGACTCGTGGCAGTTAGCACTCCAGACGCGTGTCTCGTCGCACCTTGTGAGCCTGAACCGAAATAACCTAATCGTAAATCCTCCTTTTAATAATCTCACGCATATTATGCAATCATCACACGTACTCGGGCTACGTGAGCATCCATAGAACTTTGATATATTGGGCTCTATTTAGATTTGCTATATTAGGACGAGTGCCCGTATTCACCCATTTCAATTTAATTCATCTGCTACTCGTATTTAACTGGAGCAGTTGAGAACTTTATATTTATTATACTTTATTGCAATAGCAATAATCTCGGTCTTTTCAAATGGCAAGTAAATCGTTTTCTTCAAGTCAAGCGTGCTGCATTCTATATTAAGCTAACGTGATCTGCATGTCTATATTTACTATTGATTAAGAACTGTTAAGGCAATAAATGACAATTAGTTTTACCAATCGATCAATTCCAATAGTAATCATACATCCACGGCACCGGCTCGTCTCACGCACCACCCCTGTAATAGAGTCAAGTAAGTGGCAACCCTGCCGTTATCAGCTGATGTTAGTCTTGATATACCTATTTATAATCTAACTACCTTGTATTATGTAATTTTCTTTTTGTATATATATAACAAAGAATATAAGAAATACAATAAAAACAAAATATGCCACATTTTTTAGAGTATCGAACGACTTTACGCGTAGATTCGATAATTGATTTTAATTTCTAGAGATGACGAATTGTTTCTTCACCCTTACTTAACTGCTTGTGACGCGTGACGTCACATCCCGGATCCATTATGTTGAGTTGGGACCAGTTTGTGACAGAAAGCAGCAAGTTACATAATTTTATTAAGTAGTGTGTTACACTGGTCTTGTTGCATATAAAATGTATACTATTCTATTCTTTAATTGACATAGTTCGTAGCCTAATCGGCTGACGTTAGGTGTGAAAGAGATGAAAACTAGAGCAAGCAATGTCGTTGATATTTGACAGCCTTGAAGCAGCGAACTGTCAAATATCGACGCCATTGCTTGCTTTAGTATAACTCCTTATCGAGTCTACTGAGGCTATAAAAAAAAACGTCAAAAAGCGTATAGCAATATTTTCCAAACAATCTTTCTAGGCAGGATTATAAATGATACGTTTATTATTTTTACCTATCTAAGTCAGCTGTTGCTTCTTATAATCGACAACATTAACTCTGCCGTCAATCGTTATCTTTCCAACTCCATTAGTTTATCTTAGATCTAAAGATATTAAACTAAATAGATGGCATCTTTTACTTCAGTGAAAAGGCTGAGTTCATCGACCTGAGTTCATCGACCTAGGCTTAAAAGATCAGTGCTTTATTCAAAGCGTTATAGTTATAGCAAGATTATTTTATTCTAAGAGCCTGCCAAAGACTTGCTTGTTATGTAAATATGTGGTTCATTTAAATTTTACTCTTAAGATACCTACTTGCTTGGCCAAATCCCTATAAAGGCTGAGAGCGGCTAAAACATTGAATCCTTCATGTAGATACAAAAAAAACTATATACGCTTTAGATTTTTCTAATAGGTATAACAACTGGCTGCATTGCTCCTACCTACAGAGTATTTAAATTTAATTATTTAAGAAACTCGGCAAAATATTAACTCGTATGTAAATTGCAAAGTGGTTGCGTGAAAACGCGACTATTAACAATACTATTTGATTATACATGAACAAAAGAAACTGAGCAACGCGTCGCCGTATATCTATATATACGAGTAAGTAGGTCAAGTGCGAGTCGAAGCCGAGCAATAAGGGTTCCATGTTATCTATACAACTATTAAATTCATGTATCTATATCTAGAATCACGTTAATTTTATGAGAACCACCCTCAAACACGTATTTTACTTTGTTTTTAGTATTTTACTTTGTTGTTAGTATTTTACTTTGTTGTTAGTATTTTACTTTGTTGTTAGTATTTTACTTTGTTTTTAGTATTTGTTGTTGAAGTGGCAACAGAAATACATTATTTGTGAAAATTCAAATAATGTATTTTTGTTCAGCTTTCCAGCTATCACGGTTCATGAGATACAGCCTGCTGACTGATGTTTGGACGGTTTGTAATAGTTCCTATTTATCTTATTAATTATTTATTTTATTTTACCGGTTTTTATCTGGCCCATCGTATAAGTATTGCCATTCAGCGTGGTAATGCGGCTAGCATGCTGGGCACTCTGCCATCTCATGGTGGGTTAGAGCATTTGGATTATCTGTTGATTTTAAATGGTCAGTTAGTCATTTTGTTAATGTTAATAAAGGTACTTGTTCCTATTTATACGCTATAGGTACGGTGCCCTAAAAGTGAAACGCGCGTCGTGTCGATGTATTTTTAGTGAACGTCATTTCAAACAGATTCCATGGCGGTTCTAATTAAATCAATCAATCCATTCAATTGGATATTTCACTAATTATTCTAATGAACCATTTTTACTACCAGACACTTCACATTTTAGTGCGTCGGGTGTTTAAAAAATATATATTAGCAAAAAACAACATCCAACAGTCATGAATTAAATAAATAAAATAGACGTCTTTCCACTAGGATTTCTCTTGTGTCGAGAATGCCATGTAACATTCACAAAGACACCCAGACTCCAAGTCAGATGTTCAAACTCATCATTCGCATACCTGCCCAGGGAGGCTGTCGGCTATTTGTATTGCTTTCAAAACTATGACGATGGCGATGTCTAGACTCAAAGCAGTAGTACTTACATCGCGCTAGCCGATGCCAATATCTGTCAAATATATGGAGTCATTGCAATCTTTTGATCACTTATTGTTTTGAATATTGTCATCGCTTTGCTGAAAGCAATACAAGGGTCTTACTTTCGAAGCCGATACGAAACTACAGTATTGCTTTCAAGACTATAGTAATACTGAACCAATACAGATAGCTGATAGCCCCCCGATCGGGAATGGAACCCAGGACCGTCGGATCTCGTAGCAAGCATACTAGCCACGGCAGAAGTCAATTTAACTAACTGAGGATCAATCAATACATTTGTAACAAAACGGAATACATTGATTTCGCGATCGATAATAACAGATTACATTAAGGTTAAACTGTTCATAAATCGCATGATTTATGCCACGAGTATAAATGTACGGATAAATCTAATTTGACGTTGTTTATTACCAGACCTGACATGTATAAGGTCTTGATTAGTGTCTGGCTCGTGTTGGGTTTGGCGACGGGAGGTGGTACTAAAAATGAAGAATTAGTTGAAGAAACTGGTCAAGTGGTTGTCGAGTCTAATTATGAGCCTGTTGAGTCAAAGGAACCGGTAGTTTACGATGCCTTCTTTGGAAAACCGTTGACTAGCAAGAGACGTGACTACTTAGAGAATGTATTCAATAGCAGCGCGTGAGTAAAAAATGTATTATTTTGCTTCAGATGTGGCACATATAGAGGTACTAATATTATCAAGACGAATTTTTTTTAATCTGGACACCTAGCCATTTTAGCCACAAGTCCGCACGAGCACGGAAGTCAGCGATACTGTAGCCCTAGATGGAGCATGCCTAGTCTGGAATACACTGGCTCTCAAGGAAGGCTGCCGGAAAACACGGTTAGGTTTATGTGTTTCTTTGTTCCTCCTTCACACTCAAACTGCTTTGGATGTAATTTGACACAAAGATGAGCTCATGACTTGAATGAACACATAGGCTACTTACTATCCCGGAAAATTGAATTGTTTCCATGAAAAGATCCAATAAAAAAACGTAACTAAAACTGCCGGGTGCACCTAGTAACTAAATAAAAAATATAAAGTAAAGTTTATATATTAAAAAAAAAATCACACTTAGTACTTAAATAGGATCGGGAAATCGGCTGGTAAATAAGCGCCAAAAGGGAACCACTATACTCATCCTAAGGAACATTTTTCACTATGACACTAACTAAAAAAAAATCAGTTGCTCCAAAGAAAAAGTTTATCGTTCGAAGGCAAAACGTATGAAACAATTTTTTTCTAATTCAGAGTCGGCCCCATAGTAAAAGAAGCATTTTGAATGAGTACACTGACCCCTATTCAGCTTAGGACATACCTAATCAATAACCCTGTATTTAAAAAATTGTAGATAAAAAATAAAATTTGTATATGGTTTATATTTTAATGGCACATGGTACAGTAAAACTTATAAATAAAACTTATATATGTTTGAGCCTTTTTGAGTAAAAACTTTCGAGTCCTGGGGACCCGGAGCAAAGTGCTGGCCTTTATCTGGGTCAGCGCCTCAGCATTGCCATTCAACGAGGCAATGAGGCCAGCATATTGGGCACTCTACTGGCATCAGTGGTTAGATTAAATAATCGGTTTTTTATAGCTGTTGTACATATAGATTATTTATTAAACTTAATATAAGAAGACAAATTTTGGGACTATCACCTATATATATTTCAGGGTGGTTGTTGATAATCCTCAAAAGAGTAAAACAGCTGTCGTTGTTTTATAATCATACCAGCTTTATATTCTATAACTAATATATTCTGATAAAACGAGCAATCACAATTACGGTGATTGATTATTTCACACCCAAATCGTTAACGACCTTTATAATTGCAGTTTTCTGCTTGAATGCGCAGCAAAATTAATGCACATTCGTGTGTAGCCACCACAAAATCAATGAAGAAACATCTAAAAATACAATCGAAACATGATTTAATATCGCTTATCTGATGTGATCGCGTGCTAATGATGCATGACTTATATTAACGTAATAACTACATGATGATACAATATTTAAAAAAAAAATTAAATGACTAACAAATGCTAAAAATAAAGCAGGCTTTATTAAAAATAATGAAAATGTTCGAACCTCATCTCGCCATCGATCGAGTCGCACTGCAGTGCGAGACGTGTCATTGTTGAAGACGCGAGCGACCCATTTCACCGAATGTGAACGAAACTATAGTTGGACCTTCCCAACAATCAGGTACGCGTGAAAACGCGTTTTCTTAAACAATAAAAATCAAATACGCGTTAGTTACTACAACCAACCACCCAACTTAAAATATATTTTAAATTTCATTTGTATCGTTTTAACCTACCAACTTGAACTTGGTGTTCACTTGTTTTTAAGTTTTTATATTGGTTATTTCCCATAGATTGTGCACAGTGTTAGTTCGGCCTTGCCGCAAGTTTGAAAGGCGTAGAGTGGATGGAACTTGTTCAAACCCCAAATACCCTTCAAGGGGAGCAACCCTGTCTCCACTGCCCAGACTTCTTCCGCCAAAATTTGGACCGGGTAAAATATCTAGACTGTTCAGTTTTTTAATAAATTGTTATTATTCGTTTATTAACATTTTGTATATTCTGTTGATGTACTTTATTTTTTTTTCCTATGCCACTACTAATTGGCTTAGTCGTAATCAACAAGAAGGCATTATTGTCGCAAATGCGCATGTATTTAGTGGTTTTTTTTTATATTTTGTTGTTAGTATGTTTTTAGTTATATTTTGTTCTAGCAGTAGTTTATTCGCAAATGTGTAACCCTGAAAACCTTGTAAACTACCTTGTGTCATTTCATGTGTTAGGATAATTCATGTTATAATGACTTGGCTTAACAGAGGTACAGCTCCTACAGATAATTGACAACATTTCATTTTTGTGAAGTGATGGAAATTCGAAAACCATTTCAAGATAATGTAATGAAGAGTTCATACTAAAAACAAAGAGATTTTTATATCCACTTTCTTCTTAGTAACTTACAAAAAAATCATTCCAATGTTTAACTTGGCAGGCAATACCTTGAGACCAGCCAAGGATGGTTCCGAGCTCCCTTCGGCTCGTCTGCTGCGGACTACACTTCTCGGAGATGGATACTTCAGGGATCATGACTTCTCCATACTAGCCACCCATGTCTTCGTGTTCTCATTTGTTGATAACGTGGATCTGGTTTACTTGTGTAAGTGGAATCTTAAATCAATATTCTTCATATTCTTGTTATTTGATCACCACCAAACCCACCCTAGTTAAAAAATTCCTGCACTCTTATTTATTTCCCGATAACTGTCATGATAAGATAGCATTAAAGTCTTTTGAAGTGACATATCCATGTCAGCTTTACATTTCAAATTTCAACCAATAACTTTCCACATTTTAGGATCGGTTACTATTTTACATCAGACGAGATACGATCTATGGCAAACTTTTTTACAAAACAAGCCAGGGCGTTTCTGCCTACTCTTCACATTTTATTAGTGTCTGCAATGCCTTGGTATTCTTACAGTACGTTACACAGTAGTAAGTGACTGCTGCATAGCTGATCAAGAGCCCAACCCTGCTGGTCCTTTCTGCATCCCCATCAGAGTTCCAGCAGACGACCCCTACCTGCGCCGCGCCGGGGTTCGCTGTCAGAACCTCACTAGAGTCGAGACTTATCAAGATTATGGATGTCTGCCTCCATCACTGCCAGCTGAAAGGGTGTGTAAAATCTTACTGCTTTCATCATTATTATTATTCACAACCTTTTTCATTCCACTGCTGGGCAATGGCTCCTCTCGTATGATGCTCTTCCTCACTCCTGTGCCAATCGCGTCTAGGTAGGACCCGCGACAGTTCTTAATATAAAAATAATCTTTAGTTCTATTATTGTATCAACAGAAACTGGTCTGATCTAGTTATGTATCAAATAAAACAATATTAAAAATATTATGTTTGAGTATGAATTAGCTTAAGATACACACATATATATAATTTAATTCTAATTGTTACAGTACAACAGGGTGCCGCCCTTGTTAGACCTGTCGGTTATCTACGGGAATACTGAAAAAAGGGGTAAAGAAATTCGTTTGAATCAGGGAGGCCTCTTGGCATTCAGAATGGAAGGGAACAGGGAAGTACCAGCTGGTAACGCTATAAACTGTCTCGGAAACCAACCCCCGGAAACCTCGTGCTACAACTACGGTAAGAAAAAAACACAATTTTATTCAACTTCGTCAAGTTTGGGTCCAAATCTACCCTTTGGACCATTAAGCTAACATACAATTAATGGACCATTAAGCTAACTTTTTATCGTTTACAGGTTAATAAATAAACATAGTCCTAAAAAAGCTCATAATTATCTATAATAATATTTTTCTAAAGGTGATCCGTACCAAGGGAACCTTCTACCGGGTATATACTTGACAGCTCTGTGGTTCTTCCGAGAACATAACCGCATAGCCAGAGAGCTGGCGATTATAAACCTCTGCTGGGATGATGAGCAGCTGTACCAAACTGCTAGAGAGATCAACATCGCTCAGTGGCAGTACATTTTCTACTACGAGCTGCTTGCAGAACTGCTTGGTAAGTCGTGTGTAATTGTGAAGTTTTTGAGTCTTATGTTGTCGATTCTAAAATCTACCATCACGTATGTGTGAGTCTCTTTATTTCACCATAATTTCTTAACGTCTCTGAACAGGTTTGCAATGTATTTTGGAATGTATCATCAGAGTCCTAGGACGAAAAGGTCTGTAAATATAAACTCCCCGTCATCAGGTCGCAAGAACGCCCTGGCTGAAGGCATCATCTACGATACGTATGGTCACGTGAATGATTTTGACCCTCAGTACGAGCCGGGAGTGCTCCGGGAGTACGTCATCGCTAGCAGGTGGTTCCACACATTCCAACCGGCACTCTTTGAGTGAGTATTCATTAAGTTATCCATTCGGGTTGTACTAAGAAAAAAAATACAATACGGGTTACAAACGGATACGGATAATAATCTTCGGATGTTTCTCATCGTTGTGGACTAACGAATCATTTCATCCCTGATGAAGTTCACCTAATGTGAACGAAACTATAGTTGTACCTTTCCAACAAGTAGGTACGCCAGAAAATCCGTATTATTAAACAAAATATAATTCTAAAAAATTTTGTTCTTAAATATATATAACCTAGTAAGATAACCTTACACGTTTGTTAATCTCCACTATGTTCGCAGCCTGTACAGGAACGGCAAGTACTACGGTAGCAGGACGGCTGTAGACGATGGCTCCAGGAGTGGGTATCTAGCACTGAACAACTCCGAGGCTGACGTCACGCAAGGAGCCTATATACAACCGGCTGATCGCTTCGATATGGTTATCGATCCTGACGTAAGTGAAGCTAATTATATTCTTAATAAGTTTGCCAAAAAAACAATTTTAACAACTACTTTAGCTAGACCTTAACATCCATATAGAAGTAGTAAGATAATGTCTAGACGTATCTTATCGTTTCAACTCATAGCGTAAAACTTCTGGATACAGGTCTCTTCAATAAAAGGGGTGTAGAGTATACTCAACCATGCTGGTGAAATATATCGATATTAACCCAATATACCCCGCTTTCTGCGCCTCTGGTCACGGGTTCGATACCAAGACAGATCAAACATTTGTGTGCATGAATATGTCTGTTTCACCTGCACTGGGTGTTTTTATGATATTTATAAGTATGTATTTATGCTTATAAATATGTATATCAGTCATCAGGTTATCATAGCACAGGCTTTGCCTAGTTTGAGACTTGAAGACCTTTGTGTGGATGTTGTCCTATGTTATTATTATTATTTATATTTGTAATTATTGCGCGACAGTTAGCAGAGCGCGTGCATGGGGCAGGCCAGCGCTCGGCAGACTTGATCGCCATCGACATGATGCGAGGTCGCGACGCAGGCCTGCCGCCCTACAACGAGTACCGCAAGTTGTGTGGACTAAAGCAGGCCAACACTTTCGAAGATTTCTACGACACTATAGATAAGGATGTAAGTTGTAAAATTATCTTTACTATACTATAGCGATGGAATATCATGAATTAATTCCCCATCTCCATTCTAAATTGGACAAGTAGAGATACTGTAAGGCGCTCCGATACATGGAGAGGTTCCACGGTCTCGCCCTAAACTTTGCGTCTACATTTATTGTTTGAACTGCCAGGTTGTGGCATTTGCTGTCAAATTCTCTATTTCCTATATTCCTGGACTTTTCAAATCGTGAGTGAATCGGTTTCTTCAATACAAGCGCGTTACATCCTAGACCGCATCGTCACTTTACTCGTACATCAGATGAGTTGAGGTCAAACGCAAGCCTACCAAGAAAAAAAACCATAACTTTTAATTTTAATACCTTTAAACTAAATTTTTCGCTCTTTTGTCTCTTTTAGTGTAAGCTAATTTATTTCTACAGCTGCAGATTAGCTTTTTTACCAGAGATATAATACTCGTAATATAAGCTATATTTTTATATCATAAATTAACTATGAACCAGCAAAAAAAAATATATTTTTAATTTCATGGACATATATCGTTACATAACAGTTAGATTATAAAATATGGCACAAAATAAGATGTGGTAATAATAGATGTTCCACAGGAGCTAACACAAAGCACTGTTGCTCAAAAAAAAAAAACATTACAGCGATGATTTAATCTTTATCTTCTTATATATAACAATCAAATGCTGTTCGTTTGCCTCGCCAAAACTCAAGAACGGCTAGGTCGATTTAGCTGATTTTGTTTTTGAAATGATTTTGAATGTTCAGGGAAAGTTTAAACATATAGATCTGTTAGGCGGTAGGAAATTCGCCGACTCAGCTAGTTATTATAAAAATGGTTTGGGTTGAGGTTTATTTTTATAATACATATCTATATTTAATTATTTATATATATAAGAGTAAGTCCTGACTCAACGTAGAGTCTACACCACTGAACCTAGAGACATGAAATTTGGAAGGTGTATTCATGATAGGGTGACGCGTGTACTTAGAAAGGATTTTTGGAAATTCCACATCTAAGTGGTTCAAAGTTTGAAACTTATTAATAAATAAATTTGTCGCGGGCAGCGCCGCGGGTGACAGCTACGAGTAAGTATATGTATAAATATAATGTAAAAATGATCAATGGTTAGTTAGAGCGTGATCATTTTCAAAATACTCTTTCAGAACAATTACCGTGCAAAATATATATATATAACAGTGTTCATACTTTCTTCTGAATCTTAACAGTAAAATATAAAATTCATATCTTGTTTATACACACAGATGTATCGCAATATAGATTGGGTCGGGCGTGGGGCTTCGCCTTGCTTCATTGGACGCCTCGCCCCGGGGATTCTGAACGCATGACCTCCTTTAGCAGTCAGAGATCCATCCATATCTATGAACCTATACATAAGTAATATATATTTAACTATTATTAAGGGTAAAGTATACATAAAGAGAACTTGATTCCATTTCATTGCTATTTATGAGATTTGAAATATAAAGAATAAACTTCATATTAAACGAGTAAGAAAAGTACCGTTCGAACCACCTAAAATGTTCATCTAGGTGTAACAGGGGCAATTTTTTTTAGTTTTCTAAACACGAATATTAAAATGTACTGTGGTCCACCTAGAACATACTCACGAAGAAGTAACTAACCCAGTGATTAGGAATTGTTTGCAATTCTGAAAAACAATAAATATACTAGAAATAGATATTAAAACAGAAAAACGAATTAATTAACCTAACGTTGTGTTCCGGCAGCGTTCCTTGAGAGCCAGTGTATTCCAGCCTAGGCATGCTCCATCTATGGCTACAGTATCGCTGATTTCCATGGTCGTGCGAACTTGTGGTCAAATCCCTAGCTGTGTAGGATAAAAAAAAAACAGAATAAATTAACAAAAAAAAATTACTCATGAAAACAAATGAGTACAGGAAAACCATTTTATTTAGACGACTCACGCGTTGTTGATTGAAGACGTGTTTTCAGTTGTACCTGATTATTGGAAAGGTCCAACTATAGTTTCGTTCACATTCACTATGGCGAGATGTGCCATAGTTAAACCATAACATGGTTGTTAAATATTAATTTCAGAAAGTGGAGATGCTTCGTCGTATCTACGAGGATGTGGATGACGTAGAACTAATGGTGGCCATCTACGTGGAGAAGTTACTGCCGGGAGCTTACGTGGGTACATCTTTGTACTGCATCATCGTGCATAACTTGATGCTGTGGAGGAAGTCTGACAGATTCTTCTTTGAACATGGAGATATACCCGCGGCGCTTTCTGTAGGTCAGTATCTATTATTATCGTACAATACAATACTTTAAATCATTTCTCCTGTGTCGGGATCGCCATGTAACATTCACAAACATACGCACAAAGATACCCAGACTCGTAGACATTGAAATAGAAATATATTTATTTGAATCGAAAACACAATTTAAAAAGTCTTAGGAATGTGATTAATACGAGAATAAGATCTCTGTCAGAAACCGATCACAACATAATGCTAGTCGAAACTACCAGCGTTGATCTTCCATTGGATCCGGGAGATGACCTCGAGTATTCACCATTGATCGGCAGTTCTATTATATTCTTCTTTTTATTCAGAAATATCGTCTAATTTTTGGTTCACAATTAAAAAAAAGAAAACGAGATGTAAAACGTTTATCTTAACAATCATGATTTAATTATTTATTTGTATAAAAGCTTACTTCTATGAATTCTCCTGTGTTTTCATTTACAAACACATGTCATACATGACACAGAACCAAAGACATATCACTAAATTCAACCTCATCATTTGAACATCTGTATGAACCAGTTGGTGGAAACGAGGGTTTTGCTATTCATTTCTCACGGTACAAAACCAGTCTACCGTTTCTGACCGTCCATTTGTGCAGGAGTCTCTCACTTCGAACTAAAAAACGCAGATGATAAAGTCTAAACGCCACAAAAACCTATGAGGGAAGCATAATGTCGATTATATTTCGACGAAAACATGATACCTTCCGTCAATAGCCTACTTTCGGATAGCTCCTGGTAATTATTATCCTTACAATATTACGAACATGTATGCAGTAAAGTAAAGTATTGTTCCAGAACAACTGTACGAAGTGAAGCAGGCCAATATGGCTCGTGTGTTGTGCGACAGTGGAGACAGTGTCACCAGCATACAACCACGCGCCTTCCTCAGGAAGGGACCTTGGTAAGGAGCCTTTCTACAATTGCAGTTTAATCATAGTAGCAACTGATAATATACCTTTTCATCCCACCATCTCGGAAAGTGTATTTTTGCTATTCGATATCTGAGTGCAAAAACCGTTTTTATCCGTTAGAGGATAAAGCAAATTTGAATTGAGAATATCGTGTGCACTAAGTTTGTGAATTAAAAACCTCATTTAACCTATTTACTTCTACCCCTATGGAGCCGAATTCATCATAAAACCTGTTTTATTTTGTTAAAAACTCGGACTCGGAACCTTTTTGATGTACTTTTTTTACATTTGTTTTGCGCGCGCCATTATCTTTTAACGTCATATTATTAAAATCTTATGTTAAAAATAAGTGATAAAACTAAAATGAGTGGTTAACTTAATTTTATTTTTTTCGTATGTAGTCGTTTTCTCGCTGAGGTGGGATGAAAAGTTACGTGTTGCACTCGAGTGCAAAGATTTTTCACCTTGTGCTCTTTTAATTACCTCGCTAACGCTCAGGATTGTAATTTTAGAATCCTTCGCTTGCTCGGTCATCATGCAGTGAGCACGCGGTTAAAAAGCAACTTTGCGCTCTTGTATAACAAATAACTATTAGAGTCATTAAAAGTGAGGGCTCGTACACATAAACACGATACGATATCGCGTCGCATCGCGCTATGACGCGACGACAGTAAGTACGTCGTATCGTGGGACGAGCGACCAGCCAACGCGAAATTATAGAAATAAAAATTGCTGTTCGTCTTTTGTTTTAATTTGTTTTGCAGAAAAAGTTTATCGGTTGTCGACAAAATATATGAGTACATGATAACAGCAGAGTTATTTCACGAATTTTCATTTGTTCCTTCATTGAAAGTGGTTTTTCATGATGAGTACATTGATCTCCTTTCGGTTTTGTACACCCATAACTACCTTGTATAGTTGAACCTTTCCAATACTTAAAAAATTAAAAAAAGGGATAAACATTGCATAGGTTCTTTTTTAGAATAATTATCAACTCTTTTGATATAAAATTAGAATTACCTGAGATGAAGCACGCATATAAGAAACAAATTCTATGCTTGACAGGAAGTATTGCCGGCAGCATGTTGCACACCTAGCAGCGAACTCAATAATAGTTGACGCAAAGCGTTGAGTGCCGCTACCAAATGTAAGAGAGAGTTAGTTGGTAGCGCCTATATGAGTGGTATATTAACCTGAAAAATATGCTAGCCTCGGTTTGATCGATTCGACGCGTGACCAGAATGCCGGTTTTTATTTGGCCTAACATATAAGCATTGCCATTCAGTGTAATAATGCGGATAGCAACTGGGCACGCTACCCTCTGGGTTGGAGCATTTCGATTATCTGTAGATCTTAAATGGTAATTTATCTGCAATTTATTGATGTAGTTGGTTTGTATGTTGGTAATAATGGCATTAAAAATACCAGATTCAAGTCAATGATCACTTACTGTTATATAATTTCAGGAACGACTACATGTCCTGTAATCAAATCCCCGGGATGGATCTACGCAAATGGAGAGATCCGACGTGCTCGGCTGGTATCAAGCACTGATATAATTATAACTACAGTAAATATATTTGTTTGTAGTTACTTGTTTCATTCTAATTAATTTAATTTGAGATTAGTTTAATTCAGGATACATGTCAATCGTTTTTATAATATTAGTTCTCTCCAACCAAAGGTTGCCTGGAAGAAATTGCTTTAGGCAATAACGCCGCCCAGTGTACTACCATTGTATAGATATGTCTTGCTGTATATTTTATCTTATTTTGGTGTGCAATAAAGCTATATTCATATATTCATTCATGTCTTATTTGTTATACAAGAGTGCAAAGTTGCTTTTTAACCGCGTGTTCACTTTTGATGACCGAGCAAGCGAAGGATTCTAAAATTGGAATCCTGAGCGTTAGCGAGGGAATTAAAAGAGCACAAGGTGAAAAATCTTTGCACTTGAGTGCAACACGTAACGTTTCATCTTACCTCAATGAGGAAATGACTACATACGAAAAATACGAGCAAAATACAGCAAAAAGATTCCGAGTCTGAGTTTTTAACAAAATAAAAAAGGTTGTATGATGAATTCGGCACCATAGGGCAGAAGTAAATAGTTAATTAATTCACAAACTTAGTGCACACGATATTCTAAATTCAAATTTACTTCATTCTCTTTTAGCCTCTAGCGGATAAAAATGGCTTTTGCACTCAGATATCGAATAGCAAAAATACTCTTTCCGAGATTATGGGATGAAAATACTATTAATAGATATTCTTAGTGATCCGGGCTTAAAAGATATTTCACAGAAGCAGAAACTTAAGCGATGAGAACTGCATTTTAGTTCACTAAAGTAAAAATGACCTATAATATAGATTTTTGCTTAAATAATGCACTAAAATGCATCTCTTAATCCTTGAGCTTCTATAAAATATCTTTTAAACTCGACGATCTAGAAATAATAATAAATGGTGTTTGAATACGTAGATATAGAAAACCCAATAAAGTGATTATTGGGTTTTCTATAGCTAATTTTAGCAAAGCAGGTGACAATACAAGTATGCATTGTCACCTGCTTTGCAAGTGAAAAGCAGGAGGGCTGATGTTTTTTGTGCTCATGCATTACCTCGGCACGGCTTGGCAGGACACTTCTGGACTAGGCTACCTAGTATTAACACCAGGCTCTTTCCAAGATCCTTCCATCCATCGATCTACATTTACATATCCATCCATCTATCTACTCTTCCATCTGTTTCCGACGAGAAGAAATTCCGTGGAGTGTTGTATTCACCTCGTGGAGCCTTACGTCCGCCAGCCAGAAGCCTGCGAGTCGCCGTCAAAGGAGTCGTGCGAGCGTCGGCCAAAGGACGTAACCTTTCACCTACCTTCTGTCTAATCAGTGAAGTTGTGCGGCAAACAATAAGTAAAGGACAAACATAAACTAGTGAGTTTTACTCACGGCCCAGCCGGACACTGTAGTCTACCTACCTATCTGCCTACCTGCGGGCTGTAGGGTAAAAACCCTCACGCCGCATATACTAATTAATCTGTCATGTGCCCGTTAGAGGCAGGATAATTCAAACTTATAGTCCGGCACCGTACCGGTGGTATTGGGTAGAATTGTCTATGAAATATCTGAATCAATTGAGAGCAATTTTAGTTGATTATGACAATTTGCCATTTCAACTCTGCCAAAATGAAACCAAGATTGCTTTCACTTGTTTCATAGTCGTTCTCGTATTTTCATCGCGGACTCTACGCGATGGCACCATAGTCTTCATACTAAAAAAACTCGGTCAAGTGGGAATCGGACTCGCGCACTAAGGATTTCGTACAATATTGAATCAAGTTTCTACCTGTTGTTATTAATATCGAGCAATAAACGGCAAACAACACGTTTGTATGATGTATGAAAGCCCCCAAAATATTTATTACGGACGGACAGCGTCAGCCAACAGTCTTTACTTTTTAGGTATTGAATTCTTAAAATCAACGTAAGTTTAAATTGCACACCAACTCTATACTTAGTAGATGTAACGCTTCACTGAACCAAATGCTATATTTAACTTTTTACCTATATCATAAACCAACAAGCAAATTAAGGATCAATAAAGATTGTAACTGTATTAATTATTGAAATTAGACGTACTAATTACTAGGCTATAAAATATTTAACCGAGGTCAATTAATGAGTAATATAAAAAGAAGTATTGGCCAAGTTTTCCACTGTACAGTATTAGTTTTGACATGTATATTATATTAATATTTTCAGTAGTCATTGGATTGGTTGTGGCTGAGGATGTTGACTTGAAGACTGAAGAGTTATATCAGAAAGCTGATGAGGCAGTTGGAGAATCTAAAGATGTCGTGGTATCTTCAGTGCCGGTGCTGTATGATGCGTTCTTTGGCACTCCGCTGACCACCAAGCGACAGGACTTCTTGGCGAATGTATTAAATGGAAGCGAGTAAGTTGTCACACAAATCTAAAATAGTAAAAATATTTCAAAATCTCTCTATAAGCAATTTTTCTCTGAGTATTTGACTCGTATATATTTAATATATCACATACAAATTACAATTGATTACAACTAGCAAACGTTGCAGCAATTCATCGTGAAGAAACCTTCTCAGCGGTGAAGTTAATTAAATTTAGAAGATAAGTGAAGTCTTCAAACCACGATTGGCAGGCGTGGTGGAGTTTTATATTGATATTCCTATTTATGTTAAGTAGCATTTATTACAGCTTATAGAACGGGTATGATATGATTTGTTAGGTCTGTCCAACGCTTCCCCCCCAAGGGTACCCACCCGCATCGAGGGGGCTCAGTAACCGTGGCCTTGCCACCCACGGTGCCAAGAGGCACCCGGGATGGGCCGCTCTACTGGGTTTTGCCCTCTAAGCCTGTGTCGGAGTGGCCACAGAAGGTAGGTTGTGGTGTTTTATGGGGACACCGCAACTGAGGCGGGCTGCAATGTCGCGAGACGGCGCAGCCGAGGATGGTGCCGCGGCGGGAGAAGACTGTCGGTATTGAGGTGCGCCGCTCTCCCTACCTTCCGCGGCCCTGACGGGGTCACCACCGTGCAGAATGGTGCACGTGGTGGGGCCGCAGTAGTGTTATCTGCTGCGGCCGTAGTGGCAGGTGGCGGGGCCACTAATAACCCGCAGGTGGACCTCGGGCGTCTAGACACGGGGTCGTCCGACGCCCACATGGTGGTATGGTCCTCGAGCTGGTTGCAGTGCGACATGTGTCTGGCGCATTGCAAGCGGGAGTAACCCCGAGGGATGAGTCCGGTGACGGACAGCCGTGGCGGGTTGCGGATGAGTGCTTTAGCGTTCCCGTGTCCCGCCAGTTAACGACAGAGAGTGACGCCGTGGAATTTTAGTGGGTAAGAGTCCCACATAACCGCTCTGCCTCCCCGTGGTGGAGCGGTATGCATGCAGCATTTCTCCACGGTAAAAAAGGTCTATCCAACGCTTTATGCAAGCCACGCCTTTGTTCCAGTCTTTACTTCTTTTTGTTTTGTATAAAATAAAATCTATAAACTTTAGTTTAGTTTTTTTCTCTCCTAATGTACCTCTGTCCAACCGCAATCTGCTAATCCACAATCAGTCCAATAACAAACAAAGGGTCGTTTTAAAAGACATTTTTATTCTTTTATAGACTATGCACAGTAGCAGTCCCGCCCTGCCGGAAGTTCGAAGGTCGCAGAGTGGATGGAACCTGCACCAATCCCAAGTATCCTTCTCGAGGTGCCAGGTTGTCTCCCCTCCCGCGGCTATTGCCGCCTAAGTTTGGGCCAGGTGAAATTAATTTAATCTTTTTAACTATTATTACTTGTAATTCTTTAATGGTCTATAGGTAATCTTTCTGCTATATTTTTCTTGTTGTTGTAGTTAGTCATTTTGTTAATGTTAATAAAATCTCATACTCGACTAACATATGAAAAAATTGTTCATTTAATCGAATTTACAAAAAGAAAGTGTTTTTATCTGTTTTTTCAAAGACTCCTGATCCAATTATCAAAAATTTTTTTTGGGTAAGATATTGTACTTTCTTTGGAGTGTCGTAGTAGTTTGGTTTGAAGTCCAAGCGACTTTATTTTATTATATTTTTGAGTCCCCGCGTGATTACAGCCGAATTTAAACCTTTTAAATGAATTATTTAAGCTCTTTGTTTTATTATTAATTGTGGAGGACGGCGGGCCGAGACTGTTACGGCAAGTGGACTGTATGTGGCGTAGTAGATGGAAGAAGAGTCTGACCCGAGTCGCTCCACGGATGCTGGGGTTGAAGGAAGTTCCAAGAAAAGATGGTGTAGGCTTCGGTAGTACTGACACGGTCAGAGTCTTGACAGAAGAGGGCGGAGAGCGAGAATGTTTTTTTGATAGCACTGTATCACTGCAGAGGCAAAGCTAAAGTTGACTGATCTACTGCTGAACTGTTGCTGAACTCAACTGCTGAAGTGTTGCTGAACTGTACTGTTGATTTCGGGTGCTGAACTCTTGCTGAACTGATTTTATAACTTTTTTTTTTTTTTTAGAAAGGACTGAGCTGCTGGTCGAACACGACCTCGGACAGCTTGACCGGACGTTTGGCAAGCGCTAGTGCGCTGGGCCGCGGTTTTGGTTTTGGGGCGACAAGCACAAGGGCGCCTCAGACGGCACGAACCTCGGCTTGAGCCGTCGCCCAGAGTTGGACTAACGAACTGCCCTGGCAACCCAGACGGGGAGTGCCTAGGGCCCTAGCCACTGGTGGCATCCTAGCTAAAACTTTTTAGAGCGAATTTGCCCAGACCTCCCTGAGGGGGAGGACAAATGAGCCCTATGAATCTGAGTGACTATTTGACCTGATTGTCCTGGAGCTCTGAGTCCAGAGTTCACGAGGACCCTACACTTGATTGGCATCTGAACGACGCTTTTTGGAGAGAGGTGCCCTGGCCCGCGCCAGCGCCCTATCATTAGATCGACTTGTGTCCATGGCATCCCGGGGAGAGGCCTGGACCCTAAACCTAGCTAATTTAGGCAACTGGTTTGATTATTTGACCGAATTGCCCTGGCCTCCCAGACGGGGAAAGACCTAGGGCCCTATCAATCAACTGGGTGACCCTAAGGGTCGTAAGAGACCACGTCCTCGCCGGCGAGGACGCATTCTGTATCGTCGGAATGGATGTCGAATCTGGTGGCCCGGACCAGTACCAAAAACAGAATGTGTGTTAGGAGACGAGTCAGGTGGGCCGGGCGACCCCAGGGCGGCCGATACTACGGCTGCAATGGGGTCGTCCGGATCATCCAAGAAGTGTCTAGGACGCGTATGCAAGGGGGGCGGACCGTTCGGGTCAGTCGAGTAGTCCGCCGCTTGAACCACGAGCGGGTTCGGGTGGTGGGGAGCAGAGTCGAAGTACCTACGCGAGGCATCCTTCATAAATTGACGGATGGAGGGGAGCTCGATTTTATAACGCTACACCACGCGCTTTTATATGTACGGCGCTCTAAGCGTGTGAGTGAGACGGGTGATTGTTCTACCCTATCTGGGTGAAATTCCAGGGAAACGGCTCTGTTACTAAGTACCTGGAATTTCATGCACCTGGCCGTCTCACTGTGGTGTAGCGTTATCTGCGTCCCTAAACCTAATCCCTTTGTCTCGCTTTCCGCCGCCCTATTGATGTAGACCGTGTCAGTATCGTTTATTTCTAACTAAATCATTATCTTATGCTACCACCTAATCTATGTACAATGCGACTTATAAAATAAACTTATGCTAACACCTGCACTATTTACAATAATACTACTAAGCTTAGGCTATTGTGACGCCCGTCGTGAACATTAATTCAAAAACAAAACATAAGTTTATGCGATGTGGTGTAAACTTATTCCTACTTTATTATTCAGGGTTTTAATATTCCCAGGAAACACCCTAAGACCCGCTAAAGATGGCTCCGAGCTCCCATCAGCTCGTCTTCTGCGCACCACTCTCCTCGCAGATGGATATTTTAGGGATCACCAGTTCTCTACGTTAGCTACCCATATCTTAGTGTTCTCGTTTGTGGATAACGTAGAGCTGTTTTATTTACGTGAGTAAAAATCTAAAGCATGAGCGCAGCACAGGAACAAACAATCACAGTAATAGAGCACAAAAATTCCCATCTGGATATTGATGGGGCAAGGAATATATCAAGTAGATTTTAATTTCATACTATAATTGACAACATTTAAAATTTTTGACCCGCTATTTTTATTACCATAGTGGACAGACAACGTACTCCTTTTTTATTCAGAATAAAATTACGTTAATTCTTACGTTTTTAGAGATTTTTGAAAATATAAGAAAATTTCAGCATAACGTTATTGTCGTCAAAAGCTCGTAAAAAATAATATTATTAATTATCTGTATTTTTGTTGTTTGTTTTGGTATGGTTTACAGATGACTACAATAACAATTTTTATTGCTGGCATTTAACGGTCTTAACATAAGTACGATTTTTTTTCGACAGTTTTTTGTAAATAACTCTGAAGAAAATGATAATAAAAATCTAGTATTTTTAGTATGAACTCTTCATTACATTATCTCGAAATGGATTTTCCTTTTTGGTTTTCACTTTCCAAAAATGAAATGTTGTCAATTGGCTCCATGCTTTTAAATATTTACACTTTACATTTAAGCAGAGATGTTTCGATCGTAGGGATTATGTAGCATGTATGTCTTCCAGTGCGTTACGCAGCAGTAAGTGACTGCTGCATAGCTGACCAGGAGCCCAACCCAGCTGGTCCCTTCTGCATCCCCATCAGAGTTCCAGCAGATGACCCCTACCTACGCCGTGCTGGCATTCGATGTCAGAACCTCACTAGAGTCGAGACTTATCAGGATTATGGATGTCTGCCGCCGACACTTCCAGCAGAAAGGGTGAATCATTTTATTCCGATAGTATCTAAAACAAAATTCGAAGTATTTATAAAAAAAAATGTTTTTCAACAAATAACTTTCGGCATGTTTATTTCAATTCATGTCCCCAATTCTTTAGCCACTGTTGGAGCAATTTGGTATAAGTTATTTGTAAGAGTGTACTTTCTATTTAGCTCATATTAATTTATTCCTCATTGGTAAAGCAGTTCGTTCTGTGAACCGAAATAACTGAAAAGTTTGTCTGCCAAAATCGTCACTACTCTAGAAGAAGAATAGTGCCCGCCAAACGTATTTTATTAAGAGCGATACGAGTATAGTTGAGCCTCCGGTCGCGTCTCCACAAAGTTCTTGCTCGTCAAATTAAGATCCACCAAAATTTCCCAAAAATCATTAAAGAACAGCCAATATCAAGGGTTAAAATTGTTTACTGATGATGGTATTATATATTTCCTTTTTTCAGTATAACAGAGTAACGCCATTGTTAGATTTGTCCGTGGTTTATGGAAACAGTCAAGAGAGGAACAATCAGATTCGCTCGAACCAAGGAGGACTTTTGGCATTCAGGATGGAAGGGACCAGAGAAGTACCCGCTGGAAACTCACCCATCTGTATTGGAAACAGGCCTCCGGAAACCTCTTGTTACAACTTTGGTGAGTGAATGAGTGAAACTGTAAAAATAATGTTTTTTTTTCATAGACGGTAAGTCTGCAAGTCGTTTCTGAGTTGTAAAAACAGAACTAATCAATTAATATGTATGGTAGACCCATCATCATTTCGTTCTAAATAATTTTCTAGGTGATGATTATCAAGCAATCCTTCTGCCAGGGAATTATTTAACCGCGATGTGGTTCTTCCGGGAGCATAATCGCATAGCGAGAGAGCTGGCTATAATGAATCCTTGCTGGGAAGACGAGATGCTCTTCCAGACCACCAGGAAGATCAACATTGCGCAGTGGCAATATATCTTCTATTACGAATTGATGTCAGAACTTCTTGGTAAGACCGATCACCAAGTTGCGAACCTAACATGTTCGATAGATAAAATGCCTTTTATACTTAATACTTCAAATTCAAAACGTTATTTATTGCAACTCAAAGCAATGTCGTTTTACCATTTCAAATTAGCGGTTTTCTTTTTGTATCGCCTGGAAAGATATCAAGGAAGTGTCCCTTTACAGCCCTGCTTGTATGATCCTCAAAGAAGGAATGTTAAATAGCTTTAGTTTTGCGTTCACTGACAGCGAAATACTCGTAGAAATTAGACAGATTTGAATACGAATTGACAAAAATAATTTAATATAGCCGTAGTTCTATTATTCTACGATCCTGTTATATTTAGATAAAAAAATGTTATGACCTCTAACAAGTATAACATAATGGACATGGAGATGACTGGAATGGATGAAAGTGGAGTATTGTTACAGGTCGCAAGAACGCGCTGGCAGAAGGAATTATCTACGATACTTATGGACACGTGAATGACTTCGATCCTAAGTATGAACCGGGAGCTTACAGGGAGTATATTGTTGGCGGCAGATGGTTCCACACTTTCCAACCCGGACTTCTTGAGTGAGTGTGCCTGCTTGGCATGGTCTTTGATTATAGTCTCACTACTAGCGTATCTGTTATATTATTATACGAAGTTAATTACTTTTTCTTCTTTTTTCCTCTTATAAAAATTTGAATAATTACCAAAAGTTGAGAAGTTGACAGTGAAGTTATTGATCAGTGCGATCCTAGGTTCTGACCTGTACCTCTGAGTTTTCCACTAATGTGTCATATTTAAATTAATTACCACTTGCTTCATCCATAATGGAAAACATCGGGAGGAAACCACTTGTGGAAATACCGTAACAACCTTTGAAAATTTGTGAAGTCTCCCAAGTTAACCAGCGTGCTAAACTATGGCTTACACCTAGTTCATTTGGGAGATGCGTGCCCACTTTCGAAGCTGCACTATTAACTATATAGTTTTCTACATTACGGGGTTATTCTATTCATCAGTAATAACAGTTCTTAATTGCAGCTTGTATCGTGATGGCAAGTACTATGGCAGTAGAACAGCGGTAGACGATGAGTTCAGAACGGGATATCTAGCACTCAACAACACCGAGGCAGATATTACACAGGGTGCTTACAAACAGCCGGCGGAACATTTAGATATGGTCATTGATCCAGATGTAAGTTTTCTTTTTATTTCCGTACAACGAACAATATATTCAAATTTCATAAGTCCCCAACAAGAACTATTTTGTTGTGCCGGCCAACTTGGACTAGAAATGTATCGTACTGTAAAGTATTCTACTAGTCAATTCAGGGAGTTTAAAAGTATACGTCGGGGGTTAAAAAGAAAAAGCCACGGGAAAGATGGCCCAATTATATGAAAAGAACGAAAAAGAAGTTGACTGGATAACTAAGACTGACGATAAAAACTATGTAGAAAATTAGAGGAGTCATATACTTAACAATAAATCCTTTTTATTAATAATAATAGATTAATGAAATATGAATACTGTTGTAAACAATAATACGGATATTGAAGATAGTGCTAGGAATTTGACTACAAGTTGGCACGACCACGGAAATCAGCGATACTGCAGCCCTAGATGGAGCATGCCTAGTCTGGAATACACTGGCTCTAAAGGAAGGCTGCCGGAACATATCGTTAGGTGCTTGGCGATATGTTTTACAACTTGAAGGTGGTAGCTAGCCAAGCGAGCGATAGGAAACGCGCTACTATCAGCTTTAGTTTCCTTACGATGTTTTACCTTCACCGGTAGCTCAGGCTCTTTTTGCATGTTTCGTGGGATTACTTATGTGATTTGCTTTCAGTTAGCGGAGCGTGTACTCGGCCAGTTGCAGCGTTCGTCTGATCTGATCGCCATAGACTTCATGCGCGGTCGCGACGCTGGTCTGCCACCCTATAATGAATACCGCAAGTTCTGCGGACTGAAAAAAGCCAAAAAATTTGAAGACTTCTATGATACTATTGATAAAGATGTAAGTTAACTTCATCCTTAATAGCCATTGACTATCTTTTACTTTTGCAAATTTAAGGGAAGGAACGATACGACGAGACCTACTTTTTAGAGAAGATTATTAAAAGATAGTATAGTGGACTATGGCTTACACTACCTTTATAATAGAACTCCGATATGCTAAGAGTAGATACGTACCTATTAAATACTAAGGTTTCTACTGTTCTTTCAGAAAGTGGAGATGCTCCGTCGTATCTACGAGGATGTGGATGACGTAGAACTAATGGTGGCCATCTACGTAGAGAAGTTACTGCCGGGAGCTTACGTGGGTACATCTTTATACTGCATCATCGTGCATAACTTGATGCTGTGGAGGAAGTCTGACAAGTACTTCTTCGAGCATGGAAACTTTCCGGCAGCTCTCACGCAGGGTTAGTGATACTGATGGTAGTTTTACTGATTTCATTGTTTTAGGTTTGTTTAGTAAAGCTAGTTTAGCCAGAGTTAATCAGTTTGGTTTTCGGTTATTCCTTTTACTCAGTGAATTTATTAAGAAGGTCTACAACCAAAAATTGTAGTTAGATCATGGTTAATTCCTTAGAACTCTTGAGCTAGGTATATCTACTACAAGAAGGCAGCGTAGCTAGAATCACGGTAATATCAGGCTGAATGGAAATGTTGATACGACGAATCATCAGTCGCATCTCGACGAGTACTGAGACTTACAAGGTCTTAGTCAGATCGTCACTGTCGCAGTCGTTGGGTTTAGCGGTTTGCCGGTGATTATGAATTCATGCAATTTATGTATAAATAAATTAATATTGCAGAGCAACTGTACGAAGTGAAGCAAGCCAACATGGCTCGAGTGTTGTGCGACAGCGGTGACAGTGTCACCAGCATACAACCCCGTGCATTGCTGAGAAAAGGGCCTTGGTAAGTATATTTGAAGGCCAAAACCTTGACATGTTTCTGTGAATCGTTTTTTGGTTATTAATAGTTCTATTCATCCAGAGGATGTCTGGAAGGAAACGCTTTGAACAATGTTATTTCAATATCAATATATATATATATATATATATTGTAATTTTACTGTAACTTTTACTTGATGTGTAATTAAGTGGTAATAATTCAATCATACAATCATGATATTTTTGCTTTTTTGAAGATTGAAAAGCTATGGGCGAAATAAGTTATTTACTGAGATGCTTTTTCCAGGAACGACTACGTGTCTTGCAACGAGATCCCGGGAATGGATCTGCGGGCATGGATAGATGAGAAGTGTGCTGCTGACACCAAGTTCGACGTTAATTAAATAACTTCTTTGCAGTGGGTTTTCACTCGCACGTTGAATATTCCGTTTTAAATTATATAATAATAATAATAATGTATTTTATTTTAGTTTTCTTTTAAATAATATTGAGTATAGAAAAAGTATTTTACGAAATATATTTTATTGTGGACATTATAATTTGTGTATATTTTTTAAATAACCTACTAATGAATAATTTGGGATACAAGTTGGAATGTAAACTAGAGATAATGAGTGAAAATGTACACAAAAAAAGTATGTATCGAAACTTATTGAAGCATTCTCTATACCTATGCAATAGATTACTGAATGCTGGGAGCATTCAAACTAATGACTCTCGCAGCGTTAATTTCCTGACCTCAAGATAAATATCTGCTCTTAGATTTTGTATATATTTGTTAATATTCCTGGCATTCCAGACACAGGATATATCCTAGTGGCGGGCTATGGTTGTGAAACGTATTATTTTATTTGAACTTGGCCGAATAATATTCAGTAAAACAGTTCCCAAACCTCTCCTTCAAGGGTATTCAGATTGTCGTGGCTCCACAAAATTCCTGTGTACGTAAACAAAATGAAAGGTTTTAGTGGAAAACATAATTTAAAATTATCATCGTGGGGCCACCTGCCGCCGCCGCCGCCGCTGCCTGCTTCCTCAGCGTTTATGAGAGACGCTTTATTTCAGACACATTTAATAAGTTTACAGCTCTCTGCCCTGAGCCTTTGGAAGGTAATCGCGGACTAGAAGATTTGATATAAGTAGTGCCGACATAAAAATCAATCATAAGGAAATTCGATTAACTAACGTAACTTGTGTAATATATGATTATTGATAAGATTTTGTGAGTTTGTTTACATAAGAGGAAGTAGTTTCTTAAACTATCGTACTGATTTAAATAAACAACAACAGATAAAGCTTTTTTTTATCCTACACAGCTAGGCATTTGGAATACACTGGCTCTCAAGGAGGGCTGCCAGAACACACCGTTTGGTTCTTGGCGACAGATCTTACAACTTGAGGGTGGTAGCTAGCCAGGAGAGCGATAGGAAACGCCCTACCACCATGCAACATTGCATGCTACATTATTGTTAATGTAAATGACAATATTTGTAAAATGTTTGTCGTCCTCTGAAGTAGGTTAGGGTCGGTTAAATAACAGGAATTAATATAAAAACCAGCGAAATGTACCTGTAAAAGAAATATTAGTTTAGGCGTTGCAGTAGTCTATCCTAACCTACGTGACGTTGGCGGCGCTAAAAGCGGAATAAATGACAGCAACTTTGGTTACACACTGACAGTTAGCTGGTTCAACTCTGTGAAAAGATTGCGTCTCACTTCTTTCGCCGGTAATGTCGCCTGATACCAATTCTGCTTACATAGACTTTGTCAAATTATGATGTGGTTTTATTACAAAGTAACTGCTTAGGAAACCATTAGTATAGCGTTATAAATAGTTGCAGAATTAGGTGGGTTATTGCTTTGATGCGTTCAGCTACATCGTAATTAGTCCAAATTATACGTGAAAATTGCTAAATTATAGCCCACTCAGACATAATAGTTATAATCTTCACAAAATCGATTATTAAACTTATTAACGTTTTATTATTGCAACTTTGTAACTCAATGCTAAGTATCTAAAAATTAATTTCTAGGCTCGAGTTAGATTTTCTAAATAATTCCAATTTGACCTTGTTCTAGTTTAAAGAATAGCAGTTTGTACCTTTCAGGCTTCCGAAGGTATATGTTATCAGAGCAAGTTATAAATACCACTCACGGTCTTATGTCCAAGGAACGAGCGGGCTACACATTCATTATCAGTTATAAACTCCTACCATTGACTGGTCGGCTGGCGCAGTTGGTAGCAAGCCTGCCTTCTGCACCACTGGTCCCGGGTTCGATCCCCGGAGGTTAAACATTTGTGTGGACGAACATGTCTGTTTGACCTGTGCCTGGACGCTAAGAAATTACTGTGCCTGTGTTTATTATATATATAAGTATGTATTTATGTAAATAAATATGTATATCAGTCATCAGGTTACCATAGCACAGGCTTTGCCTAGTTTGGGACCTGAACACCTTTGTGTGGATGTTGTGCCATAATTAAATTATTATTATACATTACTACAGCTGAAACTTATAAAAAAATATATCAGAGCGATGCCTTATTAAAATCAACTATCTGATACATTTGTTCACAGCCAATATGCTAAAAAAACTGATTTTTTTGCGAATTTTCCCCATAGTAAAAGTTCGATCAATATGATCCTTCTAGAGCTACAGTATTCCTTGTATCTTTGAATAATAAATTATATATAAACTGTAATAAATAAAATTGTAAAATGGAATGCTGACACCTACAATAGCAATTCGAGTATCTAGAGGGCGCTAAGAAATTACATTGCAAACGTAAATACGCGAAATAATAAGTCTTAAATTATTGAGTTTACCATCCCGGAACATTACCACGGGTACTCGAGTTAGAGCATACTGCTTTCTTAGCTTTTCGGGATCTTGTGAAATGAAACTGGTCGTTCTGCGAACAGTTGGCCTCGCGAGAATTCTTTTGCAATGATTAATAAATAATAATAATATAATCGACTTAAATTCAGTACAAATAAGTTTTTAAGTAATTAATAATTCAAATGTAATAAGACTTACCTGTAAGGAACGTTGTTTAAAGGACAATAAATATTTCTTATTCTTCGTGGTTTCGACAACAAATAGTACCAACAAATGACGGCAAATCTCCAGACAAATGGCGGCCATTTATATTTTCTTATGGAAATTAGCCCGGCTTATATTGTTCTGGAACGGAATGCGTTCAGCGATGGCGGCCATTGTGGCTTATTTGACAGCCTCGCTGTCAACCCGCTTAGAGCCGGATTTAACTGGTTTTGTCCAGATTTGCGTATGGATACAACGAGTTAGAAGGGTAATTTTGCCGAAAGATGTTCTTTAGAATCTAAAAACCGATAATAATGGGATCAAAATTTCAGAGGGCTGCTAATGTTGTATGATTTCTGAACGTTTCTCTTTTTACTACTTATTAATTATGACCATAAGCGATGCTTTTTTTTAATGAATGAATGAATGTAATGTTTATTTCGTCAAACACAAAAAAATACACACTATAGATTAACAGATAAACTATTGTTATAGTGTTTTTATTTTGGACCTAAAATACAAATTAATTTATATATTAGATAATATTATAACAGAGATTAGATCACTGATTTATTAATAATTCGCATTTGCTGTTTGGTATTTGGTTATTTGCAGTTCATATTTTACACGAATAAAACAAAAGATAGACAAAGTTTATAAAATACTAGATTTATTTTTTGAATACCCTCTAAATATCACCCTAACATTATAAGTTAAAAGTTTGTATGTGCGTGTTTGTTAGTTCCTCCTTCATGCTCAAGCGGCTGAACGGATACGGGTGACACTTGGTAACAGGATAGACTAGATCCTGGATGAACACATAGGTTATTTATTATTCGGGTAAATTGAAGGGTTCCTAAGGGGTGATAAAATATCTAGCATAAAAAAAACGAAAACTTTTAGTGTCGCTACTAACGCTAAAATCTATTAAGTAGAATGTAAAAAAAACTAGAAATTGCTAGCAAATATAATTATGCTCATACTACTGTCGTAAATTTGTAGTATTGCCAGATTTTATTTAGAATTAATATCTCTATTTTAGTACTTGCAACATTAAAATGATTGGTCTATATTAAGAACAATCAGAAACAAGAAAATAGAACCAATTGTGACGGGTTTTATTAAAAAGGAGCGGAGTTAGGTTTTTCTAGAAGAGAAAATGTCCTGTCTGTCTCCGACCATCGTATCGAAACGTTCTCCCCTGACTTGTTACCTGTATTATATCAACTTATGTATAGTTGAAAGTTATTCTATGTGAATAAAAGTGACTAAATTCTTAACTGCATTTGAATTCGTCAAATTACTTTTTATAAGGAGCAGTGTTAGTTTTAGTCGATAAACATTGCAAATATTCTCGATTTTTTCCTTTTTGTCTAAATTTGTAAAAATATAAATTCTACAGACAGAATATAAATTCCCCTATGACTAAAAAGTTGACAGAGAGGAATTATTATTTCCTGTTTGTCAACCTGCGACATTTTTATGGCAAACAGGAATTAACTTTTTTTTCCGATGAATTTAATTATTTGCCCAGTGTGTGTCTCTGGAATTAACGCTTAAGTCCCTGTATATTATATATGCAAGGTGCATTCGTTAGTAAATCCTTTCATCACTAATGATTACTCTTAGAAATATACACATTGGTTTGGATGACATAATGAACTATTGAAACAACGTGTAACAGAGAGGCGTGACAATACTTAAGGGGAGTGAACCCATCGTAAAAGAAAATAGTGCTGAATTCGAGAAAAAAATTATTGCGTCCTCCGTACAACTTGACCGATCACGTGACCAATTTTCGCGTTTAGACAAATTTCGAAGTTTTATGTAAACAAAAATGCAAAGAAAATAATATGTCGTATTTATTAGCAAAATATGTTATATAAACGATGCTTGTAAATTGATTGCTTGGAAAAAATATACGCAATCAATTTAAAATCATTTTTTCAAGATTATTGCCTTACTTAATAATACTACTAAGTAACAAATGGTTAAGGAAAGTCTGGTATGACACCACCCTAAGAGCTACATATAGTAAAGAATATTCGTAAGTTAGGTGGCGCACAAAGGGCCTGATGAGAGGTAGGCGTTGCACTCCCGAGGTGCTCGCGCGTGATTGCATCGCCTCTAACTACACCTGTGTCAAACATGCTTAATGATGCTCTTGTCTTCTATAAGACATAGGATGCGTTCCATGCCTCAAGGTGTAGTTGTTTCGTTGTTTTTTATCCTGCCCGTAGCTACCGAACGCGTTAGTAGAATAGTTACGCTGACAGCAACAGATATTCACATTCCACGGGAAAATAGCGTTTATTGCTATGGGCATGTATTGTCAACTGTCAGATAAACGTCAGAGTGTTTTTTACCGAGTGATTTTGATCGTTAAATAGTTGCACCTAACGGACGTTTGGAACGCGTCAGTTGCATGTGATTTGTTATTTACAGTGAGGCCGCGGGCGCGAGAAGAGCAAATAATTGCACCTAGCGTGTAGGCACGGAACGTACCCCTATTCTTGCGGGGTGTATATTGGCCTACTATATAAATGACTTTAAAAATGAGAAGTTCTCTTTTACTCCTATACTTTTAAAACGACCTTAACAAGTGGTTAGAAGCAAGTTCGAAAAAACCCGACTGCTAAATCGTTAAACCTGTGTGTTAATCCTTAATATCTTTTTTTTATTTTGATATATCCAGTGTAACCCTCACGACTAAGACGAATCTATTGACACCACTCACATAAAAAAAACCGTTTAAGCTCTAGGGAATGGTAAAGAAATATACATAACATACGTGCCTACACTCGAAAAACATAACCCTCCTTCTGTCGCAGTCGGGTAAAAATGTAATTAACTTGTGGAAGACCAATTGTAAATATATTTTATTTGCTTTTCGATTGTTCAAGCCAATACTGCATTGTCCTTCAACTATCTGGATATAAGATATCATCAGAGTTCAACGGTTACAGATTTGTCAATAATTCTCTATCGCAAAAGTTTCAACTTCTTCACAATGTATAAAGTTTTTCAATAATTCTTAGTAGTAATTCAGATGAATTCTGATTGACACTTATGCTTCTTACAGATATCGTCTATTGCTTACGATTAGTTGAGATTAATGGTAATTTGCTGAAAAGCCTGCACAGATTTCAAAGACTTTTGTACGCAAGTTGCTTGTTTGGATTATATGAAACTAATTATTATTCGAGTCGAGCACAAGCTAACACCCTAGTATCGTCACACCTTTCTGTTTCACGTTGTAAATATATTCACTCAACATGCCCCTATCATTGTAGCATTTAAAAATAAAGTAAGTCTATTCCTAAATGGCGAAGTAGGTAAAACTGTATAAGGTACCTAGTATATGTAATAAATCTAGACAAACCTGGAATTCGATAGCCTCTGCCGCGGTCTAGCACAATGTCAGGAATTTACAGGCCTGAGGTACTTTAGTACACTTAGTACTACCTACTAATTTCGACTAACCAAGAATTATCTATATTGTATCTGACACGTGTAAACAGAAAGGTGTGACAATACTTAACGGTGTTTGTTTACACATCAAGGTGAACAATTTAAAAGAAAATTTTTCATAAAATATTAATCACATGATCGGTCAAGTTGTATATGGAGGAAGACGACAATATATTTTTTTTCTCGAATTTTGCAATTGCAAAAATTTTCTTCTAAGCATGGATCACTTCGATGGATACAGCAACAACCTTAAGCATTGTCACACGTTGTTCATTGCTAATACAACCGAGAATAAAAAAATAATAATTTAGAACCTGGTCTAAATACTTACTAAAAATATAAGCGTAAAAATCCGAAGTTTAATATTCTCTAAACCTACAAGCAAGCATATTAAAGTACCTTAAGTAGGTAGGTATCAACCAACTAGTGCCATTGCTGGGCTCGGGTCTTCCCTATAAAGGGGTTGAGGGCAGTATAGGCATAGTTAACACGCTGGCAAAATTACGAATTTGAGACATCACTCATCTTCAAAAGGTGTTAACTTTCTCAGACAAGAAGGTTTTCTCACGATGTTTTCAATCACTGTTTCAGCTTGTGGTAATTAATAATAATATGCACATGTCTAAAAACTCCACAACCGAGGATTGAACCCGCGCCTTTTCGATTGTAACGCAAGGGGTCAATCGAACCTCTAACTTCAAAGTACATACCTACAGAAAATCGTATGCCTCAATATCAAAATCCTACCAATCACCGATACTGAGACGCGAGGCTGGGTCGCAGGGGCCCCACCAGTCCTCATTAATTGTGTCCCTGGGGCCCGACCGAGAGGCCCCGGTCGCGTATATCTCGACTTGCACGGTCGGGTTGCGAGAAATGGAAAAAGTTTAAACGCTCTCTTTGCAAGATGTTGTGAGAAAATCAGAGTTGAAACTAAACTTTTACAGTATTTTTTCAGAACTTAAAATACTAATAGACGAGTATATAAAGTAGCCATACAACGTTATCAGTTAAGGGTCTCCTAATTCGAAAGGAGATTCGAAAGGAGGATTATTTATTCATACGTATCAAAACATAATTCTCATTGCTCGGCACGGGTCTCCCCATCAAGGGGGTGTAGACCATATTGCGTAGTCCACCACGTTGGCCGAATTGCGAGTTGGGGATTTCACTTATCTTTGAAAGTCGTATGTTAAAAAAGGCACTTGTCGCGTTTTACACCACGATATTACCTTAATCAATCACAACAGTAAACGTATAGAAAACCAATTAAACGAAACAAATAAAAAAATACGTGTCACTCGGGGACTGCCGCGGTAAAGCTATTGCATACGCATACGTCTAGTCGCACGCACACAAACACCGTGCCGAAGTCTGCCGAACAGAAACGAGACGTTAGACGAGTGTTAGGTTTATTTTCGTTACGGAATTTCTTGATTCGGTCAACGCGTACAACGCCCGCATAAAAAGCTATGCAATAGCTTATAAAAAACCAAACCCGAAGCAGCTGTATTTAATTGGCACTGTAATTAGCAAAGTACGTATTAATTAAATCAGCGTCGTGTGTCGCGAATAAAACCCTACGAAAACACAACAATATGCAACAAGTTTCACGTTTCTTTTTGCAGTTAGATTAGAGAATATTAACCTTTATTGCGTCGCAATAGAGCAGTCTGTGAACGTTTTTACTAAAAGTTATTTTATTACGGCTAAGCTTGAACCCGGCTGCACTGAACATTTAAGCGCACTACATTTTATCTTAATCCGAACCAGGCAGTTTCCTATTTCCTTTTGCAGTTTTAGTCGTAGTTTTAGACATATGGTTAAAAATCACTACAAAAAACCCGACTGAGACTTTAGATCCACGTATCGTAACAAGTGAAATCGCAGGATGCAGCTAGTATAGCCTATGACCATATGCAGGTGAAGACGAACGAACGAACGAGCCGTTTAGGCTCTTTGACATGCCAAAGATACACTCGAAAAACATTTTTTCATAGTCGGATAAAAATAATGCAGAATGAAAAAATAAATAGTTAGATGAGTAACTATTAATAATGTTGCAACTCGCCTTAGTCTAGGTAATGGCTTCGCTCGATTCACCGTGGTTTGATTCCGAGTCGGGGCAGTTGTCTAAAGGATGAGTTTCAATATTTTGTCTTCGAAGTCATGTATCGTATATGAGTTTGTGAATGTTACATAATATACCCGACACAGAAGATATCTTAGTTTTTTTTTATAAATAACATACTTGCATTTGACCGCAACTCGCCTGATGTAAAGCGATGATGCGGTCTAGGATGTGAAGATCTAGATTATAGCTGTCGGGAAATTACATTGTTCCAGCAATAAAAGTTGAAGCAAGACGTCGAGTCCGTAGAATCTCTATGTGACTTGCCTAGTATAACATAGGTGGTTTTAAGACCAATAAATAATTTCATTTCATTTTATTTTATTTCATATCATTTCATTTCATCTCTACTTACCATATATCGGTGACATCTTGCAAGTCAGCGTCTACCTACGTATTTTTCTCAAAAAGGGAAGAAGCTTGCTATAGCGCCATTTACGTCTGACTTCTACAATCTCTGGTACAATCGTACGGAACACACCATTAATTAAGATTCCTGAATATTATAAAATCGGTCAAGTGGTTGACGTGTTTTTTTTATAAAATCGAAAAAAATATCCTGGTAACAAGGTCGACAGTTCCCGGAAACACTAGTTAGAATCAATTGAACCACAATATTACCAATAAATATGAACTACGGAACCCTAAAATAAATGTCTAAAACAAGTGGAAATATTTTTCCTCGACACGTGTATGTTTTTAAGGAAACATCGCGTTTCTACGTCTAGTCCTCAACTAGTAAAATCTTATCATTATCGTTACAGGATAAATGTTTTGAAAAATAAATAATACATCATTTTGAAAAATAAAAATGTAGAATAAAAATAACAAATATTTATTGGCCTTTAGATAACGTTCGTTACAGGCAACGTCTATTTACATTTGAATTAATAATAATTAAAAAAAAAAAACTTAAGTAACTTATTTACTTAATTATGTTTTAGGAAGAAAAGTTTATATTTAAGATAAGATATGATAATTTTTTATCAAAAAACCAGCTCACGCATCAAGCCGTGAGTTGATTTCAAGGGTGTGTAGGCTCGGATCTCCCCTACGAAGGCGGTTTAGGCCATTGGTCCACCACGCTGGCCAAGTTGTGGCTTGGGGACTTCACTTATCCTTGAAAGCTATTAAACTTCAACGACAAGCAGGTTTCTTCACGGTGTTTTCGTTCACCGTTTAAACTTGAGTAAACAACTATAATATACATATGAGTGAACACTCAGTTTACTGTTATCATTTTCATTCATTCGTTCAAAGGTGAAGCAAAAAGAATATTTCAAAACAAGCTCAATAATTCATTCTTTGTTCGCGAAAAACCACAAAAAAATCACAAAGAAAAAATATTTCAAAATATGTTCAATAATTCTTTGTTATGTGAAAAACATAACAAAAATGAAAAAAAATATTTCAAAATATGTTCAATAATTCTTTGATCTGTGTTCGTGAAAAACATAACAAAAAAGAAAAAAACATATTTCAAAACAAGCTCAATAATTCATTCTGTGTTCGTGAAAAACATTAAAAGCCTTTTGTTTTGTTGCGCAGAACGGTTTCTTAAACCGCGGTCAATAAAAATATGAGGGTCGGAGAGTGGACGTGAGTTGAATAGCGGCCGAGAGGAGGCACGGTCACCGAACTAGAGGGCCACAGTTACTGTTGGTTACTCTATTTACCTGACTGAGAAAATAGAGGTTGTGTTTTTCAACGGCTATAAATAGCTATTTTGCCCGCGGCTAATTGACTATCCTACGAGAACATTTTCCGGTATTAAAAGTAGCCTATGTGATTCCACATTGTAATTCTATGATACCAAATTTCATTCACGTCTGTTCAGTCGTTTGAACATGAAGGAGTTACAACCATACGAGTACATAAACCCAAAGAGAAACTTTCGCCTTTAATGTAATTATTTGAGAAAACTTATTTGAGCATATTTGTTATCGAGAACAATAACTCATAAAGACGGTACTAAACAGTTAAAAATCACTTGAAAAAACTCGACTGCAAGAACTTTATCAAATCTGCAGATGAAGGCGAATCCATTGTTTCCTAAAACTTCTTACTCGCGTATAGATCGAAATTTACAAGCAATCTTGATGAAATTTGGTGTATAGATTATGCGAATTTCAGCGGCTTAGGATTTAGGATTCTTAGCGAATATATGGTCTTCTACCCAGCTCCGATAAAGAGGTGGTATTCAAGTCGACTGCAAGTTTTTTTTTATAATTGTTACCTGATTTTTGGAGATGGTTAGACCGATTTGAAAATTCTTTTTTTTTTAAAAGTGTACGTTCCGAGTGGTCCCATTTAAATCTATGAAAATCGGTCCAGTCCAGAAAAAAATATATAGACGCATGCCGCATACAATGTGTAACAGAAAGGTGTGACATTACTTAAAGGTGTTAGTCTACACATCAAAGTGAACCCATTGTAGAACAAATTTTTTGCAAAATTCGAGAACATAATATTGCGTTCTCCTTACGATCACGAGATCCAATTTTTGTATGTAGAATCTAATATTTTTTTCGAATTTTGCAAAATTTTCTTCTACAACGGATTCACCTTCTTGGATAGACTAACACCCTTAAGTATTGTCACACCTTTCTGTTACACGCTGTGTTTAATACATAAGTATATAGATTACAGTTCGTTGGTTTAGGAGCCCCACTCAAAGGCTTACCATTAAAAGTGGGATCGGACTGATATTATTTTTCATTTTATTCCAAATCATGTTTGTTGAGTTATTTTGAGTAAGACATATAGAAACATTTTAGTTATATCTTATGTTGGGAGCAAGACTAAGTAAACAGACATTAATAGATATACGTTATTTATATATATAAAAGAGTAAGTGCTGACCGACACACTGATACTTTTCTAGGTATCAACGCAGAGTCTAAGCCTCTGAACCTAGAGACATGTTTTTTTTTTTTAAATCCTATACAGCTAGGCATTTGACCACAATATCTCACGACTACGGAAGTCAGCGATACTGTAGTCCTAGATGGAGCATGCCTAGTCTGGAATACCCTGGCTCTCAAGGAAGGCTGCCGGAACACACCGTTAGGTGCTCGGCGACAGATTTTACAACTTGAGGGTGGTAGCTAGCCAGGCGAGCGATAGGAAGCGCCGTACCACCATGCTATATATGCATGGTTTCCTCACGATGTTTTCCTTCACCGGTAGCCCAGGCTATTCTAAATGTGGAGAGTGTATTTATTATAGGGCATCGATATAGGATTTCTTTAGATCGGGCATACATTATACTGCAGGACCCTCGGGGTGACAACGACAACTTCCTAGAACATGTATTCTAACTCGTCAATTTTAAGATAACAAATTCCTAAAATGACATAATCCTAAAATGAAGATTCCGATAAAGACCAATTCTTCAAATGACAAATAGTGAAAGTATCAAATATACATTATAACTTTCGCTCTGTTACTGAATATCTTTTAATTAAGTAAAACAACTTAAAACTTAAAACAACTGAACTTGGTTTGTAATGCAAATAAACTATAAATAAGTAGGCGAAGTTTCCATCTATAGTTGAGGGTCGCACATTTTACCTTGCTCTACTCTTTCTTCTAGTACTGAACTCTTTAACTATTTCTAGCAAGATAACTTTTTCTAGGTACAAAACTAATAATAAAAATATATAATTTCGATATCAAAACTAGTCTAAACACTGCATATGCATCATTAGATATGATGGAAAAGAATAAAGCGTTATTAGGTAACTGCCGTATTTAATTTTATTATAAAATGATTTCACTTCTCAGAGTATGAGACAAAATTATATATAGATAGTGACAGGCTCACAGCTGACAAAGAAAATAAAAGAAAAAAATAACTAGTTGGGGTTGCATTCCATTTCACTCAATAAGATATGCTCCGTCATTTTCTGTATGCATATACGATTTCAGACATGTTTTTTTGCGTAGCTAAAAGTATTGTACTATCGATTAAAGGTCAGAGCATCCAAAATGTAAGCTATTAGATTATACCAAAGATTGTTAGACTAGCTTTAAATTCTCTGATTAGAACTTGCAATGATTTTTATATAAATATTTTTAAGAAGAAACCGAGTACCGAGTTCGCCGATACGCGAACGCGTCGCCGCGCCGAGAACTTTATCAGTCATTTCGATTTAAACTGTTGATCGACTTTGATATAATTAAAGTGGGAGTACGCGGGAGGTTGAAACCAAAAAAATTATATTTTTTTAGATTGGTCTACCCGCTACCCGTCTCCTAGAAATTAGGTAACAAACATAATAATTCTTACTTCGTTTATTTCTTTAATTGTTATAATGCTTGTTAAATAATGTAATAGTTTTTAAGATTTTCTTCTTGGTTTACAATCGCTTTGAATGTTGTAGTTATTAGTTGGTAATGAATTTGGTGATTATAATACCGCAATTTTCAATGGTAATACTAAATAAATAATAAAAAACAGTCGAATTGAGTACCTCTTTTTGAAATTCGGTAGAAAATGAGCAAATTTTACTTCGTCAACAGATTATAAAGCCTATCGCTCACAAATTACATTTCCTCATAGTCCCTTACTTCATAAAAAAAATATGTTATGAATTCAGTAAGTACCTTACATAGAGGCACTAGAGGCAGAGGGTATAAAATAGCCATTTTTTTCGTTATATTCACCGCTCCCGGGAAATTTACTCTAATATTACGGCTATTGAAGGAAGTCAAGTGGTGTGAAATAACATACTGTGGGCACTGGGCACCCACTATTACTTATTCTGCGCCGTTACCGACCAAAACACGTGTAAAGTTGTTAGTAAGATGGTACTTACTTCAAAATAAAAAGTGTTTTGAGCTTGTATTAGATATTATATGAAGAAGCTTCTGACTAAATAAGAATACCATCCTTTTTTAAACTTAGATGATACGATTTGATGTTTTATTCCCGACTGAGAAAGAAGAATTCTTATGTTTTTATACATGTATGTATATTTCTCTGTCACGATCTAAAGCCTAAACGGCTTGTCTTATTTGTATGTGAGTAGTGTCTAAAGATTTTTCTTAATCCTGAGAGTGGCACTGGGTACATTAAAATGAAGTAAAAAGTAATGAAGGATTTTTGGTGCCTAAATAATCTGAAAATAAAATGTTTTTAAATAGATCGAGTGTGGTATCAGGGTAAAGTTTTTTTTGACGGTGATTACGAATAGAATTAATCAACTTCACGTAGGTACTTATCATAGAATCTCACAGCTGAGCAAGGGTCTGCCCCTAAGAGGGAGCTTTCAAACGCTCGCCAAAATGTTCCGCAACTCGCAAAAATCTTCATATTTTTTGAAGGCTAATAAATAACCTTCTCCGATAAAATATTTATGATTTTTGTTTACTTTTAATTCGATAGCACTTTTCTATTGAAAATATTCACTAGTTGATTTTGTTTTCAGGTCTTACATAAAAGTTAGACAAAACTACAAAAACCGCTATTTTCTTGCCATCGTAAAATATGTTTTCACATTTCGCCGAAATAATGCCGAAAGAAAAATACCTTTTACGTCCTGACAATAAAAATTAATGAACGCAGTGTATTGACGGAGATTTATGGAGTGGCGTAAAACTGAAACTGAAAGAGAGCCTCGGAATTATTCATTGCGGAGTTTATGGCTCGCGTCGAGTGTGTTAGAAAAACGACAAGTCATTTCACGGCAGCCGTTGTTTTGGGAGGAATAAAATTTTAATTAACTAATCAGCTCTTTTATTGATAAATTAAAAGTGACATTATATATGCAAAGTTAATCAGCTTCCAAACAAATAATCAAATAACCAAATTTTCCGTTGCGATGTCGTGTCGCTCGCTTGTAACACGATACTACGTACAGTGGAATGATAACGCGTCGTAGTACGATGCGACATCATTTTTTAAATTTTTCTCTCCCTGTAAGAACCATCCTCGTATTTCAAGTAATATTCTACAAAAATAATTAGCAACATCGGTTCAGCTGCTCTCGAGATTTGCGCTTAGCAACACATTCAGTGATCTATTATTATATTATAGAAGATGAATATATCAATTCAAATTCAAATATAACTTTGTTGTACAAATATATATACAACGTGTATATATACAGACATCTTAAAAACATTGGCATTACGTTGAGCGGCCTTATCACCTAAAGCGACAATGTTGGGTATAACACATATAGCCCTGTAGAGTTCAATTTCCCGGCCTGCTCCCTGCCTCGGGATGATGGATGGAGTCGGTCAGGTATCCACGTGCTGTAATGCATTATGTCACCCAACTCTTCGATCTTTCCTTATTTAACGAAGATTATTAACCGAGCGAGCGGAGCGTCTCTCGAGTCTGGCAAAGTTTTATTTAGTCTGACAGTATATTATATAAATATACTAATAAAATACAAGTCTATTATTTCTGATCCTGATTCTGAGTGGGGGCACTGGGTGTCCTGCACTGACGTCCCGCTTGGAGCTTGTATTGTGCATTTCCCCCCGCCAGCCTAACCCAGCCAGCCGAGCTCCTTAAAATAACGGAGCACAGCCCGGGGTCGCTGGCACAACAGTTCCACTCCTATTGCGTCAGGTGTTGTGGTAATAATACTGTTACTGTAATGATGAGAAATAGATACGGATGCACGAGATTCATTGCGTTTTAGTACTCCCAGTCTCTGTCTGATGTTTTCTGTGCCTCCACAATGTAGAAGCACACGTTCCACAGTATCGTCTGTCCGCATACATCCTCGACATAGAGGACTGTCGGTTGATTCGATATTGATGGTAGTTCAGGTCGCAATGACCGGTGATTATCCCGACCATCAGACAATCTGCTCTCGTTAGTTTTAGTAGGCTGTTGGTTACCTTTTTGTTTATCCGTGGAAAGAAAAGTTTAGCGTGTCTGCAAACTGTTTTTTTAGCCAGAGACTTTGTTTTTCGATTTCCATGTGTTCGATTAGCAATTAACGCACCTCCATTGCAGTTGGTCTACATAGTTCTGCAGTGTCGGTGCAGAGTTCTTTGTTTATTCCTTGCCTAGCGAGTATTATTTCCTTTACATTAACTGTGGCTCTTAGTCCATGTTACAGAAACGTTGTGTATTTCTGTTAAATGTTGTAGTGCCAGGTGACATTCAGATATTATTTTTGACCTGGTGGTTTGCTTCTGAAGTGCATAGATGATGGCTGCACTGTCAGCAGTAAATATTATATGGTCTTTCGGATTGTATGAACTAGTTTAGAACTGATTGGATTGTATGAACTAGTTTTTGATAAAACCGCTTTCGCAGCCAACAGAAGTCCCGTTGTTTCTGCTTGCAAGGCCGTTGTGGTTGTGTTTAGAGCTTTAGATTCTGAGAACCTAAACTCTGGTGAGTAGTATCTGTTGGAATATTGAACCAGCTATATATCGGTACACCATTCAACTTGTCTATGAGACTGAGATTAGAGTAAGGATTTATGATTAAATCAATGCTTTAGATCTGTCAATGTTGTCTCGATGACACTGACAGTCCTCACCTCTCTCACTCTGTTCTGAAAAGCCCACCAACATGTCCGCGCCTTGCTATTTTCTGTAATCCCTTATTTATGTGTTAATCATAATGTGTAGTGCCTAATTGTTTTTCACTGGACAATAATAACTATTGAACTAGTGACTCTGTTCGTTTATTTTCTCTCGCCGCCTGCATTGACCAACCTAACCTATCTTCATAAGTGTGCATCCATTGCGTTAGGACGTCCGACATAGCCAAAGCTAGGCCTCCTCACCTCCTGGCTGGCTCTCTGCTCAACAGTATCCACACCCAGCACCTTTGGTGTTTTTAGAGCCATCAGTGTAGATAAGTGTTACAATTGCTCGCATTATCTGCTAAGGTATTTTTAACGGTAATAAGTGTATAGCTTTTACTGTCCAAGTATGTATTGGCTATCCTGTCCGTACCACGATCAGCGTTTGGTACGATAACTGTTGCCCTGCTAAGGGCTATATAGTAGTTTGTTGTTAAACCCCCTCCTTTCCACTGATGTATAGATTTTATCCTAAGTGCTGACGCCATTGCCTCCTGCTGTATATGAAGGTGCAAAGGCCCCAGTATGAAGGTCCCAGTATGATTTCCAAAGCAGCCGTCAGCGTTGACCTCGTGCACATACTAATGAGTGTACATGGTAGTCTTTGGATTTTTTGTAATTTTGTGATAGTTGTGACAAGAGAAGTTCTGGGCCACCAAACTATGAATCCGTAAGTTAGTACCGGCCTCACCATCGTGATGATGATCGTAAAGCCAGCGACATAATTTACAAAATTAGAAATCCGCGGAGACCAGCTAGTTATTTAATATGTCTAATTGTAGATAATTGCGTACAGATCGTATGCATGGTATATTTATGGTACTCGTAATAATAAGAAAGTAGGATAATAGGAAGTTTGAGAGAGAAAGCAGTAATTAACTATAATTTGTTTTTACCATTGTCTGATCTGATAAAGTTTATTTTACAAATTGTCTGATAAAGTTTATTTTACCAATTGTCTGATAAAGTTTGTTGTACCAATTATCTGATAAAGTTTATTTTACCAATTGTCTGATAAAGTTTGATTTACCAATTATCTGATAAAGTTTATTTTACCAATTGTCTGATAAAGTTTGTTTTACCAATTATCTGATAAAGTTTATTTTACCAATTGTCTGATAAAGTTTGTTTTACCAATTATCTGATAAAGTTTATTTTACCAATTGTCTGATAAAGTTTGATTTACCAATTATCTGATAAAGTTTATTTTACCAATTGTCTGATAAAGTTTGATTTACCAATTATCTGATAAAATTTATTTTACCAATTGTCTGATAAAGTTTGATTAACTTATTATCTGATAAAGTTTATTTTACCAATTGTCTGATAAAGTTTGTTTTACCAATTATCTGATAAAATTTATTTTACCAATTGTCTGATAAAGTTTGATTTATCAATTATCTGATAAAGTTTATTTTACCAATTGTCTGATAAAGTTTGATTTACCAATTATCTGATAAAATTTATTTTACCAATTGTCTGATAAAGTTTGATTAACTTATTATCTGATAAAGTTTATTTTACCAATTGTCTGATAAAGTTTGATTTACCAATTATCTGATAAAGTTTATTTTACCAATTGTCCGATAAAGTTAATTTTACCAATTGTCTGACAAAGTCCACTTTAAAAAAACTACTCAAATATTATATTATTAAAAAAACAATAAAGCTATTATAATACCTATACCAATACTAAACTATTCGCACATTTGATTAATATAGTTCACAATATGTCTACATCTAAAGTTTCCAAATAATTTTTTTACAACCTTAAAAAACACGAATATCAATTAGTACGCCCAGCCACATCCAGTTGCGTTAACTCTAAGTGATGTTTGACGCGCGCTCGACTAGTGCAAGTAGGCACGCAGGTCGGTGCAGGTCGGCGCGGGCGCTCGGCGCTCGCTCGGTGACCACTCGTCTGGTTTGATTATTTTTATTGACAAAACCTACCCACCCGCTAGTATTGTATATATATCTATCTCTAATTTAATTCGAACTGGTACTTTACGCTATCAACCTGTGTTTTTGTTTATAAATTTACTAAAGTACGATTATAAAGATTTAATATAGAAGCTAAAACTTTTCTCATGTATGTGATTTTATGTAATCTTTTGAGAAATAAATATTCTTAAACCTTAAAGTTTGGTTTCTGTTACATATGATCATTTCTCTTTCTTATATTTCAGTTCCTTATCGTAACTTTCAGCCACATTCCGCGCCAACGGTCAAATGATTTAGTAAAATTGCACAAAGTGAAATGCTCTCAAACAAAGTCGAATCTTTACCTTCAAGCAGTTCCAGGTAAAATGGAAATGTCATATTTATTACAGCTATTCGTTTAAACCTGCTGTAAGAAATTATATTTCGAATCTTTACCAACTGTTGTATGATCAAGTATACGTCCTACTATAAGCTCGTTTATAGATCCTAGCTTAGATGTGCAAAACCAATCACTGAAGTTAAGCCACGTTTAGCCAGCTCTGATTTTGGATGGGTGTCGAGTCCTTGAGAACCAGTGTATTCCAGACTATTCATGCTTCATCTAGGGCTACAGTATCGCTGACTTCTGCCGTCGTTTAAGCTTGTGGCTAAATGCCTAGCTGTGTTGTATAAAAAAAACTAAATAATCTTTTTTATACCGTTTGTCATGTCACAAAAATCTTCTTTTCCCTATCATAGATCATTTTATATGATTATTCTACAAGCAGTCTACGAAACTCGTAAGAGCAAATTACCGCCTATGCCAAGAACAAGAACTACCTAACTATGTACCCACTACATATATCAATGAACTGCGCAGTTGTAGTATAAATGTAATTGGACAAGGAGAGCATCCCAAACACGCCATAACAGTTAATTTCGTCGATATCTACAATTCTATTCCAAACGTTCTGGACGTTGCAGCCATTCCGAACTAAACATGAAGCAATGATACAATCTTGGGAGTGGATGAGCTATACCTAATCATTAAAATAACGAGTGAATCGGTTTCTTACAATTATTCCCCTAACTTTGCGTCCCGGCATCGCGCGTTGCTCAATTGCGACTCCGTTATGTCGCGAGCGGTACAGTAATCAAACTTAGGAGAAAATTCGATTTTTTTCTAGCTGCGAAAACTAGCTGAAGAAGCACCAAGCCATCAGAAATAGAGAGAGGTTTACGATAAGGTCCTTAGTACTGTCAACATCCCGAATTCTTGGCTGTTCTTACATCAAGCGAGTTGCAATCAAACGCTACTATAATTTATTATCCTAAGACAATTAATCTCTCACCGCTATGACTTTACACAAGTACCTTAAAGATTATGAATAATATTAAGAATTATTTTAAGTAAAATGTAGATTGAAGCGAAGATGTAGTCTAAGATAGAGCTCGCTTGCTAAAAAGAAACCGATAAACTCGCGACTTGAAAAAACGCAGATAATAGCTATCAGGAAATAGAGAAGCCAGCAGTGAGTTCCACTACCTGACAGTTTGGACAGTAAAAGTATACGCGGTGCGTTTCGTACGAGTACCTCTACTATGTACCTGACACTGGCCATCTTAATTGTATTCAGAAAACTAACGCGTGTTTGATTCATATTGTTTAAGAAGGCGTGTTTTCACGCGTATCTGATTGTTGGAATGGTCCAACTATAGTTTCGTTCACGGTGAACTTCATCAGCTTGATTGCGAGATATATCATCGTTGAAGACACGAACGACTCATTTCATCCCTGATGAAGTTCACCGAATGTGAAAGAAACTATAGTTGGACCTTACCAACAATCAGGTACGCGTGAAAACACGTCTTCTCAAACAAAGACCCCAATTGAGCCGGGCAAACTGACTAAACTAAAAGTTCCTAAAATTATTTCCAACCTTGTGAAAACAAAATGACAGGAGACACTCATAGAACTGTCAAAGTAGAGTTTGGAGTGCCCGAATCAGGGTCATTAACCCCAATTCGGCCAGTCACACTAACTAAACTAAAAGTTCCTAATATTATTCCCAGGCTTTTCTCACTTGTGGAAATAAAAAGAGAGGAGAAAATTGTAGAACTGTCAAATAAGGTTAGTTTAGTAAGTTTGGCCTGATAGACTCGGGGTCATTATATTAATCGTCCTATGGAGGTCGATTCAAAATGTTGTCAAATATCAGTATAAACCACCGCATCTATTTGTTCGTAGTCAGCAATAAGTGTTCAATATCGTGGTTCCGGCCGCAGCCGACGTGCCATGTTTGCACTGCACTGTACACAGATACGGCCGCAATTGTATCGAAAATTGTCTTCAACATCAATACGCTTCTTTGTTGATCGTAGACGAAAACATTTATTTGGTAGAGTACGAGTATATTCGACAGAGCAGAAGATAGAACATTAATTAGCGTTACTAACTATTCTAATCCTAACTCATATTATAAATGCGAAAGTAACTCTGTCTGTCTGTCTGTGTGTCTCGCTTTCACGCCAAAACCACTGAACCGATCTGGATGAAATTTGGTTCACAGGTAGATTTGATCCCGGGAAAGGTCATAGGATAGTTTTTAACCGACTTCAAAAAAAGTAGTTAACCATTGTATTATCTCGATAGTGAATTGGGGAACCACGCGGGTGAAACAAACAGCGAAGCATAGCTACTATATAATATAATAAATATATGTTATAAGAACTATAAAAGTATTAAAATAAGTTTGTTTAAGTAATTAATAATTCAAATGTAACAATACTTGTCTGTAACGAACGTTGTTCAAAGGCTAATAAATATTTCTTATTCTTCTTCTTAGTTTTATTCTAGAGTGATATTTACGGTCATAACTTAATTCAGTTAGTAAGTTGATATATATTATGTGTGTTCTAGCAGCCTTCCTTGAGAGCCAGTGTATTGCAGACTAGGCATTATTTTGTCAAAGGGATACAGTATTGCTGACTTCCGTTGTCGTGCGAACTTATGGTCAAATGCTTAGCTGTGAAGGATGAAAAAAAGGTAGAAAATGTTATAAGAAAATTTCGTAACAACAGCTTTATAATTTTTCATCAATACAATATTGTGTAATTACATCAAGTAATAATAAATTGTAAGTACAATGCGGATTTGAGAACCGATACCGTACCTTCCAGTGATGGATCACGGGAGCCAATCATGATTGAACAATATGGCAATGTATACATTTTGAGGAAAATAATTTAACCGCCAAGCTATATTTTATGTACACATGCCAAGCAAAAAGAACGATGATGGTGGCAGAAGTTAAGACAGACCATTTTTAGCAGATTAAAAAATAAATTAAGCATTTATTATTATCATCACATTATCATTACCTATACATTATTAATTCATGACAGTGAAATTTTGTGCAAGCGCAAAGTCTAAAGAACACATGAACAAAGTGTCTTCCCCTTAATAGATATTTTAAGATACGTGTTTAATGGACACATTCTTAGAGACACTAATTTTGTTGAAGTTTAAGCTAAATTAAAATTAATTATTAGCCTTAAGCTAGATTGTAATATTATTAAGGGATAATCAGATGGTTATACGCAAAGAAAAATATATGTAGGTATATATATATATATCATTATCAGCTCTCACTGGGATGACTCCTGTAGGAGAAATGATATCTATTATTCAAAAACACTTTTACAACACATCTAAACCCGAAGATAGATATTCAGACTAATGGCCAGGACTCGAACGCATTACTGCCGACTTTATACTTTACTAACCATTATACCACGAAGATTGTTGATAACTCTGAATACAGATTATTTAAACGAAGTCCTGATTTCTATATGAAAAGGTTAATAGTATTGCTTGCGTTAGAATTTTTCACTGAAGAATAAGAGGTACTTTCCTATATTTCTATATAGGAAATATAAGTGTCTTACGATTCCGAGAAGTAACTACATGCCTTACTTAAATTTACGACGTGAGCAAAGAATTTGCAATCCTACATACCTTGCTTAGGTAGTAACTCAAATTCGATACAACATTATAGGTACATAATGTCAAAAACCTGCCTATTGTCTATGGTTTTAACCTAGCCGCGTTTGATACCAAGATTTTACTGCAGGAACATTTAGGTTCATATATGTAGGTACTTCAATTAGGTTCATTACTTTGGTTACGTCTGTCTTCAAAAACTATCCATAGAAGAAGAAACAATCAAAATTCTACTCATGCTCATTATGCCTAGCGCAAACTGAACCGTATCCAAATCAGCTTAAAGTGACCGAACCAAGCTCCCAAAAACTCGAAAGTCTGACTTCGTTTCGCTAGGAGTTTTTCTCGATAGTTCCATACAATAGAGCTCATGGTCCGCATAGTTGGTAACTTTGCCTCGAAAATCACAATCAGAGCCGATTCTTAAGGAAATTCTTCTGAGTTCCACATCGCGAAGACGCAGTAACGAGCCCCTATTTATTAGGACTTAAGGGTGTGTGGCCATTGGTCAAGAGATAATGGATAAGTGAAATGACAATTTTTCGTGCTGCTAAAGGTACTTAATTTAATTTTCAAGGCGGAGGGCTCAGTAACCGAAGCCTTGTCACCCACGGTAAAGCCAAGAGCCGCACGGGATGGGCCGCTCTGCCAGGATTTGGCCTCTAAGCTTGTGTCGAAGCGGCTACATAAAGTAGGTTGCGCTGTTTTATGGGGACACCGCAACTGAGGCGGGATGCAATGTCGCAAAACGGCGCAGCCGAGGGATAGGACTGCGGCGGGAGAGTACTGTCGGTATTGAGGTGCCTCGCTCTCCCAACCTTCCGCAGCCCTGGCGGGGTCACCAACGTAACGTAACTGCATTGCTTCTCCGTAGTGAAGCGGTATGCATGCAGCATTTCTCCATGTAAAAAAAGGTACAATAATTTGTAAATATATCCAGACTATAAGGAGTCTTAAGCAGTACCTACTGTATTTTTTATTAATTATTCAATTCTCCCACATTTACAGCAACGCTAAAATTAGATTTTATAAAAATTACACAATATTAAAGTTAAAATAATTAATAGTTCTACGAGGGTGGTCTGAAAAGTTTTCGACCTAACATAGGTGCAACCATTTAAATCTTAAAATTTATTTTTATATTTCTACATAGTGTCCTTGTGACTCTATACACTTATCCCAGCGATGCTCCCATCTCTTTAATCCGTCCAAATAGTACTCGGCGTTCTTCTCTGCAAAATAATTGTTCACGAATAAAAAATCTTTGTCCTCCAAAACTTGGATTTATTGCGCCTAAACTGCGCTAACAGAGCGTTGGAAATGTTCATTCGAACACGTTTTTGGTCTAACGTTAGCAAACGCGGCACCTAACGCGCGGACAGCTTTCTCATGCCTAGATCTTGATTGTTTGTGACAAACACGTTCTTAAGACATTTTCATTGCCTCTGCTATCTCTCTCACTTTAATTCGGCGGTCGTCTAAAACCAGTTGGTGAACTTTAGCGATGTTATCGTCAGTAGTTACAGTTTTTGGACGTCCCAATCGTTCATCATCTCCCAAGCTCTTACGGCCACGTTTAAATTCAGCTGCCTAAAATTTCACAGTGGTAAATTACGGTACACAGAGTCCCCGTACACAGAGTCTGACTCATCTTTGATTTGCGTAGGAGTATTCCCTTTCAAAAACAAATATTTTATGACAGCTCGATACTCGATTTTTTCCTTTTTCACAAAAATACTCACATCGACTCACTCAAACGACTGTAAAATAAAAATTGCGAGTCAACAATGGCTGAAACTTTGATGTGTTGCAGTTAAAAGATGCACAACTACATTCCCTGACTTTTATTGACTAGTGCTGACATCTTCACGTTTAGGTCGGAAACTTTTCAGACCGCCTACGTATTATAAGACAAATTCTTCTTTGACACTGCCCTGCAAAACCTATGTCAGATTGCCGTGGACCCACTGTATTAGTATAGACAACTAGTCTGTCTACGAATGTAAATTCGTAGCGCGTAGCGGCCTACGAGCGTAAACTTGTAAAGCGATCTACAAACTTAGGGTTGAAAAGAGTTTTTAATTCATACTTCTAAAAAAGAAGTTCCAAAAAATCGTAGAAATATTTTTTTTAACTATCTGACTTTTCAACCCGGCTGTTCGAAGGGATGATCATATTAAATTTTGTAAATTCGTTTCAATCACATGGTTTGCCAAACAAAAAATCTGTAGACGCTTTACGAATCAAAGTACATTTATATTGAAACTTATGTTCATGAAGAGTTTCTCAATTCGACTAAACTTTTTTTGGTTGTTAATTTTCTTGGAAACGGCTGAACCCAAAGATATACCTATATGCAAAGATAATGTACTAGAAAAATTTTGCTACATGGACACACAACCCTTTCCAAAGACGATGTTTACTAGGGACTAGTGCGACCTTTGTTTGTTTTGAAAAATTGTTTTTTATTTGAATGGGTATATTTCGAAGTAACTTGTGTACTTACTTCTTTGATGAGTTCAAACTCAGTCACGAATTTAATCACTTTTATTCACATAGAATAACTTTCAACTATACATAAGTTGATATAATACAGGTAACAAGTCAGGGAAGAACGTTTCGATACGATGGTCGGAGACGAAATAAGCCAGACAGCACATTTTTTTTTCTTGAAATTTCTAACTACCCCGGGAACCGTCACTATTGGCTTTTGTTTCTGATTGGTCGTTATATCGAACAATCAAGAACATGTATTTTAACCCTTAATTCGACGGAAATTTTTTTCTATTAAATTTGTTAAATCGTAACAGTTTTTGGATGTTAGCTGGTAGGAGACACTATAAAAAATACCAAAAAAAATCCACCTGTTTCAGTTTCCTGAAAAACCTACGTTCATTATACTGGACATTATCGAGTACTTAAAAAACTGATGTTCTTAAACTATGTGCAGTATAGTTCCCATTATCGAGGAGAAAGAATAAAAACAGTAAGTGGTTCTGTAGGAAATTATTTATAGAATTTGACTCATAATAACATTGGCTTACGCTTAAAACTAATAGGAACTCCAAAAACTTACAACTAAAAAGACCTCACTTATATTATGAACAAATGAATAAAGTATCTATAAAATTCTCATAATAATCAATACTTAGCTTATGCAAATCACAGTCATAATTACACTAATTAACAATCAGTCTTTTACTTATTAAAGTTTTTCAACCTTGTATAACTTTCGAAAAGGTCCGTCCGCCTTCTTACTTATTGTGGAAATTATAAAAACAATTTCTTTTAGCCACTAAGCACAATCTCTGCTTGCATTTGGAACAATGTATGTTCGTTTTATTGTTCTTGCAAAACTTGCAACGTCCATAGGTTGTATATTGAGGCCAGTGGTTGTTTCCATCATAACGCACAGAAACTGGGGGCCTTGGTGCAGTTGGGGTTTTAATCAGCGCTATTTTCGGTACAGGGTTCGGTGGTTCAATTTCAATCGATCTTTCCTTTTGCCTCAATTCGACTGCCAACTTATGTCTAAATTTTTTCATATTTATATTTTTCAGGCTCCTTGCGTTGCATTTTCTCCTATAGAGCAGCCAAGCATTATTAACCGCTATATCTAACATTTGACCAAAGATATTCATATACCAACGCCGGCTCTTAAAAGAAGTTCTATACAGAGCTATCAACATATCGCACAAATCAACGCCTCCCATATGTTGATTGTAGTGTCGGACTAACTGCGGACATGTGACATTAATTTTCTTTTTCTGTTCTTTGCTCCATCTCTTAATTTCTTGAACTGGGTAAGCATCTGCATAAGAGCAGGCCAAAGTCACAACTTTATTGTCATACCATTTGACAATGGCAACCTTTTTGTCGTTGTCTACAACTTGGCTAAATGAACCTCTACCTCGTTTCTTCAGTTCTTTGTCACTTAACAGTTTTTTGGTGCAACCTTTCAGTCTGTTTTGCCGTATGGTCCCGAGACTGAAAATCCCACAGTGTTCACGTAGATACCAAATCAAGTCAAGCGTAGTGAAATAGTTATCGAAGTAAACCGCAGATCCCGGAGTCTGAATTGTCTTGCAAAGGGCTAATACCATTCTGGCACCAAGTGTCATTTGCTCTTCCTCCTCGGTGAAATCAATGTACCGGAAAGTGTCGTCGCCGCCGTACAATAGAAAATCATAGACGATGCCAGACGCACCAGCGCGTACTATGTTCTTAAATCCCCATTTATTAGGTTTCATTGGATTATACTGTTTACGGTTACCTGCTTTAGTACCCTTATATGGAATAGTCATCTCATCTATGCTAAACTTCGTTTCTTCTTCTGTTGCAAGGCAGTTCTGTCTTATTTTCTCAATAAATGGTCGTATCTTGTAATATCTGTCCTCATCTGAATTGATGTTATCTACAAAATGAATGTTGCGCCGAATCTGCTCGAATCGTTTCAATGGCATGACGTCAGCTACTTGGCCGTACCTGAATTCTGAACGCCAATAGTCTACATAGGAAGGCATGACCACTATACCCATGATGAGAAGAATCATGAGAAAATCTTTAAACTCATCAATGGTCAACTGTATACATTTGCCAGTTCTTTGAGTTGAGTACAAGTTCGTGTTGTTAACGATGTCATCGATTATATCCGGGGAGAAGAACCGATAAAAAAAGTCCAACGGGGAGTCAGTATCTGGTAATTCAAACACAAAATCATCTGATGGAACATCAGCCTTATGTCGGAATTGCTCTTTCTTCCATTTGTAGCTTATAATGAGTGTTTTCTTTGTCTTTTTTGCCCGGGCGTTTTGCACAGGTCGTACTGGTAGATTTCTTTTACGCCTGGTCGTTCTTGATGTTGATGGGCTAACAAGGGACGAAGCATTTGGTGACGGAATCGACAATAATGAAGCTACACTTGGTATAGCATTATAATTTACTTCACCAGTTGGTGGTAGCACGTTGTTAAAAATAGGGGTCAACGGAGGTCGATCATAGTTCAAATTTTTTTCTACTTCTAATACAGGGTTGTTCTCACTATCATTGATGCTAGGGTAGACCTGTGTATCAAGATTTTCGTTGACTACCTCCAATACAGTATCAACGTCAACATAAGTCTCATCACTGTCGATTAAAGAATTGTCTTTTGTGTCATTTTCGGAGCTATCTAATAAATTCATGCGCTCTAAAGATGAATCTATTGAAGGGCACGGTGAAGAGGACAATTCTTCAGTTCTATGTGCAATTTCCTCTTCATTGTCAGGTTCAGAACCACTAGTATCTATATCCGAAAGAGCATGTTCAGGCGGCACCAATGCTACTAAGCGATGTCCTCTAGATTTGAAGTTCTGAAAATCAATAATTAATCAGTTAGTAGTAAGTAACGAAACATAAGATTTGTGGATCCCTAAAATATTATTAAAAGAAACTACAAAAGTTTATTTTCTAAATATACGGCAACGAGAAATATACTAGACATATGATTTTTTATTTAGTTCTCTACTACTACGACAAGGGGAAGAATACTAGACATAGCATTTAGCTGTTTCTTTACTAATAATTCGACGACGGGAAGTATACTGGACATACATATTGTGGGCTTCACAAAAACTAAACAAAACACAATAAAATAATCACAGCATTACCAGTGGCTTACCGGGTATTTTATTTATAGAATTCAATGATATCACAAAGAAATAAGCCGTAAAACAAGGAATAAAATGCAACTTACCAAAATCCCGCGCAGCGCGTCCTTCCTTCCCGCCATCTCGCCGGCGACTACTCACGTATCATCGATGTGCACGCGTTGCTGTTTTCTTGCAAGGTACTTGGATAGTTTAGGAAGCAATATAGCACGTAAAACTCTAGTTATACGGTCTTTTTTTGTATGTATTTTTTTTTTCATCAACGTGAAGTATAATGCACGGCGTCGAATTAAGGGTTAATGATGCCAGTATAAAAATGACAATATTAATTCCAAAAAATATCTGGCAATACTACAAATTTACGACACTTGCATTATCTAGCACTATTGATACCGTACAATAAAGAACTTGAGAACTGGCACAATACACAGAGTGTGGTGGCCAATCAAGAAAGAATAAAAAAAAATACCGTACAATAGCAACTTGCAAAATCCACAGCTGATAAGTAACCGATGTTGGCGGATCTGGCGGAAAAGTATTGTCACAAAAGAAGATATGAAAGTTCAGCACCGACTTCGTGGCCGCCCCCGGTCGGGCTGCGATACGGCGCGGCCTAGCCGCCGGGCGGTCCCGGGGGACGGTTATTGAAAAACTTGGCGGACGAGCGGCAGGGAATTAATGCCGGTAAACGGCAAATACGGGACCATTATTCTTACCGACTGAGGATTTGCCGGTACCTCCTCCTTGTACATTGTATGCGTATGTACCTAACGGAACGAGATAGAATACACGTTATAAGTTAAAATTTTCTTGTTTAGAGGAATTTAGTTCAATGTAGTTCTACATTGCTGGTTGACATGGTTAAACAAGTGGTTAGAAGCGGCGTAAAAAACGCGACTGCAATAACTTTAGACCAATGTTTTATAACAGTCACCTGTAATATACAAGACTATCTCTAAAATATCGCTCGCTGATAAAGAAAAACATTAAGTGTGTAATAAAATTTCAGGGTTAGGTATGAGTACGTACCCACTGAAAATTCATAAATTTGTCCGTGATAGCTTACTGATTTTACTCAAGTTTTATGTTTTAAGATAAAAATGATTATGATACAGTGAAATACCTTCAAAAATTATATAGCGTACCTAAGTCAATTTTATACCGGCTTTAAAAAAAAAAGAAGGTACCTAAATCGGTTGTATTTTTTTTGTTACTTTAACTATTTTGATTTCTCAGAGACGGGTAGACCGAAAGAAAAAAATATTTTTGTTTAAAAGTTACACTTTCCGCGTACCCCATTTTAATTTCTTTTAAAATCGGTTAAGAGGTTTTGTTTTTCAAATCAAAACAACTGAAAAGTTCGATCGCTGCCAGCCGTAATGAATGTCGGTAATAACTTTTTTTTAAAACTACACACCCCACGAGTCTGTAGCACGTTCCCATTTGTAAACCTAATGCATAAGATCTTTAAAATCTCATTAGCGTAGAGAGAAGCACACGACAGCGGTTTTATTTGTGCCTACTGCGTATAATTATATTAGGTAGGTACCTATTAGGTAAGTTATCTAAGAAGGTACGTCGAAGTAGGTATCTATGTGATTAATTTAAATATGTAAAGTCACAATACTGATAATGTACTCGTATTAAAAGTGCTTAAGCTTTGGATGATCACTTTCCCGTGGAACTTCGGGCAACCTCAAGAGGTATCTTCTCATCCAAGGTTACCTCAGGCCGAGATGATACTTATTATCTAAAACTTGCTACGCCCAGCGGTGTTAGAGCGTTAATACAGAATAATAAGTAGCCTATTGTTAAACCAGGGTCTCAGCCATCTGTTCACCAGGATTTTGGATGGTTTTAGCAACTTCACTCGATGGTTTGCAAGTGCTTATAAATATGCATAGGATAAGACGAAATACCTTTCGGCTTGATAATAATTGCTATTTTCATTTTATGCTCAATGCTGGCAAATATTTGAACAATATGACTAAATAGTATAAAACAGTAACCCTGACATGAGCATTGTCAGACGCCAATGTCATTTCACATTATTTGAGTTACAAAACGTCACATTTATATTGTTTATAGCAAGAAGAAATCTAGTTATATTTTACTGAAATAATTGATACAACCAACTTTATTTGTTGTGTAACTATCGATTCACTATGATGAAAAGATCAAAGTGGCAAGTTTAATCAGTGCCGAATACTAATGTTATGAAAATAAGCTTCATCAATTTACCAAACAAGATAACAGCTGGAGAACGTAGATGTAAACAGTTTTGTCAGGTTACGATATCGAAATCCACTTGTTTTGCGCACTGTTTATCAGTTGATCGTTTAATAGTGCTGATAGTGTTGAAGGTTACTCTGTAAAAGAAGGCAACATGTCGCTTAGAAGGTTGTTGACAAGGTTGGTAAACTGCACATAATGTTATTTTACCAGTGTGAATTATTATGGTTTTTAATTGTAGAAACACTAGTCGATAGATAACATTTAGAAATTTAAAGCTCAATTGCTAGCTATGTTAAAATCTGCCTAAGATATCTGTATGCTCTGTGCAAATCCTTCTTTTGAAAAGTTTATATATTTTTAAAGATGCTATCCTTTTTTTATGTAATAAAATAGTTAACTAAGTGTTGTCTGTACAGATACACCTCTCTCACATGCTTACATTTAGAACTAACTTATATAAATTATTGAAATAAAATTGAAACTACTCGCATAAAAATAAATGATAATATTTCTTAACAATATTTATTATTAATATTGGAAAACTTATATTATATTATCTTTACAAACTCACACTATAAAATAAAATTCATTTTCACAACATTATTAGTATTTTTACATTATTAATGTGTAAGCATTTTGTGGAGGACGGTGGGCCTAGACTGCTACGGCGAGTGGACTGTATGTGGCGTAGTAGATGGGGAACAGTCTGACCCGTGTCGCTCCACGGATGCTGGGGTTGTAGGAAGTTCCAAGAAAAGATGGTGTAGGCTTCGATAGTACTGACACGGTCAGAGTCTTGATCAGAAGAGAGCGGAGAGCGAAATTGTTTGGCTTCTTGTATGGTGACACTGAATCACTGCAAAGGCAAAGCTAAAGCCCTGACTGGACTACTGCTGAACTGAATTTGATTGCTGAATGATTAAATTCAGGTGCTGAGCTGTTGAACTTCGGTGCTGAACTGTTGAATTCAGGTGCTAATTTTATTACTTTTTTTTTGAAAGTTTTGAGCTGCTGGTCAAACGCGACCTCGGACAGCTTGACCGGACGTTTGGTAAGCGCAAGTGCGCTGGGCCGCGGTTTGGTTTTGGGGCGACAAGCACAAGAGCGCCTCAGACGGCACGAACCTCGGCTTGAGCCGTCGCCCAGAGATGGACTAATGAACTGCCCGCTTTTTGGAGAGAGATGTCCTGGCCCGCGCCAGAGCCCTATTATTAGATCGACTTGTGTCCATGGCATCCCGGGGAGAGACCTGGAGCCTAAACCTAGTTAAAAACTGATTAGATTATTTGACCGAACTGCCCTGGCATCCCAGACGGGGAAAGACCCAGGGCCCTATCAATCAACGGGGTACCCTAAGGGTCGACGACGAAAGAGACCACGTCTTCGCCGGCGAGGACGCATTCTGTTTCGTCGGAATGGATGTCGAATCTGGTAGCCCGGACCACTACCAAAAACGGAGTGTGTGTTAGGAGACGAGTCAGGTGTGCCGGGCGACCCCAGGGCGGCCGATACAACGGCTGCAATGGGGTCGTCCGGATCATCAAAGAAGTGTCTAGGGCGCCTATGCAAAGAGGGCGGACCGTTTGGGTCAGTCGAGTAGTCCGCCGCTTGAACCACGAACGGGTTCGGGTGGTGGGGAGCAGAGTCGAAGTCGTTAGTCGCGGCTAAGATGTAGCCGCGGCATATACCCGCGGATGTACCCGCGGCGGGGTAGGTTTTGGGTGGGAGACCTGGCCGGAGGGCTTAAGTAAACGGGGGCCTTTGGGGCAGCCGCGATAGTTCGCGGTGTGCCAGACGGTTCCGCAGAGGGTGCAGGAGGGCGGGGTGGGATCGTCCTTCTGCCTAGTGCAGTCGGCGGTCCCATGGTCACCTGTAAACTTGACGCAGCGGGGACGGGAGATGCAGTGACGGGCTACGTGCCCGTAGCACTGGCAGCGATGACACTGCGAAGGGCCTGTCCTCTTGTGCGGAGTCTCAACCGTAACTCCCGACAAGGCGCAGACCGTCTTCACCTAGAAGACGGCCTTACCAGCGGGGGTCCGTTCGAGCACCATGAGGACGAGGCCGAGTTATAACGCTACACCACGCGCTTTCATATGGACGGCGCTCTAAGCGTGTGAGTGAGGCGGCTGATTGTTCTATCCTATCTGGGTGAAATTCCAGGGAAACTGCTCTGTTACTACCTGGAATTTCATGCACCTGGTCATCTCAATGTAGTGTAGCGTTACCTGCGTCCCTAATCTTAATTCCTTTTGTCTCGCTTTCGGCCGCCCTTTGATATAGACGGTGTCAGTATTGTTTATTTATAAATAAATCATTATTAAAATCTTATGCTAATACCTGCACTATTTACAATTATGCTATTAAGCTAGGCTATTGTGACGCCCGCGCCCGTCGTGAACACATTTCAATATATTTTTGTTGTACCAAATAAAATATGCATTAAACTTTATTTTCAGTGCACTAGTACAAAAGAACAAATTCACTAACTTAGCATCAGTGGCAGTCGGAGATGAACAAAAGAACAAATTCACTAACTTAGCATCAGTGGCAGTCGGAGATGAACAAAAGAAAAAAAATGGAGAATGGAAATATTTTAATTCAGGTGTTGCTACTGCCTTGCTCGGTGCTGTGCTGGTTGGAACAAATGCCACAGGTAGGTATTATCCTATTTCTTGGCGAACGCCGCGGTCTAGTGCTAGCCACTAAATGCTTGCTTTGAAATCCGACAGTCCCAGGGTCAATTTCCCGTTGGGGCAGATGTTCAAATGATGAGTTCGAACATCTGTCTTCAAGTCTGGGTGTCTTTGTATGTGATTTTATGAATGTTGCATGGCATCCTTGATACAGGAGAAATCCTAGTGGGGAAGAAAAAAATCTCTGTTTGACAACTGTTGTGTTCTAGTGGTTAGCACATTTCCTAAGAGCCAGTGGTCCCAGGTTTGATTCCCAGCTAGAGCAGGTACTGGTAAGGGATATAATACAAAGAAAAGAGAAGCCTATTAGAAAGCTAGGAGAGTGAACCTCTAGGGTCTAAGTTTAAGCCAATGATTTTTTCCAATATTTTGTTTTCTCTTTAAATTCCTCTTCTCTAAGATTACTTTTTGTGATTAATTTTTTTTTTTCATTACAATGTAAAATACAAATACATATGCAAAACATTCCATAAAAAAGATCACATATAGTGTAATATTTTTTTGTAGAAAAAATAGACAACAAGAACAAACAAGCAACTCAGAACAAGCTGCAGACATTAGTGCAGGTGGAGAACAACAAAGACAATTTAGTCATAGAAGCAGGAGAGAAGAGACCTGACCTACCCACATATAGGGCTGAAGAAGTCATGAAACATGATGCCACGTTAGTACACTTACCTACTTCTTAATTCTAAACAAAATTGAGTGCGAGACGTGTCATCATTGAAGATTCGAACAACTCATTTGTTGAAGTTAACCGAATGTGAAAGAAACTATAGTTGAACCGTCTTCTTAAACGATATGAATCAAACATGCATAAGTTTAAGTTCTAAATAAAAAAACAAAATTTAAAAATTCTATTTATAAAAAGCATGAAAACTCATAGCGAAAGTTGATTTCGCTATTAATTTCATACTTTTATCCTTAGGTTACCCTTGGTGAAGTCATTTCTATTTTCCTGGTTATAATCACGGATTATATTCAGTTATTTATTTTATTCCAGCGACAGCTTCTGGGTGATATACAAGCATGGCGTTTATGACGTCACTTCCTTCCTCCCATCTCACCCCGGAGGCGAACAGATCCTGAACGCTGCAGGACTCAGTATTGAACCCTTCTGGAATGTGTATGGAATGCACAAAACTCAAGAGGTTTACAAGCTGCTCGAGTCTTATAGGATAGGTAAACGAACTAGTCGGTTTTGTAAACCGTCGATCTCCCTATCATAATAATATTGTGAGTTGTAAAAAGAAAAACTTTTGAGCATTTTCTTCATACTTAAAACTCTTTTACCACGTTGTGCTATGCGTAGCCCTGCCAGATATTATTGAAATCGACCTGTAAATGACCCTGAAGCAACCTTCCCTTATTCCAGTTAGAAAGGGAAATATATAAATAAATCCTGTAAATACGCGAGTAAATTTCTTATTTATTTTGTTTCTCGTGATCCACAATCGGAAGACATCAATTTACGTGATACGTTATACTTAGTCAAAGGTTAGAAATTACCATCTAATACTAAAATAATATTCAATTACATTGTTTTGAATTAGTTAATATTTGTCACCAGGTTCCATTAAATTAATTGTGGAGGGATGATGTGTACGCGCCCCCACCGCTAGCGAACCTATCGAGAGACAGTCAGTAGTTAACGAGCATTTCCTGTGAATACACGCGTTTCAGTGATACGCAGGCCGCATTTCGTGTCAGCGTTTTGTTATTTGTTTCCATAGTTGTTTGAAAATCTTATAGAAACACGTCCTCTGCTTGTGACGCAGGTAATCTCCACGAGGACGACATAGTAGACCATTCTAACGACGAGCTGTGGGCGCGCGAGCCGGTGCGCGACCGCCGGCTCATCGTGAAGACAGCGAAGCCTTTTAACGCGGAGATACCGCCGCAGCACCAGATAGAATACTTCGACACGCCTAAGTGAGTCATACTGTGGACGGATTTGTGCGGGTTCACAAGCTTTTTTTATAGTCAATAAGCTTGCGCCTGACCGTAACTCACCTGATGTAAAGTGACGATGCTTTCTAGAATGTAGCGCACTAGCCTAGGAGAAACCGATTCACTAGCGACTTGAAGAGACCGAGATTATAGCTATCGGGAAATAGAGAACTTGGCAGCGAATTCCACAACCTGCAATCTTCGTGTATGGCTTGTAGAGTAAACGCAATTTTGGAAATGTCTAGTGACACAGTTGCTTGGTGACCATGACTATGCAAATGACACAGCTGCTTGGTGACCATGACTATGCAAGTGACATACCCGCTCGGTGACCATGACTATGCAAATGACACAGCTGCTTGGTGACCATGACTATGCAAGTGACACAGCTGCTTAGTGACCATGACTATGCAAATGACACAGCTGCTTGGTGACCATGACTATGCAAATGACACAGCTGCTTGGTGACCATGACTATGCAAATGACACAGCTGCTTGGTGACCATGACTGTGCAAATGACACAGCTGTTTGGTGACCATGATTATGCAAAATTGCACTATTGTTTTTGAAGTCTTTCTGCTCCATGATTTGTTTTGTAACTATTCAGTTAATAGCTCACATACAACATGGAAATGGAATGCATTTATTCAGCAGTTATCTGTTGCATGAATGTGTTCAATTTCCAGCAATCCCTTCGATGCCCTGAATGGAATCTGTTATTGGACACGCTTTACTTCTTATTTCTCCCCATGTTAAACGAGCTATGAAACACAAATTTTCTTTCAAATAATACTTCTTGTTATCTCATTACCTTTGATTGATATTACATTGGAGCAGACGACGATAGAAATTTTTCAGTTTACTATTTCGTTTCTAAATCAAATCTCTTGACCGACTTCGATAAAATTAATATGGAACCACACGAGAGGTGGTTCTCTTTCAAACAAAAAATAGTTTTTTAGAGTTGGTCCATCCGTAAACAAAATACAGTCGATTTGAGTACTTCCAATTTTATGAAAGTCACTAGAAAATTCTAACATAAAATCAGTCGTATTGTTCTCACCCGACACCGACGACAAAATTAGACACAAGAGCCTATATCTTTCTTTCCAGCGAATTATTTTACGTGAGGCAACACATGCCTGTTCCAGAGTTGCGCGCGTCTGAACATTCCCTCCGCGTGACCGTAGTCGGTGATGGAGTCACTACGAACCAGTTCTCTCTCGAACAACTGGCGCAGTTCAGGAGAGGAGCCGTGAGGGCTGCGCTCATGTGTGCCGGGAATAGGAGGAGCGAGATGGACAAGGTATTTATTTACGAGTGAACATGGTGGAGATGCTGGGATATCTTGGTGTATGGGTTCTTACTTTGTAAGACATAGTTAGTGGTAGCCTAGACCCGTTGCCTCACAAGCGAAAAGGTGTGGGTTCAAATTCAGGTTTAGGCATGCACCTCTGTGTTGTTCACTCAAGTCCATATTACGAAGGCGGAGTGATAAGTCTGGTAAAAAAATATTTTGGAATAAAGTTATCGCAAATTGCATGAAACATCCATGTTAAACACTCTTTTGAAGGACTAAATTAAACATTTCAGCCAGTACCTCCGGTTTTTTTTGACAGCCATTAACGAAAAACAATTGAACGCATTTTCGCAAGGATGGAGTAAAGTGAATTTCGTGTGTTAATTAAACATTACTTTACAACTAAAAAAACTATTACGGAAACAAAACAAAAGCTTGATAAATATTACGGCGACTCCGCTCCGTCAATTAAAATGATTCATAAGTGATTTACCGATTTTAAATGTGGCCGTACAAGCTCAAGTGATGCCGAACGTCCAGGTGGTCAAGTCTGTTATTTGAATTGCCTCAGAATTACGATTGGATTGTACCAAAATGGCGGTTTTGACATAGAATAGGTCAGAGTTTGTATTAAAAATCTTGTTTTGTTTAATACTAACTGTGGTCTATTCTATGTCAAAACGGCCATTTTGTTACAATCCAATCGTAATTCTGAGGCAATTCAAATAACAGACTTGACCACCAGGACGCCCGGTTGAGGTCACTACTCCAGAAATTATCGATAAAATCCATGACATAGTGTTAAACGACCGAAGAGTAAAAGTGCGCGAGGTAGTTGAGGTAGTAGGCATCTCAGACGAACGTGTGCGCAATATCTTACACCAACATTTAGATCAACATTTAGCTCTCCGCGAGATGGGTGCCGCGTTTACTGAATGTTGATCAAAAACGCGTGCGTGTGACCACTTCGGAAGCAGGTTTGGCGTTGTTTCGACGGAATAAGACGGAATTCTTTCGACATTTTGTAACAGTAGACGAAACATGGATCCACCACCATACACCCGAAACCATACAACAATCGAAACAGTAGATTGCTGCGGGTGAACCTGCTCCGAAGAAGGCCAAAGCAGTTTTATCGGCCAATAAAGTTATGGCTGCAGTTTTCTGGGATGCCCGTGGAGTTATCCATATTGACTACTTAAAGAAGGGTGAAACAATTAATGGCGCTTATTATGCCAATTTATTAGAACAATTTCACAGAATTTTAGCTGAAAAACGACCGCATTTGGCAAAGATGAAAATCCTCTTTCACCAAGACAACGCAAGAGTGCACACCTGCGTGATTGCCATGGCCAAATTTCATGAGTTACGCTATGAGTTGCTTTCTTATCCACCATATTCGCCAGATTTAGCCCCTTGCGATTATTTTCTGTTTCCGAATTTAAAGAAATGGCTTGGTGGAAAAAGATTTTGCTCCAATGAAGCAATCATGCATGAAACCAACGCCTATTTCGAAGGGTTGCCTAAGTCTTATTATATGGAGGGGATCGAAAAGTTAGAGACACGCTGGATGAAGTGCATTGAGTTAGAAGGAAACTACGTTGAAAATAAATAGTATTTTTTAAATAAATATCACTCCTTGTTTAATTTTTACCATACTTATCACTCCGCCCTCGTATAATGAACTGTCACATGCTTAAACCGTTAAGGAAAACATCGGAAGGAAACCTAGTTGTCGGAGATGGTTAATAGCTTTCGAAGATTAGTGAAGTCCTCAACCTGTAATTTGACCAGCGTGGTGGACTACCGCCTAGACCCCCTTTATAGGGGAGACCAGAGCTCAGCAGTGGGACGTTTTGGGTTGAAACGTACGTATAACGTAAGACATAGTTTGGTTTTAAGAATCTGCCCGATTAATGAAGAGTACTCACTCATAGTAATAGTTGTTTACGTAAACGTAGTCGGTGAAGGGTTTCTACAACATACAACGCACTTCTTTCTCGAACTAGCTTAGTTCAAAGGACGTTCCGCGCCTGTGTGCGGGGGATAGAAAGAACGAGTTAGCAAGATATTGGTGGGCATGCTGTGTCTAGGGATGGGGATCAGTATTGACATGTGTTGTAACTTTGTTAAAAAGCTTTGATAATGATTTCAACTATGTTTTTCGATTCAGTTTTGAAAAATAATCAATATTAGGCTGGAAAGGTGTAATTATCAAAGCTACTATGCTATGATAAACCACTCAGACGAAAGAACGCCGTTTCCTGGTTCATTCTTGTCAAATATCGTACGTAAACTTATAGAAACTTATTTCCAAGCAGGTGAAGCCAGTGAAAGGCATCAGTTGGTCTGGTGGCGCCATCAGCAATGCGCTGTGGAGCGGCGTCTACTTGCGAGACGTGCTCATACACTGCGGCGTCGACACAGAGAACGTTGAAGGGAAACACGTCATTGTGAGTAGGGGTTATCAGCTAGGGGTATACTAAGCCGAAAGGGGGTCAATGTACCCATCCTAAGGAACAACTTTCACTATAGGACCAACACTGAATCGATGCTGGGGATTGCTCCTCAGCGCTGAATACGATATTGAATTTAAAAACTAAAGTTTTTTTTTTAATTAAGATAATTTAAACTTACCCATCATGGTAAAATAGTGATTGCTATCTTTTTAAAACTCAAGTAACAAAATTCCAACTCTTAACAAGCTTTAATGTTTCTTAAATTTGCTTTATGTCTTTAACTTCAAACGTAATTTGTAATAAGCTCAGACAATAACACGCAGCTTGCCGTTCGTACAGTTATTATAATAGAGTAGGTCGTGTCGCAGTGTCGTGCGACAAACAAGGTCAGCGCTCGGCATGATGCTGGGTATTGCTCTACAAAAATATCTTGCGTAAATGAAGATATCTTAATATTATGATTTAAATGCAAGTATACTTGAACTGTATAGTTTATAAAAGATTTTTTAAAGGCGTGGTTAGCCTGTACGTCATTGTAAAAAATATGTATTGCATTAATTGAGAGCGTGTCCAATCTCATGTGTTATGGAAAATTATTACGTTAAATAAAGATCTTTAAAAAAAAAGTTTCCTTCGTAACATTCTGATCAGCGACAACATTTGCTGTGTGTTTGGTAATACAAACGCAGCATTATATACGGCCCATTGCGTCTATGTTCGATCAACGTTCCTCCTCCTTCAGTTCCAAGGTTCGGACGTTGACGCGACCGGCGTGAACTTCAGCACGTCCATTCCGCTGTCGATGGCTCTGAACCCCGTGGGGTGCATTCTACTAGCGACTCATATGAACGGGGAGCCCCTGCCGCCCGACCACGGATACCCGCTACGGGTCGTCGTACCCGGAGCGCCGGCCGTGCGGAGCGTCAAGTGGTTAGGTGAGTGACGTAGGTTCTGCGCGGGGTACGTTTTGTACCCGTAGGGCGCATTGTGCTACCTTTTTTTTCAAGACTCATTCAATATTGGAATTAAACAAGTGGTTAGAAGCGAGTTCGAAAAAACTCTACTGTTAAATAGTTAAACCTGTGCATCATCCTTAATCATTCTTTTTTTTATCATGAACCTAGTGTCACTCTCACGACTAAGACGAATTTATTGACACCACGCGCATAAAAACATGACAAGCCGAGTAGGTAGTCTCTAGGGCGTGTCAAAGAAATATACATACATACACTCGAAAAACACAACCCTTCTTCTTTCGCAGTCGGGTAACAAAAGGACTTGACTCGTAGAATACTATCACTCTATGATACATTTTAAATCCAAGATGGCCAACACCACAAAAAAAAGGGTACTTCCCAACGAGTAACACCCCCAACTGTAACACTGTGACTGGTTGGCACATATATCAAAAAACAATTCCCAACCAGTTACGCCGTTACTCGTTGGGAATACTTTTAATGTTATTCCCAACGAGTAACACTGAAATCTTTCTCAGTATTGAGTGTGTATTAAATCAATGATGCATCAATAAAGGTGTGGCTTAGAGCCCTGCTTACAAACAATAGTTATTTGTTATACAAGAGTGCAAAGTTGCTTTACAACTTCACTTTTGATGACCGAGCAAGCGAAGGATTCTAAAATTAGAATCCTGAGCGTTAGCGAGGGAACTAAAAGAACACAAAGTGAAAAATCTTTGCACTCGAGTGCAACACGTAACTTTTCATAACACCTCAGCGAGGAAATGACTACATACGAAAAATGAAAAGTACAGCAAAAAGATTCCGGGTCTGAGTTTTTAACAAAATAGAAGAGGTTGTATGATGAATTCGGCACTATAGAGGTAGAAGTAAATAGGTTGAATGAAGTTTTTAATTCACGAACTTAGTGCACACGATATTCTAAATTCAAATTTACTTTTGTTGTAGTTTAACCTACTTTGTTTTTTGTGCAATTGAAACCTCTATAGTTAAATAGAATATTAATTGAATTATTGTTTCTTTGTAAAAAACAAATTACAGTTTTTATGTGACTTCAAATAAATTCACCAAACCAAAATGTTCACCTTTTTCTTTATTTTTATATCTTAACTATTTCAACACGTTATCAGCACGAAGATCTATGAAATAAAGACTATAGTGTAAACAAGTAATAGTGGGAATTTGAAATATTGTGAATTTGTCGTCGAAGGAGTCGTCGTCGTCCACTATGGCAAACAGTAACGGCGATTCGTCTGGTACTTACCAGAGGTGGAATTCCTCATCCTTGCCCACATTCAAAGTATCAAGTAAAGATGAATATGCGTCTTGGAAATTTAAAATGCGTAATTACTTAATACATGAGGATTTGTGGTGCGCAATAAAAATGGGTATGAGAATGGAGATTCCACGTCAGCAGCAGTCCGAATGAAAAATGACCAGAGAGCCTTAGCAAAGTTATGCTTGACTGTCGATGGGTCTGCGATGACTCATGTAAGAAGCGCCAAGACCGCTTTAGAAGCTTGGAATGCATTGCAGGAAGTATATGAAGATAAAGGATTAGGCAGACGATTATCCCTTGAACGGAAACTTTATAGACTTTCCTCTAATTATTACCAGAACATCGAAGCGTATATCAATGCTGTTTTATGTACAGTACAAGACTTGGTAGATATAGGAAAGATTATAGAAGATATATCTGTGGCGGCTATCCTATTAGGAGGTCTCTCAACTAGATATGAACCCCTAATAATGGCACTTGAGAATAGTAATGTAATCGTCACAACAGCTTTAGTCAAAACAAAGCTATTGAATGAAATGTCAAAACGTGACGATGAGGCGACAGATATTGCTTTCCAATCTAAAAAACAAGCAAATATGTCTCGAAACATCAACCGACCAAATTGTCCATTACGTCTGAAAAACAAGAAGGAAGCTGCTAAATTGGAAAATAATGCTGTGACATTTAGCGCACTCGGAGTGTCTTCCCAGTCAGATAAGGACAAGTGGTTTATTGATTCAGGCGCGTCTAAACATATGACACCGAGACGTGATTGGTTAGAGGAAATAATACCATTAGATGGTGGCACTGTTACTGTAGCAAATGGTGATAAGATTTCTTGTGGTGGAATTGGAGACGTATCCATAAATACAGCACATGGCGTTGTTAATAGCATAAAGGATGTAGCGTATGTACCTGAATTAACTAGTAATTTGATTTCAGTCAAAAAGGTCGTAGAGAAAGGTATTGCAGTAGTTTTTGATAAAAATGGTTGTGATTTTTATAAAAATGATTCTGATTTTTCTGTTAAAGGTGATAAGATTCTTCATGGTTCTGCGAATGGTGGACTGTACACACTTGATTGCACAACTAATACTCACCAAAGCAAGGCGTATGATGTGCACTCTGATTCGTTGAGCAGGTACCAATTATGGCACAAACGTTTAGGTCACTTATGTCGCATAGGTATGAGCCAACTCAAGAACTCTCATATTGGAGTTGATTATCCAGCAGTAGATCAATCAAAATGTGTTGCCTGCGTTGAAGGCAAACAGGCAAGAAAACCTTTTAAAACGATTACATACAAAAAGGCTACAATGAAGTTGGAATTGATACATTCGGATTTAATAGGACCAATGTCTGAAGCATCATTTCAGGGGAATAAGTATGTGTTACTTTTCGTCGATGATTTTTCAAGAATGATTTACCCTTATTTCATTGCTTCGAAAGCACAAGTAAAGAACAAGTTTTGTCATTTTCAAGAACTTGTGGAAAGACAGACTGGTGCTAAAATAAAGATTCTGAGAACGGACTGTGGTAAAGAGTACAGCAATAAGGACTTATCAGAATATTTATCATCCAAGGGTGTGATTCATGAAACAACTGTTGGGTATAGCCCACAATCCAACGGCGTCGCAGAGAGAACTAATCGCTCAATAATAGAGAAAGCGCGCTCTATGCTAGCTGGAAGCCTACTTTCGAAAGCGTATTGGGAGGACGCATTTACGATGGCTGTTTATTTGAAGAACAGGTCACCGCATCGTGCTTTACAAGGTAAAATACCATATGAGAAATGGTACGGAAAAAAAACAGATCTGAGCCATTTGCGTGTATTTGGATGTCGAGCACTAATACAAGTTCCAGCATGTCACAGAAAGAAGTTGGATGTAAAGGCTAAAGAAGCTATTTTTGTGGGATATACAGAAGATCCTAATGCATATTTATTTAGAGATTCTTCAAATCCAAGACAAATGAAGAAGTCACGAGATGTTACATTTTTCGAGGAGCATTTCACGAATCTAAAAAGGAGCGTTGAAGAGTCTATGACTTCTACTTCTAATAATATATTGGAGGTTTTTCAAGACAAGGACGAAGAGTATGGAGATATGCCTCACCTACATAATGAGGTTATGCAGCCAGATGAGAATGTGGAAAATCAGGAATCAGAATTACCACATCATGACAACAGCGATGATGAGTTCGATTATAACTCAGCTGAGTCTGTTCCTACAAGTCCTACACGAGACGAACCAGAAAATGATGAACAAGGTAATAGATATCCGCATAGAATTCGTAGACCACCAGATTTTTATTCCTCTCTGGCCGCTGGGCAAGTAACGGAGCCGAAAAATTATTTAGAGGCAATAAATTCTGATGAAGCTGATAGATGGCAGACAGCAATGAATGATGAATATAATTCATTGATGAAACATGGAACATGGGAACTTGTAGATAAGTGTGATGGAGATAAAAAGGTGATACCTTGCAAATGGGTTTATAAGCTGAAGACCGATGCTCATGGAAATATCATAAAGTATAAAGCGAGACTTGTAGCAAAAGGTTTCAAGCAAAGAGAAGGTATAGACTATGATGAAACGTTTGCTCCAGTTATTCGGCATTCTTCCCTGCGAGTATTGTTTGCATTGGCTGCTGAACTGAATCTAAAAATGAGACATTTAGATGTTGATACAGCTTTTCTTAATGGAGATCTGGAAGAGAAAGTATACATGGAGTTACCACCAGGAATTGCTAATAAAAATGACAAAGTATGTCTGCTGAAGAAATCTTTATATGGTTTGAAGCAAGCCAGTAGAGCTTGGAACACAAAACTTGACAAAACCTTGATTAAATTGGGTTACATCAAAACTCCTTCGGAACCATGTATATACAAAAGAATTTTTGATAACGAATTTGTCATATTGGCAGTTTATGTGGATGACATTATTTTGATGTATCAGAGTGATGACAAGATTGACATTGTCAAACAGGAATTATGTGATGTTTTTTCCATGAAAGATTTGGGAGAGCTAAAATTTTTCTTAGGACTCAATATTACTAAGAATGAGAGTGGAGAAATAAAAGTAAGCCAAGAAACATTTATTAATAATCTACTAGAGAAATATGGAATGACAATGTGTAAAACAGTTGACACACCATCAAATCAGAAAAAGTTGAGTTCTGGATTTCGAGAAGATGTTCCTTATCAAAGTTTAATTGGGTCGCTAATGTATCTGGTAGTGAATACTCGACCTGACATCGCTTTTGTGACGAGTTATCTCAGTCAGTTCAACACAACATTTAATAAAGAGCACTGGATTGCGGCAAAAAGAGTGTTGCAATATTTGAAGGGTACTAAAGGTTATGCTCTTACGTATAGAAAAACTGGAGAATCTTAATGGATACACGGATGCAGATTGGGCAAATTGTAGTATTGACCGCAAGTCATACACTGGCTATTTCTTCACGTTAGCAGGAGCTCCAGTTGCATGGCAAGCTAAGAAGCAACATACAGTGGCGTTGTCTTCTACAGAGGCAGAGTACATGTCGCTTAGTGCAGCAACTACCGAAGCGTGCTACCTAAGAAGACTAATACTAGAGTTGTTAGGTAAGGATAGTCCAGTTATTTTATTCAATGACAGTCGATGGAGTCAGGCGTTACTTTGCGGAAATCCATTTATAATAAGATGGTATATACAAAATATTTAGTGTTTTTCCGCCTCGTCTTGATGTCAGCGTGAGAAATCGAAAAATATTTTTGTTTTTATGGTGTGGCTCCTCCTCACCACCGCCACACCTCACCCTATCATTTCTCTTTCCCTCAGCATCCGACTTCCTCGACACGTGTTTCGCCTTAGCACAAGGCATCCTCAGGAGATGTTGACTCTTCAAGCGCTCGCTCGAAAGTGAGCTGTTGCGCCTCTGCGAGCTCTTTATATAGCGGCCGGTCGCGTCACGTGTTGTGCGTCACCGTTGTTGTTGTGTCGGTGCATTTGATGACTCAGCGTTATTTAACGGACTTTGTCGGTTAAAAATCCGCAAAAGTGGTGACGTCACCAAATTTGTTTGGTCGTTTAACAGTACTGAGTTCTGATTTCTGTGTTTCAGTATTTCCAACTGTTCCAACACACACAACCGAAAACCTTTGTCACATATGTGCCTGACTTTATATGTGTTACTTGCTTGTAGTGAATGTCCCGTTTCAATTAAGTGTTTCGCGAAATGTGATTGTTCTGGGTGATCATTTCTATAGGCGGCAAGATGTTCTTTAAACCTTGTTTCAAAATTCCGTCCAGTTTGTCCAATGTATACCGCATCGCATTCGTCACATTTGAGTTTGTAGACACCAGATTTCCGCGCTTCTTCTAAACGATCCTTTCCGTTTGTCAGGTGCTGTAGATTATTATTTGTGTGAAATGCTACGCTGGTATTGTTTTTGTGTAAAATGTTCGCAATCCTCTCTGATAATGGACCTATGTAGGTTAAACTCCCCATAAATTTGTTAATTCTTTCCGGAGGTATTGCAAACAACATCGATTGGACTTTCTGTCTCTGCTTCTTTCTGACCAAGGCATCAATCATCTTTCTATTGTATCCATTGGAGACAGCAATCTGATAGATCGTGTTTATTTCCTTCTTGTAGCCCTCATGTGTTAGAGGTACTGATGTTAATCTATGGATGTAGCTACGGAAAGCTGCTAACTTGTGATGAATAGGATGACATGATGAGTTCGGTATCACTGTATCTGTATGCGTTGGTTTCCGGTAAATTTGAAACTCCAATTTGCTTTGTACTCTTGTAATAGCTAAATCCAAGAAATTAAGTGTCCGGTTCTCTTCCAATTCTACCTTGAATTTTATTTTAGGATGTATACGGTTAAGTTTATTTACAAATAAATCAATCTGTCGTAACGTTCCGGTCCAACAAATAATTATATCATCTACATATCTGTGGTAGAATAAAATCTTGGGTTCTCCCACCACATGAGTACACTCAAACTTGTCCATAAATAAATCGGCCATGAGTGGACTAAGTGGTGATCCCATTGCTAAACCTTCTTTCTGACGATAATATTGACCATCAAATCTAAAATAATTTTGCTGCATACAAATTTCTGTTAACCGGATCATGTCGTCTATTTCTCCTGGATGTAAACGTTGCCTTCCAAAATGATCCTTCAGAACTTGCAAAACTTCTTCATATGGGACATTGGTAAACAGACTTTCCACATCTAATGATAACAATTTAGCTGTTTGTGGTATTTCGATATTTTTTATCTTATTGACCAGGTCTATACTGTTCTTCAAACTGTGGCTTGGTTTGAATGACGCTTTTGTTCTTAATAAATCATTTAAGTGTTTAGCCAAATTGTACGCGGGCGCTCCAATATACGATACTACTGGTCTTATAGGAACGTTTTCTTTATGGATTTTGGGCAACCCATATAGCAAAGGTGGTCGCGGATTCATAGGCAATATATACTTGAATGATTCTGTTGGAAGATACTGTATACTCTTGATAGCATTTTTAATATCTGTTGTGAATCTCTTTGTTGGATCGGAACTAAGGCGTATGAAGTCCTCTCCCTGGATCACATCATTTACCTTCTGAGTATAATCAGCCTGATCCAAGATAACTATCGTGTTTCCCTTATCAGCCTTGGATAGTATCAAATTATTAGTGGTCAGTCTCTCCCGCAGTGATTGATATGCAATGTCATCTGTTCTCTGGCTACTTCTCGAAGATCTGGCATAAGCTTTCTTGACTTAAATGATTTATTAAACACTTAAATGATTTATTAAGAACAAAAGCGTCATTCAAACCAAGCCACAGTTTGAAGAACAGTATAGACCTGGTCAATAAGATAAAAAATATCGAAATACCACAAACAGCTAAATTGTTATCATTAGATGTGGAAAGTCTGTTTACCAATGTCCCATATGAAGAAGTTTTGCAAGTTCTGAAGGATCATTTTGGAAGGCAACGTTTACATCCAGGAGAAATAGACGACATGATCCGGTTAACAGAAATTTGTATGCAGCAAAATTATTTTAGATTTGATGGTCAATATTATCGTCAGAAAGAAGGTTTAGCAATGGGATCACCACTTAGTCCACTCATGGCCGATTTATTTATGGACAAGTTTGAGTGTACTCATGTGGTGGGAGAACCCAAGATTTTATTCTACCACAGATATGTAGATGATATAATTATTTGTTGGACCGGAACGTTACGACAGATTGATTTATTTGTAAATAAACTTAACCGTATACATCCTAAAATAAAATTCAAGGTAGAATTGGAAGAGAACCGGACACTTAATTTCTTGGATTTAGCTATTACAAGAGTACAAAGCAAATTGGAGTTTCAAATTTACCGGAAACCAACGCATACAGATACAGTGATACCGAACTCATCATGTCATCCTATTCATCACAAGTTAGCAGCTTTCCGTAGCTACATCCATAGATTAACATCAGTACCTCTAACACATGAGGGCTACAAGAAGGAAATAAACACGATCTATCAGATTGCTGTCTCCAATGGATACAATAGAAAGATGATTGATGCCTTGGTCAGAAAGAAGCAGAGACAGAAAGTCCAATCGATGTTGTTTGCAATACCTCCGGAAAGAATTAACAAATTTATGGGGAGTTTAACCTACATAGGTCCATTATCAGAGAGGATTGCGAACATTTTACACAAAAACAATACCAGCGTAGCATTTCACACAAATAATAATCTACAGCACCTGACAAACGGAAAGGATCGTTTAGAAGAAGCGCGGAAATCTGGTGTCTACAAACTCAAATGTGACGAATGCGATGCGGTATACATTGGACAAACTGGACGGAATTTTGAAACAAGGTTTAAAGAACATCTTGCCGCCTATAGAAATGATCACCCAGAACAATCACATTTCGCGAAACACTTAATTGAAACGGGACATTCACTACAAGCAAGTAACACATATAAAGTCAGGCACATATGTGACAAAGGTTTTCGGTTGTGTGTGTTGGAACAGTTGGAAATACTGAAACACAGAAATCAGAACTCAGTACTGTTAAACGACCAAACAAATTTGGTGACGTCACCACTTTTGCGGATTTTTAACCGACAAAGTCCGTTAAATAACGCTGAGTCATCAAATGCACCGACACAACAACAACGGTGACGCACAACACGTGACGCGACCGGCCGCTATATAAAGAGCTCGCAGAGGCGCAACAGCTCACTTTCGAGCGAGCGCTTGAAGAGTCAACATCTCCTGAGGATGCCTTGTGCTAAGGCGAAACACGTGTCGAGGAAGTCGGATGCTGAGGGAAAGAGAAATGATAGGGTGAGGTGTGGCGGTGGTGAGGAGGAGCCACACCATAAAAACAAAAATATTTTTCGATTTCTCACGCTGACATCAAGACGAGGCGGAAAAACACTAAATATTTTGTATATACCATCTTATTATCAATGACAGTCAGAGTGCCCAGAATTTGGTGTACAATCCGGTCCATCATTCGCGGACCAAACATATTGACACGAAGTACCACTTTATTAGGGAAAAAGTAACTGATGGAACTGTAAAAATACAGTTTGTCAGTTCAGAAAACAATTATGCCGATGTGTTGACTAAACCATTAGGCCGAGTTGCACATACAAGATGTATAAATGGTTTAGGGTTAGCAGTTTAGTTAAGGCAAAAGTGTGAATAATTTTTTTGTTGTTTGTTTTTGCAAGAAATATAGAGTTTTAATTGAGGGCGGATGTTGTAGTTTAACCTACTTTGTTTTTTGTGCAATTGAAACCTCTATAGTTAAATAGAATATTAATTGAATTATTGTTTCTTTGTAAAAAACAAATTACAGTTTTTATGTGACTTCAAATAAATTCACCAAACCAAAATGTTCACCTTTTTCTTTATTTTTATATCTTAACTATTTCAACAACTTTATACACTAGAAGATTAAAACGGCTTTTGCACTCAGATATCGAATAGCAAAAATGCTGTTTCCGAGATGGTGGGATGAAAAATTATTTATTTATTTATTGAATAACAGGTCAGCAGCTTCAAGCTGATGTGTCTCTATCATATTGTGTTGAATTCATTAATTGTCTAATGCATTGCACAAAATTGTACCTAAAGGTTTGCAAGAGATAGTCGATTGTAGTATGGGCATTTATCCAGTTCATTTTAAAAGAATTTAAGCACTTTGCAGTGATCACATTTTCAGTCAACCTATTCCGACTAAAATAAATATAAATGCAACGTAATATGACAATATTTTTTTAAGTTTATTCATATGATAGACTCCATTTTATAGAATCGATAACAGTATCTGAAGAAGAGAGTCCGTCTCACTGGCACCAGAAGGACTATCGTTCGTTCAACGCGTCCACCACGTGGGAGACGGCGCACTTCCCCTCCGCGCCGCCCGTCTACTCGCTGCCGGTCACGTCCGCCATCTGCTACCCGCAGGACGGGGACCTCGTTCAGGTCAAGGACGGACATATAGAGGTCAAAGGTCAGTTATATAACCATTACACCTAGGGCTGCCAACTATAGTTTTCAACTATTATACTGTTTTTTACTAAATTAAACTTTTTATTACTATTGAACAAAAATAAAGTATACAAAATAGTGTTTTCATCATACAAACGCATTATTATGTGTTGTACTCATAGTGGCGGTGATATAGAAATAGAGCGACGTTTAATTTAATAAAAAATTATCTCCTCATATATTTTAATTTCAATTATGATCACAATTGTGATGAGTCGTGTGAAGTTATCAAGAAATATTTTAAATTGGTAAGTTGTGAGAGAAGTTCTATAAAATTTATTTAAGTTATTAAATTTAAGTTCTAAAAAGATAGATCAATTCTTTATTGCAGACACAAATGAAATAAAAATACAGGAGACAATTTCTGAAAATACAGTGCTACAAGTCGCGGCCTTATCGCTAAAAAGCGATCTCTTCCACGCAACTCTAAGGTGGAGATAATTTTGAAAAATAATAGTCAGCATTGAAATAAATGTCTAAAAAATATGTATTTAAAACAACAAATAAATAATATACTGTTAATTTTTCTAAAATACTGTTTAATATTCTTCACAGACCTGAATATTTTATGACTTTATTTCTTGTAAAAACAGTTGGCAAGTCTAATTACACCTACGTGTGAGTACGAGTAGAGTTCCGACACGTCCCGGCTACACAGGGGTAAACATTTTTTTGTATGAGTAAGCACGCCTCTCTCCCGCACTTAGGTGCTCCCGCCTTCTTGCTCGTCGGGTTGATCAATGCGGTGCGTGGAGACATTCTTTTTAGAGAGGACATATATTTTTTATTTTTTTAATGGAATATCCAATTTCAATCATTTAAAATTTTCCGTTAACTCGAAATTGGATTTTAGCGCTAGCACAATGCACTCGCATTGTGCTAGCGATACGCTCATTTCTCAAGCTCTATCCTCATAATTAATTACCTTTTATAGTTTTGTATTGTTATGTGTCTGGGTGTGTGACTGCCTGTGGCGTCGTAGCTACCGAACGAATTAACACATTTTAATATTGTTTGTAAGGACACTAAGTCGGGAGGAGAATTAGAGAGAGGATTTTTTTTTAATTTTTTCTGATATGTTTTTGCTTAGAACTTTTTTTAAATTTAATCTTGTGCTTTCGGCAGGGTACGCGTACTCGGGCGGCGGCGCTAGGATCCTCCGCGTGGACGTGAGCCGGGACCGCGGCGCGAGCTGGCAGCGGGCGGAACTGGTGCGCGCGGACTCCGCGCCGGCTCAGCAGCACTACTCCTGGACGCTGTGGAGCGCCCGCCTGCCCGTACACCACGGACAGGAGGAGGTCAGTACACGTACTGTCTAATGCTGGACCTATCATGTACATTAGTAGTACCATGGCCATTCAAATCAATTGACAACATTTATAGCTTTTGACCCCCCATTTTTATTAAGATAATTAAAAATAACGTAATCCTATTTTTTCATTTTATTCAGTATATAATAATTACGTTTTTAGAGATTTTTGAAATTACGCGAAAAGTTCAGTATAATGTTTCATCGTCAAAAGCTCGTAAAAATATGATGTCATTAATTATCTGTATTTTTGTTTTGGTATGGTTCAATAATATTTTTTATTAGTTTCATCTGACGGTCTTAACATAAATACGAGAAATTTACATATTTTTTTTTAAATAACTCGGAATAAAGGAAATATAAAAATCTGGCATTTTTAGTATGAACTCTTCACATTATCTCGAAATGGTTTACGAAATTCCATCACTTTGCATAAATAAAATGTTGTCAATCGTGTTCCATTATTAAAATGAGTGATCGTTACTGGTCAGGTGGAGATATGGGCCAAAGCAACGGACAGCAACTTCAACACTCAGCCAGAGACGTTCGAACACATCTGGAACATTCGCGGGATACTCAGCAATGCTTACCATCGACTTACAGTCAAGCTTCAGCACTAGCATGGATGTTTGGCTTCAGGGGAAAGAAAAAACTCTGTTTGTTACTCATTGTGGCGATGATGCACTGAAGACGTGCTGGAGAAATATAATATAGTATGGGACAACATCCACACAAAGCTCTTCAGGTTCCAAACTAGACAAAGCCTGTGCAATGGTAACCTGATCACTGATATACATAAATACTTATATATATTAAGTTCCTGACACTCTTACTCCAGTTTTGAATATGTTAGTTATAATGTCTTATTTAATATCAAATTACATCATACACTTACAATAACATTTGCCATTAGTTATTATGCACAATTAGAGAGTTTTTATATAGAATCGTGCTTATAAATTTCTAGTTTTAAATTTCTAAACACCATTCTTAATCAAGTGTTTGTGATTGTAGCAGATAGCTGTATGTTTGACTCCGACTTGTACGTTTTAAGAAGGGTTGAAAGTTGGATAAATTGCAAACAAAAGCTATGTTAGCTTATTTAATAATAATAACAATAATAATCATTGCATGCCATATATGGCTGTAGAGTTATAATTAATAGACAAAATATTCTATTTGTCTATTGTCTATGTTAAGGGCTTACAATTTGAATATGCTATGATATAGGTATATTATTTTTACTTGTTTAACAAGACCATATAACGGTAACTTAAAAGTTTTTGGAACATAGCAATGCAAAATATACATTGTTTATAATATGAGTGAAACAAAAATTCGTATAGTGCACTATTTTACACTTGCAGTGTCATCAAATGTCAGTCTGCAAAATTTCCATTCAGAATGAGTGTAATGAAACCAGTGATGTTTATTTACAAATTCTGATTTGATGTAGTGCAAAAGAAGTAAAGTATGACTATTAATAAGTACACGCACATTGTATTTTTTTTATTTATGAAAGAGAAATTACTTCTTACGTAGCAATAACCCCGTCAATGAACAGTGTTAAATAATGGTTGCAGATTTCATAGCTTTATATAACTTAGTTGTTTATGGACTTTACCATGTTGTTTAAATGACAAAACAAGATCTGTTGTGACATAAATTTATTTCTATTGTTTTAATAAACACAATTTATTTATACCTAGAACCATCTGTCAACAATTTTATCATAAAATTTGTTTACGTGATAAGTCAATTCGATGTTGTAAAAGACCTGTGACACATAATTTTATTGTCAAATTATATATGTACATAGTTGTATGTGAAGTACAGATATTTACAATATTAATTTATATTATTCTATTTGCTGTAATATAATTTTAAAAGTAAGTTCTTTAAGAAGTCCTCAGTTAAGTGGTTGTTGTTCAAAGCATAATGCTCATTACAAATAGCTAGATTATAGTGAACAATTATAACTATGATTTTATAGTTATTGTTCAAGTGTTCAGAAATAGTTCTTATTTTATCTAATATTTTAGCGGGAAATAATGTAATAAATTTTAATTACATATTTGTAGAAAATTGTTGCAATGAATAAAATTTTCTTATTATATATTGCTTTTTTATTTTTACTAACTACCCAAAAAATGGTGGAGATACTCAGGCTGCTATTTTTGTTACTCAATATCTCAGCAACAGCTGGGCTAATAAAAAAAAAAAACTTATTTTCGTTCAAACACATGTTTTGTACATGTCTCATATAAATTTTATAAAAACTGTCTAATTGTTTGATTTTTAATTCAAATTAACTGAAAAATTGCATTTGCATGTTCCAAATTGAAGTCAATATAGAATATGTTTATTTTCATATCATTGACCATAATCATTAAAATGTAAACATTAAGTTGATATGAGTATGTGGGATTAATGAATGGCCCAAAATTGCTTAACCAATGTTAAATACAAACCATCTGATGCCTTGGCAAAATAATTTTGAGTTAATCAGATTTTGTAGATTTGTATTGATGAACACAATGACTCATTAAACTATTTTCTGTATTCATCTCAACACTCATATAGGTGTAGGTATAGGACTAAGGATAGGACATAATAAAATTTAATTTAAGTTTTTACTTAAAACTTCGTTTATAGGTAAGTTCATATCACAGATGCATATTTTTCACTTAGATACACTTTAAAAACTATCTTAATTCTACATAAGCATCAATATTATATCTTCTCACTGTGAATCTCCTCAAAGGTACAATTTTGTCGGCTTCTTCATGTTTTTCCTGAACTTCTACAAGAGGAAAACTTTCCATGTCAGGATTGTTAGCCATTGCAACAGCAGTTGATTCATTTGTGTGTAAGTATATGGTAAAACTACATTCCTCAGACAAATCTTTAAATTTATCGCTCATTGACGATAACTTCAGGCAAAAAGCACGCAGGTTCTGCTCAGTCTGCACTAAATAAGCATCTGCAGTCTCGTCATAGTCGTAATTTTTGTCGAAATCAAACACAAATTTCAAAAGTGGTTCATAAGCCTCATTCGTGATCACGAATTCAACTCTGGTAAGTTGATTATTCTTCAGACACTCGGCGATACTTTTCAGGCACAAGTCGATGTAATGATTGATTTCTGGATGGATGGAATGGTAGACAACAATGCTATACTTGCGTCTGGTCTCAAAAACACTGGGAGGATATATTGCAGCATGATATAAAATACCATGGAACGCTACTGCCAGAAATTCTATCGTGATATCGGCAAAGCAGTTATCCATTTTGTTAAAGTTATAATAATATAATTATTTTGCGTACAAAATTGAGGTTATGAGTTTGTTTACATTTTGTTATTGTTTATTAACTTTGACAATGACAGATTTTACTATTACGGTTTAGTTTTTTCTTTCTTCCTTTGAGGGTTTTGGCTTTGCACGGTTTGGGCAGTTCTGAATTTACAGGTGAAGAATTAAAGTGGGACTTAGATGATTCGTAGTTTAAACGTTTGCCGCAAAATTTAAAGTAGCTATTTGGAACATAGTTTTCTTATGTTACGGAATAAATATTTCTACTTTATGGATACTGCGGATGGTTTAGTTGTCAGAAAGGGTATATTTCCGAAGTGGTTCCATCACTGAAGTATAAAGTCAAAGGTCCCATTAAAATTTTATGAAAATCAGTATAATACTTTGGTTTTTAAATCGAAATAACTGTAAAAATGAATAGGCGCCTGCTGAAATGAAATAGGTAATCACTTTATGAAAACAATATTATCTTGATACATTATTATGCTGTGGAAACTGTATCAGGATTAATTTAATAATAAGTTACATCTTTAGTGCTGCACAATTTAAAACTTCAGCTACATTCATTTATTTGTTTAAAAAAAGATGACTGGAGATAAAATTAAGGAAACGAAAGCAATGACCCTACCCAACTTTGGTAATTATTACTTAAACCAAATAACTAGTAAAGTAGTTAGCCAAAATAAAACTTACTAACATCTTTATCATTTTGTGGTTATAATTAGCAAATAATAAAATACAGACATCTCAATTAACTTAATTTAATAACAAATTAAATAGGTAGCATGTTTACTAATCACATAAAATATTCTATAACCATTCCATTTCCTTCATCACTTCTTGGGAGTTTCTTCGGGGAGAGCATCCAAACCCTGAAAGAAGTAAAAGGATAGAATTTGTATTGACAAAAGTTCACCAAATCTTTCACCAAAATGAAATTTACCAAGTTCTAGAAGCTTTGCTAAACACTTTGGTTTGGATTTGTCACATGTACCTCCTTAACATATTTAGTAAATACTTTAGAAATTAGGATTATGTGATGTCAAAAAGTGCTTTTCAATCATCAGTAACTGTGACTACTGAGTAAACTGCCATACTGTGACAATAGCATCAAGCATCTCATTTTGTTGATTATTCCCCTTTAGTCTTAAGATTAAAGTATGATGATAAAATACTCTTGCTAAGCTGGGCAGCATTAAATACAATATCATAAAATATACAGGTAGTGAAGCATTCGTTTTAAACAGCATTACTTTGATCTATTATCTCACTGTAAGGCGGATGTCTCTGTAGAAAAGGGTTAACCATGATCTGCCACGCAGGTTAGCATTCGACTGGCAATTTTGAGACAAATGCAAACTTTAAAGCCAATATCTCACTACTTATTCTTGAAAATCTGCTTATTTAAAAGTTTTTAAAGGCTTGCGCTTTACCGCAACTCGCCTGATGTAAAGCGACGATGCAGCCTGGGATGGTTACTTAAAAAAAACGATTCACTCTCGATTTGAAGATACAGAGATCATAGAAACCAAGAAATTTGCATGAATAACCTGTCAGTTGTATCTGATGGCCTTACTTACATTGACGTTATACGGGTTGCCAGTAAGTCGTAAATCACGCTGGTACAGCGAACGTTCCCATCTATCGTTTAGCGAACGTCTGAAGTGCTGAAAACCGATAATTAAAAATTAGTTGAGGTTAACCTTTCTACTAAGTATAGTAAGAGCGTTATGTTGGATACATTATGAATATTTCTGTTATCCTGAAACAGACCCTGTGATCTGTATTCATTTATCTAGAAATAGACCTTGAATTTAAGTTCTGTGAGTCTGTGGGTCAGTAATCAGTCAAGTGTTATCTAACAGCCCAGTTCGCGTAACTTACGTTGCCAAGCACTAGGTTGTGTATATGATATAGGCCCCATCCAGGCAAGCCTAAGCCAGCCATCACAATGAAGGCACTGGGCAAGATTTCATACCACATTTTGTACAAAAATCACAATTTTTCCTGCACAACAAGTATTTTTGTAAATACGGTAGTGACAGTGACAGGTAATTTTCGGATACCAGATAGAAAACTAAAATTTTACCACAAACAGTGCTGCCAAAATAAAAGTGGTATGTATTATCATCATCAATAGTTTTCAATTACACATCAAAAATTATTTTATCACCTAATTAAGAAATCTGATAATTAATATAATTTTTAACGCTTGTCAGAGAACCATAATAGATTCGAATATAAGTGAAGTACCTCAACCCGCAATTTGACCAGCGAGGTGGACTATGTCTAGCCTACAAAAGCTTACACCTCCTTCGTAGAAGAGCCGTACTCAGCATTGAGCGAGTTATGGGTTTTCATAATTTGTTGTCTTGAAAAGTGATTCCAAATTACTCATTAACTGATTTCCTAAAGACTGATTTTGAAAATAATTTTGATTTGAAGGACCTCATATATTTCATAAAATTTTATTGTAGGTGCTGCTGTTTGGATTCAAATATAAATAAGAAATTAAAAGTTGTATAAAAGAAATACCATATTAGGTATTTGACTGTTCGTGCAAAGCGTATCTGCTTTGGGCATGTTTTTTTTCATTCAACTGTCAATTTAGATTTAGGTTTAGGTAGATACGTCTCTTGAAATTTCGTACTCGGCACAGGTGGTAGTTTCCGACCCACCTCGAGAAAACTTGGTTGGGTCTACGAATTCTTTGAATTTTTAGTCGTCGGGGATTTTTGATTGGGGAGTATTTCTCGTACAGTGAGAGGTAGTTTGCTACGGCGCCATTTACTGGCCGATTTCAATTGTATAGATTTATACAGCGTTCGTAAAGCTAATGGTATTTAAATTTCACCTTGGGATACCAATTCTAGTACTTGAAAACTTGCTCCATATGCACAGTAATGCTGTAGTTCTTAAAAACGCTTTCCGCAGCACTCAGTTTAACTGATTGCAACCTTAATATTTTGTCCTTGTCACTTTTTCTAAATTGGATTTGATTCTAAATTGGATTATGTTCATTTGGCTTTGAAAAAGTGACAAGGACAAAATATTAAGGTTGCAATCAGTTAAGCTGAGTGGTGCGGAAAGCGTTTTCAAGAACTACAGCATTGCTGTGCATAAGGAGCAAGTTTCAAAGAAAATCATACAATAAAACTACCTAAAACTTTTCGATAGCTATTGCAATAAAGTGCACATACCTATAATATTTTAAAGACATAAAATAATTTAGTAATCTCAATAATCACATGTGCGCCACGTTGAACAGGAATATTATGGCCATCGGGAAGTAGGGGCCATTTATTATTATAACGTATCATAAAAGAGGTTGTGCCCATAGTTGCGATGCTGGGCATCTGTGTTGGCAATCGCAGGGCGTAGCTTCTCGTACTGGTGACGTTGCTGTCCGTCACCATTTGGCTACATCATTTTTCGGGCTAGTATAAGCTATCAGCTGGTGTTTGAATGCCTCAGTCGCCTCTTATGACAAATGGTACTAGAGAGAAGCTCTTTTTTTATCTGTCGGTACCCTACGGATTAACTTACATTTCCTAATACTAGTTGATGGATCCAGTACAATCCAAAACCTGGTGCAGCCATGCCAACAAAAACAATAGCCATAGCAGGAATTATTTCGAACCACATAATGTCGCGCTTTTGATACTATTAACTATTATTATTATGAATTCTGTCGTCAGGCAGTGAGCACATAGATTTAATTATTATAAAGAATGAAATTGTTTTTTATGCAACTCTCAAACTCTCAACTACGCACGTTATGTCAACAGTTATATATTTTTTTTCAATAATTTCTGAACTATTTGTTAACAATGATTTAAAGGTTTTATGATAACATGAAATAATACTTTTTTACCTTCAATTCGTCAATAATATAATTCTACCTACTTTACCAACAGTTGGACATTAAAGCTATTCGTATATTTTTATAACATAAACATCCAAATTAACGTTATTTTATTTGACTGTAATTGTTCGCTTGTTGTTATTGCTAATACAGCCATGTTACAGATGGTAACAGCTAGCAAAAATATTCAGGTTGCCTTTTGTATGGTATGATTTCCTTGCATATTTGTATGGCAATACAACAATGTTTTTTTAGTTTTTATGTATTGGCAACATCTTTCTCCGTAGTGTCATCAAAAATGGCAGCGCTCCCGATCGATGAATTCCCTGTGTGGGGATTAATGCCCAAAAAAGAGACTGGTGTAGTTTCTTTTCTCACCAAAAATGAAACCTACGACGGCAGGGATACTATCATTGCAATTTTTGACTCGGGAGTTGACCCGGCGGCCGAGGGGCTGAAGGTAAAAATTGTGTCTCGTCACGATTTGTTTGGTTGCATTTTTGTTGGTATTTGCTTTGTTTTTCAAGAGTTTGCGGTTTTAGGTGACGAGCACGGGTGAGACAAAGGTGATAGAGAGGTTTGACTGCAGTGGGTGCGGAGATGTGGACACCAGCACAGTTATTCGTAAGCTGTCCGAGGGCTGCATCACCGGCGTGACAGGTCGGAAACTGAAGGTAAACACGGCAGGCTGACCGCCTTGTTGCTATGCGCCACTTTTTTTGATCTCCGCTCATATGGTAAGGTCGGTTCTAGGTCAATCACACATTTTTTATTAGAAGTTAACAACAATTTGTTTGGTTAGTTTGATGCTATTTATACATATTTTATACAATTCAAGTCTAATTTTACTAAGTAATAACATTGTTATTCATAGATCAATCAGTAAATTTTTTGGCTAGTATAAACATGGATGACTTGTGTGAAAGGGATGATAGCTCATATAGTATAATGTCAATGTCAAAAGGGATAAGGTCAAGAAGATCAATAAATCAATTTGTCTAAACAAAACCATTATTATGTAGGAAATATGTTGTAATTTTTTTTTAAATTTAGATACCAGAATCATGGAAGAACCCCACTGAAGTGTGGCGTGTAGGAATCCTCCATCCATACAGCATATATCCATTAAAAGTAAAGGACCGCATTCAGGAGCATCGAAAGGAACACTACTGGGATGTGAAACACAAGCCTGCATTCGCCGAGGCTAATAAAGCACTGCAAGACTTTGAGAATGATGTTGGTTAGTGTTAAAATTTAATATGAATTACGTATATGATATAAAAATAAATCAAATTGTGTTTATTAGAACAAAATCACTTAAAATACATTGAGGGAACACTAGAAGTTAACCATAACAACATTGTATAATGGGTCTCTGCATCTCACACTAGGAAAGAATCCTGTGTCGTGAGACTCAGTATATACAGAATTTTTTTTGGATAATGTTAACATTGCCCTTACATTATCGTAATAAAAATGGTGGAAAAAAATTTGTGATGTTGTCAATTGTCTATGAATAGTTTTGTATGAACATGAAAAAGTATTATCATATATTTATATTTTTATTTTTCTTAATATCTATTTTCTATATCCTATCGTCCTCATATCCTATAATCTATAGAAAATTTTCTCAAAAGAATATAGAATGATCTTGTATTAATGATGCAAAAATTTTACGTAATCATTTTTGTTTTCCAGTATCAAAGAACCCAACCTTAAGTGTGGAAGATAAACTCCAAAAAGAGGAATTAGAAGCAAGAGTTGAAGTGCTGCAGTCGGCAGAAAAGAAGTTCCATGATTACGGACCTGTATATGACTGTGTGCTCTACCACGATGGAGATGTGTGGAGGTCACAAACTTATATCAATTATTTACTAAAAAAATACAAAAATATAAATAATTATGTCTTATAGATCAATATTTGGAGAGCCCAGGAAGAGGCGTTTGCTGGAAGGCAAGCTGAAGGCTGAATAAAAGCCGCGCCGATATCTGAGTTTAAATTATTGGACATGATATATAATTTGCGACAAAAGATTCAATTCAAAATTGACAGTGACATAAACAGTGACATAAATTAATAACTAACAATGTAAAATACAAATAAGATCATAACATCATAAAACACATGAACCGTTCCTAATCATATACTTGTAGATCGATCTATCATTTTTAAACACAAATTATGATTGTACTAAATCAGATTCAAATGTTTACTCGGGGTGTTACTGATACGTTCACGTCTCGCACATCTGTTATAGTGATATTGAGTTTCCTGTCAGAAATATCTGTCTCCGAGATGTATTTCTCGTATAATATTGAAGTATGTAACAGAGCATGTATCGACACATCGGAGAGCGGGGAGCTGTCGGCGGGCGTGCACCTCGGAGAGTACAGCGCGACTCGAGAGCACGCGCACCTCACGCCCATCGACGAGATGACCATCAGCATCAATGTACACGATGAGGGGAACACGCTGGAGGTCGTCGGGATGTGCTGTAAGTTTTGGAACTGCCAGCTTGTAGGATTCTCTGCGGAGTTCTCTATTCTCCATTCATAATCTTGGTCGATATAAGCCGCGAGTGAATCAGTTTAAAAATTAAATATTTGATGACAAAATATGAAAAAAGGTCTGCAAACTGTCGACCCGGCGTCTTCAATATTTTTTTCTCCAATCCTTTTTAACTCAACTCCAATCTTTTTATGTTCAGGAATGTTAATGAATGTTGTGTTCTGCATGCCTGCACATTGTTATTGTAATCACCCAATATTTCGCGCCGTAGAAACTTCCCACCTGTTTACGAGAAATACCCCAAGTTCTGTGCTCCTGTGTGCAACAACGAAATTTCGGGAGACGTACAAACTGATAGAAGAAAGGAAAATTCGACAGACCCAAAGCAGAGTCACTTTGCTAATTTAATCAATTAACATTGGAATAACTAGAGACTATACCCACTAAGAAAAAATTAAAATAAAATAAAAGACTTGTTTTGTTTTCGGCCAGGACGGTGTACATCTCCTAAAAATGTCTAAAGATATGGTTAATATTGTGTTCATAAAAAATGCATCAGTCACTTCCTTCATTGTGTATAAAGATATCTAAATTCTGTAAATTGAAGTGGAATTATTTAATCCCTGGAAATTTTATGTATCATAGAGTGACTGCATTGGTTGCATTGGTCTAAGAATTGTACCGCTTGTCACAAATGTCAAAATTGACATAATAAAAACGCGTAAATCACCTTTCAGTGTAAATGACGTGGTAATATTTTTTTATTAATTAATTAGTACACTGTACACTGTCCAGGCAAAACTCCATACATTTTTGACACATTTCTTTCAAATTACTCATACTCCTGCTCTCATCATTTGACAGTATTTTCTTTACTCCAGCCACTCACGGCACGCACGTAGCGGCTATAGCGTCTGGTTACTTCCCATCAGAGCCAGAACGCAATGGCGTGGCTCCCGGAGCCAAGATAGTCTCTCTAACCATCGGGGACAGCCGACTTGGCTCCATGGAGACCGGGACCGCTCTGGTCAGAGCCTGCATCAAAGTCATGGAACTGTCCAAGAAGATGAAGATAGATGTGATCAACATGAGCTATGGAGAGCATGCTCATTGGTCTAATGCTGGGTGAGTCTATTGTTAGAAACTTGACATCAGCATAAATGCGCTCGAAGCTGGCAAATGTACAAATCATATTGTGTTATAATATATAGCTAGAAAAAAAAATTATCATTGAAAAGAGTTTTCAATTATTAAGTTTATTTGGTAAAAAAATGGCGTGTCGTATGTATATTTCTTGCAAAGCTTTCTTCTTTTAGTATTGTTTCATAATATATGCATATAATGGTGTATATGCACTAGTATGGGCAAGAGATACAAAGACGGAATAACTTGGTTTTCGTGTTCGCTGGGAATATTAATAAAAATACTTTAGTAAAAGTTTTCAACACTTTACTGTGGTATAAATATATGTCGGGACTAAGTTTCCAAAACTATGTAATAGACAAACTCTGTTACCCTAACAAAATTAAATATAGACGTGGCGGTATAGACACAATGCCTTTAGCCTGCGCGGTGGGCGAAATTAAGAAAAAATGATAATTAGTAACTCATTATATTGTGTTATTGTTACAGTCGTATCGGCGAGTTGATCAGCTCAGTGGTGAGCCGGTACCGCGTGTCGTGGGTCGTGTCCGCCGGTAACCACGGACCCGCGCTAGCAACTGTAGGCGCACCTCCGGACATAGCGCACCCCGTGCTCATTGGTATGTACCTCCGGACATAGCGCACCCCGTGCTCATTGGTACGTACCTCCGGACATAGCGCACCCCGTGCTAATTGGTACGTACCACCGGACATAGCGCACCCCGTGCTCATTGGCACGTACCTCCGGACATAGCGCACCCCGTGCTCATTGGTACGTACCTCCGGACATAGCGCACCCCGTGCTCATTGGTACGTACCTCCGGACATAGCGCACCCCTTGCTCATTGGTACGTACACCGTGCTCATAATGTCTCAATCTCACAAACATTCTAGTACAAAAAATGATATACGATTTCCCAGGTGTAGGCGCGTACGTGTCCCCCGAGATGATGTCAGCCGCGTACTCGATGCGCGCCAAGCTATGCGGCGGCGCGTTCAGCTGGAGCTCGCGGGGTCCGTGCGCGGACGGCGCGGGCGGGGTCTCCGTGTGCGCGCCGGGAGGAGCCGTCGCCTCGGTGGCGAGGTACATATACCATACCATACACATTGTGCTACAAGCTGTGCGGTACTATTGTTAGCATTTTAAATTGTTGACTTTCCATTTTTATTACGATAATGGAAAGATATGAAAAACAACGTATCCTTATTTTTTATTTTACTCTGAATGTAATGTACGTTTTTAGACATTTTTTAAACTATAAGAATTGTTCAGCACAATGTTATTGTAGTTAAAAGCTTGTAAATATTATGTCATTAATAATCTGTATTTTGTTGTTTGTTTTGGTACGGTTCACTTCTCTTCATTACATTATCTCGAAATGGTTTTCGAATTTCCATCACTTTGCAAAATTCCATTAATTGCTGCCCACGTCTTTCATGGTCAAATCTCCAATGAAACAGCAAACGATGCCGTCACATGTGGGAAACGTTACTAAAACATTAGTGTCGTTTATTAAATGACTTTATAAAAAGGTGCAAATTCTTTGTTTCTTGATTCCTTATAGATGCTTGAAGCATCTGCAAGTATCTTTCAATAATATAAAAAAGTTGTCACATTTACTGTAAGTTTATTTTGTGGAGTTTGCACCATGTGCCATAACCTTACTTCTGTTGGGTTCTAAAATATACTATGCACATATCCACGCACCATAGCTGCTGTAGCCAGGTTATTTTGTTGCAGGTTTACTCTAAGAAACTCTCAGCTGATGAACGGCACGTCGATGGCAGCGCCACACGTCGCCGGAGCTATAGGTAACACATTAATTGATATAACCTTTATCTTGTATGGCATGAGCGGCTGTCCCTACGTAAAGTACCTTCGCCTTCAAGAAGACATCCAGTTTTAGCAGCTAGTTGAGCTTAGACTCAATATACGTGCCAAGATTAAGGTCAGAAGTCAGTTTGAAGTTTTGAAGTTTGAAGTCAGCATGACACCTATAACCTCTGGGTAGTCGGTTAATAGAACGAATATTTGTTCAGAGTGTAAGAAAAGCACCGGGCTTTACATATTGTTGATATGCAAAAAAAAGAATCGCTGAGAGTATTGATCCTTGAAGGACAACAGCATTTATATCCAGAATGGCAATTGGTCAGACGAGAAGCCATCAACGTCTACTCGTATGGACTAGTTGTTAAAGAATAAGATGAGTCGTTTATGTCTTCAACGATGACACGTCTAGCACATCGTTCGTCATCGTCGTTTCGTTTCATCCCTGATGAATTTCACCGAGTGTGAACGAAACTATAGTTGGACCTTTCCAACAATCAGGTGCAAGTGAAAACCCGTCTACATCAAACACGCATTAGTTTTCTAATCCACAGTATTCTGCCCTGTATACATTTGTATGTTAGACTTCATTATTTCTGTTATGAATGTGTAATTGTATTGTTCCAGCGGCGCTAGTGTCGGGCCTGAAGGCCAAGTCGCTCCCTTATTCTCCTTACTCCATCAAGCGTTCTCTGGAGAACTCCGCCTCGTACCTGTCGCACGTGGAGCCGTGGGCGCAGGGCGCGGGACTGCTCAATGTGGAGAGGGTAATATAACGTAGCCTAACAACGAGTCACTCAATTAAAAAACTCCTTATTCAATGCGCCTTAGTAAATGTCCCAACAAATGTGCAAATGTCCCTCATTTTGTCAGGTCATTAGCCGTATTCTTTTTCTTTTTTTATATTTGGTTCGTTATCTGGACGTTACAAATACAAAAATATTGTGTTTTTGTTTTTCTTCCCAGGGGAAAAATGACTGTGCTCAGTAGAAGGCTGTAGTTGTCAAGCCAAAATTTATAAAGGATTTTATATCCTTAACAAACCTTTTATTAGTCTTTTTGTGCCTCTGCAGGCGTTCGAACTGCTGAGCACATACCACGAGGCGCCTGAACGCGATGTGACGTTCAGCGTGCAAGTGAGCCCCAACAACGGGAAGGGCGTGTTCCTCCGACCGAGGCCCGGGGACTGCGCCAAGGACATCGGACTGTCCGTGGAACCGGTGTTTCTGCAGGACCATGAAGATGAAGAAAGTGAGCATCTCAATTATAAAAGCCCAAAAAAGTCCTATTTTACTAACAAAAAAATTTTAAACGGTTGCCAAAATGGATGGAATGGTCAACAAAACAAGTTGTTACCGAAAGTATTCAGAATGTCATAAAAAGAATGACCTGAACCTACTGCGGCCCTTGTTGCCGAAAGTATTCAGAATGTCATATAAAGAATGACCTGAACCTACTGCGGACCTTGTTGCCGAAAGTATTCAGAATGTCATAAAAATAATGACCTGAACCTTCTGCGGCCCTTGTTGCCGAAAGTATTCAGAATGTCATAAAAAGAATGACCTGAACCTACTGCGGACCTTGTTGCCGAAAGTATTCAGAATGTCATAAAAAATGACCTGAACCTACTGCGGCCCGAAAGTATTGGGAGTGTCATAATTTGGTGACCGTTGAGCCATTTTGGTAACAAAAAAATATTTTTGGTGACCGTTTAAATGAACCCATTATAAAGCTTACGCGAGTTTGGTCAGTTGTGTTTTGTAATACGGGTTTTTACAGGCACATGATCGTTGTGGAAAGATCCAACTTATAGTTTCTTACTGTTAAAACCCTAATATAACCAAATTACAGTTGGAATTTTCCAACGGTCTGGTACCCGGGTGTGGTCACCCGTATTTGTTGAACAATAAGGGTGTTTTGGTGTACAGTGAGATTTTATTTATTTGGACGTAACTCCTTTATGGCAAAACCTTTTTAAGGGCAGAAAACCAAAATCTCACTTCGTAGTTTATTTATATAATAACCAACGAACTAACGAATATTTGCTACAGTCTTGATGTATGGTAACATGAATGCGTATGTTTTAAAGTTTGTATATATGTTACCGGAAATGTATGAAATCTAGGAATTGTATACAAATCCAAGGAAATTTGTACGATTCCGAAGCTATTTAGGAAATGTATAAAATATTGTTTCAATAGTTTTTGAAAGGCTCAGGTCATATTTTTTTTTGCGGCAATTCGTATACTTTCGGCAACAAGGCCCGCAGTAGGTTCAGATTATTTCCGTGCGATTTTAGGAATTACATACATTTCCTAGGAATTGTATACAATGACGGATTACATACATTTCCGGTAACATACACATACAGTTCAAATAGACCATAACTTAATATATTTGTGTACTTTTGTGTTAGGTTTCGATTTTGCAGACGAATCAACTTATATATTGAATAGGAAAGTGGGAATGAAAAAGTGGATTTGTGTTTGCGAGGGTACGTTTTTTTTAAAGTGTTTTTATTGTAGAAGTTGATATCTTTTTTGATAAGTTTAATTAGAGAGTCATTTGCTGTTTATTTTCAATCTTATTATTTATGCACTATTTTAGTTTTTATTTATTTCAGTAGGTATATACAAAATGTAGAATAGTTCCGTACGACAGCTTCGGTAATTGACAACATTTCATTGTTGCAAAGTGATGGAAATTCGCAAACCATTTCGAGATAATGTACTGAAGAGTTCATATTAAAAATACCAGATTTTTATGTCCACTTTCTAGCGAGTTGTTTACAAAAAACTGATGAAAAAAGTCTCGTATTTATGTCAAGACCGTCAGATGCCACTAATAAAAAATGTTGTGTATAAATTTGTGGCCCGTACCAAAACAAATAACAAAAATACAAATAATTATTGACATCAGTTTTTAACGAGCTTTTGACGAGAACTGGGTCAAAATTTAAATGTTGTTAACTGTGCATCAAATTAAATACTTAAAACGTGTTGCGTTGCTGCTTACTGGTCATTAGTGTAACAAACTCCTACTTTACTTGTGGTCAGTTGCCTACGATATGGCCGGCCCATACTTTACTTTTTATGTCGGTTACTTACATATACGGTCGGTTACATAAGTAACTCCGATCACAGCTCGCTTCGACCTTGAACGCGTCAATGTCAGTGGCTAAGTTTCCTCACCGTATGCCAGCACAGGTAGAACGCAAAGACAAAAACATTTTTGTCTCCAGGCTCTACGGAAAGCCATTCGGAAAGATAAAGTTCGAGAATTTACTACATATAACGAGGACTTCGTTTGGGAATTTGGCAAAACAGTTGTTTCAAAAATGTATGTAGCTCCGGCCAGGTCAGTGTACATGATACCATAAATACGTTATAGACTATTAATCTTCAATCTATCAACTAAATTCTAAATTACGTAACTTATGGCAGTGTACAAAATTAATTTCGAATCAAAATATTTCCACGTTATTTACGCAAGACGGTGATTCACGCATTTTTATTGTGTCAATTTTGACATTGGTGACGGGCGGTACAATTCATTGACCAATGTGACAGTTGGCATCATAAAAATCTTCCAGGGATGCCACAATTCACAGAATTTAGCTATTTTTGTACAGCATTTTTCATTAGTACACATTATTAACTACATCTTCAGGCATTTTTGGTAGACGTACACCGTCCTGGTCCTGGTAAAAGGAAACAAGTCCATTGTCAAATCTCTTCGTCATCAATTCCGCAAAATATCAGGCTATCAGTATCTTAAATCCACATAATTATGTATACGAATGCGTAAACACCAAACAGATACACCAAAAGCAATATAGACGTGTGACAGACCGGCAGGTGGTGGCGAGACAGATAGCGTTCGGCATGAGGCTCGCGCTCGCCGCGTCCCCTCCCGCGGGCTGGCTGCACGCGCCGCAGCACCTCGACTGCATGAACGCATCGCGCGCGCTCTCTCTGCGCGTCGACGTCACCTCACTGCCGCCCGGACCTCATTTCACTAGGTGAGTTCTTACTGCACTTGGTGAGTTGTCTGTTCACTAGGTGGATTCTTAATTCACTTTTTGATTTCTTATTTCACTAGATCAGTAGGTGGGTTCTTACTTCATTTGGTGAGTTTTTTCTTCACTAGTTAAGTTCTTATTTAACTAAGTGAGTTTTTTCGTCACTAGTTGAGTTCTTATTTTACAGGGTGAGTTCTCTCCTCACTTAGTGGGTTTGTAATTCACCAAGTGAATTCCTACTTCTACTATATATTTGTTTTGTATCTTTATCCTATCTTTTTACCCGACTGCGATGTAAGTATATTTCTTTGGCACGCCCTAGAGCCTAAACGGCTTGTTGTATTTTTATGTGAGAGGTGTCGTTAGATTCGTCTTAGCCGTGAGAGCGACACTGGGTGGGATACACGCGTTTAACGATTTATCAGTCAGGTTTTTTCGAACTCGCTTCTATAATATAATATTTTACAATTAGTTGATTAGATTAATCTAAATTATTTTGTTCCCCAGTCTGAACGCGTACGACGTGTCGTGCGTGGAGAAGGGTCCAGTGTTCCGCATCCCGATAACAGTATTACAGCCGCAGCACGTCGACCTGTCGACGCCGGCTACGCCCGCCATCACAGAGACCAACGTGCTCTTCAAACCCGACACGATCAAGAGGCATTTTGTTATTGGTAAGTTTATTTAATATTACTAATAATAAATCAATTTATTTCAGCCAACTAGGCCTAAACAATAAATACCTTAAAGACTAACATACATATTAACACATATAAGACGCACGTAAACAAAAAATATGTTAAGGTTGGGAATTTAGTGTCCGTGTCGCTTCGCTTCCCAATAGCGGCGGAATACTAGCTAGCAAAAGAAACTGCTTGAGGCTATTATAATATCTTTTAGACTCTTAATACTCAGCCCGTAGGCCACAAATATCAATTTCGCTGGTGAGATTTGTGTACATTGTAATGAGAGGTTTGCGGAGCTATCAACAGTTAGCTTTTAGTCTTTTACAAATTGCAAATGCCCAAAGAGACGTCGACCTTTAGTCAGTCCAGCAATAACGATGACATGTAACCAGCTTTGTTTTTTGTTTGGTGTCCAAAGAGACGACAGCCATTAGTGAGTCTGATAATAATGTCGATTTATTTACATATTTAGTACGATTAAAGCTTCAAGTTATGAAGCTCATGTTATGCAGATTTAATCGTCCCAAAGAAGCGCCATCCTTTAAACTAAGACGGTGAGCCTTTTGTGGTCTAGCCGGGTTTTGGTTCTGTCGTTGATACATATCTTGCTTCCTCTCGCATTCCCCAAAGAGGTGTTTGCCTTTAGTAAATGTAGCAATAACATTGACAAGTAGCCTTCGTGTTGCAGTCCCCAAGGAGGCGACATGGGGCGTGGTCCGCCTGAGCACCCGCAGCGCGGACTGCTCGGGTCGGTTCCTGGTGCACTGCATGCAGCTGGTGCCGCGCCGCAGCTGTCGCACGCACGAGACGCAGAAGATGGTCAACGTTACCGCGGAGGCGAGCGGCGTGCTGCCCTTTCAGTTGGTGGTGAGATACACATACACACTTGCTCACACGCTGGCATATCATAGATAATATAATAATATGGGACAACATCCACACGAAGGTGTTCAGATCCTAAACTAGGCAAAGCCTGTGCTATGGTAACCTGATCACTGATACACATACTTATAAATATAATAAACACCCCAACACAGGTCAAACAGACATGTTCATACACACAAATGTTGCAGGGTATTGTGCTAACAATGGTGTTTGTTGCTGACTCAGCAGGGTATTGTGCTAACAGTGGTGTTTGTTGCAGACTCAGCAGGGTATTGTGCTAACAATGGTGTTTGTTGCTGACTCAGCAGGGTATTGTGCTAACAATGGTGTTTGTTGCAGACTCAGCAGGGTATTGTGCTAACAATGGTGTTTGTTGCTGACTCAGCAGGGTATTGTGCTAACAATTCGCAGTGAATTAGAAATTGTGAAGAGAATTTAAATTCAACTATGTATCGGTGTCGTATCGTTGCTTCTATACTTGTCAGAGTTTAGAAGCAACGGTAGAAGTTCTAAACTTGTCTCCTACCTTTTTGTTTGCACTAGTGAGAAAAGGACGGATATAATTTTAGGAACTTTTAGTTTAGTCAGAGTGAGTGGCCGAATAGGGTGCTATCTGTGTGTTATATCTCTCCAAATCTTATTTAGAATTTATTCAAGAAAACTTATGCTAAAATTTTCTTACTTATTTCAGAGCGACGTAACCCTCGAGGTAGCGATAGCCAAGTACTGGGCGAACCTAGGAGATATGGAGGTGGATTATCGGATAGAGTTCTACGGGGTGAAGGCCGACTGCGGGCCGCGGCTGGTGTTCCCGGCGTACGAGGGACTGGCCCGGGTGCACCTCACCACGCTGAGGAGCCAGGAGCTGCAGCCCAGCGCTGTGCTCAAGTACTGCGAGCACACACACAGGTGAGTGAGAGGAGGGACTGGCCCGGGTGCACCTCACCACGCTGAGGAGCCAGGAGCCGCAGCCCAGCGCTGTGCTCAAGTACTGCGAGCACACACACAGGTGAGTGAAAGGAGGGACTAGCCCGGCTGCACCTCACCACGCTGAGGAGCCAGGAGCTGCAGCCCAGCGCTGTGCTCAAGTACTGCGAGCACACACACAGGTGAGTGAAAGGAGGGACTGGCCCGGGTGCACCTCACCACGCTGAGGAGCCAGGAGCCGCAGCCCAGCGCTGTGCTCAAGTACTGCGAGCACACACACAGGTGAGTGAAAGGAGGGACTGGCCCGGGTGCACCTCACCACGCTGAGGAGCCAGGAGCTGCAGCCCAGCGCTGTGCTCAAGTACTGCGAGCACACACACAGGTGAGTGAAAGGAGGGACTGGCCCGGGTGCACCTCACCACGCTGAGGAGCCAGGAGCTGCAGCCCAGCGCTGTGCTCAAGTACTGCGAGCACACACACAGGTGAGTGAAAGGAGGGACTGGCCCTGGTGCACCTCACCACGCTGAGGAGCCAGGAGCTGCAGCCCAGCGCTGTGCGCAAGTACTGCGAGCACACACACAGGTGAGTGAAAGGAGGGACTGGCCCGGGTGCACCTCACCACGCTGAGGAGCCAGGAGCTTCAGCCCAGCGCTGTGCTCAAGTACTGCGAGCACACACACAGGTGAGTGAAAGGAGGGACTGGCCCTGGTGCACCTCACCACGCTGAGGAGCCAGGAGCTGCAGCCCAGCACTGTGCTCAAGTACTGCGAGCACACACACAGGTGAGTGAGAGGAGGGACTGGCCCGGGTGCACCTCACCACGCTGAGGAGCCAGGAGCCGCAGCACAGCGCTGTGCTCAAGTACTGCGAGCACACACACAGGTGAGTGAGAGGAGGGACTGGCCCGGGTGCACCTCACCACGCTGAGGAGCCAGGAGCCGCAGCCCAGCGCTGTGCTCAAGTACTGCGAGCACACACACAGGTGAGTGAGAGGAGGGACTGGCCCGGGTGCAGTTGGAGCCCACAAGAACTTTGCTCTCCTTCACATCTTGGGACCTTTAAGTAGTGTAAGATGACCTGCAAGTGAGTGGAGCAAAGATTTATAGAAGACAACAGAACGGGGACAAAGATGGAGACGGGAAGCCTAGAATAGTGGCTTGCCGCCAGTATAACGTACGTTCAGCGGGTAGAGAGGATCAACTGATAGTGAGATCCTAGGATACATTATTCCTTCGTCTAAGACATATAGGCATAAGCCACATCCTTAAACAACATTTTAAGCATTGCTCGTATTACTTCCCCACTGCTCAACTGGATTGCTTAACTGCGTCTCAGCGTTCCTCATCTAACCAAATGCTATGTATCGTTACAAAAATAAAAATTTAATTTTAATAACGCGAATAGGATGTTTATCATAGTAATGGCGGCTTTACACTTTCGCCAGTACATGCCGAGTGCGTGAGTGTGCAGCCACCATAACAGTGTCCCTTACATATTGTTTAAGAAGATGTTTCCACGCGTATGTGATTGTTAGAAAAGTCCAACTACACTTTTCGTTCACATTCGGCGAACTTCATCAAATGAACGCAGTACGAGACGTGTCATCGTTGGAGACACGAACGACTCATTTCATCCCTGATGAAGTTCACCGAATGTGAACGAAACTATAGTTGGACCTTTCCAACAATCAGGTACAAGTGAAAACCTGTCTTCTTACACAATATAAATTAAACACGCGTTAGTTTTCTAAATGACTGGCTGGTTGGCGCAGTTGGTAGCAACCCTGCCTTCTGCGCCGCTGGTCCCGGGTTCGATTCCCGGACAGGTCAAACATTTGTATGCGTGAACATGTCTGTTTGACCTGTGTCTGGGTGTCTGTTATTGAGTATGTATTTATGTATATAAGTATGTATATCAGTCATCAGGTTACCATAGCACAGGTTTTGTCTAGTTTGGGACCTGAAGACCTTTGTGTGGATGTTATCCCATATTATTATTATTATTAATGATAGTAAACCCGTACTTGCAGGCCGGTGGAGTCGAAGCTGTCTCCGCTGACGGCGCGGGACGTGATCCCTCCGAGCAGACAGATCTACCAGCTCGTCAACACTTACAACTTCCACGTCGCTAAAGCTACAGAGGTATGTGATGAACGTCGTTTATTTCATGACTTTTGGCTTTTTTGTGTCCACTTTAATGTGATAAGTAGTAGTGTCCAGTGTGTACAAAATAAATGAGTTGTTTCATTCTTTTCTTTTTCTTTCTTTATAAAAAAAACAGCCTTATTTGCCAATTTTTGTATTTGTTCTGTTGTGTTGTATCTTTGTGGTGATAGTAAAGTAGTCTTGAATTTAATGTCATTTATTCTTACTTCTGTACCAATTTCGGTATCAAATATCAACCTACTTTGTTTGGGAATTCATTTTGAAGGATACCACTTTTTATAATCAGTGGAGCAACTTTTTTTTGGTTGTTGAGAGACGCGTATGCAACAACAACGTTAAATTAGTTCAGTTAGGACTTTAGTAAATTTGTAAATTGACTTCACTAGGTTTAGGTGACAATACAAAAATATGCAATTTCCAATAAGACTGGTCTGCAAAACTCAAATACATTGTTGAGAGAATAGACCCACTAAATGGAGATGGACTGGCCATATGTTATGAGATCCCAGAGGAAAATGGTGCAAGGCAGTCGCAGAACGGTACCCAAAGAATGGAAAGCGGACAGTTCAAGAGATGGGAAGATGAGCTGAAGTTAACTGTTGGACCAAACTGGAGGACAGTTTTTTTTAATCTCAATTCGTATTTTTTTAAACACAAAAGCAAAGGAAAAAAAACATTCACAGCTATAAAAACTAATCTAATAATAAACTCCCAGTAGAAGGGATAGTTCCAAGAATGCTGGCAGCATTGCCACGTTGAATGGCAATGCTAATTTTCTGTCCAAAATAAGAGCCAGCATTCTGGTCATATGTCGCTTCCACGAGACGTTTTGATATTTCTATGTATAATTTTAAAGCGCTCGGTCCCCATGTCCCCAAACTTTCTACTGCAAACGGCACAAATATGAAACCTTTGTCAAGATTTTCATAAATGCGTCGCTTTATAAATTTTGCTTTTATGGCGGCACCACCAGCTTGTACAAATGTTTCTGTGATATGGGACGGCGCCAGGGTATCTACACAAGTTGCATTCCAAACTAGAGGCCGTCCCAACTTCCAAGGAATGAGTGTCATTCCATCGGGCTTTTTACCGTCGTCACTCATTAAACCCATCGGTTCTTAAGTCGAAGGGACGGCGCACTTACAAAGGCCCTACGTATTATGTTATTCAGACTGGAGTGCCGCGACAGGCGACCGGCGCTTCTTTGGCAAGATAAGCCATGGAGGCCAAGTTCATCCACCATTTCGCTACAAAGACACCGACTACGGCCTTGGCAAGAAGCGCCTATTCGCAAAGAAATAGCCAAACGGAAAGTTATGTCGTCTAAAAGGTTGCCAATGTGTTTAGATGGTAACGCATGCAACCAAAGACCTGATTCCCAACGCAAAACCGCAATAAGGCGAGCACGCTCTGCAGATTTTTTATATATTTTTATCTCTGGACATTTTATTGAAATCTGAAGAAAAAGATTTCAGATTAGTAAGATGGTATATAAAGAATATCTAGTGTTTTCCTGCTTTGTCTTGATGTCAGCGTGAGAAATCGAAAAAATATTTTTGTTTTTATGGTGCGGTTCCTTCTCACCATTCTATTCTAAAAAAAGAATTAGCAAAATCGGTTCAGCCGCTCTCGCGATTTGCGCTCAGCGACACATTCAGCAATTCATTTGTATGTTATAGATAGATTGTTTGTTTGTTCTGTCGCAGGTGTCGCCGATGGTGTCGCTGCTGTGCGACATGTTGTACGAGTCAGAGTTCGAGGCGCAGATGTGGATGTTGTACAACAGCTGCAAGCAACTCATGTGTGTCGGGGACGCCTACCCCTCCAAGGTGACTCTTTTATTGTGCGAACTGCCAACTTGTACAACTCTATAGCAGGATGTACAACTTAAACCAGCCTTGTTATCCGCAAAAGTAAGCCATGAAAGAGATGAAAACAAAAGCAAGTAAACTTGGTTTCGTTTTTTGTCATCCCATTCAGTCATCTACCCGATTGATAACATTTCATTTTTTCAAAGTGATGGAAATTCGAAAACCATTTCGAGATAATGTAATGAAGAGTTGTTCCTACTAAAAATACCACATTTTTATATCCACTTTCTAGCGAGTTTTTACAAAAAAAACTCTTGAAAAAATTTCTTGTATTTATGTTAAGACCGTCAGATGGCACCAATAAAAAATATTTGTGTATCTGTCATCTGTGAACTGTACCAATACAAAAATACAGATAATTAATGACATCTTACGAGCTTTTGACGAAAACAACATTATGTTGAACTTCATATACTCGTATTCGAAAATCCCCAAAATCGTAGTTACATTTTAAATTTAAAAAAAAAACATATGAGTACGTTATTTTTCATTTGTCTTTCTATTATAAATAAAAAATGGAAGGTAAAAAAAAAATTAAAGTATTCTAGTATTAATTTGTTCATCTAGTGTTACGAGTACCAGTCCTACTTTATAACTTATCGCGAGTAGATCTTGGTCTCATATTCAGTTTCCGAGGAGACTTGCTTGTCATTAGAGCTTTAGTTGAGTTACTTTAATGATATATTTGGCACTCTTTCTGATGATCAAGTCTATTGAATTGTCTCAGAATTACTATTGGATTGTGCCAAAATTGTGGTTTCGATATATAATAGATCAGAGTTAAAAAATAATGTTTTTTTAAACTAACTGTGGCCTATTCTATGTCAAAACGGCCATTTTAGCACAATGCAATTGTAATTCTGAGGCATTCCTAATAACAGACTTGACCAGACTTCCTGATTTCTTCTTCAACGGTCGACACTGTTTCCTTTGGTTGTCATTCTCAGGACTTTAGATTTTCACTAGGAGATTATTTAAACGTAATCCTACTAATATTAAAATGCGAAAGTTTGTGAGAATGCGTGTGTGTATGTTTGTTGCTGTTGCACGCCGAAACCACTGAACCGATTTGGATGAAATTCGGCACGGAGATAGCTTAGACCGTGGATTGACACACAGGTTACTTTTTATCCTGTATTATCGCGCGTAACGCCGCAATGCGCAGCTAGTTTTTTCTTTATAGTAAAATGTTATTGTTTCCGCAGTATTCAGTGAAGCTGGAGAAGGGTGAGTACGTGTTGAGGCTGAACGTGCGGCACGAGAACAAGTCCCTGCTGGAGAAGTTGCAGGAGCTGCCCGTGGTCATACAGCAGCGGTTGGCGCAACCCATCACTCTGGACGCGTACTGCTCGCAACCTGCCGTGAGTTGCTCTTACAATATTTTATTTTATCCTACACAGCTAGGCATTTGACCAAAAGTTCGCACGACCACGGAAGTCATCGATACTGTAGCCCTAGATGAAGCATGCCTAGTCTGGAATACACTGGCTCTTAAAGGAGGCTGCCGGAACACACCGTTAGGTTAGGCTAGCCAGGCGAGTGATAGTAATCGTCCTACCTATACGCTATGGTTTCCTCACAATGTTTTTCTTCACTGGTAGCTCAGGCTTTTTTTGCATGTTTCATGGGATCGAACCTCGTACTTTTTGCACGGGAATCGACCCCACTAACCAGTCGACTTATTTACCATGAATATTCAGCAAGTAACGCGGCCTCGTAGTTTTAGCGCGTAGAATTCACTTGGAACGGTATTCGCTAAGCCAAGGTCAAGTCTCTCAATTCGTGTCGCGGCACTTAACGCGCTCGTTTACATCATCAGAAAATTGACGACATTAAGTCATGGTACGTGACATTTTGACTTCAATGTTATTGTGTATTGTCCAGGCTATAACGGGCGGCAAGAAGTTCAGTTCGGCGACACTCGCCAGCGGAAATATTTTACCTATTTACTTCACGGCGGTGCCTTCCGACAAGTAAGTAGTAATTTTAACAACAAAATAAAATTTAAACGATATCTGACGTGTGTGCATTTGAAATTATTAAATGACACAAGTGACAGTTGCTTTGAGGCTTCGTTTTGTGTTTAAATAGTCTTCGAATTTTTATTTTAGTTTTGTCTCTTGGAAGGTGGATAAAAACGATTTTATCTACTGTCTATACTATTTGCAACGGCGTCTGCAGAACAAAAATACTTTTTCTCCACCCAGAATAAGCCGGTCGAATCTATCAGGCGCGTCTCTGACTGGCAGTCTGACGGTGGCCAAAGATGAGTTGGGTCGGAAGGTGGACTCGATCCCCATACTGTACACGAGCGCAGAGGGGACGCGGCGCGCGACCACGCCGCGGGAGAAGGGCAAACCTAACGAGGAGTACGTGGACGCTTTGAAGGACTTCGGCACCACGTGGCTCGCTAAATTAGGTAAGAAAACAAAGTAAAAGAGTGAAGGAGTGAATTTTTTGAACGAGTGTATGTATTGAACGAGTAAACGCTTTAAACGATTGAATGATTTGAACGAGTGAATGAAATGAACGAGTGGATGTATTGAACGAGTGAATGTATTGAACGAGTGAATGTATTGAACGAGTGTGTGTATTGAACGAGTGAATGTATTAATCGAGTGAATGTATTGAACGACTGAATGATTTTAACGTGTGAATGATTTGGTGAGTGAAAAGTTTGAACAAGAAAAGAGTTGCGAAGAGAGAACAGGAATAAATGTATTCCATTACGTGATGTCAGCTTAGCATGTCTTCCTTTTCCATTCTACTTGGCCGATCATTATCTCTTCATTAATTAATTGCCTATAACAAAACAACACAGATAGCTGACAGAACACGTATGTGTACACGGCACAAACAGTACTCGTAGGAGCAGTCATTGTCGCGTCACACGCAGCTCGCTCGACATAACCGGTTAGGCTATTACTTACAGCTTAGGCACACTTCTGCACACCTTATTATTATGAGTTTTTGAATGCGGCGGCGCGGCGATCTCGACACTGATATTTTGATTGTTGTGTTTTTGCGTCAGGGATATATTCGTAATTTATCACATTTGTTTTACTTTGTTTTGGTGGATGGAAGATGTAATGTTAAAAAAATGTTAAACTTTTTTTTCCCACGTTGTCTTAGGTCGCCACCTGCTGGCGCTACCACTTGCCATCATTCTCGATGACCTTCTTCACATGACTATCAAATAATTTCAGTATAAATATCAAATTGAAAGTGGCAAGCTTCCCCCCTGTCCATGTTCTGTACGTGAATATGTGTTTCCCCCCCAGAGGGTGAGAAGTTGGAGCAGGTGTACGAGGAGCTGGTGGAGAAGTTCCCCGCGTACGTGGGGGCGCACGTCGCCTACCTGCAGGGGGTCGACTCGCACACGGACGCCAAGAAGTTAGTACTGTTGCCGATAAGGCAGACGTTAAACATTCCACTATTGATGATTGGAGTCAGGGCGTTAGTTTGCGGAAATTAATCTATAATATGATGGTATATAAAGAATGTTTATTGTTTTCCTGCTTTGTTTTGATGTCAACGTGAGAAATTGAGAAATATTTTTGTTTGTATCACTGATATAAAAAAAAAACGGGGCAAAACACTAGATACTCTTTATACAGGATAATCAGTGTACTAAGCCGAAAGGAGGTCACTGTACCCATCCTTAAGGAACAACAGTCACTATGGGACCAACTCTGCATTCCAGAACAAACAATCAGGTGCTTCATACATTTTATCGACGGCCGATCAAATGTTTGTATAGAAGAACTGTTTTTTTTTTCTCGAATTCAGAGTTGGTCCCATAGTGATAGTTGTTCCTTAGGATGGGTATACTAACTCGCTTTCCTCTTAGTACCCCCTGAACCGATGAACCTGTATAAGGAATGTTTTGCTAGAGCGTTCACACACTTTGTTTTGATGTCAGCGGGAGAAATTGTTTATTTTTTTCTTTCGTTTTTATCATTTTCATAATAACAAAGCGGGACACTAGATGTTCTATATATAACATGTTATTATTCGATCCTACTGTTATTGTATTTATTTATTTGTAATTTTGTATCCTCGTACAGATTGTAATAGGTGTTTGTTTGTTCCTCTTCTCGACGGCAACTGATATGTCGGGAGGGCTCCTCTCCCATACGACCAACGTTTTACTTTTTACTGTTCTTTGCTCGATATTAATAGGTATGAACAGGTAGGGCGGGTCACACGTTTGTGTACATGGACATGTCTGTTTGACCTGTGTCTCTGTGTTTATTATATATAAACTAGCTGACCCGGCCACGCGTTGCTGTGGCTAAAGTTTTTAGTAGATTTACCATAGCAGCGCCATCTATTGATTACTTACTCAACCCAGTACCATTTATTATACCAAATAACTACTTTATTTGTACCAAAAAACTACTGCTAGTAGTTTTTTGGTACAAATAAATTCTTTCTTTCTTTCTTTTTTTTCCAGTCGAAAGGTATCGACATCTGTTAGAATCATTTGGAGTTAACAGATAATTGTGACTGTCAAATAATAACAGACAAATAATTAGCAATAAATTAAAATTGCGACTATAATTTGAGATTTAAACTATCCTATCTCTCAAGTTAGATCGAACTGCACATGGTGTGCGAATTTTATTATAATCGGTTAAGTGGTTTAGGAGTTCATTGAGGACAAACATTGTGACACGAGATTTATATATATTAAGATATACATATATATATATATATATATGAGTATGTATTTATGTATATCAGTCATCAGGTTACCATAGCACAGGCTTTGCCTAGTTTGGGACCTGAACACCTTTGTGTGGGTATAAAAAAAAGAAAAGGAAAGAGTGAAAACTTTGTGCATAACTGTTATAAACTAAACTAAGGTTTTGTTTATTTTGATGTCTCGCACTAAACACTAAAACAACAATATAAGATGAACGATTGTTTGTAGATTACCTCGCGCAAACGTGGAGCCGGACGTGACGACAGCGTGGTGCGAACAACTGGTCGCCACCGCGGAGAAGGTGACGATAATACAGATATTCGGTTTATATTATTATTATTTTTATTTTCAATTGACAAATTTCAAATTTTCGACCTCCACTTTATATATATATATATATATATATATATATATATATATATATATATATATAACGCAGTACCTTGAAATCCGTAATAATTTTTTTCATATATTGACAGAAGAGGTCGTACATTTATTTAAAATACTACTATATATATACATAAAGTGAAGGTAATTAATAAATATATATATATAAAAATATGTTTTGTTTTCTGTTATATTCTGTGTACTACAGTGGTACAATATTTGTACCATTATTATTTTTTACTTTTTCTATTGGAACACCACCGACGTTACTGTTTGCACTTAGTACGACCAATGCAAAGATCGCTTGGAAGAAATCGCTTTAGGCGATAAGGCCGCCCAATGTTTTGCTTACAATATATTTTGTTGTTTTTTTTTTTATTTTGGCGTGCAATAAAGATATATTGTATTGTATAAGTGAGTTTAAAGTTTAATGATTGTTGCAGGTGATAAACGCGATAGACCAGGACAAGTTGCTCGCGTATCTTGGCATGAAGAACGACACGAGAAGTGACGCCAATAAGATCAAACAGTAAGTTTTAACTTCAAGTTGCTTACGAAATTATGTACTGATAATGAGTTGTTTCAAAAATGTATGTATGTAGCTCCGGCCAGAACCGTGTACATGTTACCATAAATACGTTAAGGACGATTAATCTTTCATATGTCAACCAAATTTAAAATAACGTAACTTATCACAGTGTACAAAATTAATTTGGAATCAAAATTATTTTTAATTTTATTTAAGCAAAAAGGTAATCTACGCGTTTTTATTGTGCCTTTTTTGACGTTTGTGACGAGCGGTACAATTTATAGACCAATGTGACCATTGGAGTCAACCTAGGATACATAAAAATCTTCCAGAGATGCCATAATTCCACTACGATTCTAGAATTTAGATATTTTTGTACACAATGAATGACTGACTAATGTATCTTTCATTAATACACAGTATTAACCACATTTTTAGGCATTTTTTGATAGACGTACACCGTCCTGGCCGAAAATGAAACAAGTCCTTTGTGAACGTCTCATAAACACGCATAAGCCTCGGGTGAAAGAGGAATCATCTTCGGTCATCAGAAAATCTTGCTCTCAAGTGTCAACACACTGTAAAACTTTTTTTCAAAAACTCTTTCGCTTTTTTATCAAAGAACATAACTGGTGTTCTAGAACGCATTTCCTGTAGAACATAAAAAAAGCTTCATCATTCGCTATTTTTAACTATTTGTCTATAGATCGTCTGTTTTCTGCTGTCTGTGTTCATTTCTTTTTTGCTTTGGTATGTAACAATATGTTTTGAGTGCTAAAGTATTTTACCTTGACAAAATGTATATACAGTAGTTATTTGGCGATGTTGTGGAATATAAGCACAATCAATGTCTATGACTCAGTTGAAACCTGAGATGTCCTGGAATCCACACAAATGGACTGGCGATACTTCCAGGACTGCGATATCTGTATGATGCCGCAGCATCTAACTTGGACCGTCCAAGTCGTCAATATGCGATGCTTTGTCGAGGAGTGAGGCATTATTTCTACTCAATCATATTGGAAAATATGTTGCTGGAGTGGAGCGGACATCTCTCACCTGCGAGAGAATATGCAACAGATCGTGGACGACCTAGCTGATTCTACTCAATTTGGGCTACCAATGAACACGAATAAAAAGTACTGTTGGACACGATAGCTTTTCGTTTTAGTTAGCTGTAACGGAAGTGGGCCGGTCGGACTGCCTCACTACCAATAGCATGCACGAGCTCTCGAGTTCACACCGCGAACAGGTAAATTGAGAGTAGGAAGTTCTGCGACGGTGGAGCATCAGATACAGCAGCAGAATGCCCCCTCCCTAATAGGCAAAGGGGCAGATGACTATTCCAGGATAGGGCTGAGAGATATTTCGAGCATAAAAGAGGATGCCCAGCAGCGGAGGAGAGTGAGCATCTGATTATCCTGATCCGCTGCTGGTCTCCCTATATCGAACTAAATTGTCAAACATCAGATGATGTTGGTGATGGTACTGACCTGAGTTGTTTCATTATTTCCCAGGGAGCAGGAGAAGCAGCGTGGCTATCTAATAGACGCGCTGTGCCGGCGCGGGACGGCGTTGTGTCGGCTCAGAGCGCTCGCACCGAGCGCGGGTGCCAAGGAGAAGCTCTCCATCGCCTTACAGCAAAATGTCAACGAGCTGCTCAAGTACACCGACCTCGCTGACTCTAAGGTACTGTACTGGTACTCCGGAGAACGCATCGGTGACATTCTAGCGCGTGCATTTGCGCCGCCTACGACAGGACATTGTCAGTTAATATACGACATTGTTGTCTTCTCAGGGTTTTTATCGAACGGGTGATGCAAGCTCCAATTCTTCTTTCTTTCTTTCCTACGCTCATGACAGAGCGGTCGTGATCGTCCCATTGTATTGTAAGTAGTGCCGGATATGTACGATGCACCTCACGATGTTTCGCCATTTTTCACTACTGGAAGTCATCCTGCTACATTCGTTTAAGGGACCACCACATTATTTAGTCATGTAAGTGACTTTCCGATCGATCTAGTGCCTTCCACTTTTCCCTAGACAATAGGCGTTCTATGGACTGATTATCGCGCCTGAAAACGTGCCCAAAACGCGAGGACTACCGAAATTAAATGCTGTTTAATTCCGAGTTCTAATATCCAGCCATTCGTACGAGATTCAGCCCACGACGCCCTAAACATTCTTCTCCAGCACAACATTTCTAAAGAGTTTACATTTTTCTTATCTACTTCAAGCAGTATTCACTGTCCACGGTTCTCTAGCATAAAGAAATATCGGCAAAATTAAAAGTATTTTTTTTCATCCTATCCATAGCAGTTCTTGTACTAGTCATACGTCGCTTTGTCTCATCTATATAACCACGATTGTTTGACATTAAAGTTCCAAGACAAACGTAAGATTGAACCACGTCATATTTCGCGATCTAAGACAGTTGACGCAGTCGAAAATCATCATCTTGGTCTTGAATGGATTGATCTTCAATCCGAATTCAGAAGCAGTTCCTCCATATGTGCACATAACATTGAGGAACTGGGAATTGCTCATCAACATAGCGCATATTTGCAAATTTTGCAGCCACCAATTGTTACACCGTCAGTCCTATCCCTCCAAAGTGATGCGCATAATTAACTCGGTGTATGTTTTGAATAACAACAGTGATATAATTCATCCTTGGCGCACTCCAGACTCCGCTCGAATGGATTTCTTGTTAAGACGTCTTCAGTGTGCACTGATGTTGAATCTTTCTCGTACAAACATCTGAGAAGATACAAGGTGCTTTGGAGAACCTATTACCAATAAGGTTTTTCTCAATACAGGCTATTTCATGGAATCAAACGCTTTAGTGAAATCAACAAAGCATATTTTGATTTGTGGAACTTACGCGCGCGTTTCGTTAGGTTAGGCTTTTCCTTTCATAAACCCGGCTTTTTCTGGAGCAATCTCTTTGGAAAAGTTATGTGTTACAAAATTTTGCTTGTGTGTAAAAAGTGGAGCAAGAAGGCAATAATTATTGTTTAAGAAGTCGCGCTTTCACTTGTACCTGATTGCTGGAAAAGTCCAACTATAGTTTCGTTCACATTCGGTGAACTTCATCAGGGATTAAAGTAGCCGTTAGTGTCTTCAACGATGACACGTCTCGCATTGAGTGCGAACACACACAGTCTTAAACAATATGAATCAAACACGCGTTAGTTTTCTAAATAACATAAGGCGATAATTGTTACTCTTTTGCTGAAGACTTTTTATGAAAAGAGTGAATACGATGTCTCCCCTGACTCAGATGGCCATAAAGATGTGGTCGCCACATTTCCTTTTTATTTATTTTATTCTAACCTCCCTTTTAACCATCAGGACTACATAGGGTTAAGGAGGGTATGGATACTCCCATTAGGATTAGGGTTAATTACTCCCGACCTACATAGAAAGTAGTAATTCGGCGAGACGCCACTGGTATAGGTTAGAACTTTCAACCATTGTGCGAATATAGTACAGCAGTTATTAAAGGTCGAAAAACTTGGGCACGACTCTCCCCTAAGATGTACGAGCCACAATGCACCACACTGACCGAATGCAGTTTGATTACTTAATGTAAAAAATAATACATTGATAATAAAAAAATCCGTGTGTCACTCGGGGACTACCGCGGTAAACCTATTGCATACGCATACGTCTTGTCGCACGCACACTAACAACGTGCCGAAGTCTGCCGAACTGAAACGACGTAAGACGAGTGTTAGATTTATTTTCGTTCCGGAATTTCTTGATTCGGTCGCCGCGCTCAATACCCGCAATAAATGCTATGCAATAGCTTAGAAAATGAACAAATAATAATCGTTTCACACTCATAGCTCCCCACTAGGATTTCTCCTGTGTGTTCATAAACACACACAAAGACACCCAGAGCCGAAGACTCAAAATGTTAAAACTCATCATTCGAACACCTGCTCCGATCGGGAATTGAAGCCGGGACCGTCGGATTTCGAAGCAAGCATACCTACTAGCCATTAGACCACGGCGGCCTAATTAACCTATTTCATGTTTACAGGCAATCCATTACGGCATATGGCACTGCTTCACCTTCCAACAGTGGGGTCGGGCCATCAAGCTGCTCCTCAAACTTTTAGAGGAGAGGCCTTCCCGCGAGGTCGAGGAGAGGCTCGCAGAGGCCTACACGCAGTTAAAGTGGGGCCACCTCGCTGACTACACGCTCAAGTCCATACCTGTGAAGTACCCGGCCTCTTACAGACCGTTCTAGACTAAAATGATGCGTTTATTTTTAGTGATGGCTTCACTTGTGTACATGAAAGCGAATTTGAAAACGATTAAAAAGGGAATCTTGTGGCTTCGCCCAATCGAACTATCGGCGATTCGTTCTAACTGTGTTATATACTGTATTGATATTGGTATAGACCGCTAAAATCAATATTAATGTAGGTCTCAGTGCTACTACTAGAAGAAGCAAATTTGAAAATAATCCAAAAATTTCGTTTCGTTATTCTGCCTTTTTGAACTATTGGCTTACCTCTATTTAGAATCAAAATAAAATAAAATTACAAAAAAAATAAATTCTTATTTCTCTCTCCATTTATCTGTCTAACTAATAAGACGTTATCAAATTTTTAATAAGGCGAGTCGAAGTGGATATTTTTGGTCTGCTTTCAAATTTGATTTTTATTCATGAATATAGATTATAGATTAGGGGTATACCAAGCTAATAGTGGGTCGTTATACCAGCCCTTATTAACAATTGTTCTAAAGAAGTTGTAAAAAAAAAACATTCTTGCATTATCTCAATTTTGATATTCTCGAAGTCCGGGCTGGTCCCATAGTAAAAGTTTTTATTGACAGGTACAATGACCCCCTTTCGGCTCAGTATACCCCTAAACCATAACCCTGTATAAGATGCAAGCTTCGCTTCGCGGCTCTGATGGAACACCAATCAACTTATGTAAAGAACAATATTTTAGTAAGTAATCAATAATGTTGTAAATTAGGGAAATTAATTAATTAATTAATTAATCGCACAATATTAATATTATTTAATTTTTATTTTTGTTCTAATTTTTATTTTACAAACGGTTTTGAATATTAATTCCAAGGCCGTTGCAATAAATTTGTCTTGTCCGCAGAATACTGCCGCACTGACGATTTCATAATAATAATATCGATTTTTATATTGACCTGATTTTTTTTAAATTCATTTGGCATTATCTACGCATGCGGTAAATTTTTGATCGTCCCACGGAAACATTACTAATTATTGAGATCAAAAGCCGATTTATCCGATCCAGGATGTAACCTAACATGATTTAAAATGTTGTTGAACCGTGTGAGCGCTAAGAAGGAAATAAATATTTATACACAGACTTTCGCGTTCGAAACTAGTTGTGAACAGGTGGTCAGATCTGTTAATTGAATTGTCTCAGAATTACGATTGGATTGTGCCAAAAAAGCCGTTTTGACATAGAATAGGCCACAGTTAGTATGCAACAAAACATAATTTTTCACGCTAACTCTGATCTATTCTATGTCGAAACTGCCAATATTCTGTGTCAATTCATATAACAGACTTGACCACCTGTATAATGTTTTATGCGTCAGCAATAAACTGATTTTTGTCGAGAGATATTTATTATGTAATCGACCAAACGCACATCCTACTATTTTACAGTGACACAGAATAACAAATGTCAGAAATCCTCATCTCCATTCTACAATCGGACAAGTAGAGATACTGTAAGACGCCACCGGTACATGGTAGAGGTTCCACGGACACGGCACTAAACTTGGCCTCTACATTTATTGTGCGAACTGCCAGGTTGTGGAATTCGCTGCCAAGTTCTGTATTTCCCGATAGCTATAATCTCGGTCTCGCGAGTGAATCGGTTTCTTCTAGGCAAGCGCGCTACATCCTAGACCGCATCGTTACTTTACATCAGGTGAGTTGCGGTCAAGCGCAAACCTATCGACTATAAACAAAACAAACGGCCAATTTTTTTTTTTTAATATACAACAACAATACAATAATAATATACAGCCTTTTCAGTCATTATTTAATAGATAGTGAAAGCCATAGTGTGTAAAGTAACGTTTTATACTTCAGTTATAATAAAGGATGTTCACATGAACGATGGACAGACTTTCATTCATTCGTTCACTCGCTCATTCACATTCAATTAGTTCACTAGTTTTTTTCAATTTGGGTGATTTTAACCTTTTGTACATTAGATATACAGGATTTTCAGTTGAACAATTGACAAAATTTCATTCATTCATTCACTCAATCATTCACATTCATTTAGTTCACTAGTTTTTTTTCCAAGTATGGGGTGATTTTGCTCAATCACAAGAAATATCAGAAATAAATTAAAATTTTCTCGCCTCCTAGGTTGGTCAAAAGTAAAAACAGTTCGCGCTGACTATGTAATTGACTCCTTTAATAATAACCCGTCGTTTATCCGAACACCCGGTATAAACTAAATTAAACATATTTGAATTAATAATAACATTTAATTTTGATTTATAAATAAAATAATATAGCGAAAAATGATATTATAAATGAGTATCGGCAAGCGGAAATATAGAAATGATGAATGGCCAGCCGTTGGCTAGTTTAAAATAAACCTTTAAAATATACCAGAAGTTGTGAGAAACGAGTACATTGACCTTTCACTACTTTCACTATTGGATCGAGTTAAACATGAAAGATGTGTAAACTACAACAGTAAAGCTTGGTTTCGCTTTGACAGTTCACCGCTTCAACGCTGTCAAAATTAAAATAAGTTTGCTTGCTCTTGTTTACACCTGATTTATGCCTAACTACGAAACAAGTAGAAAACGCCTTTATCAGCTAAAATTAAACTAATATCGTCTTGACAGTTCGCCGCTTCAACGCTGTCAAAATTAAAATAAGTTTGCTTGCTCTTGTTTACACCTGATTCATGCCTAACTATGAAACAAGTAGAAAACGCCTTTATCAGCTAAAATTAAACTAATATCGTCTTGACAGTTCGCCGCTTCAACGCTGTCAAAATTAAAATAAGTTTGCTTGCTCTTGTTTACACCTGATTTATGCCTAACTACGAAACAAGTAGAAAACGCCTTTATCAGCTAAAATTAAACTAATATCGTCTTGACAGTTCGCCGCTTCAACGCTGTCAAAATTAAAATAAGTTTGCTTGCTCTTGTTTACACCTGATTCATGCCTAACTATGAAACAAGTAGAAAACGCCTTTATCACCTAAAATTAAACCAATATCGTCTTGGCAGTTCGCCGCTTCAAAGTTGTCAAAATTATATCAAGTTTGCTTGCTCTTGTTTACACATGTTTCGACAATAGCCGATTAAGGTTGTTGAAGGGTTGGTTCGATTGGTTGCCGCGTCTCAACCTACCCTGTACCAATGAAACGCTAACGATAGCGTCCAATGACGTAAACGATATGTAAATGTATGTGGAGCGATAACTGTCGTTCTTCGACAGATAACATAATACCTTGTGTCAATGACCTTTTTTCTACGGCTCCTGGTATATACGACAACTTTAGTCAGATGTATGTATACAACACAGGGTGCTTTTGTTCAGTTGTATTTTGTGTTCAAATGTTTTTATGTAACTAAGTCGGAATGTTGAATTAATTTTAAAGTTGAAAAATTAAGCGAGAATTAAATTAGTTATAATATTTTTCTTTATTTTTATGTTGATTTACTTATCTTTAACTTTGAACCAGAAACACACAAATTTAATTAATTAAAGTAATTTCATTAATTTTAAAATTATTTTTTCTAGTTCAAAATCAGGGTTTACCAGGGTCCCCAGGGACCCTTTAAATATACGAAGAATTGTACATTTTAAAATGAATTGTCAGATTTATTGTTATTTTGCTTATACTTTTACAATCTTGACCTCATATTGTAAGATAAATAATGAAATGAATTCTAGAAATATAAGTTTTTTTTTATCCTACCCTCATTTTTTTTACTTAAATGCCTTTTTTGGCGATATTGTGGTGTTAGATGCGACAGTCATAGCAATAATGTTTGTTATATAGGTTAGTTAATACGCGAGTACTAGCTAAATAAATATATTCGTTTTTTTAAAACTAGTTCGTAAAAGGAAATTGTTTGGAAAATCGTTCCAGACGGATGCACAGAGCTAACGGTCTCCATGCGAATTGGGGCAAATAAATATTTTTTGAAAAATACTCAATAAGTAACGATCTTATTATTAATGACCATTTTTAAAGTGTAGTAACTAATCCCCCATCCAATGCAAAGGCCACTTCGGTCACTCACTCTGACAAAACTAAAAGTTCCTTAAATTATATCCATCCTTTTCTCACTTGTGGAAACATAAAGAGAGGAGACGATTTTAGAACTGTCAAATTAGGTTGGTTTAGTAAGTTTGGCCTGACCGAATCAAGGTCAATGTCAAATTCAAATATACATATACATTTCAAACAGATATCATAAAACATTGGCAGTACATTGGGCGGTCTTATCGTTTGAAGCGATGTCCTATACATGTGCCATTTTTTTCAATAGTAGGTTTAACGCAATTTCTTCGTCCGCAAGGGCTAAGAATTTTACCTTGAAAATGCGTCTCATGGATATTTTCATTCCTGTATCAACCCATTCGAGCCTTTTTTCGCAATGAAATGTAGCCTATGCCCTTTCCCAAGGTCTAGTTTATTCTTGTGTCAAATTTCATTAATATCGGTTCAGTGGTTCAGCGTAGCACACAGCACACGTACGGAGTTACATTTGCATTTACAATATTGAACACTGACGAAAATCACAAGCTTGAACAATTGACTTCAAATTTTTTGATCGTTTGACCCATTTTTTATATTACTCAGAATGTAATATTTAAGTTTTTAGATATACCTATTTGAAAACCTAATGAAAGTTCCGAATAATGACATTCTCGTCAAAGGCTCGTTGAAAAAATGATGTCATTAACTATCTGTGTTTTCGTTGTGTCTATGTGAGTGGTGTCAATGGATTCGTCTTCACCTGCAGATGGTCATAGGATATACTAGCTGCATCCCGCGATTTCACGTTGTTAAGATACATGGGTCTAAAGTTCTTGTAGTCGGGTTATTTGAAGTCACTTTTAACCACTTGTTTGGAGTTTGGAATGTATGGAGTTAGAACTTAAAAAAATATCAAATATTGCAAAGTATTGTTATTTTTTTGGCATGAGTCAAATATATTCGTAGTTTTATAAATGAAGTGAGCGATACAGTAATAGCGAAATGAGCAATATTAACGCTTTTGCGTCTAGTTTTAAATGTACTATGCCTTTAGTATTTTATCAAAATTGATAAAGCACTTTCGTTATACACGAATGAAATTTCAAAATTAAATATTTTTTAGGTTACCTATATAATTGGAGTTTTGGTAAAGATCCCAATTTTTTTGAAAAAATATAATAAGAGCCCATGTTACCCGGGGATAGTGGAGTATATATATATTTTTTTATAATATTTATTTACGACGAAAATATCCCGAAAAATTAAAAACGGAAAATTGTTGCTGTCTTTTATCCGATTGTCTTATTATGTGAACAATTTAATTTGTAAAATTTCGAAATATAAGTAAAATATTTATTTTTATTCCGCTTTTCTCTCGTGGACCCATTATTTAGTTACACTGTGGGTCCACGAGGAAGAGTCATTTCTCGTAAACCCACTGATTGAAAATCTACTAATTTGTCCTACGAGTAAGTTATTTTGGTCAAAGAAAAATTACTCTCCCTTGTGGACCCACCAGTGGGACAAAATAGTGGGTTTACGAGAGTACAGCGTTTTGATAAAAAATTAACTTTTGTTCGGCGCATTTATCTTAAATGTAAGTTGAATGCTCCTCATATGATAATAATAACGTTTTTCAATGAACTTGTTGATGGTAAGAAAAATTAAAATATTGTTTAAACCAGTATATTGTTTTTATTCAATAAAACATCACGAAATATTTGGACATGCCTGAGTAGATCGGGTTCGTATCGATAGGACATATAAGCAGAACGCCTTAATAGCAGAACGTCCTAAAAGCAAAATGACATAGAAGCAAATCGGCCTAATATCAAAATGACACCTAAGCTGACCGGCCTACTCGTAGTACAATTCAATACAAATTATATATAAACAAATATAAATTCATGAACTTAAATTTTAATACCAGGTTTTTCCATAATAGGTACAAATTTATGTTGCCTATTTGCAATCAATAATCATGGAATATAATTATTTTTAAATGAGTCACTTTTTTCAAAAAATCAAATGCAGTTTTTTTTTGTAGCTTTTGCATTTCATTTTCTAATTTTGATTCGATAATGAAAAAAATATGAAAAATGACGTTTAGCACGGATGGCAATTTATGGTTAACAGTGTGACGTCATTTTAAATCCAACATGGCGGAGCAGGCAACAATAAAAAGGCGGCCATTCTATTTATCTGTTTGTTCCGGCTTATCTCTGAAACGGCGGGACCGAGTCAGACGGGACTTCGACTCTCAGGTAGCTGATGTTACAGCGTAATGATGTTTTAACTTAATAACTTAACATGTAGGTAGGTACATTTTCTTGTGTACATGACTGTCCATGTCGTTTTGATATTAGGTCGTATTGCTAATAGGTCATGTTGCTAGTAGGACGTTATGCTAATATGCCGTTTTGCTTTTCACAGACGATCTGCTAATAGGGCGTTCTGCTTAAATGTCCTTTCGATACGAACTCAGTAGATCTTGGTAGGCTGACGACATAGTAAACGTAGTTAATGTACTGACCAGTCCAGTCAACTCGTTATTTGAATTGTCTCAGGATTACAACTGCATTATGCCAAAATGACCATGTCGACATAGAATAGGCCACAGTTATTAGTATTAAATAAAACCTATTTTTTAATACTTACTCTGATTTATTCTATGTCAAAACGGCCATTTTGGTATAATGCAATTGTAATTCTGAGACAATTCCAATTCCAACTGACCACGTGGATTATACAAGTACGATGGTGTGCGTTCCGTACCTACGCTCTAGGTGCAACTTTTCACTCACTGTATGCAACTGACGCGTTCCGAGCGTTCGTTAGGTGCAACTATATAGCGATCAAAATAGCTCGGTAAATAACACTGACGTTTATCTGACAGTTGACAATACATGGCTAAAGCAATAAAGGGTATTTTCCCGTGAAGTGTGAGGTTGAGTTGCTGTAAGTGTAAATATTCTACTAACGCGTTCCGTACCTACGGGCAGGGTAAAAACAACATAACAACTACACCCTGAGGCACGGAACACGTCCCTGGACTTCTGATTGTCAAAGTGACAATGAATACATTTAATTTCCGCATTCCACATGTCGCTGCTTGCAGCGTCTGCGTACAGTGTGAGTACATGGAAGTAATATAAGTGATGGGAGATGTCAATGTTTAGTTCCCAACACTCACACCAGGCGCTTCAAATCGACATAAAAACAACTGTCATTTCCTACTGAATACTTAGTCCATATAGTACATGTCAGTGAGTAAAGGTCACAAGTAACCAGTAGATGGAATTGGCAGCTTTAAGTTCGACATGACGTGCTAAGGGGGAGGCCTATGTTCAGCAGTGAACGTCTTCTGGCTGAAGATGATGGTTAGGAAACAGTGTAGGTATCTAACAGAAGTTAGGCGCAAAAGGTAAATGTATTGAAGCATTACCTTACCTTAGGTATATTGGTATTAAATTATTCAAATATGTCTCGATTGATAAGTTAACATATCAATTATTAACCAATTGTGAAATAATGTTTTTATCTCAAGTTTGGGCTTAATTGACCTGCGAGCGAAGCGTAACTGCTTCCGCAATTTTGTACTTAATTTCGTACTCGTAGTTTCCATCCAATCTTGACGAAACTTGGTGTATGGGATCTACGAATTTTTTAGACGTCGGTCGGGGAATTTTCGATTTATGGTTGACAGTTGCTGGCCGATTTCAATGTTATTTAGTACAAACATTTTTAGAAAGACATTTATTTAAAACTGAATATTACAAAAAAATCGGTCAAGTTATTGTCGCTCATAGTGTCGCTCATTTGGTCCTACGACGGCCTTTCTATGTAAACTGCCCGAATTGTGCGCACGAAGAATTCACACTGTGTTTACAATATTAAATAGTCTTTAGACATCATTGAGAAAGCGGCGCGTCACTTGAAGTCATTTGTGAACTACAGGGCAGGATTCACTATTAGACAGATTGGGACTAGGGGCCCCACATTGGCAAAGGGGCCCCGTGCGCGCACAAAATGTAAATGAAAATGTTTCATATTGTGAAATTGAATTGGAGAATTTGTATCCTTAATAATTGTAATGGGCAGGTATGCTTATATTATTATTTCTTTTACAGGGTTATGGGTTATGTATATAATAAGCCAAAAGGGGTTCACTGTACTCATCCTAAGGAACATATTTTAATATGGGGCCTACTCCAAACTCCAATAACTACCTCTAGTTGTAATGTCTGTCCCCAAGCAACTGTTTGTACATACCTACTGTAATTGAGGAGATGCTTTAATGAGTTTTCGCTCGGATTCGAAAACTTTGCAACACGAATTACGCAAAACTTATTAGAAGATATTAAATTATTACTTTGACAATCGATTCTAGATCTAAACTGAAATAATAATCACTATTTAATATTTTAGATTACTTAACAAGCTTCGCGAAATTCGTGTTGCAAAGTTTTCGAGCGGAAACTCATTGTGTATCTAGCCTCACGGGTACCTAGCCTCACATTGAATCGAGTGGTTAAACAAAATACGAGTAACTTAAATTAGTTTCATTGAGTAGGTTTTCTGGATACGAGTAAGCTAATTATCTCAAACGGCTTAAAAAGGGGCCTTTGCCTAATGTGCAGCCCCAGAATTTGCCAAATTGAAAAGGGGCCTGAAGAATTTGCCTAGGGGCCCTGGCATGGTCAATCTGGCCCTGGCGAGCGTTCTATATCTACCTCTGCAATATCTTATAAAATATTCAGTAACGTCTGCAGATTGAGAAATGTCAACGATGTAAGACTGACGGAGGCAGATTAGATTATCGCCATTTTGAGTCTCGGAAAAAGCTTCGGAAAGAACGAATTATATTTTACATACTGTCACTAGTCCTGCGAACTGCTGACCGGCACATACAACGTGTACGAGATGAAAACTTGTAAATACACGTTAAAAAGCAAAATAACAAGCAAAATTGGGATATTATGGAATATTTGTACCTAGGTAGGTAAGCAGACATTGCTTTTGATGACGTTTGAAAGCAATAGGCGCCACCTTGAAAAAGTAACCAACCAATATAAAAGGTACCAATATCTGTCAAATATATGGCGTCATTGCAATCTTTAGTTCAGTTATTGCTTTGAATATTGTCATTGCTTTGCTGAATGTAATATAAAATAGTAATGATATTGTTTAAGAAAACGGGTTTTCACGCGTACCTGATTGACACAGACACTAACGGCTCATTTCATCCCTGATGAAGTTCACCGAATGTGAACGAACGCATTAGGAGGTCTCGACGAAAAAAAATAGATTTTTGAAAGTAGGTAGGTAGTTATTGTAGTATGAGTATACCAAGTTACTTATTTATTTTAGTATAAGTACCAAGTTACTTATCTATTTTAGTACCTATAAGTACCAAGTTTACAAATTAAAGGAGTATTTTAATGATTGCAATTGTTGCATGTACATAATTTTACGTGTCTATTGCTATTATTTAAAGTATGTAATATCAACATTCTACTTCATTTATATAATGGATTATATAACATTAAAAAATTGCAAGATTTGAAACAAAAATACACTAGCACATAATATTGTAAGCCCGACAAGGTTAACACTGCTGAAACTCTACATTATATTTAACATCTATGTACACCGTTTTATCAATAAAGCTCCTAATTTTGATTCTGATTGACTGATGACTACTAATTCTCTAGGTTTCTCGGCGATAGTTAGGTATGTCTTGAACTTACTTCACGCACTTTCACGCTTATTGTGCGTTGTTTACATGACTTACATGTAAATTTATGTAATGTCTACTATAGTACAGTTACATAATAAAAGTTTAGAGCTACTGAAAGTTGAAAGTAGACGCGATGACACGGATTACTTGCGAGACTTTCTTTGTGTTAGAATTTCAGGAGCGCGCCGTACGTGTGCTAGTTACTTGGTATTTCCCTCACACATATTAATAAATGGGAAAGTGTGTTTGGTGGTTTGTTTGTTCCTTTTCTCCTCAGCAACTGAGTGACGGATTTACCTACTTGTTTTTTTCACATAGGTAGTTCGAGGCTCAGAGAGTATCATATGCTATTTTTATTCCAGAACAAAGTACCTAAATCCATACCTACTCATTTCATACAGAAGAAAGATTGTATTTTGATATGTATCGAAAAATCTAAAAACTACTTAAACGATTTTTTTATGCTTTCGCCATTAGGTAGGTAGCTACATTATCATGGATACACAAGAAATTTAAAAATTTAGGTATCTAGTATGTGATATAGTTATAAAGTATTGAGAATTATTATCAAATGCCTACATAATTTTTTATTTAATTATCATTTCATATGTAATACGACTTCCCTGTAACGGACGTTATTTAAAGGTCAATAAATATTACTTATTATAATTGGTCCTTATGAATATATCGCAAATGAGAAATGTGTTCTGGTTTGGTTCCGGCTTAGCCACTGTAAAGGGGTTGGCAAACAGGAATTCATTTTCTGGTCTGTTCCCATGCGATATTTACAGGGGTACAAACAAGAATTTATATCCTGTTTGTCCCTTTGCGACATTTCTAAGGGGGAAAACAAGAATATAAATTCCAGTTTGTGTTTGGTAAATATCGTATAGGGACAAATAGGATAAAGATTTTTTTTTCTGTCCCTTTACGACTAAAAATCGGGTAGAAAGGAATTTCTATTCCTGTTTGTCACCTTACTACGGATAGATCGTGGTGACTAACAGGAATAAATCTTTAAAACAATTACATGGGTGGAGCCGCTGGCAAGAGCTAGTAAATTATAAACACTTACAGACACGGTCGTAGGGTGGCCAGGATTCCAACATGTTTATTACCAACGTTACAACGGGAACAGGTATGTGGATGTTTAACTAGGTTTTTACGACACTATTAAATTACATACAAATTTTAATGTCTTTACTGGAAAGATTTTAAAACGACATTGGAACAAGAAATACCAACCTACTTTAAAATACTGGATTACGATAAAACTATCATGGTACTAGAAACTAGAAGTATTTCCCAAATCGGTCCAGGCGTGGTCTGCAAAAGACGACGAATGCGAAAAAGCGAAAATGAGACGCGCTTTCAGAGAAAGTCAGATTTTTCCCGCACTATATAGGCTAAACAATAAATGCGTTCACAATTTGGAATTTGTAGTACCTAAGAATTCTGAAGAACAGTGAGTCAGTGACAAAATATAGGAACTTTAACTTGCTATAATTCTGTAAGTACTCGTCAAAATGTCGTGTAATTTAGAAATGCATGTTTAAATGTATGCCTTTACTAGTAATTAAATATTTGAGCTTCTAGTTTCTCCGACAATTAAGTTACAAGGGGATCGAACATCGCTCGAACCGCTTCTAGAGAGGGATGGTACCTACAGCCGTGCGACACTTGGCGATACTTGGAAATTTACATTTGTATGAGACCTCAGGACTCTCGTTACCTGGTATAGGCAGGAGCGTCGTCACCTTCAAACAACACAAGTACCTTGCCTCGGGTACTTTACCAAGCACTTATTTACTTTGCGTGAAGACGCCCGGGGCCTTTAGGTACATACGAATTAGTTACCTTACATTTGCCTATATACGCTCGTTACATAGTAGGTAGTTAGGAGTGATATTATTTTATGTCTTGACAAAATATACATCTATACAATATAACTTCCTATATTAAGCAGTACTAAACCCTTTGTAACTACTGGAAAAATACCTATTTATTTATGAAGTACTAGGCAAAATACCTTTCGTTCAAATGTATTTTGCGAGCAATGCGACTATGCATCGAGTTTTTTTGTATCCTACACAGCTAGGCATTTGACCACAAGTTCGCGTGACCACGGAAATCAGCAATACTGTAGCTCTAGATGGAGTATGCCTAGTCTGGGTATTCCAGACTGACTGGCTCTTAAATAAGGCTGCCGGAACACACCTAGTCTGATAAAATGTTTATTAGTCTGTAAGTTTGTATTAATTATTAGAGATCAAGGAATACTTAGAGGGATTATAAAACACCATGCCGACTGAATCGCGTTATAATCTTCTTCTCTATCTTATATACAAAAATCAATTGCTGTTCGTTTGTCTCACAAAAACTCGAGAACGGCTGGGCCGATATAGCTGATTATGGTCGTGAAATATTTGTCGTACTCCAGGGAAGGTTTAAAAGTTGAGAAACATACATAACTGTTAGGCAATTGACACCAAAAAAACAATTTACGATATTGTATATATCTTAAAAAACAATACATGTGTAACAGATAGGTATGTACTAGAGTCCGACCGAAACTGGTTTTCCAGCCGAAACCAAAACCGAATGTTCAGCCGCGTCTTCAGTTTCGGCCGAAACCGAAAATAAAGCTCACGTTGTCAAGTAAAAAATCCTTAAAATACTGAAATTTGGTGCATTTAACCATTATTGTGCATTAATTGGGACATGACATAAAACACAGTATATTGAGTTTGTTCAACAAACTAAAGCGATAACGCACTGACTAGGTAAGTTTTGTTGCTACAGAGCTATCCGAACGGCGCACGACAACAACGAACGCCGCCAAGGTCCGACAAAGCGTTGCCGTGAGAAACGAAGTTGGGCGTGTCCAACAATTTCCGAAATCAGTTTCGGTTTCGGCAAAAGTTTAGGCCAATTTTGGCCGAAACTGCCGCCGAAACTTGATTTTTGGCCGAAACTCGACTGAAACCGAAACCGAAACTAAACTTTCGGTCGGACACTAGTATGTACCTATAAATGCTCTAGTCTAAACATACACGCGACCATAACGTCACAAGAAAGAAGACTTCGTGTTATGCTAAACAGGTATGTATTGAATTATTAAAAAGGTCCGGGTTTAGGGACAGGTGGAATTGAGTTTGGCCCACTGGCGGATTTATTAGACGTCGGCCAGTCCCACCGGTGGGACTGGGAGGTGACGAAAGGACGACGTGCGATGTAGTGATGTGGGTAAGGGCAGATTCAGTTACGCGTAATGGGCTGGGACTACATAAACCTGTGCATTATTTATGACTTGCGATATTATTTTACAAGGAAAACTGCCTACAAGGATGGTCAGTATAATATATCAAAGGAAAATTTTTAGATAAAAAGTAACTCTGAAAATTCTTATTTGAATAACACAACACTGTTACAAATATTAGGTATAACGAAGCAGACTTTGCCCGAACTTTTTTACAGCTGTATACTTTGACAATTTCTCAACCTATTTTCCTAAAATTTAAATTTAGTACAGATTTTTTCTGGCAAATGTTATATTAATCGAGCGGTAAACGGCACCGCATATTTCCCTTATTTTGTAAGAAATTACTTACACGATTACTTACAAAATCTCTAACGACTACATAGGCACCAGTTTCGTAAAGAATACTTGAAAACTACTACCTGAACGCGTGCACCAACATTTGGGCAAAAATCCTAGGCCGTATCGTCGCATTGCGATATTTAACGCCTTACAATCAAACACAAGCCTGTATATTTAATATTATATATATATATATATATATACTTAGTATAATACCTAATATACACAAAATGAAGGTTAAGTTTATTGCTCGCAAAATCTAGAACAGTTTTCGAACAGGTTTTTCCTACTTAGCAGGCAGGAAATTGCATTTCTCTGCTCAGCCAATTAGATTAGCCAAACGTTGGCTCTCTGCCAACCATAATTTATTTCCAACTGATTTATACTGAGCTTGCATGTTTTCAAACTTACAAATTTAATAACGATGCAAAATTTCTATTTTTTTATCCTACACATCTAGGCATTTGACCACAAGTTCGCAAGACCACGAAAGTCGGCGATACTGTAGCCCTAGATGGAGCATGCCTAGTATGGAATACACTGGCTCTTAAGGAAGGCTGCCGGAACACACCGTTAAGTGCTTGGCGACAGATTTTACAACTTGGTATGATCCTCGAGGTGGTTACGGTGCGTCATGTGTCTAGCGTACTGCAACGGGGAGTGGTTACCTACCCCCTGTTGCAGTACGCCAGATGGATGGGTCCGGTGACGGACATCCGTGGCGGGTCGCGGATGAGTGCCACAGCGTTCCCGTGTCCCGCCAGTTATCGGCAAGGAGTGACACCGTGGAGTTTTAGTGGGTAAGAGTCTCCCACATAACCGCTCTGCCTCCCCGTGGTGGAGTGGTATGCATGCAGCATTTCTCCACTTAAAAAATAAAAATTTAATAATAATTAATTTCGTTAATTTAATAGCTTCATTTAGACGGGAAATATTTTGGTTCTGATATATTAAAAATGGCATTTTCTTATCACATTGACCTAAAATATCTGGAGTTTGTTAGGGAATTATAATAAATTAATATATATTTGATATCTGAAATAGATAAAAGGCATAATACTTCATAGCCAAAAAAAAATTTGAAAAAATATTAGTCAGTTTCTACATTAGTCTCGATATTAGCGAGAAAAAAGCTGCATTTAAATAAAAGTCGATATCTTTAAATATGGGAATGTTTAATACTAATTTTAAAGTACCCTCATTAGTCCCAAATGTCCTAGTATATATATACGAACTAGCTGACCCGGCCACGCGTTGCTGTGGCTAAAGTTTTTATTATATTACATTATAGTAAACAATCTAAGAGGAATAATAAGAGAACATCAGTTAACAGATAATTGTCACTGTCAAAGAATAACAGACAAATAATTAGCAATAAATTAAAATTGCGACTATAATTTGAGATTTAAACTATCCTATCTCTCAAGTTGGATCGAACTGAACATGGTGTGCGAATTTTATTATAATCGGTTAAGTGGTTTAGGAGTCCATTGAGGACAAACATTGTGACACGAGATTTATATATATTAAGATTAAGTATCTACCTATAAACGGCTTTGTCCTGACCGATTGACAGACAACGCACAGCCTAAAACGCTGAACGAATGGAGTTGAAGCTAGAAGACGTCCACTGCTGAACATAGTCCTCCCACTTTGAACGCCATTCCGAAAGACAAGCTGTCAATTGCATCGACAGTTTATTTTGACTTTCACTATGGCGTGAGTCCACCTAGTGGAAGGCCTATCTACGCTGGTCTTCCAGTTCGTAGTCGCCACTCAGGAACCTCGAAAATCGCACTCCAACAGTTTCAAAACGGAGGTCAAAATTCCGATCATAATCTTAAAATATTTACGGAAGACGGTAATTTTCCGAGTGACGCAATACCCGTACAAGGTTTGGATACTGGTCAGGATACATATGCAAAGTGGCAATTATGCAGCGGGGCAATTATCCCGATTCGGGCCCAATTCGGGGCAACTGAGGCGACAATTCGGGGCAATGTGGGGCATTACTGTATCTCTGCGATTACGTACAAATTGTGGGGTTAAGCTGTTACGTCACTCTTTGGAATACGCATAATATACTTAAGTACATACAGCCTTTGAAATACTGCTAAAGTTATGGATTATTAACGTATTTATGGTGTGGTTAATATTATGTATTCATGAAACCTGCATCTTTGCTTTGCCTCCTTCATTGTGCACAAAAATATCTAATTTCATGAATCATGGCATCCCTGGAAGATTTTTATATACTAGATTGACTCCATTTTTCACATTGGTCTACGAATTGTACCATCTGTCACAAATGTCAAAATTGATACAACAATAACTCGAAAATACCCTCTGCGTAGGTAAATAAGGTGGAAATATTATGATTGGAAATTAATTTTGTACACAGCGATTAGTTACGTTATCTTGAATTTGGTTGGTAGATTAATGAATAATAATCCCTAACGTATTTATGGTATCCTGGCCGGGGTTCCATACAATATTGATACATCTCTTTTGTAGGTGTATTAATTTTAGAGTGTACTAAGAATTATCTGAAATTTTATCCCTTACGGGTCATATAGGGGTTCAAAGTCAACAATTTCATAATCTTTTTGAAGCCGCAAGCAACGCCGGTGTTAGCTACGAGTCTGTATATAAATGTACATCTCCGCTCCCAATCATGTAAATATGCTCTTCGTAGGTGATACAATATGTTAAAAATTATTTAATACTAGCCTGATTTATTTAAGTCGCTGATGTCCGCGACTTCGACCTTATTTTATTACTTTTCTTGAATTTACCGGAATCAAAAGTATATCCTATATGTTGACCTGGAATATAAGCTACCATCATGAAAAAGGAATAATTAAAACAGTCCAGTCCTTTCGGAGATCAGCCCGTACAAACAAACAGTCAAAGAGTCAAGAGAGAGACAAAAAATATAAAAAAACTAAATTACTTCTATTTCACTTTTACATCCCCCTGACTACGCTTTTAGTAATTTTTTGTCATTGTTAAGATATTGGGCCTCTATGGTTTTACTATATGTATGTATTTGTAATGTTGGAATTTTGTGTGTTAGCGTTGATATTACTCTGGCGACCACAAAATGAAATTTTATGAGGTGCTCGCCAGGAGTTCAATCAGTGTAAATTCAATTTCTACATAATTTGTGGTGAACGTGGTTAGCCGCATTCAGCTATTTCAGACCCAACCTAAGTATACCTATAGCCCTAGTAATGGTGTTAGGCCACCCATCAAAGTGAACCCTATCCAGAACAATATTTTACAAAATTGAAAACAAAATGGGGTCCCCATACAAAAATTGGTTACTAGATCGGCCAAGCTGTATGAAGGACGCAATATATACTTTTTTAATTAAAATGGGTTTCATGGGTTCACCTTCATGTGTAGACTGACACCGTTAAGTATTGTCACACCTTTCTGTTACACGTTGTATATCTCCACGCATATTATAAATGCGAAAGTGTATGTATAATATGTAGGTAAATGTTATTGTTAAATAAATTATGTTTTCAAAATACATCCAGAGTAGCATCAAATTAAATATTTATTAACTTATATTACGAATATTTGCTATTGGATTTTGGAATAGAAAATGCTCAGTTTAACGTATGTTAAACTGAGCATTTTCTATTATAAGTTTTCAAACCTGTGTAATGTGTATACATTACACAGGTTTGAAAACTTAGCAGTCGGGTTTTTTTAAGCCGTTTCTAACCATCTGTTTAATATAGGTAAGTATAAAATTAACTTTAGGGCCTTTGGGACCGAGATCTCATCTTATTTTCCAAAACTTATCGGAGCGTTTGATCGATTCGACGCGTGACCAGAATGCCAGTTTTTATCTGGCCCAACATATAAGCTTTGTCATTCAGCATGGTAATGCGGCACGCTGCCCTCTAGTGGTGGGTTAGAGCATTTGAATTATCTGTGGATCTTAAATGGTCTATAGGTAATTTTTCTGCTATCATTTGTTTTTTGCTGTCGTAGTTAGTCATTTTGTTAATGTTAGTAAAGGCACAGAAAAAAGAAAAGAATATAATTTACCAGTGGCATTATAAAATTATTAACCCGCCCCGTGATATAGTAAATCGTTGATTGTAATTCCCGCTGCGGGCTAATTACGGCGCGATATCACATATTCTGTTAACGAACCTCGCGCCAGTGATTCTGTCGTTTATTTACACCAATATTTGTCTATAATATGCAACGTTTTCCGAAACTGGATTGGATCAAAAGGCGTTTGGATAATAATTTTAAATGTCCGTTGTAACGTTAATTAGTTGTTGTTTAATTTTTATTTTGTTTCATAGTGTTTTTCTACTTTTATTTGGGTTTTCAGAGTTTAAAAATTATCTTTTCTGTCCGTGTGTTTATAATAATTACCCGTGATTATTATTGTGTAAAACTATGGATGTTTTGTCTGAATTAAATATTTTATTATATTGTTATTAATGTGACTGTAAGATAAATGAAATGATGTATTTTCGGAAAGCCTCACTCTAAAGATGGCAACACGCTGGAAAACATTTTCAAATACTCTTTTACAGTCCAGTCAGTGTTGCTTCGGAATGCTTCACCTCTGGATATAAGAAAAGCCCCAACATTGACTTGCTTCAAGGATAAGCTGTTACAGTGTTACTTGTCGCCTGTGTGTCGTTGGCTGTCTGCTGTACGAGTATGTATTACGAGTATTGTCTACGTCGCTTATTTGTTTTATTTGACTATCATATATGATTGTACTGTTTAGTAAGTGTATGTATTGATTATAACATTTTGTGTATTAAGGTAATTAAGTATATTCTTTATTGTATATCTCGTTTTATTTTATTTCATTTTGCACAATTGTCTCCATCCTAAGGTTGCGTGGAAGAGATTGCATTTTAGCGATAAGTCCGCCACTGGTAGCACTATGTTTTGTAAAAGTTGTTCTCTTTTTTTAATTTTTTGTGTGTCTGCAATATTAAGTTGTGCTATTTTTCAAAATTTTTAATTTTTTTATTTCTAGTAGTCTTTAACTAACCTGCCTCTTCATTTTTGTAAATCAGTGAAACCGACTCACTGAAATGGTTGATAACTTATATTTTCAGTGAACAAATGGTTAGAAGCCACTTAAAAAAAAACTTGACTGCTAAATCTTAACCTGTGTATCTTAAAGTTAGCATTTCCTATTCCGAACTCTAATAAAACACATGAGTTTAATATTTATCCGTAATCAAATTTTCAGCTTTTATAAAATAACGAAGGTCTGGCGTTCCTGGCTCTTGCTCTAACGATACCTAAACCGGTCGAAAAGCGGAACAAACTGCCAAACATATGAAATTACATTCAATTTCAAAACATTACAATTTCGAACAATAAAACTTTAACATAAATTTAAAGCAAAACGGAAAATAACGAGACAATTCAGTGGAATAATCTCTGAAAAAAGTTCAAAATAAAATGTCTATTTACAATACTTAGCACAAAGCCTTCCCTTACAGATAAAAAGACCGGTTTCATCAAAACGCTTGAAGAGGTGTAAGATTACTGAAGCAAACATTTAAAAGAGACGTCTGGACTGTCGAAAAATTCTTGAATAATTTAATTTCGTTTACCAGTATTTTGTTTGATCCCAGCTTGTTACTATATAGCCTTTTTAATATAACTAAACTTGCTGATTATATGATAGTATAGGTTAGAGAGTATTGAGCCGATAGGGGGTCACTATCCTCATTAAAAAAAAACAACTTTTCACTATGGGACCAACATTGAATTAAATAAAAAAAAACAATTTGCTGTTTCATAAATTTTGTCGACGATCGATAAACTTTTTGTATGAGACAGCTGTTTTTATATATTTCGGATACAGAGTTGGTCCCATACTTAATGTTGTTTATAATGATGAGTATAATGACCTCCTATCGGCTAAGTGCTCCCCTAACTATCAATCCTGTACAATTTACCTTTAATTTTGATATCCTATCTACTTATAAGTCTCTCTAAACCGACGCTATGAAATCAAATATACCTTTTAAACCTTTGTTTAATATAAAAACTTGTCAGAAATCGTTTTAAAGGTACGCATATTCAAGTTATTTAAAAAAAAAATGAAACAGAAATATTACAACCTATTTAGTAAGGTTCTATCTCCTAGAACTGTATTGAGACTACTATTGTAATTTGCTTGAAAAAGCATACTTTTTACTCGGCTGCGAAAGCAGGAGGGTTATGTTTTAAAGTGTATGTATGTATATTTCTTTGGCACGCCCTAGAGCCTAAACGACTCGTCGTATTTTTATGTGAGTGGTATCAATAGCTTGAGAGTGACAATGGGTACATCAACATTTAAAAAAAAATTACGGATGATACACAGGTTAAAAGATTTAGCAGTCGTTTTTTTTTTGAACTCGCTTCTCACTCACTTGTATTAAGCGCACGCTCATTAAGCCTTGTCTTGTTTTGGCGCGTGACGTTCTCCATCTGATAGAACATGACAAAAGACGTTTAAAGTTAAGACGCGTTTATTAATAAGACCGTTTATTCTCAGAAAATTGTATTAATATTTCTAGTAAGGATTGTGTGCTATTATTGTATTTTTAGACTGGAATGTCGCTTCTACAAATCAACTTACATGAAAAAGACGGTATGACTGCAATACTAAATTGGATTCTTCCCAACATTGTTCATTGTGGCGTTCCGTTGTTGCACTGAAATTACACTACACCGTGTTGCAGACGTTTTGTTGCACACTGCTGGACGGTATTGTTCAGGAAGCTCGTAAAAACGTGTACAGATGGGGCTTTGTAGCTATAGGTAGGTAGAATGTTTTGAGCCTAGCGGAAGTATAGAATTCAGAAACAAAAATGTATTTTACCCGTCCATATGGTATTAGTGTAGATTATCAATTGAAAATGTACTAAGCCGAATGATACTCGTAGTTACCGCATTATGAAAATGTGTATCTACAGTTAATTTAAGTACTTTTGTAGCGATGATGGTCGAGTGGTTAGTGGAGTCGATTGCCGTGCAAAAGGTGGGTCGATCCCACAAACATTCTAAAGGAGCCTGAGTTACCGGTGAAGGTAAACATAGTGAGGAAACCCATAGTGTGGTGGTGGAGCGTTTCCTATCGATCGCCTGGCTAGCTACCACCAAATAGTTTTAAAATCTGACGCCAAGCACCTAACGGTGTGTTTTAGTAGCCTTCCTTGAGAGCCAGTGTATTCCAGACTAGGCATGCTCCATGTAGGACTACAGTATTGCTGTCATTCGTAGCCGTGCGAACTAATAATGTAATGCTTAGCTGTGTAGGATAAAAAAAAACTCATCAAGAAATACTTAAAAGTGAAAAATGATTTGGAATCTAGCAAAAGTTACGTCAAAAAATACAATTTCACCTACGTACGAGTATAGTGGAAGAAAACAATCAAAAAATTAATTATCTAAATCGAACTACTTCGTAAAAAGTTACTGCTGGTGTATCAGTCAGTGAGCAATCAATCATTGCTTTTTTTTCTACGTTTATTTTTACCAAATTCATATGGGACCACATTCGGAGTATATCAATGTCGGGTAATGTATAGTTTTGGTTGGGCATGGAAGAGATCGCTTTAAGCGATAAGGCCGCCATTAGAAAGTTAGCATATATTTTGTATTGTTTGTTTTTAAATAGTGTTTTAAGCTGGTTTTAAATAAAGAGTTGTTTTATTCTATAAGTATTCATACATAAAAAAATACAAGCGTCGACTTCAGTTTTGAGGACCACATCAGTTTTATCGTTGGCTAACAATAATGCTTAGAGCATAATTATTCTAGATACCTACATTGACAGCTCAGACAAGCAGCTTTCTTCAGCAATAGTATAAAGTAAGAATACTTAATAATTAATACACAGTCACTGCGATAAAAAAAAATTGAAGCAAATACAAAGTGACTGCCATGTATAAATCTCTATCGTACAGAAAAAAAACCGTCTCTCGGGAACTCCACCGGAAATTCTTGTTAATAATACTGCTTTTGAGGAAGTTTCATTAAATAACTATATTTACTTAATAGAATAAAACAACAGAAAAATTATTTGCGTAACATAAATAGATGGAATGATTATGATGTTTAACTAGACTCTTCAAGAAAATGTTGGTAAGTATTATTTTTCGTATCCGAATGGTTTCTTTAAATAATTGTATATAGAAACGAGAAAAACTTAGTTACGAAACGAAAACGAGAAAAACAGGAAACAAAAAGCAGTCAAAATTAAAAAATATATATATATTTTAAATATATTGATTTAAGACAAGTGAAGTGCATATATTAACAAATTATAATGTCATTAAAAACATTAAATAAATTGATTTATTTATTATATCGCTAATATCGATATTACCTTGACAACGTGCTGGTAAATAAAAGCGTTGTCGACCATTGCGAAGACATCACAAGTCCTTTCACACTAAAATAAGTAACTTAATTGTATCACCGACCCTTCACTTTGTGTTTCTAGTAGATGTTTCGTAATTGCGGCGTTACCTCGCGCTGAGGCGTTCCATTTAAGGCTTGAAGTGCAAGCGAGAGCGCGGAACGAGCGACAAAGAGGCAAAGGAAAAGACTGTGATAACATGTATCGGCATCTACTAATATAATTTCTTGCGAATTTTCAAGAATTTTATTACAATAATTGATGTCGATGGTCATCAGTGTAGTGTTTTATAATGTCAAGTGGCCGAGCAGCAGGGCTCACGAGCGCGGTGCACGCGCTGCGAGTGGCGGCACCGGGCGGAGCGCGAGGTCGCGCGCGCCGCTGTGGCATTCACGGCGGCGCACCTGCCTCAGCACGGAAGAACCTGCGGTCTGATGCGTGTGGTGCGCATCATCATACGGATGGCTGCAGATGCGCCTGCAGCTTCATCTCTAACAGCTATCGTAATAAGAGACACGCCCCCGACACCGACCGCGCTCGCGTCGCACGTGAGTACCAGCTCGCCCCGTGGATCGTAGTGCGCCAGCACGCGGCTGCTCACCAGCAGTCGCTTCACCCGCTCGAACGCGTGCGCGTGCCTCGCTCTAAACTCCCACCGGACGCCGCTCTGTAACAGACGCGCGTTAAAGTTTACCGTACCCAAAAAAGATTTCAATTCTAATACGGTACCCGGGGCCAGCATGTTTTCTGTTGCGGCGAGTTTTTGACTTTTTGACTGACCGACTTGACCTCCTTTTCTAGGAACGAGCATTTGCTCAGCTTGATTTTCAACTACGCCGTTTCTAACTTCTTAAACAGATCCTCGATATCGCAAATAAATGTGAATCTCTTCTTTCGCGGACAATATGAGATCATCTGCGAAACACTGTACGCCCGGGATGCCTTCAACGACGCTATTGATAATTCGTTGAAAAATTCCACTACTAGACGCTTAGCCATAAACTAAGCGATTATATTTAAACAAACCACGATGGGTGTTGATCACCGTGAACCTCTTTGAATCTTCCGATAAACAAGTTTGATCATGCGCCTGAGACAAATTTTAGTGAATTCCTCACTCTCCGCAAGTTACGCGAGCAACTCATCCACTCTCGGCAGCGGATACCTATCGACCATCAACACGGGATTGAACGTCATCTTAAATAACGTTAACGGTAAACGGTAACGGTGGCGCGGTGCCACTCGTGCGCCACCTGTACTGCCGTGGCGCCCGCGCCGTTAGTCGCCCCCGTCGCGCCCTAGCGCTGGCTGGCCTAGCTCACCCTACGAGAGGCTATATCGATTTTCTCGGGCCCATTGACGGGAAGACATATTTGGTCACCGTAGACGCCAGATCTAAATAGGTCGAAGCGTTTAGAATGTCACGCACCACGACGGACGTTACTATATCTAAGTTGCGTGAGTCATGGTCCCGCTGGGGAATATCGCGCCAGGTCGTCTCGGATAACTGCCCTTCTTTTTCGAGTACTCAGTTTAAGGACTTCTTAACGAAGAACGGTGTTTATCAAGTCTTCTCCGCCCCTTATCACCCGTCATCTAAAGGTGCGGCGGAAAATGCTGTTAAACTTATAAAAAATTTAGGTTAGAGGTACAGGTCGCCGACCGATTAAGTAGGGAAAAATATACTGTCAACACGGGGGAAGGCTTGACTGCGTACAGGCACATAGACCAGCTCAAACGGAGGAGCACCTGCGTATTCTTTTCTGAAAGTATCGACGAGAGCCGCGTGGCCGTAGCCGGGCAGTCGTCATGTGACTCGCCGGCCGCAGCAGGTGGGCGCGCGTCCCCGGGGACGTCGCCGGTTGTAGTGGGCGCGAGAGGTCGAGACTGGTGTCTGCAGACTCCCGCACAACCATCTCCCGTTTCCATTCCAGCCGCCGACCTAGCAGATGTAGCACGAAAACGAAATAGAAAAATGGTTATTCGCTATATTAACGAATGAATAAATATCTGTATAAAAGTGAGTCATCTTTAGGTATAGTTTTGCTTCCTACATATTTATAACTGAGTTAGTTATGTAATCTAATTATGTATACTTATACTTGCTTATCGTTGCGACTGTTGTCAAGCAATGAATTATCAACAGCGCGTGCAATTGTTTGTTACAATGTTACTCAGCAGAGTGTAGTTGAATTGTATTATTAAGATAGTATTACCTTAGATAAGTTGTATCTCATATACATAACTGTTAATTAAGTGTGAGAGGTTGTAGTCTTTTATAATGTCGATCGACAATGCGCGGGTACCGTCGCGATCTAACGTAGATATCTACCTACATGTTGGAATACGAGTAAATCAGTTGTCACCGAACCTTTGTTTGTGTTGCATCTCCCGAATCCCGATATCCTCTAATTAGAAGCTAAGAAAAAACATTTTTGCAAAAACATTTTGTAGCACCTGTCTCGAACTCGAACCTCTTTGCAGAATTACAACTGTACAATATAGGGTCGTACATTTTTATGGAGATCGTGATATGAAAGATATAATTCGCTAGAAATATAAAGGAACAGGTGGGGTGCTCTCTCCTCGAAAACTTCGACAATGCAATTTGCGGTTGGCAAGTTTTTACAACGCTTTGATCGTTGATAAAAGAAAAGAGATGAAAAACTCAAAGTTTTTTGTTGCTCTTTGTCGTAAAAGTTACACTCAAGAAGAATAAAGACGTACTTAATAATTGTTATTAATTTTGAACTTTAACTTTGTTATTAATTTTTTTTTTGTAAATTTATGTATACTCACGGTTTGATTACAATCATATATACAGGATTGTCTGCTAGGGGTGTCGAAACGGGATGACTATACGATATATTTTTTCTATAAGATCAATGCCGAATTCGAGAGATATTGTAATAATAATAATATTTTGTACATTGCGATAATATTTGTTATTTCAACTTTGGTTGATAGATTAAAGATCAACAGTCCCTAACTTATTTATGGTACCATGTACACTGTTCTAGACGGAGCTCTACAGATTTTCGAAATCATCTCTTTCATAATAATAAAATTTTATTATAATATTAACTTCGAATAATCGTCAATGCTGTAGATTAATTGTATATTGTCATGTCCGTTACAATTCTTAAGAATAGGGTCAATCTAAATGTTACTCTTTACCCAGCGTGTGAAACCCATTAGGTATGAATGCATACGTGGATGGACGAAAACCACAAAATGCAATCATGGCGGCTGTACGACGTAGGTACAGTTAGATAATTATTCAGACGTAGCATCAGATTGTTAAGGACCGAGGCTAGATTATCTTAAAGCTAGACATCTGTAGTTGAATTGGCAACATTTCACTTTTGCAAAGTGATGGAAATTCGAAAACCATTTCGAGATAATGCAATGAAGAGTTCGTACTAAAAATACCAGATTTTTATATCCACTTTCTTCCGAGTTATTAGCAAAGAAACTGATGAAAAAAATCTCGTATTTATGTTAAGACCGTCAGATGCCACCAATTAAAATATAATTGTATCTGACATCTGTGAACCTTATCAAAATAAACAAAAAATACAGTTAAATTAATGACATCATTTTTACGAGCTTTTGATGAGAATAACATTATGCTGAACATTTCCTTAATATTAAATAATCTCTAAAACGTAATTATTAGATTCTGTATAAAATAACAAAAGAGGGTTACGTTATTTTTCGTTTGTCCTTCCATTATCGTGATAAAAATGGTGGGTCATAAATTTAAAATGTTGTCAATTTGTTCAGAGTAAAGTATGTCTTATTAAAGAGATATACGTAAGTAAGTTTGTTTTAGCAGCCATCTTGGATTTGAAATTATCATAGTGTATTCTATTTCATTTGATACTTGAGGGCGTTGTAAAAAAAATGTACTCTGTGATTAAGTGGCGGTGGCCATCTTGGACCGAATGAAACGTAGCTGAGAACACTTCCGACTAATACACCTTTCAAACGAAAATATCCAAATCGTCTACCCTTTTCGGAGTTACGATGCCACAGACAGACACATACACACATATATCAACTCACACTCTCAATTCCTTTTTTTTATTTTTATGTACTCTCACAACTAAGACGAATCTATTGACACCACTCACATGAAAAATACGACAAGCCGTTTAGGCTTTACATACATATACATACATACACTCGAAAAACATAACCCTCCTTCTTTCGCAGTCGTGTAATAATCGTGCACGCTACTAAATTATCTTACCAAATTACTATCTACAACCGAGACAGATAATCAACATTAGGTGTTTTACTTGCGGCTGTTCTTCAACGGTCGAATTACTCGCTAACTGACCTATCTCAGAAACTGTAGAGAAAAGAAAATATACGTAGAAAGAACACAAGAGGTTGATTAGGATATATTTATATTATAAACATAATTCTAACTACTACAAGTATCTAGAATACCCACTAGAATTATCTAAAATAACCACTAGATTTATCTAGAATGCCCACTAGAATTATCTAAAATAACCACTAGATTTATCTAGAATGCCCACTAGAATTATCTAAAATAACCACTAGATTTATCTAGAATGCCCACTAGAATTATCTAAAATAACCACTAGATTTATCTAGAATGCCCACTAGAATTATCTAAAATAACCACTAGATTTATCTAGAATGCCCACTAGAATTATCTAAAATAACCACTAGATTTATCTAGAATGCCCACTAGAATTATTTAAAATAACCACTAGATTTATCTAGGATGCCCACTAGAATTATCTAAAATAACCACTAGAATTATCTAAAATGCACACTAGAATTATCTAGAATGCCCACTAGAATTATCTAGAATGACCACTAGAATTATCTAGAATGACCACTAGAATTATCTAAAATAACTACTAGAATTATCTAGAATGACAACTAGAATTATCTAAAATAACCACTAGATTTATCTAGGATGCCCACTAGAATTATCTAAAATAAGTACTAGAATTATCTAGAATGACAACTAGAATTATCTAAAATAACCACTAGATTTATCTAGAATGCCCACTAGAATTATCTAAAATAACCACTAGATTTATCTAGAATGCCCACTAGAATTATCTAAAATAACTACTAGAATTATCTAGAATGACAACTAGAATTATCTAAAATAACCACTAGATTTATCTAGGATGCCCACTAGAATTATCTAAAATAACCACTAGAATTATCTAAAATGCACACTAGAATTATCTAGAATGCCCACTAGAATTATCTAGAATGACCACTAGAATTATCTAGAATGACCACTAGAATTATCTAAAATGCACACTAGAATTATCTAGAATGCCCACTAGAATTATCTAAAATAACCACTAGAATAATCTAGAATCAGAAGAAATCAAAATTAAGGGTTTTTGGGCCAAAAAGTAACCTCAAAAGTTTTTTTCTTTTCAAAATACATCGAGTGAGGTATCAAAATACGAGTAAAGAGTTCTTACAGTGATTACGAATATATATATATATATATACCTTAAATGTTTTATTTCAGTTTGGAATAGGATACACGTGTTTTAAGATTTAACAGTCGGATATTTTTGAAGTTGCGGTTCCCGTTTCTACCTATTGGGTAAGGAACCCTAAAAATAAATTGATCTATCTAGAAAATTAAAAATCTTAACATAATCTTAACCGACTTCAAAGAAGTTATGTTTTGTAAAAAGTAAAATAAAGAAAAAAATATTATACTAAAGCAGTACCAGAGAAAAGTCCACTCTGTAGAGCGATACGTCAAGTTCCTAAGGTCTTTGGTTGTGAGTCCTAGAGACGGCTTAGTTTGGCTTTGCCGGGTTATAGCGAACGACTTACGGATCCCCAAACAATGACTTTGCTTACCTCTACACACTAAAGACAGCTATAGACCGCCAACTTGACCGTACAATAAGATATAGCTCTTTTATACCTTTTAATGTTGTCCGATTCCAGTGAGTTATTTGGAACGAAGTTCCTTATCGCACGTTACGAAAGGGGGCTAGCCGGAAAAAATTAAGAGCAAAAGTTGTAACGACACTTTTTGCTATAGTTGTAAGCCGTGCGGCGTGCGCGTGTTTCTCTGATTCTCTCTCTCTCTCTATCTCATAGAAAGCAAGCCAGTTATTTTCGTTTCGTCTTTCTATTTCAATGATATATATATTAACTTTAAAAAATACTATTCCTCCATTAATTAATCAAAAGGAACTTTGTTCCATCCGAGTGTCCCTTGACTCCTATCAAGTTTTTTTTTCGCTTAGTTAACTCATTATTTACTAGGCTTTACCGTTTTTTTTTTGTCTTTTATATTACTGTAAAGCTAAAAGCTTCCTGAGCAGTCGTACTTTTTCATTGATACGATGCCTTTATTATGCAGAATTAAATAAGTTTTTCAAATTAATAAAACGAGTAGTCCTGAAATCATCATAGTGAAGCATTGACACTAATAAAAAAAATCTGTTGTCTGTAAAGTCGGTTTACTGACGATAGTTGAACGTTACAACGTCATAAGAAAATACTAATGGAATGGTTTCATTTTACAAAAGAAAATTTTAATGTTATTTGTTTGATAGAAATTTTGTATCGAAAGATCATTACCTTTATCGCCGCAATTATAGTTGCTACAAACAATTGACACCACATTCACTTATCACTGCACTTCATACTTGACGGAAACATGTAAATGTATAGCAGCTGTCCACGCGGACGCATCGCTCACTCAAGTAGGAGAGAGACAGATGTCGAACGCTGCTGAACGCGGAGGCCAATTGTGCCTCTTTGTCGCTCGTTCCGCGCTCCTGCTTGCACTTCAAGCCTTAAATGGAACTCCTCAGAGCGAGGTAACGCCGCATGAGTCATGTTTTTTCGTGCGTTCAGCCGGCTCCATCGAATTATAAGACGTTGTCACGTCAAAAATATTTTAACCAACTTAAAAAAGTTGTAAATAGGTAAGTTTTTAATTTGTTCTTCTAATAGGAGGTACTAAATTGAACTGCATTTATTTATGTTTGTTACAAATAGTCACCTGATTTCTCAAAGACGGCTAAACCTAATTGAAACAATTTCTGTTTACAGTTTTTTTGTGAACCGATTACTGGACCTGGATTGGACTGGACTGGATTATGATTAAATTATAATGGCTGGACTCATTATAATTTAATCATAATCGGTCCAGTAGTATGAGTTTTAAATAAAAATAACTTAACAATTTGTATCAGTTTAGTGTTAATTTTTGTATACGTATTTAATAACTTTTTTAAATGCTTAATATCATTAAAACCGTTTTGAATGACACCCCTAAACGCGTAACATCACAGCAGCTATAGAAGGCAATGTCACGAGTCACAATTGAGAAATGCTTCTGGAATGTTCCCGCAGCTGACGCGTGACTTCACGTACACACGTACTGGTAGACAAATGTTGACTGTAGGGTGACGGGACACGGACTGATGTGCTCTTTGCTATCTGTACATTATGTTGCTGCCGCTATTTGGGTACTACGGAGTGTATTTGATTGCGTACAATAAGTGTTTGCTCTTAAGTTGAATAAAGACTTCGAGATTTTTTTAGAGCCTTGCGTTTGACCGTAACTATCCTGATGTAAAGCGACGATGTTAAAAAGCCTAAGATGCAGCACGCTTGCCTAAAAGAAACCAATCAACCCATTTGACGTAAAATAAATTTATATCGAGATAGGAACATCGTGCATTATTTTTGTAAGCCACGGCTTTGTTACAATTAAGAATTGAAAAGGTACAAAATAATGCCGTATGATCTCTTGGTCATAATCAGCACCGGATTGAGCCGACACGAAGTCGTAGCCCCTTTGAGTTGGTCGAATGAAACAGAAAAAATAATCAGTGTAGCTAGCTAGTTTTAGCACAGAACCGGCTATTAATCAATTTAATCTTGTGTTTTTTGAATGATCCATAAATTTACTATTTATTCAAATATTACTCATTATATTTATTGAAATTCACCTCATACGAGTATGACATTAAATTTTTCTTCTGGGACACTTTTTACTATAGGATTGTAAATATACTTGAACGTTTGTCCTAACCATTATCTTAAACTAACATGTTATTAATATTATGGATCAAAATATTACTTCATCAAAGGTTTATTTTTGTAGTATTTATAACTGTGTTATTAACTTAAACGTAATTTTAAAATTATATGCAATATTGGTCAGTTGCGCTGAACTTTGTACACGAACGGGAAGGCTAATCACCAAGATACAGGCTTCACGTCTAGTTTGGTGGTCATGGATGTATTTATATTATAATGTGTTTTCTTAAGCAATAAACGAATTTTGAATTTAAATATGAATTTGTGACCAGCAATTCATTAAACGTTATCCTGCTGAACTCGTAGGTCGGTGAGCGGTTCCTTGTCCTTGAATAAGAAACGTGGTAGCCGTGCTAACAGCAAACACGTGGTACCTACCAAATACCAGCGGGAGGCTGGGAAATTCACGTAGATCCCTACGTGGGCGTACCCTAGGCGATAGCCTCTGTTATACCAAGTTAATGATGAAAATGCCACCACTCACTGCCCGCCCAGACTGTCTTGGATCTTTTTATCTTCTCGAACTTTTTAAAAAGAGATAAAAGCATCGAAACCCCTCAGCGTGTTCCTGCGACAGGAACATTAGTCACTTGTACAACCGACAGGCGGCGCGGCGCTTCAATGCATATTTTAAATTGAAACCCGCTTTATTGATGGCGTCCGTCGCTCGGGAAATGAGGTGATATCGCCATTATTTATTTATTGGAAAATGAATCGTCTATTCCGCTGCTGGAATTAGTAATGTCGCTCGTTTTTGTCTCTGATTTATTGAGCCGTTTTTATCAGTCGAGGGAATTTAGACATAATTTGTCAGGTACATGACACAGGCGATGCTCTCATTCGATTGCATGTTTCTATCACGAAAAATAACTGGTATTCGGACTGAGTAAATATTAATAATAAGTAAACTGTTTATTTGCTAATTTGACACTTAGGATTAGTACTGGCAAAGAAGTAATTCATTACAGAATATTTTTTCGTCGATAAATTTTCTCTTTCTCTGTAGGTAAACTAAGTGAGTATTGGCATAAATATTTTTATAATTGCTGACATATTACATTTATTATTAAAACTTTATTTCTCGTTGACTAAACGAACTTTTGTAACAAGTGGTTAGCCACTTGTTACAAAAGTTCGTTCAATACGTTCAAAACAAGAACGTCAAGCGAGTTGGAAAAAACCTTACTGCTAAATCGTTAAACCTGTGTATCATCCTTAATTTCTTTTTTTTGGATTGAAGCCCAGTCTCACTTTCACGACTAAGAGAAATCTATTGACACCACTCACATAAAAATACGTCAAGCCGTGTAGGCTCTAGGGCGTGCCAAAGAAATATACATACATACACTCGAAAAACAAAACTAGTAATGAAAGTTGTGCCAAACTTGTTTCTAGTAATAACTTGTAAAAAAGTTTATAATCCTGAAATGAATACAGAACTAGTTTGTGTTATGTTATTTATAGTAATGTAACCCTCGGCTCGGAACTTGCTTGTTTATATTCAGGTTGGAGCGAGCGGCCTACTTACTTCTGAAAACGTTGTGAAAATGTCGCCCCGTTCGGTCGTGCGACCTCTACTTTTGTGTGGAGTTACTGAATTTAATATTTATGTTGCTTTAGCGTCAAAAATTTCATTTGTGAAAGATAATAATATGGTACAAAATCCACACAAAGCTCTTCTGATCCCAAACTAGGCAAAGCCTGAAAATAAAAAAAGTAAAAAACTGACTTCAATTTCTTGACCTTATCCCACTACGTGGGGTCGGCCCAGCATGTCTTCTTCTTCCATTCTACTATTTTAGCCGTCATATCTTCATTCACTCCCCTTTCACACATATCCCTTTTCACACAATTCATTCACGTCTTCTTAGGTCGCCCGCTCCCGGCGCTACTTCAATTCGGCAACCCGAACGTAACAAAATAGAATGACATTTGTACGGTCAAAAAATAATGAAAGTAATGAATGAAAAAAAAAATATTTTGATAAAATGCATGTCGGACCAGTTGGAAACTCAAACATTTCACCAATAAAGATTTTTTCAAAGCGATTAAGCCTTTTCTAAGAATCCCGAAAAAAAGACGTTTAATAAGATTTGTACGCAATTTTGCTATATAATTTAAAAAAGGTAATAACCAATCGATCGTTAGTCGATCGACGGTATCGGTCGATAGTAAATGGAATAGTCGACGTCGATCGAGCTGCTTGATCAGCGACGCGAGAGTTCGAGCGGTGCCATCGAGCGGCAATCGATCGATTGGTTATTCGAACGGTATCTGTTAATTAATTAAAGCTACCAGACAAGTCGATTAACTTCGATCGACGTCGACCCAAGCCGTCGATCGACTATCGATCGATTGGTCTGATCCTTAGACACATAGATATTTTCATCCAAATGTTTCTACAGCCTATTGTAGTTCAGAAAGCAACAGCAGTCCAAGTGTGCCGAGTGGAAGTAAACCATGGCGCCGTTACGACCTCCTATATCATACCATGAATCCTTTAAAATCGCCTGCCTGTGCCAATAAACAACACCATTCTATTTCCAATGAATAAATCACCCGCGTTCTGTGTACGCAATCCAATACCGTTTTAGGGTTCGGGATAACGACTCGTCCCTTTAAATGGGGGGTTAAGGTTAGCTCACATACAGTCGTTCTAAAAAATGGCGTAGCGCGAATAAAAGTAAGGGTAACAACACAAAAGATATATTGTGCAGAAATAAAAATACTTCTATCTTCATACCTACGCTCGACGGTAGCATTAGTTAGGTATCAAGGTATAACCCGGTCAGAATATCTGTGCACCTCGCTGGAATGCGGCGCCTCTCCCGCTTCCCCTATCACCTCTCCGCGCACTCCCCGGTGAGACAGTACGGTTAGCACACCGTACCCAGACCGCCGATATGACGTCACGAGCTCAGGTGCACAGATATTGTGACCGGGTTGTAAGTAGGTAAGTTATTAACGTTGACTTGGCATATAATATATCTTGGCAGTGGCTCTCGTATCTATAGTTGTTTGATTTACTGTTGATAATGAAACAGGAAGAACGGAAATAGAAACCGATTATTTTACAAAGGACTTGTTTCATTTTCGGCCAGGACGGTGTACGTCTACCAAAAATGCCTAAAGATGTGGTTAATACTGTGTATTAGTGAAAAATGCGTCAGTTGCCTCCTTCATTGTGTACAAAAATTTCTAAATCTAAATCTAAATCTGTCAATTGCAGTGGAATTATGGCATTTCTGGAAGCTTTATGTATCTTTGGTTGACTCCAATGCTCACATTGGTTTATGAATTGTACTGTCCGTCACTAATGTCAAAATTGACACAAATAAAACGCGTAAATTATTAGCTTCGTAGCAAGATGGCGTAGTCACTTCTGGCCTTGTTTGAAAGACATCAACATTTAGAAAACCGTCAGTCAACGTCATATTTACTCAGGAAATAAAATAATCGTACGTATCAGAAACTAGCGCTCGTTTGAGCTGACCTTTATAGCACGGGTATAACAGCAGCCCTCTAAAAATGAAGGATAACGGTCTCCCGTAGCCAGGTGAGGCCACCAGTGTAACTAGAGCCTTGGCTGAGCTATTGCTACGTGCACTGTGACCACAACCTAGGGTCAGCCACGGTTTTCCATACATGTCAGAGAGAGTCATCTAGGGAGATGCTAAACCCGTGTGTTGATTATGGAACTTGGTGTCGCGTTAGAAGGAAAAGTCTATTAAGTCTATTCACGCACACGTATGAAGCTTTAGTATACAAAAAATTAGGGCTATCGATTACGTGAGCCCATGTGACTTCAAATTATTTGTTTTATAGTTTTACCACGGAACTATATTATTATGATAATTTATTAAGCTACGCTATTGCTTATGAACAACAATACTGACCCCAGCTCGGGTTGTTATACTAACTGGGTATATACCACTGACCTGAATCATACAAGTACGTACTGGACTTCAGATTGTCAGTGTGACAATGAATCCATTTGATATCCGCCATATTGAAGCTGACGGCAGCGTGTGTTATTAGTGTGAGTGCATGGAACTGATATTAGTGATGGGATAATGTTAATGTTTAGTTCCCAACACTCACACCAGGCGCTTCAAATCTCCATAATAATCACTGTGTCCTTTCACAGTGAATATTTAGTCCATATGTAAGTGGCATACAACCTTTTCTTACTTAAAGAAACAAAATGACTTAAGAAAGTTTCTTCAATTTTGGAACTATTATCAGTCAGTTGGTCAGTAGTAAGTCTAGCCTTCCTGAATAGGGGTCAAATTGCTCCATTTTTAGACATTATAGCTGCGACAGCAACTTCGCCCCGTCACGATATCTCCTACAAGTTTGTCAGACCTGTGGTTTTACCTATATTGGGGCTAACATCGAGATTTTAATCAGTCTCTCGTTGGGTCGAGGTGTTTATTTGACTGACTTTTAGAGGCGAAATTTAGGATGTTGGAAATGTTTAAAAGTTTTATTCATTATTATGACGTATCGAATGATTCAATACTTTAATTATTTTGTTTTAAATATATTTAGATTAATTGTTTATGTATATTATGTAGGTCTTTGATGAAATGATTTGCACGCGATGGAACACGAAATTGCGGCAGACCGGTAGAGCGCTGGGTTGATGACATAGTTAGGTATTGTGGAAACATTTGGACAGGATTGACTAGACAGGGTAAATTAGCGAAAGAGGAAGGAGGCTTATGCCCTGCAGTGTGTACTTAGCTTCTTGTAATTATGATGAATGTATTAACATTCATCATCATCACAAGCAGCTATTCGCCGTCGCTATAATAAATATCGAATCAGCTAATATTTCTCTATTTAATATTACGTACCTAACTATAACTTAAAAGACATTTATTTGGACGAACTTTTCAAGTCTTATGTATATATTATCTTATATGTTATTTAATTCAGCTAATATCCATCATAAAGAATACTATAAAGATGTTGTTCGCTAAAATAAGAAATGCTTTTCGACAACACATGACTTTTTAAACTTTGTCCGTTTTACTTGCGCTTTCTATCTGTAGTTTCTAAAGCATGTTCTATCACCTAATGGAGAAGAAAAAAAACGAGTAGCTATTAAATGGAATGGGGTGAAACGGCTCGGAAATAGTGCCGTAACTCGGAGCCCTGATAAGGTGGCTGCGTTAAAAAGGTGTCGACGCGTGTATTTTATACCAGACCCAATCACTAAGTTTAATAGGACACTGTTATAGCTCTAAGTAGTTTAACCGTCTTTGTAGTATTTATGTGTTTAGGTTTAGATTTTTGTAATAATGTATGTAAGTAGCGTTTTTGAACGGTTTTTAGACTAACGAAAGGAATTGCGGCCTTGCTGGACTGACGCGGCGACGGCAAGATGTTGTATATTGATGTCGAAATTTTTGTAGGGCGCATTGTTTCCGAGTTCTCGCGAAATATATGTTTTTATCCTTTTTTCTAAGATGGTAGCCGAGGTACAAGGACGGCAAGCGTCTTAATTTTAAGGGTTAAGATCTATTGACGCCCACACATGTCCCAAAAATAAAAGTGCCCCCTTTAAAAAATGCAATATTAGGTCCTTAAATAGTAAGGTTTCAATGGACTACACGATTGGCACTGGAACGATTCAGACATTAGTTATTGATTGACAGCTATTCATTGTACCACTCCACGCTCACCCATCCACCGCCTGACCAGGCTCAACGTATCTTAACTTCGGTGATCGCAACACCTAAGTTACAAGTGCGGTGTATTTTCTGCATACTTCCCCAAAAAAAGTCGCTACCTACCTACTCAATTCTTCAATGGTTAACTGATTTGAAAGGTTTTTTTTCAATGGGTATACATCCTATAATAATTTAAATGCAAATTTTTATCAAGAGGGTTCATTTTTAAATCTAAACTACTGAAAAAATTCTATTAGGTGCCTACCCTAATAGCAGTGAGTAGTTTTTTTGTATAAAAATAATTTTATTGATTCTCGCTGTATAATTGCTTCAACTTAATATTGCACAGCTCCCAAAGTCCGGAGGTCAAGTAAGAGCAGTCAGTGCAGTCCGCGGCGGCAGGTACTACAGTTTATGAAGGCACTTACTCTGAAATGTGATAGCTGCTCGTTGCGAATTCAATCTGGAATTAAGTGACGGAAAAACAATTTGCTGTCTCGTTTTCTGCGAAGTATAATTGAGTACTGAGCCAACAAGCTCCGGGATGAAGATTTCTGGAATAAAGTATCCGTTATAATGACAATACTTAGTGCCTCTATATACCCACAGGTTCTTTATTGATTTCTTCTTCTTCATTATGTATATGGCATCATAATGTTTAAGAAGACGGGTTTTGGATAGAGTACCCAAAATGCTGGCCCCATTGCCTCGTTGAATGGCAATACCAATGCGCTGACCCAGGTAGAGGCCAGCATTTTGATCTCGAGTAGCGTCAACTAGACGCTTTGTTAGGGCTTTAAAAAATAATTCTGCTCCCGGTCCCCAAGGCCCGAGAGTTTTAACCCCAAAAGGCTCAAACATATAACCGCTATCTAAATAATTTGAGCCTTTTGAGGCCTTGTTACTAGTAACGGGAAGATGAGACGGTGCAAGAGTGTCGACGCATGTAGCGTCCCACACTAAAGGCCGCCCCATCTTCCAAGGGATAAGTGTGATGCCGTCGGGTCTCTTACCATCGCTACGCATAAGACCACTCGGTTCTAGAATAGCTGCACAGTTAGCGGTGGTAAGAGCCCGGCAAAGGATATCGTTAAGGCTAGCGTGACGGGGTATCCTGCCTGCACTTTTCGAGCAAGATAGGCCATGGTGGCCGAGCTGGTCGACATTTGCGCCACACTGGCAGCGATGTGGAGCACAACACGTTGCACCCAAGCGAAGGGAGATTGCGATTCTGAATGAAGTGTTATCAAGGAGGGTCCCAGTATTAGACAAAGGGAGTGCCTGTAACCACAAACCTGATTCCCACTCAGAAACCGCTAAGAGACGGGCGCGATCTGATGAGCTGGAGCACGTATTAAGGAGAAGTTTCCGCGCTTGCTCACAGATCGGCCGGTCCCACTGCTTCTGTGAAGATGGATTTTGGGGGTAATCAGTGTTTGGGCAAAGGACTGTCGACGCGATCCTAGCCTCATTCATATAAGCAACATTATGAACATCCGATGTCCTTGTCAGATTTTTTTCTATTAAAGTCTTATTGCTATGAACCGAGGATAGATACGCGGGAAGAGCTACGCCAGATATGGATCGAATACCAAGACCCCCCATTCTAATCGGAAGAGTAGCCTGTTTCCATTCTCGATCTGATAAATTTACATTTAAAATTAGAGCCAGAGTGTCTTTAACAATTTTGTCGAGATGTTCAATAAAATCAGGGAATTTCCAAAGATGCGAACATCGAACAATGTATGTAAATTTAGGAACAAAAAGGCAGTATTGCAAAATTTTAAAAGCCATGTGAGTGTTAATTTTAGATAAACGGTCCGAACATTGCAAAAAAATTTGAATTTTTTCTTCAATAAAAGAGGGGAACGATTCGTCCAGTAAAGGAATGTGAATAAATCAAAATACTAAGTTTTTTTTAAAGAAATATTTTTTTGTCCCAAATACGCTGTAATTTATTTGATTTGAGGTATTTATTTTTTCACCTCATTTTGAATTAATTTCGAAAAAGCACTATTATCTTCAATCAAAAATTCACCCGTCAAAATATCAGCTTTTTAAAAAAATGGTATGCTTTCTGTTCGTTGAAATCTTTACTTCCCGATGATGAAAAAAAATATTACTATAGTTAATCTTCTGGAGATTTCCAGCGAACACGAAACGCACTTTATTTCGTCTTTACATCTCTTGCCCCCACTTATGTTCATAAACAAGACATTATTAGTTAATAATTCATCAATATTACACAACAATACTTTAAGAATCACTAGATTTGGACAGCTCATATTTTTATAGGATACAAAACAGCAACACTTAGATGATATTCAAAAAAAATATTTATCGTATTTTTGCTACTAAAATAATTTACTCAAACCTAATGTAAAATGCATTTTTACAGTCACTATCTGGTGCAAAAATACCCTCCACAATAGTCTTCGATACGATTGCAAACCAGATATCGAGTTTTCATTAAAAACAAATTGAATTTAGAATGTCTCTATCGTCTCATTTCAGTAAAATCTCGACACGAATTAATTACACAATCCAACATCCGTACAATTTCACCATTGCCAAGTTCACCATAACTCAGTTACCACCAATTAGCGGACGGTCGAAAGTTAGCGGCAACTTTCATTTCATTAACACTTCGCTACGAGCGTCGCCGGCAAAACTAACAAACAAAACTAGCAATGGATAGCTTCATTATGTCACTGTCGACTACGTGAGATAGAATTATACGTTATAGAACAGAAATATATTTTATTTTAAATAGCGTTTAAATTTGGAATAACATTAATTTCTTGTCGTGATAAAAGCGTTTAAATTTGGAATAACAATTGATTAGGCGCATAATCGATAATTTTTTTCATAAAATGCATTCAAAAATAGTGTCATTCATATTTTTATCTATGGCTATATCGATTTGCCACGCATTTTCTAATGCGAATGAAATTGAAGCCAGAGGGAAGAAGAAGAAAATTGCACTATTCGGTAAGTAAACTTATTTTTTTACACTCAGGTACTTTCTCGAGTTTAACAGCTTATGTATAAAAACCTTTTCAGTTATTTCAATTTAATAATTTAACCTCAGGAACGATTTTGATAAAAATTATACTGGACCATTCGGAAAGTAAACCTTTATATTTAACGTCCTAGTTTTCGGATAGTAAATAGCACTATTTTCTAGCTAAACTTTTTCTATCAACTTTTTAATTGTATAAAGTAGTTATAGTGACGTAAGTAAAATAGTTGGAAATATGCGGTCTTATTAATAAACGCGTCTTAATTTGAAACGTCTCTTGTCTTGTTTTATCCGACAGAGAACGTCACGCGTCAAAACAATACAAAAGACGTTTAAAGTTAAGACGCGTTTATTAATAAGGCCGATGGTCTCGCGAAGTTTCTTTGTAGATATGGATATGTCCTATTATATTTAACATTAATTTTATAATCGGTAACTTAGCCAAGTTTGCAAGCATACGTTACCTTATTCACTTAAGTTATTTCAAACAAAAATATAAGTAGGAACAGTACTTTAAAATTGCGGAGTAGTAATTAAATTAACATATGTAGCTAAAGAGCCACTTGAAAATATAATTTCCAGTGTTGCCATGCGAAACACAATTTGGTACGTAGGTACTTGCCGTTATTTTCAGCAAAGCGAGCAATTATTGCCGCTTGAAAAATTAAAATTACAGCGAAAATTACGCGTGAACAATATTGGTCTACGTAGGCTTGTGTTGCCAGCTACTATGTACTTTAATATAAGTATTTATTGGAGTCCGACCGAAACTGGTTTCCGGCCGAAACCGAAACCGAAGGTTCAGCCGTGAAAGTTCCGCAACTCACGGGGTCAATTATAAAATTCCTTACAGTACTGAAATTTTGTGCAATAACTAAGTTTTGTTGCTACGGAACTATCCGAACGGTGCACGACAACAACGAACAGGGCCGCCAGCGTCAGAAAAAGCGTTGCCGCGAGAAAAGAACTTAGGCGAGCGTACACGACAACATCCGAAATCAGTTTCGCTTCCGGCAACACTTTCGGCCAATTTTGTCCGAAACCGAAACCGAACTTTCAGTCGGACACTAGTATTTATACCCTACCACTTTAGAAGGGTAATTAAAAATAATAATACTTAGCTCACATAATAACGACAACAACTTGGCCGATTGTTTTGTCATATTAAAAAACTGTGTTCATCGTGTTTAGTGTTATATAATAATAAAATCAGCCGACAAATGGCGTGTTTGCAAAAATTGCCCCGTTTTAAGATAAAAAATCACGCATTAAATAATAGTAATATATAAGTAAGTATAATTAGTGAATGTGCCATTTTTCGGTTTTGGTCGTTTTTACAGTCAAGTCACGTATTTACATACATTTAGTACTTACATAGAAAGTAAAAATTTATTTGGGATTTAGAGCTGCCAGTGTGAAAATTGGGATTATAGGAATATTCAGGAAGCGTACAGAAATCACGTCGCACTGGAAGGTTAGTTTTGAATATTTATGCCTTCATACCTTTTAAACCTATTCGGTACCATTTTTGTGATTTTCAGCATTTACACAGGGAGGTTCTACATTGAGTGCGAATATTTAGTATACTGAAAGAACATTGAAAAATAAAATATGTGTTGTTTTATTTAATACACTTTAGTACAAAAATATTGAGAAAACTTTGATTAACTTATGGATACCCTATGCCGCGGCGGCCGATAGTGTTCATTCATACATATCAAGTACAAATCGACGAATATACGTGAAGAAAACAAAAAAAAAAAAACGATGAATTGAGAACCTCCGTCTCTTTGAAGTCGGTTTTTTTTGATGTTATTAAGGGTTATCAGCTAGGGTGTGCTAAGCCGAAAGGGGGTCACTGTACCCATCCTAAGGAACAACTTTCACTATGGGACCAACTCTGAATTTACTAGTATACTCTAGCCGACTACTCTGTATTCGAGCAAATACTATTTATTCAGTAAATGCTGTTTTTCCCAATGACGTAGGAGTTTTCCTTTACAGCTTTTCCAGTGTATGTGGCTGTAAAGGACTACTTTTTTCTACATTCTACATTACTCATATTTTTGGGTTCCGTATCGAAGGGATAAAAACGGAACTTTATTACTGAGGCTTCGTTCTCCGTTCATCCGTCTGTCACCAGACTGTATCTCAAGAACCGTGATGGCTAAATAGTTGACATTTTCATAGATAATGTATTTCTGTTGTCCCTATAAGAACAAATACTAAAAAAAAAAACAAAATAAATATCTAATATAAAGGGGTGCTTTTATACAACGAACGTGATTTTAGCCGTTAACTCGTTTACTTAATAACTTGAAGTTATGTTGTATAGATTATGGTACGGAATCCTTAGTGCTGAAGTCCTATTTGCACTTGGTCGATTTTTTCCTTTTACGTGCCTTCACGTCCATGTTCGTTTGCTGTGCAGAACTCGTTAGCAATCTGATATGAAACCATTGACGTAGGAACTCAATTTCGTATGCGTATCTACGTAGCTGGAATTCCTGATTCTATGGATCGATAGCTGGCATGACAGGTTAGGTTTTTTTTTATATAGCTTTAGCGTCTTACGTTTTTGAGGTTATTTTCGTGGTTCAGTGCAGGACGTGACTTTTTAATGGTGTATGCGGATATACATTGCCAATTTAAATAACGGCATTCTACCTCTAAAGCATAGGTAATATACAAACCAAACTAATGGACCGGTATTAATAAAGACTTATACCACAGAGGCAGTCAAATTGAACAAGTATAAACTAACGTAATTTTTATAGTCGAACAAACTGAATGTAATTATTTGTTTACCGTACGTTTTTTGTTTTTTTAGATAACAAAACTACAGTGATTTACTAAGAATTGTTATTCGAGCAAGAAAATTACTTTAATTTGTACATTTAAAACTTTTAACTATGTCTAAAAATAATTTTCTTTGTTCTACTTTTAAGTGGGTGTATGTTTCGAGCCTCATTTTTACCATTCAAACCATATAGTCCAGCTTTATGCCTTAAAATATAGATAGGTACAGAAGTCAATCTACGCACAGAATGCTCTCGAGCCACGCATACAAAGACACCGCTTCCAAACACGATATCTTGGACCGGTCGGAAACAGTGCAAGGCAGTGTAACCCGCTTGAGGCACGCGCCTGTGAAGTTATTTGTGCAAGAATTGAAATATTTTAGGTAGTTTGGTTATTTTTTTTCAACGTAATATATTTATAGAACACAAAAGCAAAGGAAAAAAACTTTCGCAGCTATAAAAACTAATCTAATAATAAACCCCCAGTAGAAGGGAAAGTTCCAAGAATGTTGGCTGCATTGCCACGTTGAAAAGCAATGCTAATTTTCTGACCAAAATAAGTGCCAGCATTTGGTCACATGTCGCTTCCACCACACGTTTTGATATTTCTAGATATATTTTAAAGCGCTCGGCCCCCATGTCCCCTAAGCTTCTACTGCAAACGGCACAAATATTATTGGTTCATATTTTCCTTCTTCATGTTTGATTGTCAAGAGTTAATCAAACAACTAGACGTAACAATTTTCTTGTGTATTTTATTTACATTTTTTTTTATTTTTTTTTTTATTTTTTTTTAGTTTGTGTGTTTGCAATAAAGTGTTAAGTAATATATTAATATGTATATATTTTTCGTCCTCTATTATTTATTGTGTTTGGTGTGCTATAAAGTCATATTAATCCATTCACTACTAAGATAGTTTTATGTGCATTTACCAAAGTTAGAAAAGCTATCGCGACCGCCGAGCGTAGTTATGAAATGTAAAGGTTGACTTCTGCACGTATCTGTTTTGTGCCATACCGTTCGAACAACGCAGAAAGGGACATAAGTGCACTTAGCTCCAGCTTTCATGTCCTAAACTTACTGCCTATATAGCTGAATAAAGCACCTATATGTTAGGCTTGAGTGGTTTAGGCTGGGTTCTATACTCTCAGCGTCACTTAAGCCTAAGGCATTCGGAAAATTTTCGGCAGTCAGACCTTTGCTAAATATTGTTACCTATTATAATGCGATCAAAGTATTATTATATATTTGAGGTGAGTTCCTATACAACAAACGTGATTTTTTGCTGTTTTTGCCCTTAGTAAATAACGATGTAATTATGAATATAAAATAAATATTTCGGGGGTTGCTCCCATAAAACAAACTCGTATTTTTGCCGTTTTATGCTCGATATTAATAACATAAGCTAGAAACTTGAACTAATGTTGTACGGAACTTTTAGTGCGAGTTGGACTCGCACTTTGCCGATTTTTACGCGTTTTAAGAATTGGTCCCATAGTGAAAGATGTTTATTAGATATATACACATTTCCTGTCATTTGTTTCACTGCTTTCACCGCTAACGTTACGCGATATCACCTCTGTTTAGCAAGAAAACTGCGCCAAATAAAACTCACTCATATATATATACAATACAAAAAAGTATACTTGACCTCCAATCTATGTGAATCATATAATGTAACCATTTCATTGCGGTGCCCATTTTTGAAAACTTTTCGCCATGACTGTGAACTAATTTTCTATGACAAGATTGGTGTGTCAAGCGCCATAGAAGTTGTTCCATAATTTGAGGGTGTTACAATAAAAAAAAAAAATACATGCCTCTCCTGTCATAAGCCACAAGTTAAAAAAAATGATGACACCTGTGTAGTGCCATCAGCAACGAATCGGTTAATAACGGGTGACCAAAATGCTGATTTATTTGGGTAAAAAAAAACTCTATTGCCATCCAACGTAGGAATGCTACCAGCATTTTTGCCACCTACCCTCAATTAACGGACTTTTCGACAATAAATTTCATATAATTTAATTCCATTAACAATAAATATCATATAATTTAATTCCCACGGGACCATATAATTATGTGAAAAAAATTCAAAAAAAATGCGAGTCTTACTATCGCTGAGAAATCTGGGAACCGTACATAAAAAAAGGTTCCGGAGAATTGAGAACCTACTCTTTTTATGAAATTTGTAAATCAGTAAGTAAACTATTTCACTTTTTTTTCAGTATACTTCGCTGACCTGATAGTCAAGAAGATTTTCATCCTGAAGCTAATCTACGCGTTTGTCTTCTGGGTTGTTCTTCACAAGGCTGGCTACTTCCTCGGCTGGTTCGCCAGCTACCTGAAGGAGAAGAAACGGGAGTTCCATGAACCGCATCCTCATCACCATCATTTCGAGTATGGACCCAGCCATGGATCCTATGGACCTAGCTATGATAGTTATGGGCCCGCTGGATCCAGCTATGGACCGTATAGGAGGCAGAATCAAGGGAGATGATGCTATGATGATTTTTTGATTGCCAAAGATTTGTTCATTACTTAGTATTACAAAAATAATTTGTTATAACTTACAAATGTCTTATTTGGTAGATTTTATCAAACTATTTATAGAAGGGAAACAATATTTATTAAAAAGTAAATTTTTGAGTAGCGCGATAGCGATTGGTTTTTATTCAAGAAACAATTTTCAAATGTATCGTCTTTAATAATTAATGTGTTAATAATAATTTACTACTTAATTTAAAATAATGCTGACATTTTTTTAATTCATTTAATGGATTGGATGTGGCATTTGTATTATCTGTAGATCTCAAATGGTCTATAGTTAATCTTTCTGCTATCATTTTTTAGTTGTCGAAGTCCTAAAAAATATATAAAAATAATATTTTACTAGTGTAATTGAGGTTAACTCACATACTACACTGTGATACGTCAATCAGATTTTCTTTAGATGTAGTTAGTTTTTGTACACCAGCGGCTCTATTAATAAACGCATGTCTGTATCGATTGTATTAACACCCAAAGTCGAGACGCTTTTTTTAATAAGGCAGTAAAACTACGAAAAGCACAGCAGCAGTCCTAAATATTTTTTGGTGATTTCATATAGTGACTGTACTATCGCCAAAACGTCTCTTTAAAAAAGCTGAGCAACTGTAATGTTATCTGCTATTGAGTGATTTAAACTTTAAAGCATTTTTCTAAAGTGTGCATAATAATAATTATGAAATAATTAGGAATACGCAATTATAAGAATATTTACGCTACGAATCTTGCTACGAATAATAGCTACGAATCTTGCTACGAATCTTGATACGAATGCAAGCTTCGTAGATACATTTCGAAGCATTTATCGAATACGAGAGTAAGTAAGTAATTGACCGAACGAAAGATGCCTTGGAAGATATTGTACCCTAATTTATTTATTTATCTAATAAATATATAATAAAACCTTTAATGTTGTGGTTCCATTAAATGTAACATAATATTATAGTTGTGCGAGTTGTGGGCAGTAAATCGACGAATCACTCATTAAAGTGAACCCTTTGTAGAAAATCATTTTACAAAATCAAAATTACTTAGCTGATCACGTGATCAATTTATGCATGGGAACCCAACATTCTTTATTGTAATTTTGAAAATAATTGTTGCGCAACGGGTTCACTTTGATGGGTAGACTAACATTCTTAAGTATTGTCACAACTTTCTGTTACACGTTGTTTAATCTTCATTGGTATCCGTATTCTAATAAGCCCCACAATATACTAAAAACCTCTTACAGCCTTTGAGTATTTAATCCAACATCTGTATTGAATTAAAGCTAAACTAATTACAGACATTCTGTCGCAACAATCCTGCTTTCATTAATCTAACTCTGTGTTGCCATGTTTAATCTGTTTTATTTATCTAATTTATCCACGTATTTAATATATGTAATGTCATTTGTAGTAGCTATTATAACGTTGTTATGGCTGATTCTTAATTACCTATATTATAAGTTACGGAGCGAGCGGCTCAAGAGAGTTCAATGTGGTGTTCTCACTGATTACCAATGTTAAGCAATGTTAAGTACAATGAGGTCTTGGTTGGGTGGTCGTAGAGTAGCATTCACTAGTGACCTCTACTCTGCGGTTGTCATGTTAAATTTGTAGATCCCGGTAGAATCATTAAAATCATAATAATAAATGAAACAGTTAATTATTTTATTTCAACACATTCACGACTACAAAAAAGCTTTATCTTCAGCCCTCAACGCAGCAGCAGCAAGCGAGACGTACATAAATAGAAACAGCATTTTCATATTGAAATTGTAGTAAGTATGGTAAACAAAAACTGGGTGAGAGCTTAAATAAAATGAAAAAAACTTAAATCCAGGTACAGGTTTCACTCATCTGAGAATTAATTGACTACTGAGAATTGACTGAACCACAAGCTTAAACGGTGAAGTAAAGCATCGTGAAGAAATCTGCATATCGGAGAAGGTTTAATAACTTTCAAAGATAAGTGAATTCCGCAAAACCGCAATTTGGCAAGCGTGGTGTACTTATAGCCTACACCTCCTCCATAGGGGAGACCTGTACACAGGAGTGCGATGCTATGATTTAAGGCGTAAAAAAAACTTGGGCTTATCATGAGTAAAGATGGATAAGGTAAGTACCTAGATTGCACCAATTTCTACCAAAAAAAAATTAAATACATAATTTTCCCTTGCAGATCATAATTTCACAGAAAGAAAAAAAACATACATGAAAAAAATACAACGAATTGAGAACCATCTCATTTTTAAGACGGTTTATGTCAGCATACGATTTTATCACAAAAATTGTATAATACAAAGAGCTTGTAAAGATATTTGATGTGACTTCACAAGAATGCCGTAATAGGGTTTAACTTGATTCAGGTGTTAGCGTGGGAGGGAGCTTCGGCTAAAACAGGGTAAGGTTGGAACAGGTTTCAGTTTTCATACAGTTTACAAAAATACAAATCTAAAACAACATACTATAAATAGGCAAACAACAAAGCTGGCATAAATGTTCAAAAATCCCCTTACGCAATACCGCACGGGATTTATGGACAATAATTCCACAAATCCCCTGCGCTGGAGATCTACTTAGGGGATTTGTGGAATAAGCCAAAATGTTCCACAGTTCTCAGTGATGCCCTATACCATTAATTATGTTTTGTATGACACGATATACAGATATTACCATTTCTTGTTCAACAAATGCATCTGTATGAACACCCAAGGCTACCTACCACCTTAATAAATGCGTGGGTGAAAGTGAGTCGTGCCACGTTAATGCTACTTACTGCTAAATATAGAATGGGGTGCTACTCCATGTTTTTAGCAACAGCTAAAATTGTATCTTTCAGGTCCTGGTGGTTTGCCTTTTTATTAAGCTTTTTCAGTTTATTATTTAGTTTAAAAAAATCAAATAGTACACTGCTTATATTCTACGTATATTTACTGCTATTCACGCAAAAGTTGCTGAACGGATTTGAATGAAACATGGAAGATAGCTTATGTCCTAGAGTAACACATTGAAAGAAAGAAAGAATTTATTTATACCAAAAAACTACTGGTACTAACAGAGACTTCACAAATAATATTTAAGTTTCTTGTTACAAATCGGCTCCGACTCAGCATAATGCTGGTTGTAAACAACCAGCGCTAGTCTTCCGTTGGTGCCGGCAGGTGGCGTTGGATTTTTTTTATCCCGGAAAAATGCAGTGATCAAGGTAATACCGCAGGGTGAAGCTAGTTTATTATATACATTGTACAATTAATTTTACTAGGGACTATTTGCTAAAAAGTTTAAAACGGGTAAATGTTCTGCTGTGTTGTTATCACAGAAATGCCATGGCCACCTTCCAGCTTCATCACAGCAGAATCTGGATATCAAGGTGTATTCTTCGATCGAGCTGAAACTTCACGGGTTTAATTATAGCTTACAAACTCCTATGGCTATCTTTCATCTTCATCACCAGACCATCTTCATGGTACCACTTCATTGTAATGTCAACAAAGACAAAAGATAAGAAGGTAGGTACTTACAGCAAGTTTAAGTCGAATCAGACGTCGGGAAATTGATTTATTGTCATTAATAATACTCGATAGTACTTGTAGGTAATAAGATGGCTATCAATGTCACTGCATTGCCACGTTGAATAGCATTGGCTAAATCTTTGCAACAGACACAAGTGAAAGCATCAAAAGAGTTGTTTCCAAAATGTATGGAGCTTCGGTCATGTCAGTGTACATGATACCATAAATACGCTAGGGACCATTAATATTTTATATATAATATCAACCAAATTTAAAATAACGTAACTTATCGCAGTGTACAAAAAAACATTAATTACGCAAAAAGATGATTTACGCGTTTTTATTGTGTCAATTTTGACATTAGTGACGAGCAGTACAATTTATAGACCTATGTAACCATTGAAGTCACCCTGAAATACATAAATCTTCCAAAAATGCCATAATCCCACTACAATTCACAGAATTTACATATTTACATAGTCTCTATAGCCTCGTGACAGTAATTTATCATCCGTTTATTCATTAAATGGTGGTCGCACGGCTTGCTCTGTAATGGCCGTGTCTCTTCACTGTTTTGTTCCCATTTTCCACCAGACACGAGATGGATAGTAGCATCCCTGAGCCATAAACATAAAACATCCTCCTTCTCTGTTTCATTAAAACACCATACGAAGTTTTAGCTAGCAAAGGACATATAATAGTTATTTGTTATGGTTTTTAACCGCGTGCTCTATTTTGATGATCGAGCAAGAGTTATGCAAATTGTTTTTAAGAATTCTGGTTTTCACGCGTACCTGATTGTTGGAAAGGTCCAACTATAGTTTCGTTGAATTATTTTAGACTGCCCCCGTGAACCTCCTACACGTGGTGGTAGACGGTGTGGCGTACGGAACGCGCCCTAAAATGGCACCGCGAACGCGGCCTTAAGTTTTTTGACAGCTCTGCGCTCGGTTCCCGGCAACAAGTTAGAACTTGTCCCTAGCGGTTAGAGAGATACGATCATCGATCGGTTAAGAATTGTGTATTAAGTAGCCTGATTATTGACTTAACAACTGTGTTCAGTGTTATTAACAACTAATAAATACATTGTATTGACTCGTCGTGGTTTCCTTCGGACACTCCTACAGCATTAGGACCACGACAGGGAAGCTTGAAGAGCTGCCCCACAATATGGGATCCAACACCCATAACGGTAACATTTATGGCTATCGACCCCCACATACGAGTAATGGGGTAGATGGCCATATTTTATTACCACCTGCCACGGCGCTAAACAGCGCGGTGGCGGACAGTAAAAGTTGTGGGCTATCCGCCCCCGCTAGGAATGTTATAACTAACTGCCCCCTTAAAACATAATACCGTTTATTATCAGTGTTACTACCATTCCTACTATCAGTAGTAACAAGGGCAAATTTATTAAGCTTCTCATTACTGCAGTTGAAAGTGATTAGAATAGCAATAAAAATTACCCCTGTAATACCGTAAAACTCGTACCGGGGTCGATAGCCATAAGTGTTACCATCTGCTACCACGTGGGGGAGGTTCGCAAGGGCAGACGGTAAAAATTTGTTTCGTTCACATTCGGTGAACATCATCAGGGATGAAATGAGAACGAAACTATAGTTGTACCTTTCCAACAATCGGGTACGCGTGAAAACCCCTCTTCTTAAGTGTATGAGTTATTTAAATATTTGAATCCTGAGCGTGAACGAGAGAATCAAAAGACAACGAGGTGAAAATCTTTGCACTCGAGTGCGACACGTAACTTTGCATTCCACCTCAGCGAGGATATGACTAAATGCAAATAAAATCATTTTCTCTTTTCATGGCTTCATTTTCTCTTATTTCATGGTTTAGGTATTAATTACTACATTTAAACCAATAATACCTATGTATATCTAAGAAAAAAAAGGAACCGTTGCTACAGTTCTTTAAGTTGAGTGTAGAAAATAGCACGCGCAAATTAAGAAGAGGATACTAAAAAGATTCTGAGTCTGAGTTTTTTACCAAAGCAAAAAAGGTTGTATGATAAATTTGGCACCATATACGTAGAAATAAATAGGTTTGTTTCTACCTCTACGATAATGCTAATGTTTTGAATTCACAAACATAGTAAACTTTATGAATTCAAAACATAGTTAATTCAATTTAGGTAGTTTATCCTTTAAGGAGACTTTTGAACTCTGATAACGAAGAACAAAAATACTCTTTCTGAGATGGGGCGATAAAAAAGACATTTAATTTTTTGTTGTAATTTTGTAATATCACATATTAGCTTATTGCTAGGAGTCGTAAAAATAAAAAAAAACGTGTGTGTTTATACTGCCATTTTCCATAGGTTGTATTATATTGCGGGAGTTAAACAAAAAATAATATTAAACGAAATGAAACAACTAAAGTAAGTATAAGTCTGAGCTAAATTATTTCTCCTGACAACTAATTATCTATCTAGAATATCGCGTTCTCGTTACTTATTAAAGATATATCAGACACTTAAAATTAGCAATTTCTGAAAAGCCACATTTTCTGATCAACGTTCCGTATAATTTCACTGTATTTGTATCATGTTAACGAATAGAGAAAATCCATCATCCATTTGATATTGAAGCAAGATTTAATTTGCACTCATACTGTATTTTTTGTTGCAGTGCTAAATAAAAACAAAAGCTTTCTTATTATTCCATTGTCTGACGGCAGACCGATAAAAAAGATAATTCATCATAAAAAGGTATGATTGGCGTCGTACGGTACGTACGTGGAGCCATTAATGTCAAATTTGAGTCGAGTGTCGGAGCAGGGAGGGGCAAGTCGTTTGAGGTAAATCAAGTGCCAATTTTCGGGTTCATTCATTTCGTTCACAAAAACATCCACGAGCCACTCAGAATTTGTAAACGTGACGACCCTGCAGACTGAATCTGATTTGGCAAATTGATTGCGAAATGTAATCAATTAGATTTTTTTGTATTTATTTTATTTCGTATTTAATAGCTGTGTTACATTTTTGTAACAGTCACCACGACGTTTTCAGTTTTTTTAAAGAAACAAATGCATTTCTTTATATTTGGAAATTAATATTTTACTAAATACAAAACTGTTATTTTTGCATTTTACGTTTCGTTGTTAATATAACATTAATCTACGTATCGTTTATTGTGAACCAACTAGTAAATGTCATTCGCAGTGTTTTAAAATAGAATATACAGAAGTTTCAGCCTTTGAACCTCTATAATTTAACCCTCTTAGGTGTTGAGTATTCTAAAACCCTATAATGAATATATACCTTAAATTTCAAGTCTCCAGGTTTAGTGGTTTAGGCTCTGCGTTGATTTCTAGTTAATAGTCAGTCAGGACTCTTATATAAAACTACTATATAACCCGGTGAACTTCGAAGCGCCTAGTAGTCGACGAAAGATGTCGGCTCGGCTTTTGGCCTCGCTAAATTTTCAAAGTTTCTGCGCAATTTTCTAATTTTATTTAATGTCAGCTTTTACAATTTGTAAGAAATCATTTTAAAAAATATGAATGAAATCGGTAAAGCCGTTCTCAAGTTATAGCTATATCGCAAGCGTAACAGGAGTCATAGGGGTTTATTTTTATATATGTAGCTATAAATTACCACTATATTACAATATAAGTAACATAAAAAAACACTTAAATCATATAAAAATACCAACATAACTATCATAACAACCATACGGAGATTTCACGTCGGAGCAATTCATCACACGGTTGACGAATTTCCCCGAGATATAAAAATATCGTCACGAAAAACATGATTAATGACTCCACGATGAGAAAACTTTTTGTAAAAACTTTTACATTACTGCGTCAGAAATAGCCAAGCAATTTAGATAAACGAAAACAAATCTTCTTTTTCGAGGTAAAAAATTAATTTACGGACATCACTTTTTTTTCTTGATGATGGCTTTACACATTTGTATATTGGCCAGTGTCACACGTACATCACTATTGTCTTTGAAATACCTGCTAAATTAAATTAATTAATTTGTGAATTAATTATATTAATTAATAATTTAATTATATTTAACTCTAAATAATATCATATCACATTAGTGCTGGGTACGGGTTTTCCTGAAGGCGTGCAGTCCATAGTTCACCTAGCCTTATGCAACAAGTAGGTTTCCCCGCGGCGGTGTCTTTTATTGTAAAATAAAGATCTAAAAATCTGTATGTAAAATCTGTTTATACAAATATTGTACATACATATGGTGCTTACGTGAGTTCTAAAACCAAATATTTTTATAAAATCAGTGCCGTTGCGAAAGCAGTTACTCTGAACCGAATCGACAAATATTTTGCATGACTTAACTTAAGCCCCAAAAGGCACAACAACAAAAAATAACAGATAAATGAAAAAAAAAAAAAAATTTCGCTCTATCCTAGAGTATAATTATGTAATTAAATTGGTCACTAACGGTCTTACTAATAAACGCGTCTTAACTCTAAACGTCTTTTTGGACACGTGACGTTCTCCATCGGATAAAACAAGACTAGAGACGTTTAAAGTTAAGACGCGTTTATTAATAAGACTGCAAGAGTTCCGTAGAGAGACTTATATGTATATATATATATATATATATACATATATAGATATATATATATATACATATATACATATATATATTTAACATATATATATATATATATATATATATATATATATATATGTTAAAGTTTCTACCTATCGCCGTTATAAATATCAAGCAAAAATAGCAAGAAATCAAGTTACTTGTATGGGGCTCCCCTTTAAATATTTTATTTATTCTGTTTTTTATTTTATTCATTTCAACTATTTAGCTTAAACGGTTCGTGAGATATAGTCTGGTGATAGAAGGATGGACAGCAAAGGTCCCTGCAACAGAGTTCCGTTTTACATTTACATACGGAACACTAAAATATGATCCTGTATATTATATCACGATATATGTTGCGTGCAGTTTACTAGAAACCAATAACCGTTCATAGGAGCACTTATACGACCATTCCGGAAACTTTTTACCTATAAATAGCTTCCGATTAGAGATGATACGAGCATTAGCATTTAATTTATTAACACTAGCAGATTCGCGTTCGCAAATGTCTTGCGAATTCAAAAGTGCACTTATTGTTCTTATTCTCCAATGAACAACGAAACTTCTTGTTATTATAACGCGTGACGTGATTAGCGTTATTTTGACGTAATTCGTTATTCTGATGATGTTAACTTAGTTAGTCCCGTGCCACGGTACGATACAGTGAATACCGTACCACATGAATTCTACGCGCTTGGAATAACACGGTCACGTTGTGTGTTGATATGTTCATAGTGAATAAGGGCCTAGCTGTGGAGACAATGGGTAGTTGGGGCGCAAAGTCCAGAGGAATTGTTGGAGAAATAAGAAATAAAGTTCGTTGATAGGAGATAAGACAGGAGACAGTTTCGGAATGTTTCTGGTGCCAAAAGATTGGCCATCGCGATTCATCGTGTTAACGCGGCTAATATTATGGGTACAGTCAGGGGCGGTTTGTTTGACTAATTTATAAATTGTCATTGGAATAATCAAGATTATAATGTACTAGCTGTGCTTCGTGGTTTTCCGCGTGGTAAATATTTGATCATCACATAAGAAGCTTATGTGTTAATCCAAGATTTAAGCTATCTTCGTGCCAAATTTCATCCAAGTCCGTCAAACCGTTTGAGCGTGAAGGAGGAACAAACAAACACACACACTTACAAACTTTCGCCTTAATAATATTAGAGTGTGATTTTTGCAGGATAAAAAATAACTTGTTAACTAATACTCCAAAACATTCGCAATAGCACCTCTCGCAAATTTCGCATTCGTGTTAGCTAATTTGAAAATTTGTGGCGTGTGCGTTACATCCCTATATCCAATGATTGTTTTCAATTTTAAAGTTTGTGAAAGTTGCGCGAATGTAGAGGGTGTGCGGTTTCAAATCAATTTGTGTGAAACTTGAGTACTTAAAGAAGTTCGTGTTATTGGCGAACTCTAGTAGAGTTATGTAGCACAGTTATTAGTCGAGTAAACGGTTTTACTTTATAAATATTATGCTTATTTTATTACAATTAGTATGACGCGAACTGTGGATTACGCAGACATTCGTCAAATAATTGGTGACCATATCCTATACAAGTCATAAGCTTAATTTGTCAATTACTTAATTCGTCAAATTCATGATTAATCATATGCTACGTACCTAAGTCAAAAGCTTAATTTGGCAAACAATTATTTGACGAATGTGTGCGTAATCAATCAAGTACGCGTGAAAACTTGTCTTCTTAAACAATAAGCAAAATTACGTATGGCAATCGCCCTAACTGCGCGGTCAAGTTAAAGAAAATATAGAACAACCACAGTTTCTCCACAGCCAGACTAGAGTTGTTGGAACTCTTATATTTCCAAATTTTTTCAGACGTGAAAAAAAAGAAGAAAATAGACGGTCTAGAAAAGTGGTAACGGAGAAGAAGAAGAAGGAGTGTCGTGGACAGTGTCTGGTACAAACGTTTCCATACTCCAAGAACCCGGCATCAAACAGTGCCTATTTTCAGCAGTACGATCTCGAACACTGGCATTCTTCGAACAAGTTTCCAGGTCGACAACCAGTCTATATAACGCCTTATCCGGGGAAAGGTATAGGGCACTAGAGCATATAGAAGATCGCCCACATGAAGGATCGATCAGATTAAGTCTGCAGTGTGCGGTCCTTTAAATTAATCTAGCGAAATTAGGCGAGCTATAAGACTTATAGGTAACGATGCTCTAACCAAAGTTAAACTTCAAAGCCTTGAGCATCGTCGAAAAGTGGCTAGCCTATCGGTCTTTCATCGGATACGTTTCGGGGAGTGTGCCTTAGAATAGCATGAATTAATTCCCCCATCTCCATTCTACAATAGGAAAAGTAGAGATACTGTAAGGCGCCACCGGTTCATGGTAGAGGTTCCACGGACTCGAACGACCTCGTCTACATTTATTGTGCGAACTGCCAGGTTGTGGAATTCGCTGCCAAGTTCTCTATTTCCCGATAGCTATAATCTCGGTCTCTTCAACTTCTAGGCAAGCGCGCTACATCCTAGACCGCATCGTTACTTTATATCAGGTGAGTTGCGGTCAAGCGCAAGCCTATCGACTTTAAAAAAAGCAGGATGACATTTAACAGAGGAAGATGGCGAGGTATCGTGAGGCGCGAGATCATTATGTCGTCATAAAGACGTTTAGGCTGTACCTAAACGTCTTTATGACGACATAATGATCTCAAACGTCTTTATGACGACATAATGATAAGGCAATCTTATACCTAAAGGCAAATATATATGTACTCATAATAAACACATACCATCGAAAAGCATTCTAGTATGGATACCTTAAGGTACGTATAATAAACGTAAAGACATACTTTATACTTAAAAAAATGTTCAAATTGCTTATTTTATTTTTTCTACCGATATTCAAAAGAGGAGATAATTCGAATGTATTTTTTTTGTACGTTACCTGATTTCTCGGAGACGGTGTATCGATTTAAAAACTTATTTTCCTGTTTGAAATAGACTAGAATATGGTTTATTTGCGACAAAAAACAACATTGCCTATAATTTTATCAGAATAGGTCAAGAGTTTCAATAATTACATCAAAATTACTGATAAACTTCTCTTGGCGTTTGCCGTTTGTCGTAATGAAAGTTCAGTAGTCACTTTAAAAAAAAATTTATTGACGTGCCATTATCCACTGTAGGCATTTTGTTAAATTTGTTCAATCTGTTGTTGAACAGCAAGTTCAGATATTCGCAGTAATTGTATTGTGTGGATATTCGATTATTTATATACAGTAAATTAAATTAATTTTATATAAACATTCGAATGCTCCAAGCGATGCAGCAATGATCCCCACACTTATATTACTATATTAAAGTAAACTGAAAATGGTTTGTTTATCCTTTTCATTAGCAACGGAGTGACGGATTGAACGGTCTAGTAGTTTGATTATTAATCAAAATATCAAAATAATTTTGGCTTTTAAAGGTCCCAGGTCCCCAAAGGTCTCAAAAGGTAGGTAGGAATTCCATTAGATGGACCAACGGCATAGTGATAGTCACAAGTAACCAGTGTTTCCTGGCTAGCTACCACCCTCAATTTGTAAAATATGTGATTTTTACAAATTGAGGGTAGATAATTTAGAGCCAGTGTATTCCAGACAAGGCATGCTCCATCTAAAGCTACAGTATCGCTGACTCTCGTGGTCTTGCAAACTTGTGGTTAAATGCATAGCCGTGTAGGATAATAAAGAAACAAAAAGAGAGGAGAATACTATAAAACTGTCAAGTTTAGTAAGTTATCATGATTGGCTGTTTTTTCTTTGAACTCAAACATAACGCGGGCGAATCCATAGGTTTAAGGTAGTAATAACAATGTATTGTTTTTAGTATGACACTTGAATATACTAGTACGAGCGCTGCGGATGATTCATTTATCAAATGAATATAAAGCCTTCTCTGAAACGGATACCTACATTTATTCCGTTCAAGTACATATTTATTTCAGTGGAATTCGCAGTTTCGTCCTTATTTATTTGTCATATTGGAAATTTGACTATAAAATTATCCAACTTTCGCGGAATACCTATAATTGGCATTGAATACTTTGAGAATTCAACATGTTGCAAGTTCAACGTATTAAATAGTCCTGAAGAATCATTTGTACTTATCATGTGAGATTTAAAAAAATACTGGATACAGTTTTTGATAAAATAGGCTTTATTAAAGGGAAAACGGTTAAGTGGTTGTTACACAGCGAGCTTAGTACACAGTTAAGAAGTAAAACTGAAAATAGTATAACCTGCGACTGATAAAAATTAATACGCCATAATACGGTGGCGGCCATATTGTATTTGAAATTTATCTAAGTGTATATTTAATTATTCCAACTCTTTCTTTGTATGTTGCGGCGGCCATCTTTTTCCGATTTTCATCAAACATAGATAAGAACACTCTCGAACCTACAGTTTGTAAACCAAAAAATTTAAATCAAAATCGGTCTATCCGTTAAGGGAGCTACGATGCCACAGAAACCACGTCGTGTTGCGTCAGGGGTTAAAAAAAACTAAACCTCCTTCTTTTTTGAAATCGGTAAATAAAATACAGATTACTTCATCTAAGTTTAGTTTCTAAGTTAAAATTAAGTTCACGTGACTCTTCAAATTAAGTCAGTAACTTGATAGCTGCTTGACGTAACGGGAAAGATTTCTTAGAATATAATTTGTTTACTTCGGAAACTTTGTTGACTGTTTTTTCGATAAATCAACTTACTTTACTTACTTGCTTATTAGTATTGAAATCACTTAAATACATTTTTAAGTTTTAAGCTTATTCTTATTCGAACTTTTGATATTTTCAAACAAAAGATTTTTTTTTTAATACGGTATAGGTTTCTATGAGTGATTGGGCAACATATATATATAAAATGAGGAATTATAAATTTCCTGCCTTTTAAGTAGATTAAAAGTATTTTCAATTTGATGCCATCTTGGATTTAAAATTTATCATAATGTTAAGTACTAGTCAAGACCTTCCATTTGATACCCATATTGAAGGACTTGTAAAAAAATATGTATTCGCCATTTTGAGGCAGCGGCCATCTTGGACATTTTTATTTCAAACATAGCTAAGAACACTTACAAATAATTTACCTTTCGAACAAAAAAAATATAATCAAAATCTGTTCATCCTTTTCATTAGGTACGTCAGCCACAACACACACGCTCACCCACACTCACACACACACGCACACCCACACTCACACACACAAATACACATACACGTCAAAGTTACACCACGGGTTACAAATAACATTAACGTAAACGGAAACCTGAAAATCTTTCGGGTTCGGGTCAGTTTTTTATATTTTTAATATATTTTTTTACGTTCTTCAATTTCAAAATTATGCAAATTTATATAGGCATACCTTGGCTAATGGAAAGCCAGCTTCATTTCCACATTTTATTTAATTTCCTTTCGTTCCGCGACCACTTTCTTACTTAGGCTGAAAACTCACAGGCTAGACATCAACAAATGAAATGCTCCTGCAAAATTGATTTGTTTACAGTCACATAATATTTTATTAATAAGGTCAACGGTTCGCACAACTACTAATTTACTAATGCAATACTATTATTTTCTTCTATGCTATTACATAATTTTCTCATTCGCTGTATACGAGGTTGTTGACATGTTTTTTTCACTAAGATATAGCAACACGCCAAGATCGCAGCACGGCCGGCCGCGACAATTGTAGAACGATAGTTTTACTAAGGAGCCTAGACGCTAAGTCGCCTGTGCAGACTTGGCTTTAGTGTTGCTGTCATTATCATCATCAGCCAGAAGACGTCCACTGCTGAACATAGACCTTTAAACGCTATTCCGAACGACAAGCTGCCAGTTGCATCCACTGGTTACATGTGACTTTTACCATGTCGTCGGTCCACCTAGTGGAAGGCGAGCTTGGCATGTTGCAATATCTTAGTGAAAAAAAACTAGGGAAACATGACCTCGTATACAGCGAGTAAATTTGTAGTTCTGCAAACTGTTGACCTCAGGATTAAATAATCAATTTTGCAGGAACATATCATTTGGGATCAGGTTTATATTGTAAATTGGTCGAAGCGACTTTGTCATACTGAAGAACATAAAAAATAACAAACAAAGAAATTAAATTGAATAATTTCTTTTTTGAAGTCAGTAAATAATAGTATTTATTATTTACTGATTTCAAATTATATTTAGAAAACTAACGCGTGTTTATTTCATATTGTTGTACCTGACTGTTGGAAAGGTCCAACTATAGTTTCGTTCACATTCGGTGAACTTCATCAGAGTTGAAATGAGTCGTTCGTGTCTTCAACGATGACACGTTTCGCATTGTACATTTTAATTTTGGGTTCATTATTTCCAAATATTTTATATTGCTTGCCTTTTATCATAATGTTGCTCAGTTTCTCGCGACTCAGTTCATTCGGTTAATCGATTGATGTATGTTTGTATGTTGGTTAAGAATTATACTCAGTCGTATAATTCTTAACCAACTTTTTGAAAATCAAAGTTTGCATGAAATAAATCAAGCGTAAATTAAACGAAAATGCTTTTTAAAATTTTGTTCTTTTGATGAAAATGGCATACTGTTTTCCTTTAAGCTTTACTGCGTTATTTTTGATTTATTACAATGAACTTCAATTAGCGCACTTTTAACAGTTTTCTGATTTTATTGTCTGTGTTTTAATTATGGAATTCGTATAGTCTCTACAAATCTTTTTGTAGAGACTATACGAACATCGTATATATTAAGAACAATAATTCTGTTTTTTTTTATTGTTACTTGTATAGTTCCATTACGGAAGGCGCCGCTGACCTTTTTTAGTTATTTTATTTATAAATCTAACCTCTTGATCTATTTTAATAGAATTAAAATAAAACTACATATGAAGTTTATACCCTTTCACACAAAAAATAACTTTTCTAATCGGACATAAAAAAAACACTCACAACTTCTCTATTAGGAAGTTGGTAGAAAATAGTAGAAGTCATGGATGGGTGATCAGTGAGTGTAATTTGAGACTGTTTGCCACCGTGGGTAAGATGACACATTGAATTGAATTTATCTTTGTTTGTCTTCGGATAACAATTGAAAGCTATTATGTTAGAGGCCTTCGAATTCTTACATCAGAGCGAATCACTCAGCTTATTCCTACGAATAATGTGTGGACACCGGCTTTTAAAACTTTTTTACAAAAAAATGTTAACACATGCGCACACACCCTTACCATGCACTTCTAGTTCCCGCAAACTCAGGGAATCCTACTGCGGGAGCTAGGGCCTCAACATGCATGTTATTTAAGTTTTTATTACAGAAATCTCTAAATTTCTATAAATTGTATTTTAAGTTATTCACATAAAATTTTATACATAACTTGCATTTTGTGTTTATACAAAAGTATTTATTTATATATATATATATAAATACTTTTTGTTACAAAACGCAAGTCACAAATTATTTTGACCCATATAAGGCCACGTTAACATTAAAGAGTCCCCATGCCCAAACGTACCCATCATGCTAGAAACTACAAAAAGAGAACATCGTACATAGCTTATCATTTTTGCATGTTTTTTTGTTAATTTGTTTAAGTATAAATATTTTGCTGTAACTGTTGGTAATGAAATAAAAAAGGTATATTTAGTAAACAAAAACAGACTCAAAAGGCGGTCTTGCCTCTAAAGAGCGAAAGTGCATACCTAAGAGAGTTCTTAGTGGCATGTACTACTTCTTATTATAGAGCTCGCGGCAGTTATAAATGCATTCAGTTGTTGGCTGTTTAACTTGCATACAAAAATATCGTTCGGTTCGGGTTGATTTATAAAAATATAAGTGTAGGTCAGTCTAAGAACTTCCATCAGAAATCCTATTCTGTCAATCCCAACGGAAGATCAGCGCGTGTTTATTACAACCGGCATCATGCTGAGTCGGGATCGACGCGAGACAAAAACATGCTTCCCTAATTTTGTATTTTCTATTTTCTTCGATATTGCTTGTTGTTTTTTGCCACAAATAAACCATATTCTATTCTATTCTCATTATTTTAAAATATTTAATATGGTTTTTTTTTATAACTTCGTACGTGTGCTTAATTTGCTCCGCCTTCTTAAGCGACATCAGGTTTCATACTTAGCGCGTGGATTTTGCTCTCTCTACATTCCATGAAAATAAATTTTGATGATTATCAGACAGACTGTCAATAGAATTAGATAATTCCAATACTAATACGGTAATGGAATTCTGTTTACGACAGGACGCAGAATTACGTTTTCATATATTTTTTTATTCAGGTATTTTAAGTAATTTTTCACAGCCTAGTTCTCGGCCTCCTAATTTAGTATTACAATATTGTAGCTGAATGTACTAGTGACACAGTTAACTGATGTTTTTACGTAACTGCAAAAGAAGGAAGTTATGTTTTTCGTGTGTACACGTACATATATGTATGTGTATTTTTTTAGCACGCCCTATAGTCTAAACGGCTTTTCGTATATTGAAGTGTGTGGTATCAATAGATTCCTGAAAATGACACTGGGTACATCAAAATACAAAGAAACAATATTAATGTTTTATGGCGCCAAAAAGTAATCACAAAAAACGTAAATGTTTTCAAAATAAAGATTGGTGTAACGGTGTTTACGAATACATACGAGTATACATACCTTCTATGGTTTATTGGAGTTTGGAATAGTTTATGCTAAAATTAACATACAGAGGTTTAGCAGTCAGTTTTATTATTTGTTTTTATTTAGCAGTCGGGTTTTTATAAAGTCGTTTCTAACCCCTTTTTATTACCAATCATCGATGTTAAGCTACGTCCGGTGTGGTCAGGTTGCGGATGGGTGACCGTTGAGTGGCGTTAGCAAAGAGCTACCGTATGGGCTATACGGTACCTTTGATTGTAGGTCCTAATGGTCAGTTCAGGAGATCTTCGTGTGGTTAGTGGAGTCTCTTCTTATACTAAAGGGAAATCCAACGCAAAAGGAACTGCTTCTCAAGAGCAGCAACCGAACACAAAATTAACCATAGATGAACTTTCTCTAGTAAAGGTGACATTTTGAATATTCAATAGGCACATGTCTACATATTCATCCACTTTCCTCAGTGAAATTTTTTGACAAGCGTATAAATGTAAATTCTAGAAGTAACACATGCCTCAGCCTCACAAAGCGCGCAATTTCATAATTAGTCACAGAAAGGGAAACCCGTAGCTGATTTGTTTAACTTGAAAACAATGAAAAACTTTCTTGCAACTCGAAATTTACACGTACGCTATTTGTGAACGATACTTATTTATTAAACAGATTCCTGGCTGGTTGGTTCAGTCACCATAACTTTCTGGCGCAACTGGCCGTTCTCAACTTTTGGAAACGGGAAAAAAGTGAAATACAGTTCGGCCGTAACTTTGAGAAAAAGGAAAATACCCATAAAATTTGCGCCGATTTTAATTAAAAATAGAATCGGTGTGGTGACCGTAAAATTTTAAACAAAGGACTTCGTGAGGGTTTGTTAGAAGTTCAAATTGGGGCCGTGTTTATATTGCTAGAGAAAGAGACATAGTGCAATACAATGTTGAAAAAGTTATTGATCATTTCAATAGTGGTGGTTTGCTGTTACTGTGAGGAGAAGATCAGTACTAATGTGATGCTTCCGGAGGAATCTAGAGCAAAGAAGAAGAAGAACAAGCTAAAACTTTTAGGTGAGTTTATGAAACCAAATTTTATGCCACTTAGCGTTTTTCTGACACATGGTCTTGTCATAATTTGTGCTATATTTGCATCGGTTCTATGATATTTTTGTACAAATTGGTCCTTAGATTGATTTTAGTTTATTTGATTTTATATTTTGCTGCTGCTCGATCGTGGTACAGTATTGTAATAGCCTGATTCCACCTGTCATCGGTTCTAGTAAATACGCGTCTTGTTTAAGATTATTTTTAATGATAATTGTACCATATAATAATGCTGGTAATTAGTAATTTTGATAAAAGACTTATGCGTTCAATTATGATTGTTTCAGCCATGATCGTACTCTTCGTGCTATCAAAGGTAGTAATCATCAAAGCGGCGACTTTCTTCTTCTTCCTGGCTCTCTTCCAAAAGCTGTTCTCAGTGGGAGGCGTTCTACTTACTTACCTGATGAAGAACCAACTGGTAGTACCTCCTCCGGCGCCACTGGCCCCGGCAGCTCCATCCGTGGCCCCACCGAGTACTTCGTATGGATCCCCCATAGACTACAATACGATCGGCTACAGTTATGGGCCCCCCGACCATGACCACGCAGCGTTCGAGGGCCCCAGCTTAACAGACTTCGGGGGCCCCTTCAACTGGATAATACAGAAACCATGACTAGCACGGGTATTTGAGCGCTTGGCTGATGCCATGCCCTTTAAATACATACGAATCGTGAGAGACTTTTTTAGTTATTTCGAGTGAATTTTTAGTATATACTCGTTGTTTAAAATTATTTTAATTTATAGCGTATTTATTTTTAGAAATTAAGTGTAGATGTGTAATATTTCTTTTAGTTGTAATGACTAATTTAGTCAAAGGATTAATTTATTATTTACAATTTATTAAAGGTGCGTTTGATGAGAGTACTGTCCTAATATATTTGTTAAATTGACGCCGAAATTAAAGTTATTACAATTCAGTAAATGAAATTAGGTTCATTATTATTAAAGTTTCCATTCTCATAATTAATTGTATTTTATTTCATAGCGTTAACTTACCTAAAAGAGTGATTTCAAAAAATTATGCAGCTCCGGCTAGGACAGTGTACATGATACCATAAATACGTTACGAACTATTAATCTTTAATCTATCAACCAAATTCAAAATAACGCAACTTATCGCAGTGTACAAAATTAATTTCTAATCAAAATATTTCCATGTCATTGACGCAAAATGTGATAAATGCGTTTTTATTGTGTTAATTGTGATATTTGTAACAGATGGTACAATTTATAGACCAATGTGACCATTGGAGCCAACCTAGGATACATCAATCTTTCAGGGATGCCATAATTTCACTACAATTCACAGAATTAAGATATTTTTGTACACAATGAAGGAGGTGACTGATGCATTTTTCACAAATACACAGTATTAACCACATCTTTAGGCATTTTTTGGTAGACGTACAACGTCTTGGCCGAAAATGAAACAAGTCTTTTTAAAAAACTCACTTTCCGGAGTTTTAAAATGTAGATGAGTAGTCCGAAATATATGAGAACAACATTTCGGAAGTAAGAATGAATGAATGAATTCTTTGTTGCTGTCACACAAATATCAAATATACAGGAGAAATCTTACACCTAATGTCACTAGTGGCGGCTTTATCTCTAAAAGCGATGTATAATGATATGTAGAAAGTATAATGATGTTATTATAGCTTAGCTGTCATTCTCATACTCTTCATTCACACAAAATTATATAAAAAACTCTTTCAAACTATCATCTCCTGTAATGGTGAAGAAAATATTTGATGCAGAGGTGATCTAATTGACGCAGGATAGTAATATAATAATTTAGTTACTCTAAATCCTATCAACACCAAACTTTCAAGCAACGTTTTTTAACATAAAATGACCATGACATTTCGTCATCAGGAGAGGCCTCTGTCTACATAGCAGTGATGGTCGAGTGATTAGTGGGGTCGATTTCCGTGCAAAAGTTACGGGGTTCGAGCTCACGCAACGGTTTTTCTGTGAAGGAAAACATCGTGAGGAAACCATAGTAGGGACCACCCTGCTATGGTTATGGTTTTGCTATGGTTGCTACCTACCAACCTACCAAGGTTTCCTATCGCTCGTCTGGCTAGCTACCACCTTCAAGTTGTAAAATCTGTCGCCAAGCACCTTACGGTATGTTCCGGCAGCTTTCGTTGAGAGCCAGTGTATTAGAGACTAGGAATGCTCCATCTAGGGCTTCAGTGTCGCTGACTTCCGTGGTCGTGCAAACTTGTGGTCAAATGCCTAGCTGTGTAGGATAAAAAAGGCCCCTCCTAACGAACGCCACAGAGCTCCATCTCCAGCTCGTTCCATCCAGTTTATGCCCTCCGTTTTCCGCAAGTCATTTTCCCAGCTGGTCTACTGACGTCCTACATTAGGTTGCCTAAACGCGGTCTCTACTGCAGAACTCGTTTACCCATGACATTTATGTAGTTGCAATTTGGGAAAATTTGGAAAAATTAGGTTCATAGATTAGTTTAATACATGACGCCACTTCTATTAGATAGTTGCATTTTTGACTTAATTTGGATTTATCGCTTCGTATTGCCATGGAAATGATTAAAAGGAAACATTCATAAAAGGTATTCTTTAATAAACTTACCAACACAACACAAATTGTACGAATGGTAGATTAATTTCCCTTGAGATGGACAGGTTATTTTATCGATTTTAAATACAAACTTTCAATCAAATGCCTAATTTATTATTCATTACCGTTAAAAGCTTAACAACTGGTTTTAGAAACATCTATTTTTAGTAGCCGCTTAACGATTCAGGCTTGCTTATAATGACCGAGTAAAATACAATAATGGTGCCTGGTACTGAGAATTTTAATATGTCCGAAAACTAAAGTCTAAAGTCAAAAACAAAATGGCGTTCCAACTGCTTCCTTCCCTCTACATAATTAATACTAGTTAACAAAGCCCACAAGTTTGGTTTAACGCTAAATGGACTGTGCGCTAATGCTTTCATTATGCTTTTATGAGCTGACATAAATCTGTGTGTAACGCTTCAGGCGTAGTGTATCATATTAAGTACCATGTGCTAGATGGTTACAACTGTAGTACGGCTATAAAATGTTAGTATGATATTATGTTACAGCTACGTCTTTGATAAGTATATTTTTTTAATTCAGGAATGTTTATTGGTAAAATAAATAAATAATAAAGGTTGTAATGGGCGGCGCTCGAACCCGACCTAAATCACAAGATATGGAATATTTTGCAATTTTCAAATGCATAAGTTCTATCGTACATGTAGTGCTTGCTTGCATGTATGGGATGGCTCAGCTGAATATCAGCTTGAAGAGTTAGAGTTTGCAGAAAGGAGAGCCAATAGATTAGTCATTTATAGGCAATGTTGTTCTAGCCAAAGATGACCACCAAAGCCTCGAGCATCGTCGGAAAGTGTAGGTTGTTATTAAAGGATAATAGTCTTGGAATTACATAGTTTAATTCCCTTCCTCTTTCTACAATCGAAATAGTAGAGACACTGCAAGACGCTATATGGTAGAGATTCCAAGGACTCGTACTAAACGCAAATTCAGTATGAACTAAGTACACTTTTGTTTTTATTAAAACAAATTGCAAGTGAATAAATGGCTAAGTAAATAGACGGAAGCAATGTCAAAGCTAGAAGTAAGAACTGGCTATAAATTACAGGTCCGGCTGGCGGTAAACGAAACAGCTGCTAACTGAAAACACATGGGACAGTGTTCCGGCTTGTTTGTTATAAAAGAGGTCAGAAAAATCTGTCAATTTCCTGGACTTATTTTCTTCTGCCCCTGCCTGTTATCTTCTGTACCTATATCTTTGCTCCACTTAATCGCAGGGTATATATAACACGACTATCTACGACTATAATACGAGAACTCGGTGGCCAGTCCTACGGAATATATGGTTTAATGCCATTTCAGCTTACTAAGACGTAAAGCTACGACTCTGGTTCTCAGGCGTATCACTTCATTACGGACACGATCGCGCATCAAGCTTATTCCTTTCCATAGCTCGCTGAGTGACTTTAAACTTTTGGGCCAGCCTTACCGTGATCCAAATTAAAACAAAACAGGTAAGATGTTGACTAGTTAAAGGCTCTTGTCTTAAGGCTTTCGGTATCGATGACGTGAAGAAATCGTGAAAGAGTTTCTGCTTCAAATCTGGCACAATTTGCTTCAATTTTTCAGAATGTGTCCCGACTAACAAGTCGGGATAATGATATTCAGGCACGGCGTACCTACAGTTTGAAGCTTTGCACTAATCTTCACGAAACTAGGTTTTACACTTTTATAGTTTTTTACGCCAGAGATTTGGATTGTGGAGTTATTTTCCGACGAAGAGAAATTTTCTCGTTATTTTATTTTCATAACTGCAACAGCAAAGCTGTATTTAGTATAACAAATTCCCGGTCGTATGTTTTCAAGTTAAGTAGTTAAAGAGTAAGGTACTTAGAGTTGGTTGTCTCCTGCCTGAGGTAACTTATACCAACTTCCACTGAGCTCTTACTTGGACTTGATAAACTTTGAAATATTTAAATTAAAACTTATTTGATATTTTTATCCACTTCCCAAAAAAGGAATAGGTAGGTACTTCAAAATTAAGTAAAAAAAGGTATTTCTGACTTCCATTATGACAGGCACTGATAGAAGTTTTTCAGAAATTTCGATTTAACAATCAGACCTCTGTTACCACTACTGAAATAATAAATTTAACGCAATAAAAGTTCCATCAAATATTTGCTACGCCACCTGAATAAGAAAGCATCGTTAAAGAACTTTTAGCAGAAGTCAAGACATATCAAGTAGTTTTTCCAAAGTTTCTTTAGTTTTTCTCTCGAGAGACTAAGTTAACTGCGAAAATTAGCAACTGTCCAAGGAAGTTAAGTACTATTAATTGGTATGAAAACTTTATTACATTCGTGGGGCAATTAGGTTTATTACGAAAATCTAACTTCAACAAAAACGAAATTATTTAAGAAAAATATCATTCGCCGGGCGTTTTCCACCACCGCCAACGTAGCAGCTGTGCTCGAACCGAGCGGACTTGCGCGTGACGATAGAAAAAGACCTGACGGAATGACGCTTGTGCCTTGGAAGTTGGGTTAGACGCGACTTGTGTGGGACGCGACATGCGTTGACATTAGCGCCATCTCATCTTCCTTTGACACAGAGTAGGGCAGCACCAGTGGCGAAAGAGGCGAAAGAGGCCTCTGTAGAAGTTACATATTTGAGCCATTTGGAGTCGAGATTTTAGGGATGGGACATAGCCTTATTTTCTAAAACTTATCGAAATGCCGGTCTGTTCTATTTGGTCCAACGTATAAACATTGCCATTCAGTATGGTAATACGGCTAGCATCTGGGCATGCTACCTTCTGGGAATGGATTGGAGTATTTGGATTATCTGTAGATTTCAAATGGTTTCATGGTCAATATATGTATAACTAGTATTTCTCTAAACTGTCGACATCGCGACCACGATATATAGTTTGAAAAAAAAAACAACAAACACTTGACCAATTTTTTATATTCAGGAATCCCTTAAAAAATTGCCGGTGCCATTTTATTTATCCTACACAACTAGGCATTTGACCACAAGTCAACGATACTGTAGCCCTAGATGTAGCATGCCTAGTCTGCAATAATTGCTAAACAAAAATGGCCGGTGTGATATCCTACGCAATACGCTATGATACAACGCGCTGCACTGTACTGCAATCGCGTGGAGTCTGCTCCAGCCTTAAGTTTACCAATACCTAACTAATGTATAGTGTAATGTCAGGTAAAGCTTAGAAGCACAGGTAAGTGGTGAGTAAGTAAGTAGGTATACTGGGACATAGTTGGGCGACCGCCAGAGGTATAATAATTGGATTCCCTGATGCAACGCGCTGCTCGTAAATCAATTAAACCGTTCTGAAATTCAGCGGTTAAGTATTCTGATATTCGTATTCATTAGCTCTTTCGCTGGAAATATTATATGTATTGAATATTAATGAAATATCTCATGAAATTGCTTTGTAAAATTACGAGCTGTTTTGATCTTTAGAATAAACTTTTTTAATCTGTCAGTCTGGTTGGTATAATAAAAACAATATTCATAATTATCATATTGATTTGCTCTGATTTTGGTTTAAAAATTACTAAACTTATCATTAGCCACGTACGAGTAATTACGTTTAATACTTCTAGGAAAACATTGTGAAGAAACCTACTGGGCGAAGAACGTTATTATTAGCTTTTAAAGGTAAGTATAATCCCTAACTCATAATTTGGGCAGCTTGTGGACTATAGCCTTCACCCTTCTTAGCAAAAACCCGTGCCTAGTAGTGAGACGCTATGAATTGAAAAGTACGTAGGGAAGTACCATAATATTTCAAACGTAGCATGCAAAGTTCAAACCGCCTTGAACTAGCAAAGTGAACATTTAAACAGTATTTTAAACCGTTAAGGGGCGCGTCTGTTTAAACGCGAATTTCAAATAGCGCGTGTTTTCAAACCGCGATTGAATCGGCTTCTTTTAGGCAAGCGTGCCTTACCTAGGCCGCATCGTCACTTTACATCAGGCGAGGTGCGGTCAAGCGCAAGTCGCTCTAAGTCGCAATAAGAAAAAAAAAGACGCGTCATAGAATTTAAAATAAATATTAAATTCAGTACATCGAATGATGTTACAAAAAATATAATGCGGTTAAGATTAATTTTCAGAAACGCGATGCGATATTATTGAAATACTTTTAAGTTTTTGAAAATTAAAATAATGAAATATCCATAATACACATAACAACGTCGAAATCCACACGTTCTATACGATGAATATCAACATTTTCGATTGTATTTAGTTATATTTCTCTCAAAGAAAGATCTTTCTAAAAAACGAATTGCGTTTTAGAAGACCAGACTTTTTGGTATAATTTATGTATTTTCACCAATATATTAATTAAAAAAAAACAAGCAACCTTGGGATTGACAAAACTAATATTTTACAACGAAAAAAAAAACAGTGGTAAAACCAAAATATACTAAAAAATTCTTTAAATAAATAAACCTATGAAAAACCACATAAACACAACAATAACTAAAACGCATAACAAACAAATATGCGAACAAAGTTTAAAATAAGCTATACAATTGTATACCAGTCAAAACTAAGAGATACTCGTATAATTTATGATTACCAAGTCCTGAATATTCCTTCATATACAACGTGTTACAGAAAGATGGGGTATTAGTCTACACATCAAAGTGAACCCATTACAGAACAAAAAAAATCAAAATTAAAAAAATATATAAAAGATTCTCCATACAAAAATTGGTCACGTGATCGGCTAAGTTGTATGGAGGATGCAATATTTTTTTTGGAATTTTGCAACATTTTGTATTATCACACCTTTCTGTTACACGTTGCATATAGGAAAGGATTTTGAATTCCTAATAGACTATGGCAGTGTGTTCCATTTCCATAGCTCTGACGCAGTCTCGTACCTTAACAATTTCAGGGCCGATGATCGCTCACAGGCACCAATGGTTAGGTACAGTTAAATAGTTATAGACTAAAGACTAGGCTGGTAGTTTCAGACTATTGTGTGGCTGAAAAGCACTCCACATTGTTTCGCTGTTCAATGAAACAAGTACTTAAACTGTTCAGAGGTAGAGTATGCAATTGTGCATATGTGAAACAATGAACTTCCTGAACGGTTGAATATAAGACAAGAAAAATCTATTTTGGTTGGAACTGTATTGAAAAATGCTAGTATTTGGGTTAATATTGAACTGATATATCTTAAATCAGTTCAATATTAACCCAAATACTCCTTTACTCAAAGAATCTCCATTGCCATCCAACGTGGCAATGCTGAAAGAATTTTTGCCACCTTTACTAACGGACTTTTTAACTAATCTTTTTTTTTAATTGTAAGCAGGTTTAGTTTAGTTAATGTTCCAATGACTGTTCTTAAAGTTTTTGTCACAATAAATATATATTATAGTTTAAAAAAAATACAAATTCTCTGCTTGGGTTACATTAAAAAAAAAGAAGTTCTGAACTATCCAAGAAGTGCGAGTTTGGAAACCAGAATCAGGTTCTGAAGTATGTAAAAAAACGCTACTTCAGAACTTGAGTAAAGTTCAAGTGACGGTTTGTAATGGAAGATTGAAACTTTAAATCAAACTCCTACCTCCTAGACAAAGCTTCTTAAATATACTAATACAGTATTACCACGAAATTAGTGCAAAAAAGACACGTACTTGCAGTTTTAACGATAGAAACGTTCTTTTTACAGATTTTATGAGGTATTTAGTAATAGTGATTAAATTAAAAGGTAACCAGGTTAAGCCAGATCGGCACCTGGATTCGATTACGTACGGAAACTAGAATTAGCTGACTCTAGGACATCCGCAACCAATGCAACTAAACCCTGACATATACCATGTTGATAACTTAGTGCCCAATCTGTTATATTTAGGTTTAAAGAGGAGAAAACCAGGGCAGCAGTGGCGTCGATATTAGACAGTTTGCCGGTTCAACGATGTCAGAATATAACTCTCTTTTTAATAAAAATTTGCTCTCTTTTGCTTTCACAACTTTCGTACCTAAATCTAGCCAGTAAAATGGCTGATCTAGTTAGTTTACCAAATGATCACACTATTACAGCATTAAATTCAAGATAACAGTCAATAAACACGTGATACATTAATTAAAGCATTGTTGACGAACCTCGCTGATACTAATTACGCAGTGCCAATGCAATAACAATCGTACGTGACATCTAATATGTAAGTTTGTAACTTATGTCAGAGTATATAATTATATTAATACTACGTACTTAGGTCGCTGATTAACGTTTACAGCAAAGCCGTTGTTGAGTAACATTGGAACCGACCAATTTTTGGATGGGTGTCCGTAGAATGGTAATGGCAGTAGTTTAGCGATATTTCAAAAACAAGTCTGGGACATGTCCTCTGACGGCCAAAAGATTCTTAAGACTAGGCGAGACTCTCCACATACACAAGAAAAAAAAGACAAGAGAGCCAACAACGCTTGATTTTTTTTAAAACTTCTATACTGATACTGTTCTGTTCACAAAACTAATGGGAAATCAATTCCCAGTAGCTCTATGCATACTTATTTCTGCGATCATTACTTGTTTATTGCATGCTCATTTGTTTCCGCGATACTCGTTTGTTTCTGCGATGCTCAGTTGTTTCCTTGATGCTCATTTGTTTCATTGATGCTTATTCGTTTCCGCGATGCTCATTTGTGTCCGCAATGTTACTCCATAGAACAGGTATAAATGTACATAATTATTAATTGCAGCTGGTGAGTAAGGACTAATTATGATGATGATGATTTTATCACAATAATCTTCCTGTCACTTGAACTAAGTACTAATGAATTTATGTAACACACGTTTGCGTGAAGGCAATTACGCGTTATTAATTATTCTAAATATTAATGTAGCTGATCATAGGCTGTTATATTATTATTTGTATTTATTTATATGTATATTTATAAATGAACTCAATGTACAACAAAATGTAAAATTAAAATATACAAATATTGCGTCCTCAACTTCACTAATAATTTTGCAAATAAAAAAAAATATCAATACATAAATTGGTCACGTGTTTTTTTTTAAATTTTGATATTTCTTCTGCAATGTTTTCACTTTGATAGTCAGACTAATACCGTTGAGTATTGTCACACTTTTCTGTTACTCGTTGTATAAAAGCGCTAAGATAGTGCCCGGACTAGTGTAGAGTTTGTTTGGGGTAGAAGGTATTATTTCCGTAGTAAAACCAGGTTAGATTAACTTATTGGACTCTCCAAGGAACCAGCATCGCGAGGGTAGTTGCAAAATTGTAAAATTACCAAGTTTAAATTGCCATAGTTTAAGAGTAGGGCGAAAACGCTGGAACAAGGGATACCTCCCTTGTTCCAGCGTTTTCGCCCTAATTTACTACCTATGAGTAATTTAATTAATATAGAAATATCGTTAAGCGATAAAATACTTAATAAGTTTAAATAAAAAAGGATATCAGCTATAGTCTACCATGCTAGCCAAATTGATTGCGGGTTGGGGACTTCACTTGTTTTCCGAATAAATATTATTTTTCTCTGCACAGCTAGGCATTTGACATAAGTTCGCACGACCACGGAAGTCGGCGATACTGTAGCCCTAGATAAAGCGTGCCTAGTCTGGAATACACCGGCTCTCAAGGAAAAAATATTCCTAATCTAATTTTAATATTCCTTTCCTTTTTTAATATAACTTTCAAAACACAAGAAGGTTTCCTCGCAATGTTTTCCTTTACCGTTTAAGCATGTGATAATTAATTTTAATATGCACACGAGTGATGAACTCGGTAGTACATGCCTGAAACTTACATTAACCTACGTCCTCTCGCTTGTGAGGCAACTAACTCACTAACTCTGATTAGTCAAGTTCAGTTAATAGCTATTCAAAAAGTAACATTTAATTAGAAGCGACTTGAAAAAAACTAAACTGCTAAATCGTTAAACCTGTATATAATTCTGATGATTTTTGATGTACTCAGTGTCACTTTCACGACTAAGACGAATCTATTGAGACCATTTACATAATACGACAACCCGTTTAGACTCTAAGGAACATACATACATACACTCGAAAAACATAACCCTCCTTTTTCGTAGTTTGGAAAAAAGTAATACTTCAGTTGCTTCGATCGCCCGATCAAATATTCATGTGTTTATCTTCCTCAGTGCTCGAATTTATTGTTTTTTATGTCTCAAGTCGTCCGAGTAATAGATCGCGACACAAGTAAACATTATTGGAGAGAAGATTAAACGTTTAATCAGCGAACTAGCAACATCAAAATGAAAAAGACATTATGCTCATCCTATCGTATACCAAGACTTTAGTGACGGGCGTAGCTCGATAAAAGTTGATGTCGATGAATGAAATTACACTCATGCAATAGATACAAAATTGTGTTTGAAAATACAGAATCTGTATAGGTACTTATTTCATGTTTTTTTTTAGTTAAATTTTTTTTGTTTGTTTATTGGTATTTTTGTGGTTAGGTTTTCACGGGATAGCATAGAACTTTAAAAAACACATCAACGAATTGAATACCTTCTCTTTATTTAATAATAAACTAATATTTGGGAAACATTGTGAGGCTTCACTAATCTTATTCAGAAAACTAACGCGTATTTGGTTCATACTGTTTAAGAACAATATAAATCAAACACGCGTCTTCAGTGCCAGGCAGCGTCATCGTTGAAGATACGAACGCCTTATTTCATCCCTGTTGAAGTTCACCGAATGTGAACGAAACTATAGTTCGACCTTTAAAACAATCAGGTACGCGTGAAAACCTGTCTTCTTAAGCAAAATGCTTCAGTAATCGATAACATGTAGAACATTAGATCTGTCACATCCCTAGTCCAGCCATATCGCTTGAACTCATAAACGCGACCCGCTCATTATTTCCAAATTTAACGATGATTGCACATATCTCAGCTATTTCACGATATTAGACCACAGAGACTAAAGAACACAGAACAATTTGAAAACCTCGCAACATGCCGTCAAATAAACATTTTAATTGCGATGTAAAGGCCTCTTATTCGTGTGTTTTCTAAAATCAATTTTTACCAACTATGCACTGGTTACCTAAAAGAGATTTCCTTAAGCGACAAGGCCGCCATAAAAAATCTATCACATCAATTTACTTTCGGTTGTAAACAAGCTGTTAGTATATTAAATGAGCTGTTAATTTTAAACATGCGGTTTATATTAAATAAGCGATGTATTTATAAGATTGACAGCCAAAGCCTTTAGACCGGGTTTGGAGCAAATCGAATATAAATAATAATATTATTTATATGCTATAACTGTGTAAATAAAATGTACGTATATTTAAAAGTTTCATGAGTTGGTCCGTGTCAAACGTGCAATATAAAACTAACTTACGTACAGTAACATTACTTTAATATTAAATAAACACGAAAAACACATCTTATATGATTCAGGCGATAAGCTACGTCATTTTAACTCAAGTAAAGTTATGTTAGCTAATATTGATGCTTTATTACAACCAAAATGGCGACGATGATTGTTGTACGTCTCGCATTATGACAACTTTATTTAGGATACAAAGGGATACAAGTTAAATTTTATCTTATTTAATTTGAAGCATTACAATACCTTAAAGAAAGGTTGAGTGGCCACCACGAACTAGTAGATGCAGGTAGGCTTTCCATTAGGCGGACCGACGACATAGTGAAAGTCACAAGTAACCAGTGGAAGCAATTGGCAGCTTGTCGTTAGAAATGGTGTTCTAATGGGAGGCCTTGTTCAGCAGTGGATGTCTTCTGGCTTACAATGATGATGATTACATAATTGACAACATTTCAAATTTATTGTTCCTCCATTTTTATTAACATAATGGAAAGATCCTGTGAAAATAACGTATCCATTTTTTATTTTACTCAGGATGAATATATTGTTTTTAGAAATTTATGAAAATCTAAGTAAATTTCGTATAAAAATAACAAACAAAAACACAAATAACTGATGACAACATTAAGCTTAGTACGACAATAACATTTTTCGAACTTTACTTAGAATTTCAAAATGATTTAAAACCAAAATTATTACAAACTGCTTAAAAAAATATATTAATAAGGCTGCTAATGCACAAAGTCCTCACCATTACATAGCAAGCCCTTAAGTATAAGTATACGTGAGTATTCCTTCCCCGCTCCGTGGAAAAACCCATTATCATTATTACACTCCAAATGGAATCGAAATGAGTGAATCAAGATTTTATCGATATCGATATTATGGCTAACGAACTACGAGTATTATGATCAGAGAAGCTTTTGTTCCGCTTTTCAATATTTGTACAAAATGCTTTATACATTTTAGAGCTCAATTTTGTGCAGCAAGTGTTTTGGACTTGAAAGTGATGGTTTGGAATTGACTGGTGCTGAAATATATTCCTTCTTTAGTGTTTTGTGAGACACGCATGCCAATTCTGAATTTAGAAAATGAAGTTAAGGGCTAAATAGGGCACCCAAGACAATGAAGTTTCGTCATTGTTAGCGGTGACGTAATTAATGAGGTTTTGACAAAAAGGTCTGAATACTACAAGTTTTAAAAAAAAAGTGCGGTAGGCGCCTATTGAACTTTTTTGGTTATTTAGGTTTAAAAATCATACTGGACCTGGTCTGGAACAATTGTGATAGAATCAAGAGCTACTCGAACAAATCGTACCAGTAGTCACAGAGAAATAAATTAACAAAAAATAAAAAAATACCACTGAATTGAGTACCTCCTCCTTTCTTGAGAAGTCAGTAAAAATACAAACCTCTAAGTCTGTTATGTCCTCTTAATACAGCATATATTATACGCAAATACATTACGTAAGATTACACTCTCTACGCCAAGTGTGAAAATCAGCGCTAAAATGCACGCAATAATTCAAAAGGCGATAACTTTCTACACACTATTTATGTATTTAATTAACACAAGCCTGCAAGCCTGTAAAGAAAACTTGGCTACGGCACTATAATATTAGACACGACCCTGAATAATGCTCTTCATAAAAGATCAAAAAACTTAATACATAAATTACGTGTGAGAGATCATAACTGTTAAAGAAATTTGGTAATCATTTTAATTTTAGAAACTGTTTGAAAATAGAATCAGTGATCATTTTGAGTTTTAGAAACAGTTTGAAAATAGAATCAACTATCATTTTAATTTTAGAAACAGTGTGAAGTACGAGCGAAATATGAATATTAAATATGCTTGCATATTGTTGCTGGGTTTGCTCATCTCCGTGGAAGCTTCGACGGCAAATAAAGAGAATGCAGTGGTCGAAGCCAGGGGAAAAGCGAAATTCGCGCTGCTGAGTGAGTATTTTCAGTTTTAAGATTAAACGAAAGAGCGAATCTCGCTGCTTTGTTCACAGATACTGTTACAGATTAGCATTCTGCTTGGGAACTCGTTTCGTGTTTCTCATTACGTTTTACATGATTTCTTCTTTGCTTTTCACTGTAATATCTGCCTAGCTAAAACCTTGTTAGGTAAAACTAAATTTTATTGTTGTGTTGGACGCGACATTGCTTTCTTATTGCTTCAGATATTCGTTTCAGTGTTCAGTTTCACGACTAAATTACTTAAGTACTAAAAGTCTTTAATACCATAATACAACACTTAAAAAAAGTTTTGTGTGTGTGTGTGTGTGTGTGTGTGTGTGTGTAGTGTAGTAGGTACATAAATAAAAACTAAAAAGCAGGTGCTAGTCAATTAGTGGAATAAACTGGTAAGTTAACATAACCGCGAGGTGCAAAGCTCGTAGCTCGTAACGAGCTGTAGCCTAAAGGTTTTTCTTTATAGAAAACACATTTCTGAACAGTAAACGAAACCGGTCAAGAGCTGGTATTAACATACATAATGCTGGGTTCCGTATACTCTACTTTGTTCTCACATTAAGTCTACATATTATTATAAAAGCGGTCATATGTAAATTTCCCTTTTATAAACTCTCATATATACAGAATTATATACAAAAGTTTAGAGGCTTAATAGGCCATGTATACTAAGCAGGCAGGGGCTTTATACCATAATATGATAATTATAACCAGATAGTATAATAAGATCTTGATTTTAATACATTCGAACAAAACTTGGGGTATTTTTTAAAAGAAATCCTTTTTATAAACTCAGCATGGAAATGTGAATGCAGCTTGTAGAATCATCGTTCTTGTGTAAAGAACAACCATAATAAAATATCACTAATAACTAAACATAGCAATCAAAATATCAATATATATTTATATATACCGGGAGCTCATCTTATTTTCCAAAACTTATCGAAGCGTTTGATCGATTCGACGCGTGACCAGAATGCAGGTTTTCTTCTGACCCAACGTCTGTTGACGTCTGACTGGCCGGTTGGCGCAGATGGTAGCAAACCTGCCTTCTGCGCCGCTGGTCCCGGGTTCGATCCCCGGACAGGTCAAACATTTGTGTGCATGAACATGTCTGTTTGACCTGTGTCTGGGTGTTTATTATATATATAAGAATGTATTTATGTAAATAAGTATGTATATCAGTGATCAGGTTACCGTAGCACAGGCTTTGCCTAGTTTGGGACCTGAACACCTTTGTTGATGTTGTCCCATATTATTATTATAATATTATTATTATTATTAACGTGTAAGCATTGCCATTCAGCGTGGTAATGCGGCTAGCATTCTGGCCACGCTGCCATCTGACGATGGGTTGGAGAATTTGGATTATCTGTAGATCTTAAATGGTCTATAGGAAATCTTTCTGTTATATTTTTTTATTGTCGTAGTTAGACATTTTGTTAATTAAGGCACTTGCCACTTTTATATATGTCATGAGAACTATTACATTAAGAACTAAAATAAACTAAACGAATATAAATGAGATTTATAAGTAATTTTTTTCAAGGAATTACTAATTCAAATGTTACTGTAACGAAAGTTATTAAAAGGTCAATAAATATCACTTTACTTTAGTGCCTAGTTAAAAAGTTAAGCAATTAAATGAGTAACTGATCAAAATGGTGGCTTCAATTTCTAACTGTCAATGTCAGAACTGTATATTAGTAGATGTCCAATGGATTGATGGATGTATAGGCATCCATCAATATAAACAAGAATATACAAGAACATAGGTTTCTTAGTAAAATGAAATATGTGAATAAAGGTGAATATTATTAACCTATAATTGAAACTAGCTACCTAATTATCTATATTTCGCTGTAATATTACAGACGAGCCATTTTTCTACATCCTTGTCGAGTAAAAAATTGTACATATATAATAATTTATATATCAAAGATCTCCAATGCAAAATGTCCGCAAGAAGATCGGATTTAATTCTGAATGGTTAGTAAATTGAAACTCGTCTTCTTTTCACTACTCAGGATTTTCTATTAGTAGGTACAGAAAAAGCTGCGAACTAAAACCTCTTGGCAATGAGAAAAAAGCAGCGGCAAATTGAATGAATGAACGAAACTGGCGCTGTTATTTAATCTATGGAAGAACGAACCAGAGCTTTAATGTTTTTTCATTCAGTAATGAACCTCTTAGATGAATATATTATATCTTCTTAAAATATATAAATCTCGTGTCACAATGTTTGTCCTCAATGGACTCCTAAACCACTTAACCGATTATAATAAAATTCGCACACCATGTGCAGTTCGATCCAACTTGAGAGATAGGATAGTTTAAATCTCAAATTATAGTCGCGATTTTAATTTATTGCTAATTATTTGTCTGTTATGATTTGACAGTCACAATTATCTGTTAACTCCAAATGATTCTAACAGATGTCGATACCTTTCGACTGGGTTGCGTAAGTAATCAATAGATGGCGCTGCTATGGTAAATCTACGAACGTGACATATAAGCTACATTTTAACAGCATAATTACCACGTGTTGTTGACGCTATAAAATAGCCACAGCAACGCGTGGCCGGGTCAGCTAGTTACTAAATAAAATACCAAAAGTTTGTTGAGTAAATAATCAAGTCTTTAATTTGTTGTACGTGCGTTTAAAGTTCTGGCTTTAGTTCTCACAGCCAGGTTTTTTAAAGTCAGTTTTAACCCCTTGTTTAAGAACGTGTTGGAAAAGGACTCGTTCTGAAATATAAAGCCGCGTGTGTGCATAGATTTACGGCAACAATTTATAATTTTCACGAGAAGTAAAATGAATGTTATTAGAATGGAAAGTGATGGTCGAGTCGTACTCAGCATGCCCACTATTAGAAAAGTTCCTCATAAATAACTGTACTGCAGTAAATTAAAGAGATTAGCAATAGGTGCATATTCTTAATGATTCTGGCAATAAATTATTTTTAAAACTATGTAATTAATATGTAAAAGTTACATTGTTTTTTTTAATCTTAAAATAATTTATTGAGACTAAAAACGTGAAAAAATAATTAAATCTTATAAAAATCAATAAAGTTGGCCATCGTTATTGAGCGTGGCAATGCGGCTAGTACGTACTAGATAGGTACTATTGCGCCGGGAACAGTCAGACCCGGCGAAATTCGTATTGCCCAGGTATGTAAGTTTCTTACCGTTTTATCCTTCCCTTAACTTTAAGATCAAAATTAGCAATATCGGTCCACATGATATCGAGTTTTAGCGAGACAAACAAACAGCTACTCATTTTTATATATTAGAAGATTAGTACTTTATTACATTTGTCTTTATAACGCTAATTACTATACTTAAATTGAAATATAAAGTTTATTTACTAGTCACAATATCAAACTTGTATTTTCCTTTGTTCCAGCCAATGTGGCGATCCTATTGGCTGCGAAAGTCGGGCTCTTCAAAATATGTCTAGGCATAGCATTAGTGATTGGGGCCATGAAGTTCCTAGTGGTACTGGCGTGGGCACTGGCCATTTTCAAATATGTACCAGATCCATATATTTATTACAGCAGCTCAAATTATAAACACTCGCATTTTAATCTTGACCCGTATTCGTATGACCGCCATAGTCACAGACCTGATCGTGAACACTTTGATCATGAACACTTTGATCGTGAACACTTTGATAATGAACATGGCCATAATAGTTTCCTAGATTTCATGCTGAGATACTTTAACATACAGTTAAAATAGGTGTGTATATTTGTTAGTTAATTTAAAAAAGTTAGTTAATTTAAGTTAGTTATAGTATGAATATACAGGCTTATCGTTCAGAGGTGTACATTACAAAGAACTTTCATTAAGTGACCAACTCTGAAATCGAGATTAAAAAATGAGCTGTTCCAAAAAAATTATCGGTTGTCGACAAAATGTATGAAACAGCTGATTTTCTTTTCCGAATTCAAAGTTAGCCCCATAATGAAAGTTGGTCATTAGGGTGTGTATAGTGACCCCCTTTCGGCTTAGTACACCCTAGCCGATAACCTTGTACGTAGAAATATAATTAGTTTATGTAAATTGTATTTTTTTTTGTTCACAGTTCACTTTTTCTACGTGGTAGCGACAAAGCTGTTCGTCCTACGGCGCCATTTTCTACGCGTTAATTGTAAAAGGATGGCATTTCGTTTCATGGTTTATTCACTATTTGAAGGAGAAAAAACAACACGACCACCATGAATATATTGAATTTGATCATCATCACGATCAAGATCATCATTATGGCCACGATCATGGCCATTATGGCCACGAGTATGGCCACCATGGCCACGAGTATGGCCACCATGGTCACGAGTATGGCCATCATGGCAACGAACATATTCATCATGATAGTTATGGACCTTATGCTTATGATAAATATGGTTACGGAAGTGAAAATAGTTTTAAAAATTACGAATATGAACGACATCAAAAACCGATGTATGACGCCGACGGATCTTATGCTGTCAAAAGTTGATTTCTCGCAAAATTAATCTAATATTTAACTAACCTATAAACGTTTTACTTAGCGTCCTAGCTTAGAGCTTATTTTATCTATTTTTCTACGAAAGAAAACTTTACGTGCCATAACAAAACGAAAAGCGTTTAAAACTGTCAGGCGTTTATAAGTAACTTAAACTCGTATAAGACAACGACATCACATGTAAGTTGATTATCAAAGATTATGTCACCAAGGTATAACTATGTTGTAGTTAAAAGATGATATTGTATTTTCTATCTTCTTTTTTGTCTTGAGAGGACGTCAGCTATAACTGAAGATATACAAACGTATTGCGACTGCGGTGCCAAGAAAATCAAATTACTTCTTGAATTATTACAGCATGAGCATTAGTTAAGTTGCAAAAATATATTAATGAATGATTTATTTGTAACAAATACACAATGAAAATACATAAATAGCTATTAAGTGGATCACCGACCTTACACTGTTTTTGTGTTTTAGATAGAATTTTCGTACCGGGGCGTACGAAAATATTATTATTATTTTCGTACCTCTTTTCACACCCTAAATTGTAATGTAATTGTTTGTTATTGGTGTCAATCGCTTCACAATAATTTATTATATTATGACTACACGTTTTAATACTTTGAAAAAAGTTATTGAATTTTGCATAATGTAAGTTTTTAACAGGCATCGTATCAGCGCCGAAATATAACTGCTTATGAAGCTTGTAACTTTATAGTGATATAAATAAAAGACAGAAATAAATAAAACGGTAAAGCCTAGTAAATAATGTGTTAGCTATGTACAAAAAACTACTGGAATAGGACAACATTAAAAGGTAGAAAATAGCTATATCTTATTTTATGGACAAGTTATCGGTCTATATTTGCCGCGAGTAAAGTCAGCAAGATAAACTTTTTTTAGTAAAATTAACATAAAATGCAGTTAAACTGCCTGGCGCAGTTTTATAGCAAGATAATTGAATCAACTGCGCAGTACTGTTGGTAATTAAAGCTGTACTGGGTAGGTAACTCGAATTAGTTACCATAAATAATGGGTTTTTGATTGTATTTTACCACTTGCACTCGTAAATTTCTGTATATGAAATGAAATGAAAATATTTATTACTGCAAAAAATATGGCGAGTAAACGAGACTGAGATTATATCTAGTAAAATTAAACAGTTTGTTACATAAGAGTGAAAATACCATGTTTAAACTATATATATATATCTTACGGCTTCCTCACTAAGCAAGCTTGTATCGAGGAAACCAGAATCAAAGTCGACTTAAAAATATTAAATACCTCGTTACACAGACAATATTACAGCTATACTAATAGTAATTTTAAATTTTGGACTTTTTCTTAATTAATATTAATCTATACATATAATTTATTTCTAGGATTAGTGCGAGTATAATGAAGACATTGAGGATTTAATCATGATAGTAAAATTATATGGTTACGGTTTTCTTATATTAATGTACGATTTAGCTGTCAGCAGCACGCAGCATTACTGCCTCAGCACTTTTGGTGGTCAAGTCTGTTTTTTAATTATTTCGGTATTACAATTGCATTGTGTCAAATGGCCGTTTTGACATAGAATGGGCCACAGTTAGTATTAAACAAAACGTAATTTTTAACACTAACTCCGATCTATTCTATGCCAAAACGGCTATTTTGACAAAATTTCAAATGCAAAGTGACCATCTGGTCCCCATATCATCAATAGGTTTATATGACACTATCGGCCTGTCCCGGCTTCGCACAACCTGGACGTATTTTTGTTCTGTCATTAAAATTTCCGCAGCGCATGCGATGAAAGTTATTTTTCAATTTTTTCGAATTCTCACGATCTGTATTTTTTGTAGTATTAAATATTATAGCCTATGTTACTCAGTCGTAATTTAGTTTTATAACGGCAAAATAATTTTTGAAATAGGTCCAGTCAGTATCATTTATTGTTATTGGTTTACAAAAAAAAAACTTTTATGTTTTTAATATTAGTTTAGAAGTTTAGATGTAGATTCCATACCATACATACATGATTGCTATATAGTCGTTTATTTGTGACTTGCGTGACGTCACCTCCCGGTTCCAACGGAAAATCAGCGCTGGTGTTTTCAACTAGTGTTATGTTGAGTTGGCACCGGTTTGAGACAGAAACCAGTTAGAAAGTTTTTTTTATTTGTAAAGTTGTGTGTTGTATTGTTGTTTCCTGTTGCAAATAAAATGTATTCTATTCTGTTCTATATGCTGCAGTAATACTGCTGCGTGCTGCCGAGATATTATCGTGTACCTTAAGCTATATTACAGCATTATTCTGTGCTTCTTCAAAATTATATTCGCATGCTTTAAACTTAGAAAATTATGTGCCATCATTTTTAGTTTAATAAATTTAGGTATGTTATAAGTTATATTACTTAATTAAGTGTATAAAAATATACCTCACTAGATAAAATAAAATCTTATAATTTTTTGTGTTTTTTCTAATCGATATCCTATTCTATTTCCTACTAATACTATTAACGCGAAAGTTTGTAAGAAAGTATTGATTTGTGGATGTATGTTTGTTACTCTTTCACTCATAACTTGCCTAACAGATTTAGATGAAATTTTGTACGGAGATAGCTTAGACCCTGGATTAACACATAGGCTACTTTTTATCCTGAATTAACGCGAGTAAGTAACACTGCAGGGCGCAGCTAGTTACTAAATATTACTAGGACATAATATGAATCGAACATAAGTCCAACGAAACTGCAGCATGTTTTTCTTAATGAATTTCGAGCTGTTTTTAAAACGTTTGCAAAGAAATGATCGCTTTGCCATGAAACCTTATAAAATGCGCAAGTAACCTAGCAATATTTCCGCATCAAACCTGTCTCAAAGCCGCTTGGTTCTTTCCTACGACATTGAATATGAAAGCACATTGAATGCAGTACGAGTATCTATTGCCATTGCTACCCTCATTTATTCCATTCAACGAGGATTTAATTATATTATATTAAACATAAGGCAGTTTTATGATCAGTGATCTCTTCCAGACATCTTCCTAGTATACATTTTTCTTCTTATATTTTTTCATATTTAGGAAAGTGTTACCTCAGATTTCTTCATCGTGAGGTGCTATCTCCTTTTGGAAGCCGGCTATAGTCGCCACACATTGCGAAAGAATTTTTGTTGGTTCGTTTCTCCCTCTTCCTCACTCCCTCCGTTCCTCATTTCCACTCGTAATAGATATTATAAAAAAAAGTTTTTGAAACAGAAAACAACCTTAATGTCTGCTCTCGGTTACAAACCGGTTTCAACTCAATATAATGCTGGTTGAAAAGACCAGCGTTGATCTTCCGTTGGAACCGGGAGGTGAGAATCGTCTCAATAGATCGTTAGAGGGTATGAAAGCGGGCAATTTTTTCGTAGCAAAACCAAAATAACACGGGTGAACCCGCGTGTAATAGCTTGTCAATATAGGTCTATAAAGATATAAGACACTGGTCTGCTGAGGGTAAAACACGCCCAAAAACTTGGAGTCATGAAATATTCTTTATTCCTGGTAGTATTTCAGTAAATAATAAGCAGGAGTAAAGTATTCCTAAACAACCAACCAGCCACCTTATCAGCCATAGTTAGCCATGAAAAAGGTAAAAACAATAGCAACCAAACTTGGTTTCTTTTAACAATTCACTACATCAACGCTCTCAAAATAAAACAAAGTTTACTTCCTCTTGTTTTCTCCTCTTTCATGGCTAACTTGGACTAATAACAACAAAATTCCTAAATCATCACTCGGGTCCATTAAGATTAAAGTATTTTACACTAGACAGACAGGATCTTTATGAAATAAGGGTCTATAATATTTCTTGCTACTTATTTCTTTATTAAATCTGGAAAATTTATATCTGAATGCATGAATGAATTAATGTAATGTTTATTTCGTCAAACACAAAAAAACGATGAAAACATATATACTACAGTTTAACAGATAAACTACAACGTTATAATGTGTTTGTCGGAACCCGACCACAACTAAGCATTCACGCTAGCTGCAGCTGGAGCAGCAGCCAGCGCTGGTCTTTCGCTGGGACCGGCCAGTGACATTAGGTACGCACGTACAGCGCATTACATGTATCGTGTATATAGGATTATAGATTAAGGATGTAATCAGCCGAGTGTTAATAACTTTGGAGTCTGTGGGATCAACCTTGAGTTCGAAAAAAAATCAGCTGTTTTATACATTTGCCGAAAACCAATCAACTTTTTGTATGCTGCTATTTTTTCTCGATTTCGGAGTTGGTACCATAGTGACTCTTTCGGCTTAGTACACCCTGTATAGTCATTTTAATTTATAAAAAAGTACTGTAGTATCTCTAACTTAATTCGCCTTTAAAACTAATGCTAGTCAAACGTTTTCATGCGCATTGCCATCATACTTGAGGATCACTTTCAAATTAGTTAAACCGAAGCGAACCAATGTATTTATTGAGTTGGCTAACCAAAAATACAGTTTTTTTTAAAATATAAAATCAGTCATACATTGTGTCGTTCACCGATATTTTTTAAATGGCTGATATTTTTCTCGATTTCAGGGTTGGTATTTATGTTTTTCATAATGATGAGTCATAGCTATTCTCTTTCGGTTATGTACACCCCTAACCAATTACCTCGTGATAACAATAGTTGTTTTTAAAGATCTCAATCAAATATACCATTCATTCATTCATTCATTCAAGCTGATACAAAATTATCGCCTAGGAGTGTACTAAGCCAAAATGAGGTTACTATACTCATCCATAAGAACAACTTTCACTATGGGACCAACTCTGAATTACATACAAAAAGTTTATCGGTCGTCAACAAAATGTATGGAACAACTGATATATTTTTCTCGAATTCAGAGTTGGTCTCATAGTGAAAGTTGTACCTAAGGATGAGTATAGTGACCGCCTTTCGGCTTAGTACACCCCTAGCCGATAACCTTGTATAACGAGTTGTAATTTAGAAGAGCGGGAGAGCAGGATATCTTAATATCCTGCTCTCCCAACTGATGACGTCGACAAGGGGAGTCATGATTGACGATGATGGACTTCAATGACTAAAGTAGCTGTGTTAGAAATCGTTTAAATAAAATAGTTACCTACAGTATTATAAAAAACTTATCTAGTAGAACTGATGACCTAGTGACCACTATATTTCGTGCGACTTTACAAATTCTGCAAGTGCGAGTCAAAAGGCTTCAGTACTAATCTATATACTCGTAGTATCATTAGTAACGATCAAAAATCGGTAAAAAAGGACGTTTGTTCCATTGGGGCTAGTTTTTAGTATTTGATGTTATAGCGGCAGCACAAAGACATCTTCTGAACCCGTTTTTACCCTTTTACGGAACGTTGGCTTTTTTCATGTTCTTAAACTAAATATTTTTTTAAAATGGGTTCCGGCTGCATCTGCCACATATTGTTGAAACTAGCAGCTAATAGGTATGACTCGTGTCATGCGACTTATATAGCATGTAGCGCGCTTGCCTAAAAAACAGATTTATTCGCATGTCATAATAACACAGGTGCCCTATTTTTGAGATCGCGCCTATGAATACAAGATTCACGTGCGAAAGAATCCGTTAAAATAATTATTCCTCCAAGATAGAGTCGCAAAGAAGTTCTCCAGCAATGCGTTTTAGTACAAACTTGAAGCGGACTAGCCTCTTTTGTATATAAAACTCTTTTTGTTTTGTTTTTAATATTATTTTTAATGGTGTACGTTTGACACTGACTGTCAGAAGGAAATTATTGTTGTCGAGTTTTTATTAAGAATATTTTAATTATTATTTTCCTGATTTTTACTTGTAAATATAAATATGTACACATATCTATAGCATTCTTCTAAAAACTTGTCTCACAATTTTTTGTTGGTTTGTTCTTTATTTAATAACTAGCTAAGTAGCGTTCCGCGGGGGTACCTGTGATTCTATCATATAGCCTATATTACTCACTGATAATGTACCTTTCTAACGGCAAAATAACTTTTTCACCTCAGCAGCTCGAACAAGTACATTTTGCTGCGAGAAATCAGTGTGCAAAACCCTATTTTGCTCTCTAGAGAGACAAAGTAACTTTTTAATTTTCATACAGAAACAGATTCAAAATTACTAAAACTCATATCAGTACTGGCACAATACACAGTTTTGGCCACTAAAAAAAAACAACTCCATACGCAAATCGCCGTGGCATAACAATGCAAAGAGTTCCTAGGTATTAGTATTTCGAACTCCCTTTTCAGCAGATTGCATGGCCTACCTGATTTATTAAATCATTAAAAATCAGGGAGGCCATGCAATGAGTTTCCATTCATAATTCGTAACCTCATTCTGGTTTCGATTGTCAAATTAAATGTTTTTTTTTATCCTTTGTGATGTTCTCACTTCTGAGGTGAAAAGTTGTATGTGCTACACGTGAGCAAAGATATTTGCATCTCGTGCATTATTTGAGTCTCTCAACGCTCAAGATTCAAATCGTGAATCACTCGCTTCGCCTGTGATTCAATTATTGAATCTTTCGCTTTCGAGATTCAAAATCTGCACTCGCAGCAAATGTCCACTTTGCTCTCTATCTTGTTGCACAAATAACTATTGATTTCGGTTCAGTCTTTAAGCTTATTTATAACGTACAAAAGTACAAATCTTTTCTCTTTATGGTATTAGTGTATGTAAAAAAATTAGGATCAAAAACCGGTGAATAGGAATGAGTTATTTACTTAGGTATATATGAATATATAATTACTGAAAAACCTAGGATGTATGAAAACTCAGTGTTGGTTCAATGAATAGACAAGTGGCGATTCTGACGAAGGAGGCAGAAATACAATGTATTTTATATCTCGATCGTAACTTTAAAACGAAATCTAAGAAAGCTTTATCTAAGTACAATATTGTTGATTATTATTAGGTTTATGGAAGCCAATTAATGACGTTGTTTATCGGTTTCAATCAAATTATCATTTATTACCGATATTATGAAATAGCAGGAGAGGCGTGAGTGCTCTTTACTGTCTCTAGAAAAACAAAGGTCAACTAACTACTTAGTATTTGTATGGAGTCTAAAGTTCAGAACATCAGAACGGTATGATCGAAGAACCTGATGTTATTAATAATAAACAAAAATGTATGAGGGAGAGAGAATGAACAATGTTACGTTAGAGTTAGAGTGAGACAGATTGATTTTTGTCATGTTATTCTCTCAATTTTTATGATTGAAAATTCAACCACAAATTTGCAACATATTTCTTAACAGATCTTTTAAATTTATAAGATTTGTCGCTAAGCACCTAACGGTGTGTTATGGCAGCTGCTTTCCTTAAGAGCCAGTGTATTCCATAATATGCATGCTCCATCTAGGGCTACAGTATCGATGACTTCCGTGGTCGTGTGAACTTGTGGTTAAATGCCTAGCTGTGTTGAATAAAAAAATATAGATACAAGTAAGATTAAAAATGTTAAAACGCCCGATACAATATAAATTTTGATAAGAATATAAATTATACAACGTATAACAGAAATCTGTGATAATACTTAAGGGTATTATCACAGATTAGTGATTATTAGTCTACCCGTCAAGGTGAACAGATTTAAAAAGAAAATTTAGCAAAATTCAAGAATTTATGTTAGAGAGAGAGAGTCAACGTTAAAAATTCTTTGTTGTGATACCACACATGATCTATTTGGAAAACATTTATTTTGAGATTACTTTTTGGCGCTAAAAATCCTTAATATTTTAAATGTAAGTACCCAGTGTTACTCTCACGACTAAGACACCCCTCACATAAAAATACGATAAGCCGTTTAGTCTCTAGGGCGTGTCAAAGATATAAACATACCTACAAAATTACATACATACATACACTCGTAAAAAAACCCTCCTTCTTTCGCATTTGGGTAATTATAATTATGAATACCTTTTATTTCATAATGTTTGTCTTTCCATTCATTCGTAATACATTGATCTCGAAGGTTCTACGGACAACATTTATATGTATAGCTCGAATGCTTGTCAACGTATGAAATTTCTAGATAAAATAATCCCAATTAAGCGTATTATTGATTTATCCAACCCGTAACTAGAATTATGTAACACGATACAAAAAAAATATTTACAAAAAAATAAATGTAACGTCGCAAGAGATTTTTTAAAGTTCATGGAAACTACGGCAATTAAAATAACTTGCCAATTTTCTGTCTTGCTTTAGAAAACTAGTTTTATTTTTGCAAATCGAATGGTTTTATTTTATTTTATAATCTCTTAATTAGGCGTTTTTTTGTTGAACGTAAAGAAAGTGCCCTCAATACATGAACCCAATTGAAGTTTAAATTATTGAAACCGTTAAAATCTTCGCTGCCTTAACTTGAAAATGAATGTTAAGATCAAAATAAAACTTTGCTTAATTATTTTTGTATTTTACTATACTTTAACACAAAAGACATACACTTTTTTTCATTAAACTCTTTTATCTTATTATTAAAGACGGAGGCTGTCCGAAGGTCCATGCCATCATCTACAATTTTATCCTAACATAAAACAAAAATAAACAATAAAGTCTATTTCTCTAACACCAATTCAGCATAGTTAATAATTTCTAAAGGAGGGAAAACGTCACCTTATGTTTACTTTTTCCCATTTCGTCAAAAAGCTAGTTCCTAAAATTGTCTTATATTTCCTAACTGGCAGAGAAAACTCAAAACAAAAGGTTGTTATGAGTTTACGAAACAAAGTGATTCAACAACACTCACTTGCTCAAACAATAGGATAGTTCGCGGCACATAATCGTTTTACTCGTATAAACCGCAATACCAAGAAGTGAACACGAAATTTCCTCAGAAGCCAAGCAAAATTGTATGTCTTCGCAATAATCCCTTTAAGCGCCCTATTCATACAAGTATGCTCCTACACGGTTTCATATTCTCAGAAAACATACCGTAAGTTAATAATAACAACATTTTCCTTAGAACAATGCCACCCTCCTGTAATTCCTACGCACAATAAGATATTCCCGAGCATTTGACGACGCTAGAAATTTGCTGATGCGACACGTAGAAAATATTCCCGTCGCTCGACATAACGCCGTTATAAAATATGATTTATACCCCACATTAACATAAATAACTCTGACATAAAACCGAATTATTACCACATTACGGGAACCTAACCAAATGAAAACTTATCGTTTATAATAAATAACATTTTATTCGTAAAACAAATTATCTTAAATATAACATAGCCTCACGTTATCACTCGCAAATATCTTTGCGTTAATTTGCCGGCGTGAAGCTGGTCAGTCTTGTATCGCAAACGGCCTCACTTACACTTCACTCGTTTTCGGAGATGTCAACTGTGTAGTCCAGGTTGTTGCCTTCGCCTTTCGTCACTTCGTTGTCCTTTGATGTCTTCGTGGTCTTCAGTTCCTTCTTCCTGATCTTCCCGACGTGCGTCGTGGCCTCGATTAAATCGAGCTGTTCTAGTGGCGTTGCTGATGATGTCAGCGCTTGAATTTCTTTCTTCTCAGTGGTCGTGGTTTCAGTCGTTTCTGTTACAGGCGGTCTTCTGATCTCGATGGGTACGTCTCTCTCAGGTGGTGGAGGAGGCAGTTCGTGTTTCGGCGCCGAAATTGACAGGACTCCGTTTTCGAAGACAGCCACCACCTCGTCTTCCTTACATCCCGCAGGGAGCGCGAAATTCTGCACGAACCGGTTCACCATAAAGTGCGAATCTTCATCGGACTCCTTCCTCTTTCCCTCAACAATCACATAACGATTCTTAACCCGCACTTTTAAGTCTTCGGGCTGGAATCTCTTCACGAACAGGTCGATCTCGCATTTATCCTTATTCGAGACGAGTTTAGGGTCTTCTAACGGGTTCGCGGTCTGGAAAATGTCGTACCAGGGCCAGAGCTTGACGCGGGGCGGGAACATGTAGTGGACGAGACGGTCCATGAGCGCGAAGGGATCATCGGATTGCTTAGACTTCCTGGCTTCATCGCTGGTGGCGGAAGCCGCGAGCGCGATTAATAGAATGCAGTAGCACTTGAGCATGTTCGAGGTTTGTGGATATACTTGATGCGGGCGCGAGTGGCGCGGGCTTATATAGCGTTTGTGCAGGTTCGAGAATGTGGTAGAAGTTTATTCATTGAGCGGGTCGGCGGGAGGCAGGCGGCAGGCGCTCGCAACAGTTGTGTGAAAGTCACATGTTTATACAGATGCGTGTTTTGATGCGATGACTCACATATATAGATGTTTGTTTACGATTAGTCATAGTTTGAGCTACTTTCTTGTTATTATCGGCAGATAATGCTAGTCAATTACATCATGTTGCAAATTATATTTCAATTTCGAATAGCCGTTGTTGAGCCGAGTTGCATTAATTTAAGATGTAAACGATATTACTTGCAATAACATTAATCCTAACTTTAATATTATAAATGCGAAAGTAATTCTTTCTGACTGTCTGTCTCGCTTTCACGCCATTACCACTGAACCGATCTGGATAAAATTTGGTACACAAGTAGATTGGACCCCGGAAAATACATCCTTTCCATCCATAGGACATAGGATACTTTTAACAAACTTTAAAAAATACACTAAACCAAACTAGGTGCAATGAAGCACTAGCGATACATTTTTTTTCGTATTTAATATGATGTAGATATTATTAAAAAAGAAAAACAAAAAAATAAAGATTCCTGATACCAATTTTAAATCAAACTCTTATAAAAAAGTTAAACAATTAGAGAGAGATAAATTTCTTAGTATTTCCAATAACATTTTCCTCAATTTCTTCTTAGCACGCCGGCTGAGGCCGAGTTGAGGACTCCTGCGCCGGCGGGCCGTACACACATGCACACACACACACGCGCGGCCATTCAACCTGTGTGCAGGTACCGTTAGCAAAAACAATACCTAACGTATTATGTTTATCAACATGTCAGTTTGTAGGTCACTTAAGCTTTCAACCATCCCAAGTTACTCACTTTTGCTTTTTTGTTTCGTAAGATAGAAATTGCAGTTTTTGTTAAGCTTTACCGTGTTTTTTTTTCGCTTAGTGACACTTTCTTTGTGAATCTTCAAGTGAAGGTTTATTGCCATCTCTTCGTTTCTATTCAGTGGTAATTCGCTTGAAATTAAATAGAAACTTGGCTTGATACGATAATGGTTATTGTGATTTTTGTTGCGAGCATTTTTAGCAAATGGCTAATAAAGTTTGATGACAGGTTTGAGTCAGAGATAGACTTGCCAGTAATTTTTTTCCTTGTTAAGCTGAGTGTCCGTTCCACAATAATTGGATGTTGGTATGCATGTTTTTAATCATATATTTTTACCCGAGTGCGAAAGAAGGAGGGTTGTTTTTCGAGTGTATGTATGTACGAGTATATTTCTTTAGCACGCCCTAGAGCCTAAACGGCTTGTCGTGTTTTTATGTGAGTGGTGTCAATAGATTCATCTTATTCGTGAAAGTGACACTGGGTATAACAATATTGAAAAAAAAAAAAGATTTTTGAATGATACACAGGTTTCACGATTTAGAAGTCGGGTTTTTTCGAACTCGCTTCTAAACACTTATTTAAATAGAGTTCAGAATGGTTTCTTCAACGTTTAATAAAAAAAATTGGAAAAAAATAGCGTGGGTTAAGAAAATTCGTAGTTTTGGTTTTCTGTAATGATATTGTATACAAAACTGGCGTGTTAGACTTTTATTTAACAACTATGTACCAGGTGCCTAAGATACAGGCTGTGTCTATTTTAGGCCTCCCTTCCTTAACAAATTTAATTTACCCCTAATCTCATTGTAGTATAAAACCTGTGTTATAAGTTATTAATTTTATTTTTTGCCACTAAATTATTTATTTATTAGATTCTGAGAAATAGACTACTCGTATTAAGTGTTTTTATGTATAATCAATTTCAATAATAAACGTTGTTAAGTCAGAAAAGCTTAAAAAACTGTTGACTAGTAGACAAATTGCCGCTGAAAGTCAAATTTAAGCTATGGGCGAGGATATGGTTAAGAGAGTATCGTAAAAAATGTTTGCATCAAAAGTTTGCGCTCGCGATACTTATCGTCTGTTGGCCGAACTAGTCGTTATAAAACAAGTGGTTTGAAGCGAGTCCGAAAAAACAAGACTGCTAATCGTTAAACCTGTTTATCATCCTTAATTATTTTTAAATTTTGCTGGACTCAGTGTCACTCTCACGACTAAAACAAATCCATTGAAACCACTCACATAAAAATACGTCAAGCCGTTTAGGCTCTAGGGCGTGCCAAAGAAATATACATACATACACTCGAAAAACATGATCCTCTTTATTAGATACGCAGTCGGGTAAAAATAATTATGGTACTTATCATGATTTCGTGATAAGTGTCATAGATTACATACGAAAACATAGCCTTTTTTCGCAATCTGGTATTAAACTTAAAGAAAATACATGTTCTTTGCGGTTATCTATTCTTTTGCGTTGGTTGCGAACACCAAAAACCAATACGTATATGAAAGCTCGAAGCTACAAAAATATAGTGGAATTAAATAAAAGCCCGCAAATATCAATAGAGTCAGCAAGTCAAGCTTTCATCAGAGCAATGGGGAAAAATCGGTTTGTGTGCTAACCTTACTCGTTTTATTACGTGTGCTGTTCGTGTCTACCGATCGTATATGCCTCGATACTGCCATACAAAACTGAGTTATAAAGTTATGTAAAGAAGGTAGTAATTACGTTGATATAATTTGTAATATATCTAACACTAAGCATTACCATATAATCAAGTGGATTTCAAGGACGTAACGTTCTATTTCACTTAATAAATCGATGCACTTTGAGCTTTGTTTATCTAAATTTAAAGTCGATTCTTTTATGTGCTTACAATGAGACTTATTAGATAATTCTAGAACAGTGTACCGGTTTGGTGTAACAACAAATTTGTAAACAAACGTTATCGTAACCAGTGGACCTGATGATGGGGACGCGCGGGGAAATCTAGCGCAGTAGGTACTATGTACTTTTAATTAAATGAGAAAAGGCTTGTTGCTTACTTCATTATGTACAAATCTATCAAAATTCTATGTATCATAGGGGAAATATGGCATCCCTCTAAGATTTTTGTATCGAATAATCACAATGGTATAAGAATTGTACCCAAAATTACGAAATGGACACAACAAAAACGTGGAAATCGGCTTTATATTTAAATAACGTGAAAATATTATGATTCTAAATTAATTTTGTACACTGCGATAAGTTACGTCATTTTGAATTTAGTTGATAGATTAAATAATAATAATCCCTAACGTACTTATGGTATCATGTGCACTGTCCTGGCCTGGGCTCCATACATTATTGAAACATCTTTTTTCAGCAATTTCGGCTCTGCGTTGATTCCTAGCCAATATTGTAGCCAATATCCTAATCAATTCCTAGCTAATATAATTACTTACCTACTCTTTTATATATTATATAGAATATATACGAGACAGTGAAACATCGTTAAATCAACAGACGGAAGCTGCATCGGAAAATGTATAAATAAATCTTTTTGAAGATACGGCAGCTCGTACTATAGAAATATATTTAAAAAAAAAGTCGATTGAGGCCAACATATTATTCCGGCGAGTTACGTCGCTATAAACAGAATACGTTATCTGACTTTATTCCACCGTCCTTACTTACCCCGATTGGCTCGAATCCCCCACGTACTCTGGCTAGTTAACTCAGTAAGGGCAATTTGGACTTGAGTTTTGATGCTTTTTACAAGTAATTTATTTTACTTGCCAATATGCAAGGTTTTATTTTAAAAAATTAGTATTTTTTTTATCTTGCACAGCTAGGTATTTATTTTGACCACAAGTTCGCACGACCACGGAAGTCAGCGATTAGTCTGGAATACACTGGTTCTTAAGGAAGGCTGCCGAAACACAACGTTAGGTGCTTGGCGACATATTTTACAACTCGAAGGTAACCAGGCGAGCGATAGGAAACTCCCTACCACCATGTTATAGTTTCCTCACGATGTTTTCCTTCACCTGTAGCTCGGGCTCTTTTTGCATGTTTCGTGGGATCGAACCTCGCACTTTTGCACGGCAATCGACCCCAATAACCACTCGATCATCATCGCTACTAAGAAAGGAATGTTTTTTTTTGAAATTCAACCCCTAGGTGTTCAAAATTAGAAACTTTTTTTTTAAACTTTTGTTGCGGGTAACGACGCAAGTGACAGCTAACTAGTACTAGTATGTTATGTTATCCCGGGGATAATTCTCTCGGCCCTTGCTGTGATTACCCCCTTAAGCCCCCCTTATGTTAAGTAATAGCCCCCTTTGGTCCGCGCAAGACAATTGAATGATTGCAAGCGGTACAGTAAACTGTAAAATTATGACCCACAAACACACACACATCACACGTCATAATATATGTCCCACACATATTGTAAATGCGAAAATATGTTTGTTTGTATTTTTTCTAATCAGCAACTGAGTGACGGAGTGTGGATAATCAACTTGATTTTAACCCCTGACGCAAAAACAGTAACGAATTTATTGTACCTACGTCATCGTTTTCAGGCTGTGTGTAGCTCCCGAACGGATGAACCGATTTTGATTAAGTTTTTGTTAGAAGGGTAAATAAGCCGAGATTGTTTTAGCTATGTTTGATGAAAATCGGTCCTAGATGGCCGCTGCGACAAAGCGGATTACATATTGTTTCACAACTTCCTCAATATGGATGTCAAACGTATCAGACCAGGGCTGGCAAATGATGGGGCTTAACTAGTAGAATACTTAACACTCTGATAAATTATAAATCCAAGATGGCCGCCACCAAAAATGTCCTATTTGGACATTTTTGGTGGCATTTTTGGGGGACATTATTAGTTTTTGGACGGTTAAAAATTTTAAATTTTGTTTGTAAAGATTTTAGTTAGAGGTTCGCAAACTGACATAGATTACTTTTTTGTTGGAAAAACAAACATAACGCGGGTAAATTCGCGTGTAAAACATAGTAATAATGTTAAAAAGTCGAAAGATTGAATGTATTTTTGCTACTCCTCACGCTCAAATGGCGAAACAGATTTGGACGAAACTTGGTACGGAGATAGCTTATGATTTGGATGAATAAAAACGTTAATTATTTAATTTACATTTTCTTTTTGTTCAATTATTGTTTGATCTTATTCTCCCTTCACCATTCCACTTCCGTACTTCCAGAAGATCGGCAGGACGTCTTCCACTTATGGTAGATATACCACCAATTCGTACCAAACGTTTTGCTTCCTCCTTTTTAATAAAAACCGCAAAACACTGGAATAACCTGCCTTTGTATGTGTTTCCGGATAAAAACAACTCGGGTGTTTTCAAGCGCAAGGTGAATAGGTTCTTACTAGGTAGGTACACGTGCTACATCTTCGATTGCATCTTCACTTACCATCAGGTGAGATCGTGGTCAAACGTTGCCTAGTTAGTTAAATATATATATATCGTAATTTTACTTTTATGTTTATATTCTTACACAGACATAAATGTATATATTCCAAAAAAATGCATTGCTTCCGTGTGATAATCAAATGATAGCGGGTAACACCGCGCGGCGCAGCTTGTATATAGAGTCATACACACACACGCGCACTAACACTCTTGTAATACACACATGTAACGTATGTCTAGATTGGCGACATAACAGGAAACGTACCTCGTTGAATAGAATGTTCTAGCTTGTATCAAATTATCTATGAAAGTGTGTTACAGATGGCTTCATACGTTACGTACATTACACTGTCATACGAAAATGACATAATGATTTTTTTTTCTTCTTTCTTGATTGGCCACCACACTCTATGTATTGTGCCAGTTCTCAAGCTCTTGACATATTGATTAATAACCAGTAGTTCTACGAATAGTACACCAAGAGGATACCATTTTTAAAAGAAGAAAAAACAGTTTTTAGTCCACCCCAAGTTATTCGGTTAAAGAATTTATGAACAACAATCTGACCGAATATTCGTCCTTGAGTGAGCAAATATAATTTTATTTTAAATATATTTAAGTAGGTTATTATATTACGACTTTAATAAATTCAACTCGATAGTACATAATCCTATATTAATTATGTAATTAAGTGACTTGTATAATTTTTGAAATATCTACATTTGACATTTATTAAATTAATGTGAATTATTGCAATGTGACTTGTCTAGTGTAACTGCGGCTATAAGGCCAATAAATTATTTCATTTCATTTCCAGAGGAGGTACTCAATTCGACTGTTTTTTTAAATAATTGTTAACTTATTACTGTGATTAGAGTCCGTTTGAAATTTTTTTTTTTAAATCGGTATTACTTTTTACTATGGCATAGTGTAGGTACTTCGTGAATGTTTCGAAACTGATCGCAGTTCATAGTTCGGGACAGGTGAATTAGTCAAGAAAACAGTTCAAGATGGGCTCTGCCACAAAACTCCCTTAATATGGGTATAAATTTAGGGAACTTGACTGAATGGAATACAAAATGGAAAACTATATGTCTTTTTTATTATTTTTATTATATTGCTTAAAGCGTCACTTTCAGGTAACTGAATTATTTAAATTTAAAATTTTACATGTTATGTAAGTCGTTTTATGAACGTTTAATCTTACGACTACATTTATTTTTTCAGAAATTTTAACTCTACTAAGAGCTAAATTCCAGTAAAGTTTAAGTCAGTTTTTAATTCAAGCAATCATAATATAAATATATGTCATGGTTACTAATAAACTAAGAACTAATATTAACTAATCGTATATAAATGAGATTTATAAGTTAAATTTTTAAGTAATTATTAATTCTAATATACTAAGACGTTGCCTGTAACGAACGTTATTAAAGGTCAATAAATATTATTTTACTTTACTTTAAAGTTGGGTAAGTAGTGAATAGAAATCAATCAAGTTAGTCGATCAATCAGACGACATTCCTTTCCTGTCGTGGCGAGGAGCTGAACGGTTGTTGGCTACCCCACACCCTAGGGGTGACACTTCTTAGGAACATGATAGTTTACCTGGGAGTAAACGTGATGTATCATTATCACTGTTGAACATAGGCCTCTCTCTAAAACGTCATTCCGGATGACAAGCGTGTTTTTTTTTATCCTTCACAGCTAGGCATTTGACATCAAACCCGCACGACCACGGAATTCAGTGATACTGTAGCTCTAGATGGAGCATGCCTAGTCTGGAACAACTAAATCTAAACTGGCTTTCAAGGAAGGCTGCCGGAACACATCGTTTGTGGTTGGCGACAGATTTTACATCTTGAGGGTGGTAGCGAGCGATAGGAAACGCCCTAAGTACTACCATGCTATGGTTCCTCACGATGTTTTCATTCAACGGTAACTCAGACTCTTTTTGCATGTTTCGTTGGATCCACTTACCACTAGATTGTGATCGCTACAAAAGGTAGAGATACGTCCTCGAAGGTTTTAATAAGAAACACAACCTCTTTGGCAATCCCCAGGCGACTGTAGCAGTCTTCCTGGTCCAAAGCCTTCGACAAAGTCTGGCACAACGAGTTTATATACAAGCTATATCATCCAAGACATTCTCCGCGACAGAAGGTTTTTCTTCATAACAGTGATATATTGGAATGATATACTGAATCAATTTTTGTATGATTTTATAACATGAGATTCACGCACGATTATTTATTATCTAAAACTATCTAATGATTTTTTTCTGGACAATGGTATAAAAAAAAATGTGCTGAAAATAAGATTAGACAACTATTTATTAAAACAAAAATTAGTTTAACAATTAATAACTGAAAAAATACAAGCTATTTATATATACCATATCTATATCCTAGAATTTCAATGGCGGCCTTGTCGCTTAAACAAACTTATCTATTAAATATTTATAAAATTTGACATTATAATTTTACCTACTCTGAAACATATTTACATGCCTAGATAAGGTAATACACGGAAAACTATTAAAGTTTGTAAAATCTCTGTTGTATCTTATTTTACCGAATGAAATAAGTGATTTTGATATGATAAAAGCGATCTTTTCCAGGCAAACATGCACGTTAATGTTTTTTTATTAAATCAAAAATGTTTAAAATGGTAAGTCTAACAGCCCTAGCACTCGGGGTTGTGCCCCCATCGCTCCGGCGGGCCAGCTAATTGAACCGGCCGACGATTATCACACCATTGTGGCGGAAATTGGAAACGCCGGCCGATGTCCACTCGCTATCACGTCGCTGTCAGCGCGGCATTCTTACGCGTTACCAAGAATCGAACTCGAACAAAACTAGGATCCTATTTTTGAAACGTTCGAACGAATTCATCACTCGCTAATTACGCACCTAATTTATCAACGATTTAAGCGCTTTATAATCTTAATTTTGTTGATTTAATTTGGCTTGTTTGTTATCATTTAATCTTGTCTATGTATTATTCCATCGACAACATGTTGGATGATTTTTAATAAATTTTTTTAAACATTTACATATATATTTGTATACATTAGTAATGCTACCCTCTATTTCTTGTCAGCTTCTCATAGCGGGTACATCACTTCCAAATAAAAATTATTAGCATTAATAAACGACAAAAAGTTAATTTCACCAATAAGTAACGTTCAAGAAATTTTTCATTATTGAAAAAAAAAAACTTATTTAATTCAGAGATCCTCTTTATAATTTTCTTTTCTACGATTGGTATCATTTGTCAAACTTTTAATCAGTGAATTCAAATAGGAGTGGTTTAGATTGTTCGTATTTTTAACGAAGGCTATGAATTTTAATGTACGAGACTTCTTGTATATCGTTCGTAAGTAATTTCGTTTAGCAAGTGATGGATTAATTCGAACGGTTGAAAACTAGAACACCTGGATCAATGTCTTTTCTCATCAACTTTAATACTTTTGCTAGCGGAAAATGAAACGACAAATGAAGAGGACCATGAAAATGATTGCAGATAAATAAGATGAAAAAGGTTTTTTTTTTGTGCTTAAAGGAAACCCTTCAAGAGTCTTTCTACAAATATTACAATCTAGCCAAAGGCTAATAACTAATTTAAATTTAACTTAAAATTCTACACAATAATGTCTCTAAGAATTTGTCCATCGACACTTTTCTTATTGTTTTGTTAAGGGTTTAGGACACTTTTTTCATGTGTTCTTTGTGTGTAGTCTTATCACTTACACTGTAATTTTTCACTATCACTATTTTTAAACGCTAACTCAAACGGTTTCATTCTCTTAACTCTTCTTGCCATGTCAGTGTGGTCGAGGAGCTGGACAGCCTCCACATTCACATGATGGTGAAGTCAGTTATGATGATCTTCGGCATTAAAGAATAACACGGGTCAACATGAAATTTGACTTTGATTGCAAAGCATTAAATTTCGGTAGTTTAGGTCGTAATAAGACGGAAAAAAAATATATGGCATGAAAAACTTTGCTTTTGTGCTTAGAAGACTGATTGAACGAAATTTTTAAAAATCTCGGATTTTAATTTTTGATTGAAAATAAAACTATTGAAATAAAAATGTTTATTATTTTTATTAAGTTTTACTATCAAATTAGCTTACAGAAAAGTGGAAAATAACTTAAAAGTGCACACTTTTACTTTTTCTTTTATGTTCATAGCTACTTTCTCTCAATAAACCCCAAATATAGTCGCCCATCATGTTTTCATTGTATTGGCCTTGATAGCGTTGTTCAAAATTCATGATGTCCTGATGGAAACGTTCTCCTTGCTCTTCGGAATAGGCTCCCATATTGTTTTTAAATTTATCCAAATGAGCATGCAGCATATGTACTTTTAATGACATCCTGCAGCCCATGGCCTTAAAATTTGTAAGCATATCCTCAACCAACTTTTCGTAGTTTTCAGCTTTATTATTTCCTAAAAATCCAGAAACTACTGCTTTAAAACTGTTCCAACTTGCTTTTTGAGTACGATATTGCAACGTTGGAAATTTTTCATCGGCGAAAATCTGTCTTATTTGCGGACCAACAAAAACCCCAGCTTTAACCTTTGCTTCCGATAACTTCGGAAAATTTTTTTTAAGTATCCAAAAGCTTCTGAAGTTTCATCCAGTTTTTTAACAAATTGTTTCATCAACCCTAACTTAATGTGCAAAGGCGGCATTAACACTTTTTCCGCTTCAACAATCGGCTCAAATTTGACGTTCTGTTTTCCGACACACAATTCTGTTCTTGCATCGTATTTGCACTTTCGTGACGACATTTTAAGTTATTCTGGGCTTGTAAATAACACCTGATGGTTGTTTATCACTCGGGTGCCATCTAGTGGCACAGTGTAAACGTTAATACCCCACTCTCACCGCGCGGTCTTTTTAAAAATATTAAAATCAATTAAAATTTATGAAAAAATTGAAAAATGAGTATTATTATTATAACTATCACAAAAGCAAACTTTATACCGAAAAAAGGTATTTTCTTTTCGTTTTTGTGCAAAACTAACTGGAAAATAATAGTATAAACTTTAGGACAAAGAACGAAATTTTTTTTGTAGAGTCGTGATTAATCACTATTTTTGATTACTATAAGCCTTTATTATCATAAACAAAATGACTAACTGCAACAATAAAAAAAAATAGCATAAAGATTACCTATAGAGCATTTAAGATCTACAGATAATCCAAATGCTCCAACCCACCACCAGACGGCACGAGAGCAATGAAAAAAATATATGCTAAAAACCGAGTCAGGGGGATATCAGAAGTGAAATAGAACAAATTTTTTTTTGTTTCTCTGTTTGTACGGGCTAATCTCCAAAATGACTGGACTAATTTAAATGACATTTTGTATGGTGGTAGCTTATATCCTTGGCCAACATATAGGATTCTTCTGATCCCGGTAAATTAAACAGAAAGAATAATAAATACCACGCGGACGAAGTCGCGGGCATCAGATACGAGATGGCCGCCACCACGACTTGGCGATGTTGGGGTGTTTTTAATTGTTATAATTTTACTTGTAAGAAAACAAATTATTGATTTTTGAGGTTTACAAGTTCGTTAATCTGAATTCTTTGTTACCTGACTGCGAAAGAAGGATGGTTATGTTATTCGAGTGTATGTATGTATGTATTTTTCTTTGGCACATCCTAAAGCCTAAACGACTTGTCGTATTTTTACGTGAGTGTTGTCAATAGATTCATCTTGGTCGTGAGAGAGACACCGAGTACATCAAAATTAAAAAAAATAAATAAATAAGGATGATACATAGGTTTAATGATTTAGCAGTTGCTTTTAATCACTTTTTAACTTTAAAAAGACGTATCTTCGGTGACTTTTGGCTGCTTAAAATATACCGTTATACCACTGAACGAGCTTAACGCAAGTTGAAACAATATTGTAAAACAAGATGGATCGGACTACATTGAACTTTCAAAACACATATCCCCGAAATCGAACTGGCGACCTTCCAAATCGACAGCGATTCGTCTTTGCACCGGTGTAGCTAATCTTTGGGAGAATTGAACCATTTTTAAAACGACTTTAAAAACTATGACGTTCTGAATTCTTATACGACGCCAAAAAAGGAGAAAAATATTGATTTCATTGGATTTCGGTTATTTTTTAATTTAAAAGTATACTCCATTGATTTGAATAAAATTTTAATGGGTTAATCGTACCAAACAAAAAAATAATTATTATTCAGCTCGGAGAAGTCAGGTTACAGACAGGTTAAACAATGTTATGGTCGAATGAAAATTTATGTAAAATGTATATGAACAGCATAAAAAAATACGTGAATAGATACTTTTGCGGAAAATGATGTCACCCGCAGCGTATCACGCAACATTAAATCAGCAGATAGTTTTAGTTTGTTAGCTGATAGAGTCTGCGAAGGAAACCATTAGAGAACATTTAGCCCGTACAAACAGACAAATGCACGGCAAACAGAAAAACAAAAAAAAAACTCCGTCTCGATCTTTAGCATATTTATAGAAATAGAAATATATTTATTTGCCACAGAAAACACAACTTAAACAAAATATCTAACATGTAAACATTACGAAGTGCTTTCTGTCACAAACCGGTCCCAACTCAACACAGTGCCGGCTGAAGCCAGCGTTGATCTTCCGTTGGAACCGGGACGCGACGTCACGCACCTCACAATCCGCTGAGTTACTTCTGTCAGTGTCAGTGTCTTCTGTGTATTTGTTTAATTGTACTAAAATTCGACCTCGACAGTTTTATTATATGTATATATAACAATGTAACAAACGAAGTAACTAGTCGGCAACCAAACAATTAAATCCACACAATTAAATTCAAATCACGCAGCTTTCATAACTTTAACATAGCTTTATCCAAATACGAATTTCTATTGAGACTTGCGTTTACTCTACCGGGAAATTTATAGGAATTTCTACAAAGCTTTACACAATTCTCAGTCTAATCCCTAACGTAATACTGCTGTAAATTGCTTGCTGTCATTATAATATATTTTAGGACATGTTTTGAGCGTGGAATCTTGGAAATCGGTTGTAGTAATCGTATTAGCAGCGATAGGAGTTAGTGGGGTTCACAATTAGAGCCGTTTTGGTTAAAACGGGTAGCGAGCTAATTAGATTTGAATTACAAATAATCATACATTGAGAACCATTTACCATTTTTTAACTGTGTCTGGATGTTTATTATGATTGTATTAATGCATATAAGTATATCATCAGGTTACCATTGATTTTTAGACTAGGTTTTGCCTAGTTTAGGAACTGAAGACCTTTTGTGTGGATGTAGTTCCATATTTATTTATTCATTTAATTCAGAGAACGGAGGATACGGTAAGTCAGTATGTCGTTTGTGAGTATAATATTATATCAGAACTAAGGTTATTTTAAACAGATTGTTGCTAAATTCATTTGTTAAACTTATGACGTTTTATATAGCAACATAATAACAATATGGTAAAATTATGGGTTGATTATAAAATGCAGCGCAATTGCTGCAATCTAGATAATAGGTCAGTTTATATTCAGCTTCGATAAACAAAAGAAAGTTAAATCGGTCGCATAGTAAATGGTCTACAAGTAAACCATTTCACAATATAATTTCAGAGCCATTTGCCGACTAAATTTACCGAACGCAATAACTACCTACCGAATAAGGAAGTAAACTGTGGTTTCCTTTCGTGACAAGAAAGCTCCCCAATATTGTGCACTTATTTTTTATTTGTTTTGGAGCAAATGTAGCGTTTAGCGGGAATATTGAGAACTTGTTTGCTTTCTAAAGAAATGTTTGTATCAGTCACAAAACGTAGCCACTTAAAGTTTAATTTTTGCGATGTTTTGTGGCAGATACGTCCGTAAACATGGCTGGTCTCTCTCTAATAATGGTAGCAGCTACTAAATTTGTTTGTATGTATAATAATTATGACAACGATATATATAAAAATCAATGCCACTTTTCGTTGTAATTTTATAACTCAAGAACGGTCTCATCTATCCAAACCAAATGTTTGTTTGTTCGGACTATTTAATATATGGTTTATGTGAAGTTTGCACAAAATCGGTCACACATTTTGGTAATGGATATTTTGCTGTCAAATTGATACTTTTTTCAATGTTGACAGTACCAGTATGATTATGCGTAGCACAGCACGTACCGAGCCGCTAGTGATATTTATATTTTTTCATTTTTATACCTTAACTAATTTGACTACCAAAGATATTATAATACAAAAAAGTAGGGTAATGGCCGGAGAGTAATATATGTTAGTTTCACATTTTTTATACGTAAAGTTATTGTAGTTATTGGATATTTAAAAATGATATAACACTCGGGATAGGTGAGTTTTAATAGAGACCTTGAACCAATAACTACAGCAGAGGACTTGAGAATAGGCTGCACTAAAAAACGCACAAAAAGCTGCAAACAAGTGTTGGATTTGGGAAGTTAAGAATTCGGTTAAGAAGCACCACCAGCCTTGAGAAAGACATAATCATGTCCTACAGTGAATATGTACCAATCACAAAAATACGTGATACACTTGCTATTTAGACACGTTGCCACTAATATTGGCGGTAAACGAGCGAGTTTTGTGGCTGTGGGAAAAATATCGTAAACGAAGTTTAGTCGAAAATATGGTCATTTTCAGACTGAAAACCAGCTGGAGCTAGTTAAGGCAATGTTCTGTGCTTTGGTGTGCTGGGACCTTTTCTTCCCATTAACTTTGGCTTCACATAAATATTGACGTTGCTTATTTTGTAGAAGCTTTTTAGCATTGTTCAAATTCAAATGTAACTTTATTGAATACCAAATATATATTACATACAGACATCTCAAAAACATTGGCAGCAAATTGGGCGGCCTTATCGCCTAAAGCTATTTCTTCCAGGCAACCTTTTTTTTCATATCTTTGGCATTGTTAGTTCGATTTGTTTTCGCTAAAACGTTGCAGAGTTATAAGTACAATACAGACATAATAGAATACATTTTGTAACAGTGAAATACACATATTTGGAATACAGTTATCCTTAAACATGAGACATGTTTGAAATGTTTTCCGATTTTCTGTGTTCGATCACGTCTCTGTCAATTTGTTTTCAGAATGGTTCTAACACACGCTACGAGTGACTCTATGTGAAATGTTAGCGTAGAATATTAAAATCTCTTTCATGAAAGACAGTAGAATCTACATTATGTATGTAATGTAAAATTAGTAGTTTTCAAAACTCGAGACCTCGATAATTTATTTATTGCCAATAGATCATTAAAGATCTACAGATAATCCAAATGCTCTGGCCTACAACCAGAGAGTAGCGTGCCCAGCATGCTACGCTTTAACGCTTTACCACGCTGAATGGCAATGCTTATACGTTGTGTCAGATAAAAACCGGCATTCTGGTCACGCGTCGAATCGATCAAACGCTCCGATAAGTTTTGTATAATAAAATGAACTCCCGGTCTCGACTCCACGGCACTAAAGTCTCGAATCCATATTATGGAAATCAGTCGGTCTTGAGAACCGGGGTATTACTCCTCCAAATGAAAGTCAAAAAACATCGGTTAAAGACAAAAAATAACTTAATTTTTTTAAATATTATTGACTGACCTCGTAAGAGGGGGGGGGGGGGGGGGGGCAATTCTAATTCTAAAACAAATTTCGCCAGACTTAAAACAGAAAAAAAATCATCCATTCGTGTCTTAGCGTCTTTACATTAATAGTTATGAAATGTACAGTGACAGAATAGACACGCACGACATAGACAGAAAACGATGTCTTCCTTACACACTTCCTTTATTACCATCTAAGTAAAGAAACCTGGATATTCAGCTATAAATAGCCTTATATAAAAAACCACTCAGTTTAGCCCCATTCTGTTTTCTACTCCCAGAGGCTAGGAATAGCCTGATGCAAGTAAAACAGTATAATTTAACCTGTAGCGCAAACCGGACATATCCTGCCTTCCTCGCTGACGTCACTTCCGCCGCGGCCCGAGGCGCATTAGTGTACTTCCGCCGGATGTGGTGGAAGCGTTAACATCCTCGTAAATGGATAACGTAAACTTGCAGGTTTTAAAATTTTGAAAATTGACGATGTATTTCTGGGTACGCTGCCCTCTGATGGTGGATTGGACTACTTGGTATATTCTGTAGATTTAAAGTTGTCTACATAATTCAACTGCTCATTTTTTGGGATAAAATTATATAGTATATGATAGACATTTCTACAATATTTCTACTTTCAACATAAAAAGTAGCTTATGTGTTAATATATATAATATAAGCTAACTAAAAATTTAATCCAAATCCGTTAAGCAATTTGAGTGTGAAGGAGGAACAAACTTACACACACATACAAACTTTCGCCTATAAAATATTAGCCTTTCACTTGCCAAGTCGGGACAGGCCTAATATTACATCATAATGTTTTTTTTTTTTTACAAAATATATATTTTTCATTACGCTTGGAAAATTCTATGTAAATTTTATCGCAACAAGTGAGACAATTAATAACACTCGTTAATTTATGCCTTGTTTAATGAGAAATGATAGTATTTGTGCAGGTGGTGATGAACCATGTTCATGTGGCCCCCTGAGGTCACATACAATTACTGTTTTAAATTATGTTAAATTGAATGCGTATATTTTTAGCACGCAATCAGCATCGCTGATATAACATATTTCGGTAAAAAAATACATATTTTTTTAGCGACTGCGAGAGGAGGGTTATTATTTTCGAATGTATGTATGTATATTTCTTTAGCACGCTCTAGAGCCTAAACAGCTTGTCGTATTTTTATGTGAGTGGTGTCAATAGATTCGTCTCAGCACACATACACATACACACATACTTACATAAACTCGAAAAACGCAACCCTCCTTCTTTCTCAGTCGGGTAAAAATAATACAGTCGAATTGAATACCGCCTCTTTTTGAAGGTCTATAGAAAATAGCATCAGGTTGAGTATTGCATGACCTTCTCTTTTTCAAAAGAGTGTAAAAAATATGGATCGCATGTTTATGACCCCCCATCATTCTAAGCAAAATATGCTAAGCTTTATTATAAAAAATACATAAAAGGAAACTTATTGCAAGCCAAAATTTCGCTAACAACTGAGTAAAAGGACATAAAATTTACTTACACATTTCTCTTTTCGGCTGTATAAAAAGTAACGTGTGGCTGATTAATCAGGTAATGTTCAGCTCTTGGAGTAAATGTTACACGCGCAAATTCTGATATAAGATTGATATAACTCTATTATACAGCGAGGTGCTGAATAAATTTGTGCCCAAATCAGATCAATATGCATTAAATCCGTATAAAGTGCTATTATTCAGCTGGTTTAAACAGCGGATGTTGCCTCGGTGAACTATTGAAATGCCTTATTCACCACTTTTGTGCTACTTGGGAGGTTGAGTATTGAATGACCTCCTTCTCTTTTTCATAAGAGTGCAAAAAAAACTGGATCGCAAGTGCTTTGAAAGCTTGCGAATAAAATTGTATTTCACAAAACTGAGTGCAAAACTATCGCACTCATTAGTTTTCATCTCAAGTATTTCGCGTTAAAACTAACGTTAACTCTGTTTATGACCCTCCATAATTCCAAGCAAAACACTAAAGCGTTGGACAGACCGGACGCGTTGCGTTGCGCTGCGTCGCGTAAGATGTCATACCGACCATTTATCTGTATGATATTGTGCGGTGCAACGTCTGCCATTACCTTCTGAAATGATAGATAAATAGATAATAAGCACAATTACATTATTATAGTTATAATATATACAATTGAGATTTTATATTACACACGTCTCATTTTACATGAAATCATTATATCTTACTATATTATAAATATCTAATTAATTTAAATTTACAAAAAATGACGTCTAAATAAATCATATTTTTATTTAGAAACGGAAGATGTGTCATCGTCGAAGACACGAACGACTCATTTCATCCCTGATGAAGCTCACCGAATGTGAACGAAACTATAGTTGAACCTTTCCAACAATCAGGTACGCGTGAAAACCCTTAGCAATATAAATCATAATTTAATAAATGGAAATAAAGTGTCAAAATATTGCTTTTTGCATTGAATTGTATTTGGTGTGCGACACATTGCATGTAATGTTCCCTATATTCTAACGTTTTAAGCTGGCTATGCTGCGCTGCGCTGCATCTAGTTTGACCCACACTTAATTATATCAGTGAAAAAGTTAAAGGTAAAATTTCGTTTAGAGTATTGTAAATTTATTGCTCAGCTAAAATTTAAATTTAATTAAAATTGTACACAGATTACGTTTCGTAATTATCGTTGTTCTTATTTATGGAAACATTAAATTTGATTTGAGAAATTGTACGAAATTATTAATTAACTATTTTAATTAAACTAATGTCTATTAAAATTAATAACGGAATAAAATAAAGAGATATTTCAGCGCTTTATTTATGTCATAATATTATTTATTTAAGCACAGTCCAAATTAAGTAAATCTTTGGTTTAAATTCGAAAGTATTTTCTATCGATTCCGAACAAGAGGAGGCTTTTGATTCGACTTTGATTTTGTTACCTTTCGTTTTTTTATTTCTCGGAGACGGTAAGACTGACTGGAATTTTTTAACTTTTTGTTTAACAAGGTATACTTACTTCGTAGTCCCAATTAATTATAATAAAATCGGTCATGAAAATTTGATTTTTAAATCGGAAATAAACGTAAAAGCTTTATCGGTTGCAACGCGAACATCAAAATAAAAACGTATCCGTCGATTTAAGTACCACCTTCTTTTTAGGAAAGAGAATAAGAAAAGGTTCATATTCATCTACAATAACTGTTAGTATCATTATTTTTACAATATTTAAGTCTTGCCAACACAAAGTAACAGCAGGCTTAGGTACCTAGAACATTATCACCAATATAAATGACGCACCTCACTGCATGGTAATAAAATATGGCCGCCTGCCCCCATTTCTCGTATTTGGGGGTCGATAGCCATAGGTGTTACCGACTGCTACCACGTGGCGAACGTTCGTGGGGGCAGCCGGTAATAATTCTCATCTATGTATCTTTCAATACTTACTATACAGTCACTCTCGTGCAAATATAGCCTTGACCAGGTGTACTACATACATAGGTATAGGTAGGTAATGTATGTATATCACACCACCTTGTCCTGAATGTCAGGAAAGATATAATATTTTACGAGATCGTTGGACGCTGATGGAATGTCATATACTCTGTCCCGACAGTAATAGAGGCAAGGAAGTGAGAAATAATAGATGTTCTAACAGTATCATTCACACGGTGGACTGATCTAAGCTAACTTGAAGCTAACTTTGCTTTAGATTGATAGGTACAGTTTTTATTCATATACGACGTGTAACAGAATAGTGTGACAATATTTATGTTAGTCTACCCATCAAAGTACATTGCAAAACAAAAAAATTAAAATAAAATATTTTAAGTTCTGTAACGCTGAATTTAATCCCAGAAACCAATAGATGGCGCTAGGATGCAAGTTAGATTGCGGTGACGTTTTCTCCAAACCAACTAAATACTTCTCCGCTGCTCCGTTGTGTAACTAGAGCCTTCACAAGCTTTCCTCCAGCCTTGGGTAGGATTTTAGAGTGCTGCGTGAGGCGCTAGCAATCGTACTCTTGCTTACGCATACCACTACCTATGTAAGGCAGATGCCATAGATTATTTGACGTATGTAAAAAGTAAAAACCTTTGTCACAATAAATATTGTTCGTCGCAACATGGTGTCTTGTCCTGCGTCCCGTCCCCGCATTATAGTTCTCTATACAAAAGTTAGTTACGTGATTGGCAAAGTTGTATGGAGGAAGCAATATTTTTTTTTATTTTGCAAAATTTTGTTGTACAACGGATTCACTTTGATGTATAGACAAACACCGTTAAGTATTGTCACACGTTTCTGTTACACGTTGTATTGTTAAAAAAATATACCACATCCATATTAGGTAGTCTTCCTAGTAATATAATAAGTGTCACGTAAGCAGGGAAGCAGGAACACGGATGACCTTTCCGCGACATTTGTTAACCGACGTGCGCTCCCATGGGCAGACGCTTGCCTTGAACCACCTGCTAGCCTTATCTAGTACCTAACCTTACCTCAAATTACTCAATTTACAATTACTTTCAAAACAGTAGAAAAGAGTTGTTCTCCGAACTTGTGACCTGTTACCGGCTAGTTAACTAGGCATGAAAGGGGTGAAAACAAGAGCAAGCAAACTAGGTTTCATTTTGACTGAGTTGAAGCAAAGAACTGCCGAACGAAACCAAGCTTGCTTGCTCATCTTATTTTCCAAAACTTATCAAAACGTTTGATCGAATGGACGCGACCAGAATGCAGGTTTTTATCTGGCTCAACGTATCAGCATTGCCATTCAGTGGTAATGCAGCTAGCACACTGGGCACGCTGCCCTCTGATGGTGGGTTGGAGCATTTGGATTATCTGTAGATCTTAAATGGTCTATAGGTAATAATTCTGATTTTTTTTGGTGTTGTATTAATAAAGTGTTACTTAATAAACAGGCTTATTGGTTAGGGGTGTACAAAGACGAAAGGAGGTTACTACAATACTGCTCCAAACAAAAAGTTGATCGGTAGTCGACAAAATATATGAAACAGCTGATTTTCATTACTCGAATTTAGAGTTGGTCCCATAGTGAAAGTTCCTTCGGTTGAGTTACTGATCCCCTTTCGTCTTAGTACACCCCTAACCAATAAGCCTGTTTATTAAGTAACACTTTATTAATACAACACCAAAAAAAATCAGAATTATTACCTATAGACCATTTAAGATCTACAGATAATCCAAATGCTCCAACCCACCATCAGAGGGCAGCGTGCCCAGTGTGCTAGCTGCATTACCACTGAATATTATTATTATATGAATATTGAATATTATTATATTATTACCCGATAAAGCTGTATAAAAATACAATTTTAATCTCTTAGACAGCCTACAGCCTTCTTACAATAAAAAACTTAAAACAATTTTAGAGCGCACTTCCGCCAAAAAAAAAAAATTACGTGTGTATAAAGATATTTTAAATTGTATTGATTAGAGTCTATCTGCAAAGTTCACGAATTTTCGTTTCAATTCAAGCGACACGGCCAATTTAGTTGTCTATAGCTGACAATTGCGTCCAATGTTCCGCCTGCCATATATAAATACAGGCTAGTACAAGCTATGCGGGTCGCACTGAACAAGCACGGGTGTCTAGTTATATTGCAGTTTAAATTAGGCGTACTAGTAACCTACAGGTAAAATTTAGGTATTTATAAACTAGCTGGCCCGGCGAACTTCGTGCCGCCTAACGACTGTTAGGCGGTACGAAGTTCGCCGGGCCGAAGTTCAAGATTTGTATAATTTTGGTTCATTTCAACAGACTTGTGTCCAGCGGGAATGTAATTTATAGATACGATACGATTTTACTAATTAATTTTCCTGTCACTCAATACTTAAGAAAACAGTATCTTTTAATTTTTTATGTTTACTAACTTTACTTATACTTAGGTATTTATGAAATTATATGATTCTTTGATCAGGATCCGGTACCATTGTGTTTGAGTCGCAAAATAAATTTACTGCAAAAATATCATCAATTCTTTAGGAGTAATGTTACCATCGTAAAAATATTGACATTAATATACGATGCTAACGGCACTCAATTGAAATTTGCCTTCCCGAAACCTCTCCACTAACACTTCTACTTTATGGTTTGAAATTTCAATTTGACTTTTAAGTATTATAACGAATTGACTCTATAGGAATATACAAAAGTGTTGTTTTTTCGGGCAATTATTTTAAAATTTCTTTCTGCGTACGAACCATCCTCGTACTTCAAGGAATATCCTAAAAAAAAGAGTTTGCAAAATCGGTGTCGCTACTCTCGAGATTTGCGCTTAGCAACACATTCTACGATTCATTTTTATATTATAGGTTTAATCTCGTGTTGACCACAATTTTATACCTGATAGCTCACTTTTATACGTTGGTGAAATAAAGCTATAGGAAAATTCACAGAATTCATTTTCAAAACGACGTACGACACAACAATGTAGAAGGTTACTGGATTTCTGTATTCATGAACTGTTCATATTTATGGCTGTTCAGACTGAAGAGCAATGTTTATTCTATTTATACGAAATGTAACAATACTTAACGGTGCCGATGTTAGTCTACACATCAAATTGAACCCATAATAAAAGAAAATTCTTGAAATAAATATTGCGTCTTATGTGCAACTTGATCACGTCACCAATTTTCGTATGGAGAATCTAGTAATTTTTTTTTTTGAGTTTTTTAAATTTACTTTCTAAAATTTAGAGTTTGCCTAGATTGGTAGATCAACACCCTTAAGTACTGACACACCTTTATGAGCATGGAATAAACTGGCTCTCAAGGAAGGCTGCCAGAACACACCGTTAGGTGCTTGGCGACAGATTTTACAACTTGAGGGTGGTGGTACTGCCACCATGCTTTCCTCTCAGTTTTTTCCTTCGCCGCCAGCTAAGACTCTTTTTGCAAGTTTCGAGCCTCGTACCTTTCGCACAGCAATCGACCCCACTAACCACTCGACCATCATCGCTACAAAAACTGGTGCACGTTTATTATAACCATAAGGGTATAGGCTAGCTTAGAGAGTCGTATTTATGTATGTCAAACATTGCCGTACTCATGTACCTAACTTATACTGTGAATAAGTTTAACGTGTCTCATTTGATGTGTGCCTGTGGCACCTTTTTTTGTTCGAAAGGTAAATGAGTAGAAACTGTTCTTAGCGATGTTTGACGAACTAATAAAAATAATTGTTTCCATAGGAACAACTTTCACTATAGGTTCAACTCCAAATTATAGAAAACAAATCAGCTGTATATAGTTAATACATTTTGTTAACGACCGCTAAAAGCTGATTTTAGTTCTCGAATTCAGATAGTGAAAATTGTTCCATTTTATGAGTATCGCGACTCCTGGTATATAGGTGGCTTGTCCTAAATCAATTTAAAGTATCAGGCGAATTTATATTTTACTAGCTAACCTGGCGAACTTCGTACCGCCTAACAGTCGATTATTTTTTTTTAATATTTATTCTGTTATTCGTGGCGCCGGGTCAGCAAATATTGACAAATATTAACATTAATATTTATACGATACTAACGTCACTCAATTGTTTCACCTTCCCGGAACCTCTCCACTAACACTTAAACTTTATGGTATGGTATTAAAGTTCAAATTGACTTTTAAGTATTATTACGTTTCGAATGTATGGGAATAAAGAAAAGTGTAGGTTTAAGACCTTTTCAGGCATTTTTAAAAAATAAGAATAATCCTCGTACTTCAAGGAATATTCTAAAAAAAATAATAGTAAAATCGGTTCAGCTGCTCTCCGAGATTTGCGCACAACACATTCAGCGATTTATTTTTGTACTATATCACTAGCGGGTGAGTACGTGCTTCGCTAGGTACTAACATGCTGGTGCTGTCAACACAGAAAAAAGTTTCAATTTGACAGCACAATCCCCATTAACAAAATGATCCGCCATTTATTGAACTCATTTGTTACAAAAAATATGATACGAGTAAATGAAGAACCGCTCGTACGATTTTGTGCAAACTTATCATAAACCAATAAGTAAATAGTCCGAACAAAGCCTAAACATTTGGTTTGGATAGTTGAGCCCGTTCTTGAGTTATAAAATTACAACGAAAAGTGGCATTGATTTTTATATATATTGATAGATGATAGATAGGTCTTGAAGCGCAGAAATATAAATTGCATTTTTTGAAAGGAGTCTTTAAAATACAAATGCGAACTGTTTCCTCTCATAACTAAGAAGTGCGAGCTACTTGTATTGCTTTCACAATATTTACTTTCTCCAGTGACTCACTCGGGACAGTCGCAAGCGTAAGCGACTCGCTAAGCTTTTAATTTCTTCTTTCTAATTGCAAGTCGACTTTAGAGAGTGCTTTCTATAAGTACATTTTACTGTTGTAGTTTTTTTTAAATGCGATTTTAGTGTTAATATTATTTTTTCTAAGTATTCTGGTGTTTATTTAGCATAGTTTTATGTATGTTTAGGTTTGAAATAAATATATTTTATGTCATACTTTCGTATGCGGTTTAAATTAGCTAACATTAATGTTCATTTGATGGTATTTCAGTATGTTTGGATAAATCCCACTAATATTATTACAAAAGCGTAACTTTGTAAGAATGTATGTGTGTATGTTTGTTACTATTTCACGTAAAAACTACTGAACCGATTTAGATGAAAATATGAAAATTGGTACGGAGATAGCTTAGAATCGGGATTAACACATAAGCCAATTTTTATCCCGGAAAATTGAAGTGTTCCCGCGGGATGATCAAATATATACCATGGGTAAAACCGCGGGGTGCAACTAGTTTAAATAAAGATGTAAGACGGAATGGATGAGACAAGACAATAACAGGAAATAATAGAAGACATCGAGCTTCTAAGACATTGGGAAGTTTTTTTCTCGCTTCTAAATAACATTGGGGAGGCCTACGCAGAAGAGCACTACCACTACTTCCACTACCTCAGAAAAAAAAAAACCATAATATTGAATTTTATAATTAACACAGGTTTATTAAATTAAAAGAGAGATTTAAAGAACATTAGAAATAATTATTAATCAGAACTTAAACTTACAATTTAATTTCGATAACGAAACAAATATATTTAGCATTATAATTAAAGGATTTTTTAAAATATTTTTTTGTTTAGATGACGCGTACCTGGTTGTCGTCATTGCGAGACGTGTCATCGTTAAAGACACGAACGACTCATTTGATGATGAAGTTCACCGAATGTGAACGAAACTACAGTTGGACCTTTGCAACAATCACGTACGCGTGAAAACCTGTCTTCTTAAACAATATGAATGTATGTTATTTTATTAAATTTTGTAGTATGTTTGGCACTCGCGTATAGATTATCTTTTTCGACTAATCGTGACGAAACTTGGTAACAACCGGCTGACGCAGATTGTATTAACTCTCCCATATCTGTGAGTTTTAGTGTAATCTGGCATTTCTTACATAAGAGCAATTGTAGTAAAGAAATGAGAATCTGATATGTATTAAATTAATTGCTATGTGTAATATTCTGCGATGTTTTTTAATCTTCCGAAGGGAAACAGGCGTACGACACAAGCTTAGTGCTTAATGTAGGTCCTGTGGATCACGTATTGTTATCACATCTTATCTAGTGTCAAATTTAAGTAATCTCATTAACTGCATATGTATCATTGATGTGTATCCATGAAATAATTGTTATTTGTTATACAAGAGTGCAAAGTTGCTTTTAAACCGCGTGCTCACTGCATGATGACCGAGCAAGCGAAGGAATTACTCGTAAAAGAGCACAAGGTGAAAAATCTTTGCACTCGAGTGCAACACGTAACTTTACATTCCACCTCAGCGAGGAAATGACTACATACGAAAAAAAATAAAAAAATCACTCATTTTAGTTTTTTCACTTATTTTTAACATAAGGTTTTTAACAATATGACGTGAAAAGATAATGACGCGCACAAAACAAATTAAAAAAAAGTACAGAAAAAAGGTTCCCAGTCTGAGTTTTTAACAAAATAAAAAAGGTTGTATGATGAATCCGGCACCATAGAGGTAGCAGTAAATAGGTTGAATGAGGTTTTTAATTCACACTTAGTGCACACGATATTCTAAATTCAAATTTACTTTATCCTCTAGCGGATAAAAACGGCTTTTGCACTCAGATATCGAATAGCAAAAATACTCTTTCTGAGATGGTGAGATGAAAAGAATATTTTAATTTGATTTGATTGTGATTTGATTTTTAGGGTTGCGTATCCAAAGGATAAAAACGGGACCCAATCACTAAAACTTCGCTGTCCATCTGTCGGTTTCTCTATTACCAGGCTATATCCCATGAACCATGATAGCTAGATTGTAAATCATTTTAAAATAAATTCTTACAAACTTTCGCGTTTATAATATTAGTAGAATAGTACGAACCCTTCGTCCACGAGTCCGAATGACACTTGCCCAATTCATTTATTTCACTTAAACCCGACGACAAAAAATACTTCGTGTAATCGTTGGAGTATATAAAATGAAACGAGACAATTTATGAACACAACAGTACTTGTTTGAAATACTCTTCTTATTTCCTTTTTCGCAAAACGTTTAAAGTTCAATTGAAAGTGTATAGCGCAGTATAATACCCGACGCGGATGTCCAGACGCGGCGAGCGAGCACTGTTGCTGCAGCCTTATTATTTAACCACAAACCGATCACAATAACAATTAATTTCTTTTTACTTTCTCCACAAAAAAGATGTAGAATCATCAGATAATAAATACAATAGAAAACAGACACAAAAAGAGGTGTTATCGCTAAAAAGCAATCTCTTCCAAACAACCTTGCAGACCGATTGCACTTATGAAGGTGGGTTTGTGACTATTACGAGCATATAAAAAAATCGGTTGGCCAAAATATGATTTAAATTCAAATAAAAAATCAATGACGGAAAAATATCACAGTGCAAACTCATTGAAGTGACTTTAGAAGCTCTCTTGCAATATAAAATATAATAATTAAACTGTCACTTTAGCGCTAATTTAACGCAAGCCTTAATAATTAAAGCAAAAAAAACGGAAATTCGGATACAAATAGAATAATATCACGATAAATTTATCAAGATAAATGAAATGAAAATAAACCGGTTGTATGTAACAAATTCCGATTTTTTTAAATATCGAATACAGAGATTTAATGTTCTGGAGGCTACTAAAGGTACGTCAAATACCGTAGATCCCATGCGGTTCAACGGCAATTATGAGTTTATATGGGCCTTCATTTGAACTAGAACTTTTTGTAGAATGCACGTCCATAATATGGCTATATCTCAAAACAGCCGGGTATATTTTCTCACTGGGAAAGAAATTTCATCGAAAAAATTATTGGCTATAACCTACGATACAATACATAATAAGGCCGCTGCTCTCTTATCCTCTATCAAGGGAAATACTTGAGTACAGCGGACCTATACCTACTTTTATTTAGTTCAAGCTAAAAATTATCAGCGTCCAAAAGTTTCCAGTGTGTGTTAAAGAGTCGACTTTCAACTTAGTCAAGTCTGATTACGTCTAGTGACTTTTTAGGACTAGTGTTTGTAGCATAATGGTCTAATCACCTAATCTAATCACTTTACGATATAGTATACCCTCATTATACTAGAATAAACGTGTGTACTTTGTTATGGTGTCCAGAAAAAACGAATTCACAAAGTTCTTTCGTTAGTAAAGTGGTGAGAGTTAGTCCATTGAAATGTTACATGAGTTTTACATCTTTTAGAGGACGAAATCGCTTTGCCTACAAATATGACACACAGGTCCCAAAAATAAAATTGCGTCCTCTAAATAATGCAATATCAGGTCCTTGAATTGCAACATTTCAATAGACTAAGTTAATATCATGCACTGACGTTCTGCTAGGGCTGCATAGTGTATTTCCCCCTAACTACCTTACGCTCGCCAGATGTTACTCCAAAATTATGAGGTTAATATTCATAGTTTTCTTTAGGTAATTTTTTTTTTCATTAGGTTAGGGCACCCATAAACTTTGTCCCTTAAAATATTATCATAGACTAGCCCTAGGTTATTTTGTAGATTTTTAATTTCAGTTATTATCCTACAAAATAGTAAGTGTTGAGATGTGTCAGTATGATAAAATCTCTTTAGGTAAAGACTCGCGCAAAACGTGTTTTGTCATATATATTGTGTGTACTGCCAGGTTGTGGAATTTACTGCAGAGTTCTCTACTTCCCGATAGTTGTAGGGTGGGGTAAAAAATAATAGACAAAAACAGAAAGGAGGCAAGTGGACCTATAATCTCGGTCTTTTCATTTCGCGAGTGTATCGGTCAAGGCAAGCGTGCCACATCCTAGGCCGCATCGTCGCTTTACATCTAGTGAGATGCAGTTAAAGCCTAGCGAGACTGTGTTCTTTATTTCTATATACCCGAGTGTGAAAGAAGGATGGTTATGCTTTTCGAGTGTACGTATGTATGTACGAGTATATTTCTTTGGCACGTCCTAGAGCCTAAGCGGCTTGTCTTTTTTTATGTGAGTGGTGTCAATAGTTTATCTTAGTCGTGAAAGTGGGTACACTGGGTACATGAAAGTTAAAAAAAAATTAACGATGATACACAGGTTTAACGATTTAGCAGTCGGGGTTTTCGAACTCGTTTTTTACTACTTGTTAAATCGAAATAACAATAAAAGTTCTATCGCCGCCTGTCGGAAAATAATTATTTTAAGTTATTTTTAGTATGGATTTCTTAGGATCTCACTTTTTTCTAGTAATGTAGCTCTCAAACGACAATTTTTTAAGTTTGTTCATAACATATACAAAATACAAATCTTTTCTCATTATAATATTATTATAAATGTATCCTGCCGTGTATCCAGAGTATCTGTTTATCTATCTAATTATGTTTCGTGTTCCGAAGATCAACACAGAAGATCAGATTGGTTTCTTCAGATTACGGAAATGCACGGACCGAATCTTCCTTATAAAAGTTATACGTATTTAGGAATATACGTCACGCTTGTGTCAGTCTGGACATTGTGTTTAATTCGATTGGTACGAGTATAAAGATCAGTGAAGCTGAAATACGTATACCAGCTGCTGGTGAAGTTAATCGTTGTAAGCCATGTTTGTTTGGATACGTTCATCCTTGATAAACGATTTCTTTGTAAGTTTAAAACCAAAACTTGCTCTCTCCTAACTAATTGGCAAGTTTATTTCTTAAGTTAAACCCAACTCCTAGACTAAAATTGAAAATAGGGGGACAATTTCGGGGTTACACCAAACCAAAAAAAAAAAAATTTTTTTAATCTAAGCCGAGCTTTCGCGTCTTTAAATTAGGTAAAAAACATAAAAAACTTCCAGAGTAACTTTTTGTGAAATCGGTGAATATCTTGAAAGTACTTTGGCTTGGTAGATACAATAAAATGTGCGCACAAAATGAAAAGTGCCAATTTAAATTTTTGTGTAAAGTAAAATAAAAATATTATCATTGTAAATGAATTGAATGGACAGACAAGAGATACGAGTAAGACATTTAAATTATATGCGATTTAATACAAAATGGTTTTTACCACATAATATAACCAAGTTTTAATGACCAGTCAATTTAGTTTCCAGAATTATCCCGTTGAGGAACGTAAACTCTATCAAATAGTTCTCCCATTCGTTCACCGTTGAGGCAATACCCGGTCATCATACTATCTTCTACAAAAGATTTATTGCATGCAAGAATTATTACATATATTTCCGACCTTATTCCTCCGCGATAGATGTGGGATTCCGCCGTCATAAGCTGCGTTTTCAGAGCGCATTGTTTTAGGAAACTGACCATTAGTGGCCGATGAATTGTTGGTTTCGTTTGGAATCCCGCAAGCGGCTTGCATTATCGATTCCAGAGCAATTTGGTCTTGCATGCGCCTTTGTATAGTATTAGCCTGCACGTTCGCTACTATCTCTTTGTATTTAGTCTCTAATTTGTCCAAAGCTGTTGTCAGCTCCGTTTGGTTCTCGTCCGTCACTTCGTTAACCACTTGAGCCCTTTGACGCACCATTTGGAGTTGCAACGAACACTCAGCCAAGTGTTTCTCTCTCTGAACTTGTGCCACTTTCGCTTCGTAAACTCTCGTGCATTTAGCTTTGTTTCTCTCCATTTTGTTAAGACGTCTTTCTAATTGTTCCGCTTTAAACTTTATGTTTTCTTCTTGGTTGTAGTTACACGTCGGCTTGTCGATAAATTTCTCGAGAACAGTATGCAGGTGGTTCTTTAAATCGTCTATTTGATCATTAAGTTTTGATATTTCTTTGTCTTTGATCATTATAATTTTATTTTTTTCTTCGATCACGTCATTTTTGGAGCTCGATATGGTTTGAATATCGCAAGAAGATTTGTTTTTAAGACTGTCAATTTGTGATTCGTATTCATGCTTTAATTCATCAATTTTTTTCTCGTATGATGTTCTGAGCTCTTGCCGGATGGAATCTTTTAAATTAATTATCTCCATTTTATGCTTCGCTTCAATATCTTCTATTTCATGTTTTTTCATATCTTCAAAATTATTGATAACTTCTTGCAATGTACCTATTTTTTCTATTAGTGTATTTCGTGAATCTTGTACCTCTTGTAATCTGAATTTCAAAGATTTTAATGTTGTATTACTATCATTACTGATCAACATCGCACTAGTAGCAGCGTCAACTTTTATCATACCTTCATCTAATCTGAAAGTGCTGTTATGTTGATTTTCAGATGCTTCTTTGAGAGCAATAAGTTCATTTTGGAGGAACGTATTTTGTGTTTTGATATCTCTTAGTTTTCTGATTAAATTGGTGGCTCGGTTTTCATATACATCAGAAGCATCGAAGTCAACGGAATCTCTTAGAACCTGTGGGCATGTATAGCATAGTATGGTCTGTTTCCTACCGTGGTTACTGCTGGACTTTGTACCACTACTACCAGCTTGACTGTTACTATCTGGTTTCATATTTTTATACTTGTTTCTTTCTATGTTTAGTAAAAGACAATCTGTATCACTCAAATGTTCCAGCTTACTATCAAATAATACTTCAGTGAAGGAGTTTTCTGGGTTTACAACAAAACATTCCACTTCTGTTGACTCTTCGCTAATGATACTTTCTGATATATAAGGTAAGGCTCCTCTAGGTGGGTACTTTGTAAAAGGTTCTTCAAGAGCACCTCTAGCTAGTTGGTAGCATAGGGAAAACACGAATTTATTCCGTAGTATCTTTTCTTGACTTTCGCACATGGTTAGTTTTTGGATCCATGCGTTGCAAATATCGATAACATTGTCATCGACCAATTGACTGATATAAGGTCTCAGTATTTGCAAATATCTCTTAAATTCTAAATCGAGAGTCTGATTTTCACTTTCTTCCATGATAAAAAAACTGTGAATATTTTTCTGGTGTAAGTATAATTTAAAAAGCTGAATGCCAAATTGACGGCATTTCAAAGGTGTTTGACTTATAAGACGGGATGTTTTCCTTGTTCATTCTGTCTGTTAAAGAGGTTCAAAGTAATTGTTTTTTTATGTTTCTCTAAGAAAAAGAAAAAAAATGGGATTATTTTTAAAGAAATAATTCGAGCACAAAGTTTCTTAGGTAGATCAACAACGTAAAAATATGATTAGATTAACACTGCCCTAAATAGAATAAAATAAGAGATTATAAGTAGAAATTATGCTAAGTATTTTATGAGTATACATTCTTAATACCATGAATGAGTACATAATAAAAAAAAACTTAAATTGTTATTACACGTTTAAATTATCAAATATAGATAGATTTTACTCTACAGAAAATATATGCGGTAGGTTAAGTATAATAAGATAATAAGAGACTCCAAATAAGAAAAGGATTTGCAGCTACATTGGTAAGGCTTACTTACTCGAATCTTACTCGATACTTAATCGAAAGTAAGTTACTTATCATAACGAGCAGCTTTCCCTCAGAGACCCACCCGGAAGTTCGGTATGCTTTCTGTATAGGATGATGACAGTTGTTTTTGAATAATAATTTAATTTAGCAGGCGCCGAAACAATGATTTTAGAATTTTCGTTTTATAAATCGTTCCACTAGACCGATTTTCATACATTTGAAATGGCACCACTTTCGGCGCCGAAGCAAAGCCGCAGGCTGCAGTGCTTTATATAAAGTTAAACTACTACTGACTGAGTGACCTAGCCTGGACCCGCCAAGCACCTAACGGTGTGTTCCGGCAGCCTTTCATGAGAGCCGGTGTATTCCAAACTACGCATGCTCCATCTAGGGCTACAGTATCGTTGACTTCCGTGGTCTTGCGATCTTGTGGTCAAATGCCTAGCTTTGTTGGATAATAAAAGTGACTGATTAATTGACATAGTATAGTTACTCTCCCAGAAGGAGTATTGTGGGGGGGTGTGGGGGGGTGTGGGGGGTCAATGAATGGTGTGACTGATTAGTGGGTAATCCACTGTGAGTATGGGGAAAATCCAAATAATTGAATATATATATATATTTATATATATATATATATATATAAGGAGAGAAAAAAGAAATACACTTTTTTGGGAAGTCGGTAGATTTGCGAATTTTCTCTTACAATAAAAGCGAACATCAGAAACGAAAACATTCCCTAAGTGTACGATTCACAATAAAGATAAAATTACGATTACCTTCGTTTTGTGGGAACATAAATATAATCTCGGCAACATCTTTGTTCGGTTACAGAAAGGATCACAAAGTAGGTATATATACATATGTTAAAAAATTGGATAGTAAATTAATTATCAGTTTTTCCTAGGAAAAGCTCGTTGACACGCGGCCAAGAGTTTACACTCTAAGTATAATAACTAGCCTCAACCAATATCTTAAGAGACTATCACTAGATGGTTTGATCAGGGGTCGGATACAGAGGGCGGTGATCCTCGATACAGCACGTATTGTAAGCGGGTTCTTCTCTCTGTAGTCCTTACCACCGGTAGCTTGGCTCCTACTCACCTGCTGGCGGCAATCTAGGTTTAAATTTTTTATATAATATTTATGATTTGAATTTATATTGAATTCTTATACTTAAATATAGAAAAAAAATATTATGCAATGTTTTAAAAACAGTTTTTCCTAGAAAAAGCTCGCACAGACCGAGCGTCCGCAGTACCTTACAGGCATTTACAAAAATACCGTTAAAAGTCCTGACTGACTGATATTTGCTATAATTCAACATAGAGCCTGAAACGCTTAGCTTATAAGGACATGAAATTTGGAGGGTGTAGGGTTATACTAAATTAATATAAATAATTTTAGGAAAATAAATCCCTAACGGAGTCAAATGGGGTTCAAAGTTAGATTTTTTTTTTCTAAATTTCATTTTTAAATTGTTTAGAAAAAACTTACTTACAGTAAAGAACCACCCAATAATGCATTCAACAGTTTCCATGTACAAAACTGCTTTTATCGATAATGCAAGCAGAAATGGCGATTTGCTTAAAATCCTGGATGCAATCCCCCGATCTGTGTCCGAGCTGGAACATCGTAAAATATTAAGCACACCAGAAAATTTTATCCGACTTATCCGCAGGTTCAATACCCATCGAGCGAGCGAAAAGTATCGCATCGGAAATTGCAATGTGACGTGAATTTATATTAATGATACTTCAAGTTTTCGACCCTCTGACGTAAAAATATAGGTAATGTTGCTACTTTTATTGGTGTAATAATAAATCATTTATTTGAGTTATTGTATATTTGCTACTAAGTAAAGTCGTCAGGAAAAAAGTATTCACATTTCTATCCTTGCTAGACTGAGTTGTTTTGTCAGAGACTTTAGATTAGAAATTGAGTCACTTCCGGCATCTTTTTAACTGACTTCTAAAAAGAGGAGGAATTCGACTGCATGTTATTTAATGATGTTAAGTAATTGATTTTTAGGAAACGGCTGGACAGATTTGATAAACAAGTGGTACTCGTATCATTTAATTTTTGTCGAAATAGGTAAAGAGGTTTGGTTTTGATAAATCTAAATCACTGATAAAGTTCTATTGACGCTTGCCGTAATACGTAAATTAATAATAAAAAAAAACTGCAATACTCGTAGAAGTCGATTTTTTTAAATTAATCTAACTTTTACGAGTGCTAAACTGTGAGGAACTTTGTGAGGTCAATGTACTAGTTTCCATCGACAGTTGGAACAACAAAGTACAGTTTAATGCATTTTGAGCCTAACTCAAGCACTCAATGTTATCTTAGCTCTTACATTGAATACGTAATGCTGGAGAAGCACTCCTTAAGCAGAGCACTTACGCCTTTTAGGTCACGTATAGGTAACCTATTTGGTGGATTACCTACTATAAATAAGTCTATTTGGTATGCAGCTGAGATAGCCTAAGTGAGCGAACTCTAGACTGTTTAGCGGAAAGTCGTTTGTTCAAATACTGGATTAGACTAGACCTGCATCTCAGTCAGTGCTTTCGCTCAGCGTGCTGTGGCTGAACTTTTTCGTTTCATAGAGCATAGTTCCTAAGTGCGTCTATATAATTATATCAAAATTTCAGAATAAAATAGTTCAGTCTGTAATCTAAACAACTAACAAGTAAAATTGAAAATATATTGAACGTGAATAAGTAAAAAAAAAATTCAATTCACCGTGTCGTGGTGACGGCCATCTTGGATTTGAAATTTATCATATTCTAGTACAAGTCGAGCCCTTTCGTTTGATTGTCATATCGAGGGAGTTGTGAAAATATTTCGTGCCGGCGGTGATCTTGGACCTCTTTTCATTAAACATAGAACACTCCCGACTAATTCACCTTTTAAACAAAAAAACAAAGTCTAATTTGTTCAGGAGCTTATACACGATGACAGATGCCACTAACAGACAAACACACACATAAAAATGACAAATTTATAACACCCCGTGGTTTTCGCTGCAGGGGTTACAATTAACGTATATGGAGCTCCGGACGGGACAGTGTACCTACATAATACCATAAAAACGTAAGGGACTATTAATCTTTAATATATCAACAAATTTCAAAATAACGTAACTTATTGCAGTGTACAAAATTAATTTCGAATAAATATTTCCATGTTATTTACGCAAAAAGATGATTTAAGCGTTTTTATTGTGTTGATTTCGACATATGTGACGTGTAGTACAATATAGACCAATGAGACCATTGGAGTCAAGCTAGGATTCATAAACCTTCCAGGGATGCCATAATTCTACTACAATTCAGAGTTTAGATATTTTTGTACACAATGAAGGAGGTGACTGACGCATCTTTCATTTATGCACAGTATTAACCACATCTTTAGACATTTTTAGGTAGACGTGCACCGTCCTGGCCGAAAATAAAACAAGTCCTTTCTAGAGCATATTTATAGAAGTTCACATTGAGCGCATAACAGCCGAGAGTTAATTTTTCATCAAATTATATCATAAAAATGATATTATATTATTGTCATTTTTTGACTAGCCGGTTAGCGCAGTTGGTAGCAACCCTACCTTCTGCGCCGCTGGTCTCGGGTTCGATCCCGGACAGGTCAAACATTTGTGTGCATGAATGACCATGTCTGTTTGACCTTAGTCTGGATGTTTATTATATATATAAGTATGCATATCATTCATCAGGTTATCATAGTACAAGAGCTTTGCCTAGTTTGGGACCTGAACACATTGTGTGGATGTTGTCGTGTATTATTATTTATTTAAATAAAAACGTCAATTTCCCTCAAATGACACATTGCGCTATCTAAGTAGTGTGTACGCTGCTTTAGAGCTAGGTCCTAAAGATGAATTTAAGTTAGCTCGTAACATACTTGGACGGGTTTACGAGTATAACGTCATTGAGGTTGCAATGTGTTATTACAGCCGCATTAGAGATGTAACAGGTGACTTTACAAAAGGATATAGGTAGTATATAAAAAAATCACAGCCCATTCGTAGTTTGGTAGTTCCAGACTACGAACTTTACCCGAGTACTAATTATCTTGACGAAACTTGGTATAGGTACAGGCACTATGAATGGTTTTTCTCCACAGCATAAGAAGCTTGCAAAGGACGGCGCTATTTACTTAGCGGCTAATTTTAATGACATATCGCAGAGCTATGCGGAACTGAACTTTAAATGAGAAATCAGAATATAAGTCAGTCGAAGAATATCAGCTATGAGAGTATTTACGAAGAAGTATCTACTAAGTGGCAATCGGTGATTTGATGCGCATTTTTGAGTAGCTCTAACTTTCCAAAAATATAAAACAAAAAAATTATAATACCCATGTACAATCATATGCCACAAAGTACACGTTATGAAAAAGGAAACATTTAAGTAGAAAACCTGCAAATCTGTTTTATTCATGACTACACCGAATAGGTACGCTTTGAAAGTATCTGCATCGGGAATTACAGATTGGACGAAAGCGTTAAATCTACTTCACTTTTGCTTACTTAATATAAAACAACTCTTTAATATATACCAGATTTAATCACTATTAAAAAAAAAAAAAACAATACAATAAACATGCTAGATATCTAACGGCTGCCTTTTAGCTTATAGCGCTTAATTAGCTAGTGTTTTAGATGGTTATCATAGCATGGTCTAGTCTGAAATAGAAACGTATACCTAGAAGTTAGTTCATCAATTCTCAAGAGAGCAAGCAATCTCTCATAACTTGTTGTGTGTAAGGCAAGGCTTGATATATGGGCGATAGGACGGCAGGAGAGAGCTACTAAACACTCTTCTAAGACTTCGATGCAAAACTACTCCCGAGAGTAATTGCTTCGAATAATTACTCAGGCGTTTCAGATATGAGATATATTTTTAACGAATAGTTTAATTAAACCAAGCGTATAGAATAATTTAAGTAATATTAAGTTAACAGTAATTGTTTTGTGCTTTTATTATATTGATTTTTTAATTTTCTGTATGTATTTCCGTACGTACGTTCCGGCTTTTTCATTTTACAGATCGCCCGGTTTTCATGAACAATTGCACGCAGATTCGATATAATTATATCAAAGTGATTTTTATAGACTTTCTAAAGAGAAGAAATAAATTCATTTGACTGTATTGTTTCGTTTGTTACTTGATTTATCCGGTTCAGTGTTTAAATTGTTATATTAAAATAACTATAAATTCATGCCGAATTGATTTTTTTTGAAGAACCTACTCGATGTTTTCATGATGTCGTCAATAGTCATTTTGACGTCATACACTATAGTAAAATAATGACATCAAAAGGACTATTGACCATCACCTTAGTTAATCACATTAGCTATAGGTATTGTGGCGGAGATCACCTTTGCTCGTCGTGAAGCCAATACCGCCGTGTTCGAAAAGCATGACGATCGCTTTTAAATTGGACAGATCGAACTGTACAAGATTTTCGATATCAACGTCACATGAATGAAAATAGCTGTGTGGCACCGGCTCTCGACTTCCGATCCAGAAACCCGGGTTCAAACCCTGACATGAATTTACTTTAGAGAGTTTTGAAAGGTAACCACCATCCATACTTCTCGCATATGGAGTCTAACTTGTCTGTAGGCAGGTCATATTGGTCCTCCGACTGCTCTGAGCCTGCCAACTGAGCAGTCGGAGGACCAGTACAAACCTGCCTACAGTCAAGTTATGACTCAATATGCGAGAAGTATGGGGGTGATCGTTGCCTGTGTATATACATACCTGGTTGTTAGAATGGTTATCTTAGCTTCATATAGTTTTTTTGACGTAAAAAACGACTATATAAATCTAAGTACTATAAAAAGCTGGGTAAAAGTTAAAAGCTTCTTTTACAGAGTTTCGACGCTTGTAAAAACTTTAGCTGAGTTTCTATGAAGATTTCCCAAAAACGCTCGCATCGTATACCTAGGTACGTACTCCACTTTGTGTACCGAAGTGATATCACCGAGGTTAACAAAGTGGAAATTAAATACCTACAGATATAAAGCTTCAATCATCTTAATAATAATTTCATGTTAAATATCAGAACGCTTTTACTCCTAACATAACAATAAATTAGGCATAAAACTATTTTGATCGCTGTAATTAATTTGTCTCTCACAAAAGCGTAGCATAAAAATATATAAAAAAAATAATGAAATCATTTTTCATTCGTAGTCTCCGTAATAGGAGTTCTATTATGAGGAACATTTATCAAAACATTTCAAAGAATTAATTGAAATTCTTGTAAGCGTTCCCTCCCAGCCTATCCACTCTTGTAATTGTGCGTTAGTAAAGTAAACATAAAAATGTACAGATGCGAATCTGCTGATGTGCGAACTCTGCATAAAAACCTTTAAATTTAAGAATTCACAATCATACTTGTTTTGATGACGACATATATACGTCATCAGTAAATAGTCGTTAAAAAGGATGCCTATAACCGATGGGGAAGAAAGGTTGTCTTGAGCGGCTATCACGAACTGGAAGACGCAGCGTAGTTAGGCCTTCCACTAGATGGACCGAACATAGTAAAGTCACAAGTAACCAACGTATGCAACTAGCAAATTGTCGTTCGGAATGTTCTAAGGATGGCCTATGTTCAGCAGTGGACGTCTTCTGGCTAATGATGATGATGAGAAAAGATACCGATATTTTTTAAGGCTATAACAGCCCAATGACTTGTGTATCTGCTTTGAGATCCCGCAATCTCGGGTTCGAAGCATGTATGAGCGATTAGTTTGGGTATTTTGGATGTGGGTGTGCTGTAGGCATATGCGTTTTTCAATGTCCATGGTATTCCCAGCACATGTGAAATCTTAGTGGGGAGCTAGGAATGCAAGAAGTATTTTTGCAGTGTATTCGCCGCGAACCGTCGTCCACACTGCACGCTTGCAAGTTGGTGCGGATATTTTTACAGATTAGTGCGCGCGTGAATGCTAGGCTTTATGGTCAGATAGAGCAAAAGCAATCACTTTAGTTGTCACTTACGCCTTCACGTGGTATGATTTCCACATTCGATCACTTTGAGAATATGTATTTAAGAAAGAAAAAGCTCCGAAACCATTAATGGTCACAGCACTCGTGGATAAAACTGTAAGAAAATAAGTGTTATAAAAACTAAAGTTTGTATCTTGCAAAAGTTACTAAGAAAGCTAGCTTAGCACTAAGCAGGGATGTTGCGCTCGCTTCGTTCGCTCAATACATAATAACGGTGTGTTCCGTGAGAGCCAGTGTAACCCAGACTAGGCATGCTCTATCTAGGGCTACAGTATCGCTGACTTTCGTGGTCGTGGGAACTTGTGGTCAAATGCCTCGCTATATGGAATAATATTAAAAGAAACTGTTAGTGTTAATATGCAAAAATCATCAAAAATTACTTATTTTTGATGATATTTTTACTTATTTTTGATGACAGCAGTCCTGCTTTATTTTGCATCATAGAAGCTTCACTAAAAATAGGTACATAGACACTGACGCTTCTATACCTAATGAATCTGTAACAGTTTTTATTCTATGGGGACATTATTTCCTTCAATAAATTACGAGTCTATTCTAATTGAAAGCGTCTTGTTTTACAGTTCGATATTTTATTGACCTTATAAAGGGTCTGTAAAATTTGCTAAAGCTTCGTTGACAATAGGGACTTAGTTGAATTACTGTAGGTATTTCCGCTTGACGAGCGAATAGGAAAGGGATTTGTTAGGCAATGAAACAAAGTTTGATGAGATGGGGTTTTACATTTTATTGAACTGGGATTATTACTATTGATTGTTATTTTAATGCTACATATTTTCCAATCCAATCAATTTCTTTTTCTTTTTAGGGTTCAGTACCTAAAAGGTAAAAACGAAACCTATTACTAAGACTTCGCTGACCGTCTGAAACCAGGCTGTATCTCATGAACCGCGATAGCTAGACTGTTGAAAATTTCACAGATAATGTATTTCTGTTGCCGTTATAGCAAAAAATACTATCAACAGAATCAAACATATAATTAAGGAGGACTCACATATAAAATACATGATATATTTCTATTTTTTTTTGTCTTTGCTCAATATTAATACAGGCAACATGAATATTTAGTTCTATATGTTATTTGTATTTTAAACTCTGGCATATTTTTATATTGCTTTTATAAAAAGTTTTTTTTTTTTATAAAAAAAATAGCTTAAAAATCTAAAAAAAAATTGTTAAAATAGCGGCGGAAATATACGTCTCTTTCAGAAGACTATATTTTCGTACCGCTTGGCGTAGAAACTTTTGGTCCGTGGGGTCCTGGCGCCAAGAGTTTCTGAAAAAAATATGCAATAAACTCATATATGCCACTAGTGACAAGAGAGCTGGCACATTCCTTGCTCAAAGAATTTCTGTGGCAATTCAACGCGGGAATGCTGCCAGCGTTCTTTGGACTCTGCCACACGGACACCATGTTTTTTACAGACTTTTAATCTTTTTTTTTAACAGTTTAGGTTCTTTTTAGGTTACTTTGTATATAATTTAGTTAGAGTGTTTTAGATTAGTGTTTGAAATTCCTGTTTTATTTTAGTTTTTGTGAATAAATATTTTTTTTATATAGAAATCAATATAAATAAATGTTTAAGAGACTGACATGCAACAAATGTGATTTTTGCTGTTGTTCAATCGATATTACTGATACTGACATACTATTCGTCCTTTTAGTACTATTTTTATTACATTTACTAATGTTATATAGAACCCTGCGCGAGTTCGACTCGCACTTGACCGATTTTTTAATGACTGTACGTTCGACCAATTAAGAAATTTATTTTTTTTGTGTAAGAATATACATTTTTAGTGTCAAATTGCTAGTAATACAGACAACAAAAACATCTCTTAAAAAATAATAATAATATGGGACAACAACCACACAAAGTCTTCAGGTCCCAAACTAGGCAAAGCCTGTGCTATGGTAACCTGATGACTGACATACCATACAAACATACATACTTATATATATAAATATTTTAATAAAAAATACCTAGCTGTATTAGTTAACACGAAGCTAATCTTGGCTAAACCACGAAAAGCCAAATCAAAACGCGATAAGTCCAAACTTCGGGAAATGGCACGCGCGTAACGTTAAACTTACACAATTTGCATTACAATGCTCAAATAACAAAATTATACAAAGTTGTAATGACATCCTTATCTAAATAGTTATAAGTTTATTAATTAGAAATTTGAGCGAATTTAGCAACAAAGTTATTAGTAGCCTAGTAAGGTTATGATAGCATAGTCGGTAAACCAGTTGCCTCACTAGTGAAAGAGCGCGGGTACGAATCCAGGTTCAGGCATACACCGCTGAGTATTTCACTCATGTGCATATTAGAACTGATCACCACATGCTTAAACGGTGAAGGAAAAACATCGTGGGGAAACCTGCTTGTTGGAAGGTTAATAACTTTCAAAGATAAGTGAAGTCCCCAACCCGCAACTCGGCCTGCGTGGTGGACTATGGCCTACACGCCCGTCATAGGGGAGGTGCCCAGCAGTGGGACGGTATGGATTGATACGTATGAACAACAAATTCTAATAAGAGTTTAGTTGATTGATTGATAGAATTTTAACTTACAGCTTTGATCAAGTCATCGACGAGCAATTTTTTTTGTCTCGAATGCAAGTATGTTTGTCCTGAAATAAAAAAGAAATATTGGCTCCTTCAGACTTACAGCTCCTTACAAGGATGGCTCCTGTCCAACTGACAAGGAATCCATTTGATTTCCGACATTTTGCGATAAGCGATAAGGCCGCCACTTGTTGCACTTTAATAAATTAAGTATTTTAAGTTTGCTGTATTATTTTTTGTACACACAATGAAGAGTTTTTTATGTATCTATCTAATACAAAACATACGAAGGATAATTATAAGAATTTAAATTTCTTATTTATTGGCCATCACACTCTGTGAATTATGCCAGTTATCAAAGTCAAATTATATTATTCAATCAATCAAGTAACGAGTCGCCGTGGTGAAATCAAAGTCACGTATGTACCTACCCTGGTAAAGTGGTAGAGAATCTAGATTTTCTATGGAGATTTCCCGCGAACACGAAGGCTACGTTATTTCGTCTTTATATCTATCACTTGCCTTCACTTGTGCACATAAACAAGATATTATTAGTTAATAATCCACTATTATTAACACCATAATACTTAAAGAATCAAAATTTTTAATAAATATACAGAAGAAGACGCAAATTTTGCGATGATGGTCTAGTGGTTAGTGAGTTAATTGCCGTGCAAAAGGCACGAGGTTCGATCCCAAGAAGTGCTACTCGTGAAGGAAAAACATCGTAATGAAACCATAGCATGGTGGTAGGGCGTTTCCTATCGCTCGCCTGGCTAGCTACCACCCTCATGTTGTAAAATCTGTCGCCAAGCACCTAACGGTATGTTCCGGCAGGCTTCCTTGAGATCCAATGTATTTCAGTTTAGGCATGCTCCATCTAGGGCAAAAACGTGCGGTCAAATAGAATAAAAAAAATCTTCTTAAGCTTGAAAAAAATGCATTTTATTTGGTTTAGTACTACTAAACTTTGTACTTCACATTTGATCTTACTATCTTCATAGCTTCAAAGTTCTAAAGTCTGCTATCACTCTAACCTCATCACTCCAACGCCCGCAGTTAGTTTCAGAAGTAACAAGATTAATACAGATCACTGAAATAGATCGATTCAGATAAGCTTCTCTAGCTAGTAACTCACACAAACGGTACTAACTTAAGCTAAGAGCAACTTTGAGTTCGAAGTTACTAAACCGGAGCGCTGTACTGAGACGCAGCTTACAACTTACGTTGTATCAACAACACGGGACAATTGATAGATAATTTGCAATATTATATTAATTTACTAAATTAAAATTAAAAAAATAATCAATGAAATAACGTTATTAATATCAAAATTTCCTATATGAAATTATGTTTTCTTTATAAGGAGACAATAACCAGTTTCGTTCTAGCAGGCGCTTATAAAAACAATTCAATTACTTTTGATTTACAAATAAACTGAAAAACAAATTACTTTTTCAAAAAATAAAAACAATTAGCCCAGGCGTCCTTGAGTAATTACTCAGGGAAGCCTGGGCTAATATAATAACTAACAAAACAGTCGAATCTAGTACCTGCTCTTATTTTGGGAGTAGGTAAAAAACTCAAAATAAAATAAAAAATTGGGCTGCCATGTCTATGTCCAAACAAAAGTAAATGGTACTAAATTAAATCATTTCTCAAATGTTACTTATTCATTTATATACGATATTATTTGTAGCAAAATAATTATAGCAAAGCTTTTTAAGGACTTCCAAAAGAGAGCAGGTTATCAATCCGACGGGTGTTTTTCCTAATAACTGATTTATTGGAGTCGGTTAGAAATGGTTAGAAGCTACTTTCAAAGAAACCCGACGGCTAAATATGTAAACCTGTTTATGTAACTTAAACTTAGCATTTCCTATTACAAACTCCAATAAAACATATTATAACCTTTAATTTAATACCTCACTAATCAGTGTGAAATCAAGCAGTATAGAGATACACACAAAACTAAAGAATATAAATATTTAAAGGACATCTTATTGCACAAACTTATAAAACATGATAAAATTTTAACTAAAACTATACAAAGTTATAAACTATATGTACAAAAGCAATACCCAATAATTAAAACTAACTTAAATCTAAACCACTGCCAGTTGGTAGAGTACCCAAAATGCTGGCATTATTCTCAAAATACCACACTTGTATTTTGAGAATATTTTTTTTACGATGACGTCATCGTCAAAAAGGTTCTGAAAATCCTTAATTTAGTTTTTATTGCATATTTTTATGTACCCATTGTCACTCTCACGACTAAGACAAATCTATAGACACCACTTACATAAAAATACGAGAAGCCGTTTAGGCTCTATGACGTGCCAAAGAAATGTACATACATACACTCGAAAAACAACCCTCCTTCTTGCGCAATCAGGTAAAAGTACTTGTCAAGTAAATAATATTCGTATTATTAATGAAAATGCAAAACGCGTCTGCGATAAACGAACTATCAAGACTATCTACTTCACAAAACTTGCACTAGCTGATCTCGCAGACATTTATGCATCCCCATCTGCCGCTTGAGACTCTCTTAGTATAATCACTTTAAAGTACGAGTAACAATCCCAAGCGAATATAAACCTATTAGTCTAAAATTAAAGTACATTTTCCCCTGAGTTTTCCACCGTTTTTTGGTAGCATTCATTTGGTGCTAACTACTAAATAGTTCGTGCTTTTGACGTTATGTTGATTAAGTGGATAAATTTCAGCTGATCTTTATTGTGAGCTATAATTAATGGAAGTTTTGTGATAACAGAAGGTATATACTCGTATAATGGGATAAGTCCTAACGTGCTCCTGCGTTAATTCGAGGAAATCGTCAAAAATCAGATTGTCAACGTTTTGCTTGAAAAGTTAGTGTAAACACATAATTTAATACAATATTTATACATTTCATTGCGCCAGGGCTGTGCCGCACTTAATTCAATAATAAAATCGAACATCTTCATAGAAAAAATTGAAACCCCACAGTTAAAAATCTACGTAAATCCGACGGTATCTAATCGAGAAAGCCAGCGAAATGTCTCTGATTTGTCTGGATATTAGTACTCGCGTACTGATTGTAGTTACCAACCATTTTGACTATATATTAAGGGAGTTTTGAGTGGGGGATTATTTCTCTTAAAACAGGGATAGCTCCCCGTTTGTATTATTTTATTGCAAGCAGATTTTTATAATATTTGGAACTTAAATCAATTAAAATATGAATTTATAAAACTTGATTATTTGATTTAAGATTTAATATAAAAACATTAGCCTCAGCTACCGGTGAAGAAAAACATCGTCAGCAAACCATAGCATGGTGTTAGAGCGTTTTCTATCGGTCGCCTGGCTAGGCTACCGCCCTCAAGTTGTAAAATCTGTCGCCAAGCACCTAACGGTGTGTTCCGGCAGCCTTAGTTAAAAGCCAGAGCATTGAAGACTAGGTATGCTCCATCTTGAGCCAAATTCTTAGCTGTCTAAGTTATAAAAATTGTCGAGATGATCCCCTGTTTTTTAAAATTGTAAAAGAAATTATTACTATTTGTTCTACAATCCCATGCAATGCTAAGAATACTATAATTCGATGCTCAAATATGAATCTTAAACTCGTACGAAGCCACATTTGTGTACTAGTTCTAGCGTGAACTGAACGGTTTTGCTTGCCGCACAGTACACTACAAGAGGCAAGTTAAATAGCTTAATTAACATACTAAATATGTAGTAATGAAGTTTCCGGGATTTCGCTACGGGATAGTGTGTTTAGTATTCCAATGCGAGATGGAAATGCAGGAAATGCAAGGTTTCTGAGTATAGTTAGAGAATCAAAACCACGTACTTACGTAAAGAGAAGACTTGATATTATGCTACGTATTTTATACCTTTTTCTTAGTCTAGGCTATGTGGTTTATAGGTATTATAATATATGCACATGCCCGGTAATTAGATAATTTTTCATTGTGAAATATCTTCTATGAACTTGTGTTTCTAAGACGTGGTGTTGTTAATATTAATATCGTCTTCTTCGAAAACTACGACCTACGATAATTGTGTGTCATTTGGCATAGTTTAATTGCAATTAGGTACACACACACACAGACACACACACACATTAAAGACTTACCTAACTTAAATTGGCGTATACTTAATGATTTAAAATAAAAATCTATTCTACTATTGTTGGGTAATAGTAAATTTTCTGTACCTGTTGACTGTTCCATAAAACATTCAGTTTTATTAGTTAACTCACTTCACATTATTTAGGATAATCCAGAACCTGCCTTCTTATCGGCTAAGGCTAGGCATTAAAGAGGTGTAAGTAAGAGCAAGCAATGGCGTCGATCTTTGACAGTTCGCCACTCAACTTGCTCTAGTTATCACTTCTTTCATGCCTAACTTTAGCTGGTTAGGATCTATCAAAAAAATAACAATACAGTAACCTACTAATCATGGTTATTACCCGACTGCGAAGGAAGTAGGGTTATGTTTTTCGATTTGCCTACACGGCTTGTCTTATTTTTATGTGAATGGTGTCAATAGACTTATCTTAGTCGTAAGAGTGACACTGGGTACATCAAAATTAAAAAAATATAAATAATAAGGATCATACAAAGGTTTAACAATTTAGCAGTCAGGTTTATTCAAACTCCCTTCTACACTGGTAACTACAAGTAGATATAACAAAGGAGCGATTTGAACAAAAGCGCAGAGCACACAGCACTCCGAGTCCGATGCAAGCAGTTTATGCAAAACACAGGAACGCAATACATACTCGTACTATCACTGAATAAGAGGAATTGTTCTCTGCAAGCTCTTGATAAATGGTGTGTTTCGCTGAATAAGCCATGGACGAGAGAAGTGATAGACTGGCTTTCCGAGAAAAAAGTAATACAAAGTCGACAGATTCGATAAAACAAATGCTCAGTAAAAACAAACGCAAACGTCGCTGTGAACTAATTTTGTATAATTTTGCTACAAAATTTATGTCAATGTTTTCCGGCGTAGTGTTTAAAAGAGGTAATTTTTTACGAGTGCAAAATGTTTTGGCAAGTTATAGTTTTTAATTATAATCTGATTTTTATTTAAATCAAGCAAGCAATAAACAATACTCAAAGCTTGTTTATATCAGCATCGGCAATACATTATTGTCTGGCTTTTCTCATGTACAAATTATATGGAATTTTGGGAAATGGAATCGGTAACTTTTTGATATTTCAGCTGCTTCAATATTTTAATGGTAAAACATTAAAAAAATTGTCAGAAGGAATTTATTATCCGTTAAACTTTTGATCTTGTCCGTTAAACGCGTTCGCGAAGTATACAGCTTACAGAATTTCAAGTTCATTTTGAATTCACCTCTTCTACAATAAAAAAATGAATCGCTGAATGTGTTGCTAAGCGCAAATCAAGAGAGCAGCTGGACCGATATTGCTAATTCTTTTTATAGAATATTTCTTGAAGTACGAGGATGGTTTTTACGTAGGGAAAAAATTGAAAAATTGCCTAAACAGATCTAAAAACATCACTTTTCTACACTCCAATACAATCGATTCTAATAATCGAGTAATAATTGTTAAAAGTCTATTTGAACTTTCAACACCATACCATAAAGTTTAAGTGTTAGGAGAAGAGGTTCAGGAAAGGCTAAACAATTGATTGACGTTAGTATCGTATAGACATTAATGTCAATATTTATACAATGGCAACATTACTCTTAAAGAATCGATTGTTAGGCGGTACGAAGTTCGCCGGGTTAGTTTTAGTAAATATTTTAATTTGGTCGTATCTATAAGTTTAGAAGTCTCCGGTAGTTTCAGTATACCTTCGTATTATTTAGTGTAATGTAGTCTTAAGCAGGAAATGCGAAGTAATGTACATTTTCAACAAAAATAATGCGGTGCACGTAAAAGCATTTCATGGTGAACAGAGAAACAGAGAGACGGATTTACCCCATTTAGATGACTAATGGTAAAGAACCATGGGAGGGTAGCGGATAACAGGGAAAGAAAATGGCTTATTATTTTCAGCATCGAAAATAAAGACCTTAGTTAACGGCGTTATGATTTAAATAAGTTATGCAAGTTAGTAAACACCAAAATGGTGCGAATGAAAAGATTTGGAGGGTGTATTCATAATAGAGTGTAGTCGAGTTTTAAGAAAGGAAAATCAAATGAAAGAAAAGAAAGAAAGGAATAAACTTATTTGTTCTAAAAAACTTATACATATTGTAGATTTTAGACTTATTTTTATTTATAAATAACTTAATATGAAATTTCTTCATATACTTACCATTTTAAGCATATTTTACAGTCGTTTTCAACGTTGCTAGCTACTAGTTTTTTTTTATAATTAGTAGGTTTGCTTTTGACGGTAACTCACCTGATGTAAAGTGACAATGCTGTCTAGGATGTGGCACGCTTGCCTTGAAGAAACCGATTTACTAATAAGTTAATGTATATGGTATTTAAGAGCATTGCGTTTAAACTCTCGCTTTGCGAAGCCACGAGCCGGCCAAGTCTCGGACGATGAAAATCACCCGCGATCTAAAAAGGTGAAAATCATAAGAACTCACACAGGTTCAGAAAATACAAGTAGGTACAGGAAACATGTTTGATCGTGTGTTGATATTTGACTATGCAGAAATATTAGGCACTTTCAAAGGTATGTGTCGGACGTGGAGTGCGTCTGCACATGTGTTAGCAGAATTTTGTATGTGTGCATGTACCTTCTCAAATATATCATCTTCCATCATAATCAGCATCATTTGTTCATCAGGTGACTCAGCCAGCAAATTACCTTTAAAAATTCAAAGAGGTATCGTCGCTAGTTTTGTATAGTAACTCGCATTTCTTATGTATCAGGTTATAGATTATCAATGATTCAGAATAAATAAATACCTACCTATCGAATTAATGGAGTCAGGCGTCACCTTGCGGAAATCCATTTGTAGTAAGGTGTTGTAAAAAAAAAAACTAGTGTTTACCCGCTTTGTCGTGATGTCAGATAGTTAGCGTGAGAAATCGAAAATATTGTTATTTTATGGCGTGGTTCCTACTCACCACCGCCACACCTCCACCTCACCTTATTATTTCTCTTTTTCTCAGTATCTGACCTCCTCGACACGTGTTTTTCCTTAGCACAAGCCATCCTCAGGAGATCGATCCTCGGCCGTAGACCGCCTAAAAATTATTATTTGATGTGCAAGGGATTTTGTACTCGTGGTACACCTTAAAATAATCGTTTGTACCACGGGGTTTTTTTTTCTGAAGACCATCCATTCAGTTTACTAAATATATAATTAATTGCTCCGAAACAAAACAACCGGATAAAATATTATAAATCAAAACCCACCTGCGGTCATTTAAAAAATACAGAAATAAAATAAACCTGTAATAAATATCAGAAACAGTCATTAAAATGCGAATAAAATGTCCATGTGCATTTTATCCGCTGCAAGCGCTGAGACGGTCACGTTTCCAGCGCTGCATTTGATGCATTTCACGCGCGGGATACAGTGGGATTGCGACGGGTCGCATCTGTTGGAAAGCAATTACTATTGCTCATGAACATGGTTTGATTGAACGGGAAGGACTGAGGAATTTCTAAGGGGGGAAATGTATTTTAGAAATACATTCTGCTCCCAAAAAATCCTTATATCATAGAAACTATCACATATATTGTTGTTTTATAAATATTATTGTACTGAGCATTTCAAATTAGCAGTGTTTCAAATTAGACCAACTACCTAATATTATATAACACAACATTTTGATAAAGCATACTCTTATTATTTAGAACTGCCTCTGAAATACGAGGGCGGAGTGATAAGTCTGGTAAATAAATATTTTGGAATAAAGTTATCGCAAATTGCACGAAACCTCCATGTTTAACACTCTTTTGAAGGACTAAATTAAAAATTTCAGCCAGTACCGCCGGTTTTTTTAACAGCCATTAAAGAAAAATAATTGAACGCATTTTCGCAAAGATGGAGATAAGTGAATTTCGTGTGTTAATTAAACATTACTTTTTGAGAAAAAAAAAATACTATTACGGAAACAAAACAAAAGCTTGATAAATATTACGGCGACTCCGCTCCGTCAATTAAAATGATTCGTAAGTGGTTTACTGATTTTAAAAGTGGTCGTACAAGCACAAGTGATGCCGAACGTCCAGGACGCCCGGTTGAGGTCACTACTCCAGAAATGATCGCTAACATCCATGACATAGTGTTAAACGACCGAAGAGTAAAAGTGCACGAGATAGTTGAGGTAGTAAGCATCTCAGACGAACGTGTGCGCAATATCTTACACCAACATTTAGATATGAGGAAGCTCTCAGCTAGATGCGTTTACTGAATGTTGATCAAAAACGCGTGCGTGTGACCACTTTGGAAGCAGGTTTGGCGTTGTTTCGACGGAATAAGACGAACATCTTGCGACGTTTTGTAACAGTAGACGAAACATGGATTTACCACCATACACCCGAAACCAAACAACAATCGAAACAGTGAATTGCTGCGGGTGAACCAGCTCAGAAGAAGGCCAAAGCAGTTTTATCGGCCAATAAAGTTATGGCTACAGTTTTCTGGGATGCCCGTGGAGTTATCCATATTGACTACTTAGAGAAGGGTGAAACGATTAATGGCGCTTATTATGCCAATTTATTAAAACAATTTCATAGAATTTTAGCTGAAAAACGACCGCATTTGGCAAAGAAGAAAATCCTCTTTCACCAAAACAACGCAAGAGTGCACACCTGCGCGATTGCCATGGCCAAATTTCATGAGTTACGCTATGAGTTGCTTTCTCATCCACTATATTTGCCAGATTTAGCCCCTTGCAATTATTTTCTGTTTCCGAATTTAAAGAAATGGCTTGGTGGAAAAAGATTTAGCTGCAATGAAGCAATCATGCATGAAACCAACGCCTATTTCGAAGGGTTGCCTAAGTCTTATTGAATGAAAAACGAAAAATAATCGGAAATATCAGTAGCAGTATATATATATGTGTGTATGTATATCTATATCTCTTTTATTTAATTAATAATGAGGTTTATTCAAGTTCTTGCCCCAAAATGAATCCCCGAATGCATGTCTGTCGCAATGTAACCACGGCTCGGAAGCAGAGTGCTGTGTGTGGTTGCACTATTTTATTTTTCAGCGGCTTCACGACTTGTTGCGTTAGAAAATGGAATCTATATGAGTTAAATGTTATAAAGCAGAATAATATTCGCAAAATATAATAGAAATAGAGATAGATTTTTTTTGCTATAATTTGTGTATTTATTTCAAAACTCGTGTGCTTTTAGTATTGTTGTGTTTGTGCATTATTGACTAATAATGTCTTGTTTTATTTAGAAGAAGTCGGGGATTGGGTTCGAGACGAGTCATCGTTGAAGACACGAACGACTCATTTCATCCCTGATGAAGTTGAAACTATAGTTTTATCTTTCCAACAATCAGGTACGCGTGAAAACCCATCCTTTTAAACAATATGATTGTCTTGTTTATGTACACAAGTGTGGGCAAGAGATAAAAAGACGGAATAACGTGGTTTATGTGTTCGCGGAAAATCTTCATAGGAACTAGTAAAGTCGTAATCGTTTCATAAGGGTACGTACATGACATGACAATAACTTGACTAAGATGACTTTTAACTACATATTCGATATTAAATTAATAATAATAACTTGAAAAGAAACTTGACGCTGGCAAATATACAAATCGTATGGTGCCATAATGCAAAAAAAAAAAAACGAAAACCGGAAATTGAACCAAAAGCCAAAAGTTATGATCTAGTTATTTAAAAAAATAATAGTTTGAAGAGAGTTCGAAGAACACCGACTGATAAATCGTTAAACTTGTGTATAATAGTTATTTTTTAATTTTGATGTATCCAGTGTCACTCTCACGACCAAGAGGAATCTATTGACTACCACTCACATAAAAATACCACAAGCCGTTTAGGCTCTAGGGCGTGCCAAAGAAATATACATGCATACACTCGAAAAACATAACCCTCCTTCTTTCGAAATCGGGTAAAAAATTTATAAAAAAATGTGAGAGCGCCTGCTGAAGTTGATTGCCACTTTTTAAGAACTTATTACTTGTGATAACAACTGTTGCTGTTAGATAATCCACAAGAGATACTCGTATTTCAATGTTAAGAATGGTACATAACAAATCCTAATTTCTATAACTTACCAGAACGCTAGATTGATGCTACTGAGACTATAATGTTGGTGTTTATCCAAAGGTTGGTTATGATTAACAACCTCCTATACAGAGAGACCCTTGCCCTGCAATAAGATGCTATGAGTCGATAAATAATAATATGTAGAATACTAAAAATATCAACATACTCGTAATAGGCTCTAAGTTGAAGTTATCCTGCCTAAAAGCGACGGAGTAATACAACGTTTAACAGAAAGGTGTGACAATACTTAAAGGTGAGTCAAACCTTCAAAGTGAACCCATTGCAGAACAATTTATGGCAAAATTCGAGAAAAAATTATTGCGTCCACCATACAACTTGACCGATCACATTTATTTTTACCCGACTGCTTAAGAAGGAGGGTTATTTTTTTTGAGTGTATATACATACACTCAAAAAAAGGTGTAGGTAAATATATATTTCTTTGCACGTCCTAGAGACTAAACGGCTTGTCTTATTTTGATGTGAGTGGTGTCAATAGATTTGTCTTAGTTGTAAAAGTGACATCTGAATTGAAAAAAAAATTAAGGATGATACACAGGCTTTACGATTTAGCAGACGGATTTTTTTTGAACTCGCTTCTAACCACTAATAATATTTTTTCTCGAGAATTTTGCAAAATGTTTTTCTGGGCTTGGTTCACCTTAATGGGTAGACTAAAACTTTAAAGTATTGTCAAACCTTTTTGTTACACGCTGTATATTTGAAAGTACTTGCTCGCAGCTAGAGTAATTTGTGTGGATCTAACCCTCGCCATAGAATAAATAATAGTGTTCCGTACCGCGCTCGCTGGTAGACCTGTGTATCAATAACCTTAGAGTGCAAGTCAAGAGAATTGATAACGAAAAATAACGTACCTTCTCCTATTTTTTTATTTTATATACAATATAATAATTACGTTTTAAGAGATTTTAAAAGTTCAATTTGTACAAGTTCAATATGGGTATAAAAATTAAAGGGACGAGTACAATACTGTTTGTAACGATAATTTCAAATACAAGATATGTCGGGTATTGTTCCATATCTTCAATTTTACTAGTTCTTTATGTCTTTATACGTATCTTTTCAAGCTCTTGACCAATTTTAAAAACTTGAACAAGACCCTCAATAAGTTTATATCTTAAGGCTTTTTAACAATAGATCAAGGCTCTAAGTCAAACATGGTACTACCATTTTCTGACCGCTGGCCGAGTAATGACTCGGCATTAAAATTTGAACCTTATTTCATTGCTTCAAGTTCTATTTCTGTAAAGTTTGGTGAGCGTTAGTGGTGAAATATGGGTGGCTTAGAGAACTGTAACTAGGTCTATAAGCAGGGACGTATCCAGGAACTTTATGACAAGTAAGAAATATTTCCCATTTTAATGGAAATACTCCCGCATCACAAATAAGACAATGCTGTGTTATCCTGTACGAGGGCTGTTGTATAAGTCCTCAAATTTTGCCATGCAAATACCAAATCGTTAATGCATCAACCTGTTGGAGAACCAAACAAAAAAAAAGAATTTTGATGATATTTAATTTTATATTTGTGTATAAAGTATGATGACCTGTACGCGAGTACTGACATCTAGACGGACGAAATAACATTTAGCCAGGCTGCTCGCTGGCCTTTTACATTTACATATTTTTATTTATTCAACTATTTTCTTTTCAATAGTAGATATTCTACAATTGACAACATTGCAAATTTTTTACTCCTCATTTTTATTACAGTAATGGAAAGAGAATTAAAAATTGCTTACCCTTTTTTTATTTTATTTACAATCTAATAATTACGTTTTTAGAAATTTTTGACAATATAAGAAAAGGTCAGCATACTTAATGTTATTCTTGTCAAAAGTATACTTAATATTATCTGTATTTTTGTTGTTTATTCGGTACAATAATATTTTTATTGGTGGCATCTGACGGTCTTAACATAAATACGAGATATTTTTTTCATCACTTTTTTGTAACTCGGAAGAAAGTGGATATAATAATGTGGTATTTTTAGTATGAACTCTACATTATCTCGAAAAGGTTTTCGAATTTCCATCACTTTCCAAAAATGGAATGTTCTCAATTGGAAGGTATACCGTTTCAAACTACAAAAAATATCTGAATCGGTTGAGGGGTATCTGAGCAATCGCATAATACACATAAACACAATCGAACTGAGAACCTATTCTTCTTCTGCTTTCTTTTTGAATGTGTTACTATTCTTCTGCTTCGAGTTACCTAATGTGCCCAGACATTTTGGTCTAAGTACGTCACCGTCTGTTTGTACAATACCGGGTTGCTGAATAAGATATCGGCTGTAAAAAGTTCATTTCTGTTGAGACAACGCGTGTGAAATGGCTTGCGAGTGAACAGTGAGAATTACTTTTATTTAGAAACTATTGATATTACGAGATATTAGATGATAATATCATATTATATAATATCAATATTATGCTTTATAATATTTATTTTATTCGGACGGATATTCTTGCGTAAACCTTTATACATTTTTGCGGTTTTTTTTCCTGGACATATTGATCCGAGCCCTTCGATGAGCATGAACATGACATCACGACATAATACTATTTTAGTTGACGTAGCTTTAGGGTTCCAGATCATATGAAAAATGATATAATACATTTTATTTATTTATGACATAATATTCTAGAAAACAGTGAATGTTATGATAATGTCACGAGCAAATTGATCCAAACTCATTGATTACAATGAGTTTGGACATAAAATAATATATTTTATAAAATTATTACAGTTTATTTTTCCTTTTTAATTAGTCTTGATCACTTAAAAATAATCTCTCGTAATTATGGGGTGCATCCATTTCATGAATATGACATATGACTGCGTAATGTTGAGTTCAATTGATTAACACATTTAGTAATAGTAACAAAGTGGTGGTTTACCAACATACTAATAAAAGCAAAAAAAAAAAATTATAGTCAAACAACAAAAGCTGAGAGTTGCCTTTCCCTCTATTTATAAGACTCGGAAAACTTTGTTTTAAATTATATAAAAAATACCATGCATTATTCTTGAGATTTTTAATGACTCAAGCTCTAGATTTTTTTAGCAGGGACATCTAAACATTGTTGCACAAGCTTGCACAAACACGCAAGTCAGCGAAAGTGTAGCCCAAGATGGAGCATACTCGTACCTAGTCTGGAATACACTGGCTCTCAAAGAAGGCTGCCAGAACACACCGTTAGGTCCTTGGCGACAATTTTACAACTTGATGGTGGTACCTAGCCAGGCGAGCGTTAGAAAACGCCCTACCACCATGCTGTGGTTTCCTCAAAATGTTTTCCTTCACCGGTAGCTCAGGCTATTTTTGCTTATTTCGTGGGATTGAATCTAAACAGAATACAACAATAATTGTAGAACACGGAACCCAGCATCACAAATACTTACTATTTTTTCCTTTGAAATGCGTATCGTGTAGCAAAACTTATTTTGCAAAGAGCCAGTCAGGTGAAGTCAGTGACCCGAAAAACGAGATATGGATCTATCTGTTACACCCCAAGCATTTTGTAAACAATATGACGAGATTTTTGTTAATAAAATCCCTACTTCCCGACTTTACTAATATTACATTTATGTATATTTATGCAAAATTAACTCTGTCGTTCTGAGATAATTGATGGAGTCAGGCGTTACTTTGCGGAAATCCATTTATAAAAAGATGGTATATACAAGATATCTCGTCAACGAGGCGGAAAAACACTAAATATCTTGTATATACCATCTTATTTCTGTCGTTCTGCTTCATTTTCACGCTTAAACTACTGAACCGAATTTTATGAAATTTGGTAAAAAGATGGACTAGACTTTGGGAAAGGACATAGGCAACATATTTTTGAAAACAGATTTGGTATTGTTGGAATAGAGAATAAAAGTGATAGATAGATAGATAGATAGATCAACTCTTTATTGCAGACACACAAAATAATAAAGTTAAATACAAGAGAAAATTCTTACAAAATATAGTGCTACCAGTGGCGGTCTTATCACTAAAAAGCCTTCTTAAAAGGTAAATTAAAAGAAGTTCTTAAAGTGTCTTGCGATAAGGCGCATACATTCTACGCCTTAAAACTTGTACCACTACAATACACTGACTTTGTTTCCATTACGGTTTGTAAACTCTGAAACGTGTGTTGGTTTTCGTAGTATTCAGTTGTTTTAGGGTTCATGAAACATAAAAATGGGAAGAGAAAAAAATATAATTTGATAGATATTTAATTTAGAAAACTAACGCGTGTTTAATTTATTTTGTTAAAGTAGACGGATATAAATAAAATTAAAACGGATCTACATGGAAAATATACCTGTAAAAAAATATATATTTTCCAAGCGGTCCACCAGTCTCCGAGAAATAACGTAAAAAACGTCTACCGCCCATATAATTCCATTTTTAATTCATCATAATCCTCTTGACTGATTATGATGAAATAAAAATGGAATTATATTAGTTTGATTTTTAGATCGAAATAACTAATAAAGTTCTATCAACGCCTGCCGTAAATCACATTTTTGATAAAGTATTATTTATTTCAGAACCCTTACAGTTTGAGCAAAATTCACTCTTAGTTCGTTAACCTGTGATAGCTTGTATCGTAGCTTAACTGAAGGCCACCACATGCTGTTACGGTGAGATGTAAGTTAGTTAGCTCATGTAGGTACGTGCTGTATGTTTATACTTATATACAGCGTTATTGGTTAGGGGTGTACTATGGTGAAAGGAGGTCAATAGGGCGGTTGGGATATATATATATCGGGAGCTCCTCTTATTTTCCAAAACTTATCGGAGCGTTTGATCGATTCGACGCGTGACCAGAATGCCAGTTTTTATCTGGACCAACGTAAAGCATTGCCATTCAGCGTGCTAATGCGGCTAGTATTTTGGGCACGCTGCCCTCTGGGGGAAGATTGGAGAATTTGAATTATCTGTAGATCTTAAATGGTCTATAGGTAATCTTTCTGCTATATTTTTTTGTTGTTGTTGTAGTTAGTCATTTCGTTTTCACTTGCTCATTAGTGAAATCTTAATTAATTTATTAATGTATGTATTCACGATCAATTTTAATTATAACTGAAACCATGTGTTGCAAAAAAAAAATCAGCTGTTCCATAGAAAAATGTAAACAAAATGTGTGGAACAAATTCTAATTTTTGATTTAGAGTTTGTCATTTCAATCATTACGATTGTAGTAAATTATTTTCTTCAAATTTATTCAACTACATATTTTAAAAATTATTGCATGCATTTAACGCAAAATAGACACTTTTACGTAATGTGATTTATTACCATGTCATTTTTTATGCACGACTATTAAATCAGCTATCTATGGAATTGCAATTATTAAAAATTCTTGAAAAACAATATGCATTTATTTAAAAGCACTTAGAAATTCAAGATATTTGTTGAGCAAGATTTGTTTATGTGAAGTTATATATTTATTATATTACTTATTATCAACACTCCATAGAAATTGTATTTTATATGCAATATGTAAAAAAATTAGCTTAAGTTTAACGAATCACGTCGAAATACGATGGAGATGTATTAATTCATCTAAGAAAAACAAAGATATGAATATCACACTATTTTAAGACTATTTTCCATATTGTCATATATTTTAAAAAATAATTTCAAAAAATTAAGAAAAAAAACAACAATAACCACAAAGTTATGTGAGTAATTATGTGTTAATGTCATCTCATTAACACATAGTTGCTCAACATGATTCATCCAAATTTGAAACTAATGCATAAACCTATATATAATTAAAAAATTAAAGCTAAATACTAACTAAAACTAAATATATAATACGGTATACAGATTATAAATAAAAAAAAACTGAATTCAAATCGCTTAACTTATCCGCTGGCAGAGATACTTAAGTGCCAGATCTTAGGTCACCTAATTGTAAGAAAACTAGTTTTACCATTTGATATAACGTGTAATGTAACAGGAAGTCGTGATAATACTAAGTATTGGCCATAGTTGGTCTACCTATCTAAGTTGAACATTTTACAACAGCTCCGATCTAAAGATATAAGAATGACAACCAACGCACCTTGATCTGTCACAAATGACACGCCACACAGAGACCTTGAAGGGGAAGTGCTAAAACCTATCATAAAATACATTTACGCGAAACCACTCAGTTAAATCTATAATGACAAGAAATCCTCCTCAGAGACTGAAAAAAATTACTAACACAAGATCTACTTGTTAGACAAAAGGATGCGCCATATGATGTACTTTCTAACGAGTTTATCCTACAGCTCGCAGATAGGTAGGTAGTGTACAGTGGACGGGTAGGCCGTGAGTAAAACAGGCTACTTAAGGTTTGTCCTTTACTTATTGTTTGGCGCACATTAATTTTACTGATTACACAGAAGGTAGGTGAAAAGTAACGTCATTAACCGACGCTCGCGCGACCCAGTTGACAGTGACTCGCAAGCTTCTAGCTGGTGGACGTAGGGCTCCAGCACAAGGATTACTAAGAGTAGATGCAGAATTCAGTATATGGATCCTGGAAATATCCGGGTGTTAATACTAGATAGCCTACACCAGAAGAGTACTGCCAAGTCGTGCCGAGCTTATGCATGCGCACGCGGCACGAAGAAACGACACGTTGCACTCACGCCACGAATTGACACCCGGCAGATAGCTGGCGAGAGAGAACAGCTTACACAATAAAAAAGGACTTTAAATGGCAGATAGTGATGTACGAATATTTATTAAATCTCACTCCAGCAGGATCTATCAAATTCACAATAAGAATATTAAGTTTTAGCTAGACGTCTTTTCGCGACGCCGTTTGCTTGTAAAAAGGAATTACTTGGCTCGGTCATCCGTTGCGCGTTTGTTTAGTGTCGCTTAGCTATCGTATAAATTTCAGGAGCTTAGATCTTTTCAATTGAAATGACGCGTTTGGTCGCGTAAACAGCACCATCCCTACTTAGACGAAGAAAGCAACCTAGAGTTTAATTGTCAAGAATTGACAGATAGCTCTGAATGAGATAAACAATAAATCTATTTAAGTGAATTGTTTGTACCACACCGTTTGTAAAATTTGAGATAAAAAGAAGAGTCCTCCGTATGTATTATTATGAAATTTCGCTTCTTTTGTTCTTATTAAGGTAATCGTTTTGACGTAAATATATTTTTAAATACTAGCAGTTTAGGCATGTCATTTTGAACACTGGATAAATTAAGAAAAAACCTTCCAAAAAGAATTTAACAATTTATTTACGCATTATTCAACGCCTTATTTTTGGCGAAATACAATTACTAAATTAGATAAAACAAAATTAGACAAGATACGGGCTAAAACCTTCGATTTGATTTATTCATTGTAGTAGATAAACAAGTCGAGAATTGCAGAATAATTTTGTACATCCAGTGTTGCATGTGGCCTTTTAAATTTATAAAAAAATATGGTATTGGACCACGGACAGTTCTATTAGACAGAACAGAGTGTATTGCAAAATAAGGAAATACTGAATACATCCTACCATATCCATGAAACATCTCCAGCGATAAATAAACAAACTGAACGATCAAAGTCGCGGAAATAACTGTCTATTAATTAGTTATTTTACAGTTGACTTGGTAGAACTAATCGAGGAAATTGCGCATTAAACTAATGCGTTGTATTTCGGTTTGAGTACACACTAGTTGCTTTCTAGTGTAGGGTAATTCTCGTATATTGTATCCCATCAAAAACATTACATGTACAAAAATGCTCAACTCTCGTAGTACAGTGCAGTTTTTCTGCACGTTTTAAAAAGTTGTGAAATGGAATGTAAACCAAGTCAGTTCAGTTAGTTCAGTATTTGACTTTCTATGGGAGAAACTTTCGAATTACTTTATCATAAATAATAAACTGCTTGTAAGCTTACATTTTTTTAAGTAACTATACCAATATTAATATATATATATATATATATATATATATTTAATTATAGTGACTTGGCAAACGCACACAGCAACGTAATCTACTAAGTAATTTAAGTAGCCGTTCTTGTAGATACACTAACAAAATAAATCACAATATAAATATATAATATAATAAATATATGTTATAAGAACTATAAAAGTATTTGAATAAGTTTTTTAAGTTAAGTATTTTTAAGGAATCAATAATTCAAATGTAACAAGACTCGCCTGCAACGAACGTTATTCAATGGCTAATAAATATTTCTAAATATATTATATTCCTAAAATAAATATAGGTACAATTCCTGTACAAAATCAAATTAACGAACAATAGCGCATTGTTCGTTAATTTTATTTTGTACAGGAATAGACATTCTTAAGTCATGTGCAATTACCAAGTCACGATAGGTTCTTAAGTTTTATCAAAATCAGTCTAGAGATTAGATTTTTGAATCGAAATAATTCAATTAATACTATCGCGACCTGCGGTAAACGAAGTAGGTAATAACATATTTTTAAAAAAGAAATTTTTCGAACCGTGTGTCACGTATAAAAAAAATATAAGCTGAAATAATACAGAGTTGAAAAACTTTAGTTAATAGCAAAGATAAAACTCACTCAAATCCAATTAAAATTTATTTACTAGTGTTTGGTTCGAGGCTGTCAGCTACAAGTGAAAATATTTTTTTCATAAATGTATGTAGCTCCGGCCAGGACAGTGTACTTGATACCATATGTACGTTAGGGCTTGTTAATCTGTAATATATCAACCAAATTCAAAATAACGTAACTTATCGCAGTGTACAAAATTAATGTCGAATCAAAATATTTCCATCTTCATACGCAAAAAGGTGATTTACGCATTTTTATTGTATTAATTTTGACATTTGTGACGAATGGTACAATTTATAGAGCAATGTAACCATTGGAGTCAACCTAGGATACATAAATCTTTCAGGGATGCCATAATTCCACTTCAATTCACAGAATTTAGACATTTGTGTACACAATGAAGGAGGCGACTGACGCATTTTTCATTAATACACAATTTAACCACATCTTTAGGCATTTTTTGGTAGACGAACATCAATATTATTAATATATAACAAGTTATTTATTTATTAAAAAGATGTTTAGTCCATATACTGCTACTTCTTTTTTACCAAAATCGCAAAAAGTGAGAAGGTGCTCAATTTAATCGCTTTTTATGTTTATAAGCGATTTTCGGTGACGGCTGAACTGATTAGATTTTTTTTATGTTTCTTTACTCCAATGAAGTGTTTCCATTAAATTTTTCTCATCAAAATCGTTCCATAAGTTTGATTATATGACGTTCCGCAAGAAATTGGACTTTATTTATTTTCTTAAACTTGTGTGAGTCGAAAGTTTATCAAATTAAAGTTTTTCAAGTGACCCACTTACTAATATATAGATTTAATTTAAAGCTTTCTTATTATTTGCGTCAAGTAATTAAATACGAGTAGTATATAGTGTGTATAATTAAATTTATTTTATTTTATTCTTTATAGTTTTTATCCTGCCCATCGTATAAGCATTACTACCGTTCAGCAAGGCTATGTATGTTGTTGAAGTTGTCGCTTTTGGTAATAAAGGAACTTACCAATGCTACAATGTATCAATAAAAATATACTTAACTAAGAAATAATTGAAGAAATCTGCTACATATTTTATGTAAATGAAAGACATTTTCATGTTATCAGTGCAAACAAAGTAATTACAAGTGGTCGGTGTAAGTAGCATGACTCAAATAGTTCCGTGAATCATCTGACCTCCGTTAGGATTACGTGTCTCTTCTAGTATTTTCTTATATATAATGGATGTTTAAAATCAGTTGAATACGTGTTTGTTTTACTAATTTCATTATTATTTTTAACCACTGAAATAGTTCTAAAATAGCTATAAGAAGAAATATTATTATTTAAGCGCCTACTGAATTAAAATCGGCTGACACTATTGAAAAGTTGTTTACATATTAGGTATAGCAAAATATAAGTAACAAGTGCTAAGGAGCTATAAACACGGGGTTTTTCCTTATGAATGATAATTGCGGTTTCTGACTTTTAAATCTCACGACTGTTCTAGACGATGTAATATTATACGAACTTTATTGACTTCATGTAGACACTTACTAAGTATCTGATTCCCAAGGCAGGATTATCAGTTAGGGGTATACTAAGCCGAAAGGAAATCACTATACTCTATATAAGTAACAACTTTTACTTAAGACTAAGAATTCAATAACAAAAACTCAAGCGTTTCTGATGTGTGATAAAGTTATTGTAAGAACTGCAGATTTTTTTTTAATCGGGTATGTCCCTTTGTTAAAGTTTTTCTTAAGATGAGTATAGTCATCCCTTTACTGATAATCCTGAGTTTTCTGTATTACGGCATATTTCTTCTGTTGCAGGGTGAGCCATTCGATACGAAGAAAAATCTATGGATGATCCAATTGGCCCATTATAGCTAAACTTAATAATTAATCCATTTTAAAAATAATAGGGTTCTCTATTGTTTTAGTATCTATTTCCGTGTCGGCGTTCATCATCACCATCAGCCAGAAGACATTCACTGCTGAACATAGGGGAGGTCTATGTTCAGCAGTGAATGTCGTTCCTTGGAACGCCATTCTGAACGACCAGCTGCAAATTGCATCTCCTGGTTATTTGTGACTTTCACTATGTCATCGGTATACCTAGTGGGAGGGCTATTTAAGATGTGTCTTCCAGTTCGTGGTCGCCACTCGAGAACTTTTCTTCCCCATCGGTTATCACTTCTTCGAACTATGTGGCCATGCCATTGCCACTTTAGCTTGCAAATCCTACGAGCTATGACGGCAACTCCAGTTTTTCTGCAAACTGTCAATGTCAAGGATAATCCTTAATTCTGCTAATTATAATCGGGATGAAATTTCATTGCAAGTAAAGCAAATAAAGTTTCTTTTTCAAGTCTAAGCTACTTAGCTAGGTAGTTAATACCAAGTTCCAGATTACGTAAATAAAACGTTATATGATCCATATCATAGCTTGTATCCTTTTAGATTATCTACCTAGTGGGCGTGAGTCAAATGACTTGACCTTATACTGCGCAGTACTTCGTACTTATTGTGAAGCATTCGGAAGTGCTGCGAATCGGATTCGATACGTATAGGAAAATGAATGCCGGTTCGTTACAAAAATATTGACTTATGAAAGTCATCAAATCAAATGTTATAACGTTTTATAATAATGTAAAATAAATAAATATATATTTAACACTGGAGATAAAAGATCTAGCTATAAAAACTGAAACTAGATATGTAGTAAATATGTTTAGGATTGTTATTTTAGTCTATACATTTAATATTTAGGTTTTGTAAGATTGAAAAACTATAATTGCGAATATAATAAATACCTTCTATAACTACTTACAAACTAAACTAAAATCATAATTTGAAATAATAAATATTTTTCAGTTTTGTGTGTAAGATTTTGTATTGTTTTGTTTTGTAGTAACATCGGATTTCATGTTACAAGATAATCGAATCTGATTGAGAAAGCTTCTTACAGGTTCTGAATCAGTTAGTGAGGTCTGGTCTAGACGACTTGAGTACCTAGTAGTAATTAATTTGAGCTAGAAATCGCTCATATTAGATATTATGTATAAATAGATAGATAGGTAAAGTACGTAAGTAATGCAAATATTCGTATTATTTAGCGAGACTTTGACTCTGGCAATTGGTCTATAAGTTGGGCCTTTCCAACAATCTGGTGGTCATACCGTTATTTGAATTGTCTCAGAATTACAATTGCATTGTGCCAAAATAGCCGTTTCGACATAGAATAGAACAGAGTTAGTATTAATAAATATTTGTTCAATATTAACTGTGGCCTATTCTATGTCAAAACGGCCATTTTTGTACAATGCAATTGTCATTTTGAGACAATTCAAATAAACGTCTTGACTACCTGGTACGCGTAAAAATCGGGTTTCTTTTACAGTGTTTTTATTGAAGATTTCGAAGGTAGAAATATTTTTAAGATGGCAAAATTAGTGAGAAATCAGAAAGGTGTGACCCATCAAAGTGAATCCATTGCAGAAGAAAAAATTTTAAAATTCTAGAAAATAATATATTTTCTCCATACAAAAATTGGTCACGTGATCGGTCTAGTTGTTTGGAGGGCGCAATATTTTTTTTATCGAATTTTGCAATATTTAGTTCTACAATGGGTTTCTGCAACTTTGATGTGTCAACACCCTTATGTATTGTCACACCTTTCTATTACCTACACGTTGCACATACGATAATGTATTTGCTTATATATTACGTAGGGAGCCGGGAGCTCATCTTATTTTCCAAAATCATTTCGTTAATTTTAATATGCTCGTATTATAGTCATTTTGTTAAATTTAATGAAGGTATAAAAAAAATACGTGAGTCATGTTAATAATGTGAGATTCATACTTGCTCTAGAACTTATCTCTTAATTATTATTAGTTCTGCGAACAGTAAAATCTCTGACATTATCTACGACTGCGCGAGTACAAACTTCTTGGCAACATTATGAACACATTGTTATTTTATGTATAGTCAGTGGGATTGTTACAAGTGGTTGTTACAAGAGATTAAAAAAATCTTTTTTTATTCATTGTTTGGTTGTTGCCATTCCCGAGGTGGTACCATAAACATTTTATCAAAATCAGTTTAGTAATTTATGTTTCATTCAATATAGCTTAAAATTTTCTAAGAGGTACTTAAGTAACGTAAGTTTTTCGTTCAGAATGGAAGACGGTATTTAGTTTCTTAAAGAACAATTACCTACGTCTTTTGTTTTTGCGCAAAGTTCAAAAGTTCAAGAATATAAGTTGTAGTTTTTGATGTGCCAAAGTCTCCCCTAAGTGGTTAAAAGTAAGCTAAAACAAACCTTTTATAAGCTGACTTTACCACTTATGTAATTACGTATGTTAAATAAAATAAATTGTCTAAAAACTAAGCAAACATTATCACGCCGATTCGGTTCGTTGAGTCTGTTCTGACTCTCCGAGAGAATTCTGGAAATAACAATGAACGTTTATTGGTCTATCCGTCTAGAGTCTCCGTCAAATCAGGTAATAATATTAAACAAATACAGACGAATTGAGTACCTCTTCTTTTCGGAAATCGATAGATAAAATAGGTAACAAATAATAAATTTGTATGTAAACTAACCAAAGTATAAAAGTTGCATACGCAATGATAATTCAGAAATATTCTATCTAGCTTATACAGCAAAAATAAGAATACGAAATATTTATTTACCCCTTAAATAACGTTTGTTGCAGGCAAGTCTTGTTATATTTGAATTGTTAATTAAATGAAAAAATTAAACTCAAAAAACTTATAAAGTTTTGTAATTCTCAAAACATATATTTATTATATCACATATTTACATCGTAATTTATTTCTGTAGTTATTAGTAAAATTTTGTAATGTTTGTTCGTTACACAAGAAAGATGATTCCACAAGCTGCATTGACATATATTCACCGAGTTTATAAAAAAGTACAAAAACTCTAAAAAAATTATTAAATGATAGTTGAATATTTTAAAATTGAGTTCCATAATGCTGTCTGGTAATTTATTGTACTACATTAATATTTCCGTGTAGAAATCAACTAGAATCTTCTTTTTGAAAATGACTCAAAAGGAAACCGAAACATAATATTCCAATTACAATCTAACACAAAACTACCTATATACAGAAAAAACAGTTTTCCTCGTTTCTTAGAACAGCTACAGAAAGAACATTGTTCTGCGTCGCAATACTACGTTGATTACTCAGATGTGTGTAGTCACGTATGATTCAAACTGGTCACGAATTACTGCAGGTAAATTAAATCTAGCAAAATATTAACACATTTCATTATTTGACAAGTATAAGCAAACCTTTAAAACTTCAATTTCAAATATCAAAACAAACATTTTAATTAATTGACTGGCCGGTTGGCGCAGTTGGTAGCAACCCTGCCTTCAGTGCTCGTCCCGGTCCCGGTCCCGATTTGCGCTGCTGGTCCCTGGTTCGATCCCAGGAAAGATCAAACATTTGTGTGCATGATCATGTCTATTTGACCTGTGTCTGGGTGTTTAATATATATAAGTATGTATTTATATCAGTCATCAGATTACCATAGTACAGGCTTTGCCTAGTTTGGCACCTGAAGACCTTTGTGTGGATGTTGTCCCATATTATATATTTATTTATTATATATCTTTGCTACATAACATTAGATCGGCGACGGCAACGGAACATGGTAGGGATTCCACGGATTTGCACGGATTTGCTTTGAGCGATCTCTTCCAGAAAATCACTGCCATGCGCACTGTTGTGCGAACTGTCAGGTTGTGGAATTTACTGCCAAGTACTCTATTTCCCGATAGCTATAATCTCGGTCTTTTCTAATCGCGAGTGAATCGGTTTCTGTTAGACAAGCGTGCGACATCCTAGGCCACATCGTTCCTATACGTCATGCGAGTTGCGGTCAAGCGCAAGTCAAAGCTAGGCATATAAAAAAATATGAATATTAAAACGGAAATATTACATAGTCAGCAATATTGCAGGCCTAGATAGAGCATGCCTAGTCTGGAATACATGGCCTTTTAAGAAGGCTGCCGGAACGCACCGTAAGGTGCTTGGCGACAGATTTTACAACTTGAGGGTGGTAGCTAGCCAGGCGAGCAATAGGAAACGCACTTGCCGTAACTTTGTATCGATGCTAACTCTCTAACGTATTAATGAATTCGGAGTCTTTCTCGTCTGCCTTCGTATCACGTGACAGACAATGGCACCAGATTAATATAATAGACAAAGTTAGAATCGATCTGTTTGTACCGACAACTTTCCTACAAGTTGAGTTTATTGGAATGGTCAGAAAACGGCGGCAGACGTAAATTCCCATATTTCTAATATTGTCAATAATGTTATTATATATAAAAATGAATTGCTGTTCGTTTGTCTCAAAAAACACGAAAACGGCTGGGCCTATTATTGATGAAAACACACATGCTTTATTTTTTATTTTAAAGGACAATACGTTTGACCGCAACTCGCCTGGTGTACTCGTAAAATGACGATGCGGCTTAACATGTCGCGCTCTTCTAGAAGAAACTGATTCATTCGAGAGCTTTTAAGACCGACATTTATTTATAGGAAACAAGCAGATGCCAAGCAATTTCATACCTTAGCACATAAATATTTAGTGCATAACTTTATATAGCATCCTCATAAAGGTAAATAGTCTGAATATTATTATGTATTTTCCTCTCTTATGGAATTTTCTCTTAACGTCCTATAAAAAAGTTTTCTTTTTATATTCAATCTGAGCTAATCAAGCTAACCGTGTTTTTATGAGCACTGAAGTAAGCTGTATTTCGTAGTCAAAGACCTTCATAAATATTTTCTTTAATAATAGTGACGAATTCTTATACGCCTAATGTAATGTAATATTAATAAATTATTGACATTATTATTTTAAGGACCTTTATTCTTTAAATACAAAGTTGAAGGTAAACCGAAATTTTGGTCCATAAAAAACATTATTTACCACCTTGACCATTAGATGTGTCGAAAGATTTACACAGCCATTCTACTGCAAAGTAATAAACATAAAAGATATAACACATGGTTAAGGATTTGGTGTCCAATCTGTTGATCAGAAACACCTAGATTCGCATCTACAAGATCATACGACCGATTCTGATGTATGGTAGCGAAGCCTGGGCATTAACCCTTAAGGAAGAGGAAAAACTCTTAGTGACAGAGGGAAAAATATTGAGGAAATTGCTGGGGCCAGCACAAAAGGAAGACGGTACTTGGAAGGTCAGAAAAAACCTGTAAATCAAAGAGTTGGTAGCCGAACCCAACATCATGGGTGAATCGAGAGCCCAGAGACTGTGCTGGATGGGCCACCTAGAGAGAGTGGGAGAGGATCGAAATGTCAGGAAAGCATATCATTCATCCCAAAGGGCCGCCGACCTGTCAGCCGGCCTAGATATCGCTGGATAGATGCCGTAAAATCCGATCTAAGCAATCTCCATATTGCCGAGTGGCGGAATGCTGCGCGGGATCGGATCCAATGACGCTCTGTTGTTTCGGAGGCCAAGACCCACTTCGGGTAGCTGCGCCAGCGGAGTAAGTAAATAAGTATTGATAACATAGCAGTTATGTTGAATAATATAAAAACAATGGTAGATTAGCTTGAGTTCAATATTAATAACAGCTTCCAAACTCGGCACAAGCCGGTGGTTTTATGCGCGCACTTTAGATAGCTATATTAGCTATTTTGTTGATTGATTAATAAATCATTACAAATTTAATTAAAAATAGAAAAAACAGAAAAAAATTACTAAATTAAATAAGTACCTAAAGAATGAAAGGTCAAATTGACATTTTGATTATAGAAATTACAGTTAAGATTGAATATTTACAGCGTAAAATTTTAATGCTCGAAAACAGACAATAAAGATAAATATGACAATATATAATACTAATTTAAATTAACAATTGTAGGTATGTCAAATTTACAATAAAACTATTAAAGGTACAACTGATCAAGTGGTGGGCTTATCGCTAAAAAGCGATCTCTTCTAGTCAATCTCAGGATAGCGACAAATGTAAAAAAATAATTAAATAGACGGAGTATACAAGAAAGAATATACTTAATTAACTTAAAACACAAAATTTTGTAATCTTTATTTTTTTATTAGAATAAGATATATTTATTGGCCGTTGAATAACGTTCGTTACAGACAAGTCTTGTTACATATAAATGAATAATTATTTAAAAAAATTAAGATTAAAAAACTAATTTAAATACTTTTATAGTTCTAAGATCATATATTTATTATGTTATATATTTACATATTGGTCTATTTCTCTAGTTATTAGTAATATTTTGTAATGGTTGTTCGTTACACAAGAACGATGATTCGACAAGCTGCATTGACATATATTCACTAAGTTTATAAAAAGGATTCTTTCAAAAAATATTTTAGTTTTTGTTTGCATATTTTAAAATTGAGTTCCATCACGCTATCTGGTAATTTATTGTACATTAATAATTTGGTGTAAAATCCCTGTTTCTTACACTTAGCTAATCTGCTTAGAGACGGGACCTGCCCTTTTTTATTATTGCCCGCAATCCTTTTTTCTGGTATTTCCCTATCCTTATGTACCTCTAATAAATTACTATAAATATAAAGTGATATAACTGTCATTATTTTAGCATTGCTCTTATTTCTGACATTTTAAAACTCTTATGATATCTTTAGCGTTTCCCCAAACAGTTATAGCGAATCTTAGAATGAATGCACGTGCATAAGAAACAGAGACTTTTTATCTAGTAAGGGCTTGAGTTTAAATAAAGCATAATTGCCACTTGCCATTTTCTTGCAAATTTTATCGATGTGTGCTGTTTCAATAATTGTGTTATATATTGTATAACCTAGAAATATTATATCTTTGTTATACTATTAGAATTTACAAAAATACCTAATTTCAATACATACCAACACTTACTAAATAGTTTAATAATGGGTATGTCATGGTAAACTAAAACAGATAAGCAAGGTAGACAATAATACATACAGCAGACAGCTAACGATCACACAGATGACAAGTAAAACTTTATTAGCTTATCCTTGAAGCTAGTCAATGACTAGGCTACGTACGTACCTACCTGGTACTCAACATTTAATAACCTCATTAAATCACTCTCAGCCACTAATATTACATTAAACTGAAAATCATAATGACATGACATAAAATATGACTAATAGTCAACTGAATGCTTTTTTTTCTTGTGTTATTTTATTTTTTTGTGATTTCTATATTTGCCAGCGTCAAGTTTTAAAAGTTTTCAAGTTATTAATCAATCTATTTAAGTCAAATATCGAGTAATAAATCATCGTGGTCAAGTTAGTCACATCATGTACCAACGTAAAACGGTGGAGATTTACTAGGGTTTCTAACATGGAAACCACGTTTTTCCGTCTTTATATCGCTTGTTCACACTTGTGCACATAAACAAGACATCAATAGTTAATAATCCACAAATAGTACACATTAAAACTTGCAGAATCACTAGTTTTGCAATAAATTCACAGACAGAGACGCTATTTCTTCAGCGAACGCGAAAATAACTCAACTGGATGGTTGTAAAGGAAGCAATGTACTGTTGGCGCCATGTCTTTCCACCTACACAAAACGTACACACAATTTTAATGAAAAAATATTGGGGAGCAAAAGAATGCAGATTTTTATTGGATAAAGAAAGAATCACTTGAAAAATTATGCTAAAGAATGGAACAAAAAAGCCTACGCGTGAAATGCAGCGTCGTTGAGGGCTGTCACAAAATATATTTGAGTGAATTATGTCTAATAATAATAAAAAAAGAGATAAAAATCCTAATTAAAATAGGAATTTAAATAATTGTTGACCATTCTGTATGATTTTTAATATATATTATTGCTATTAGGGCGTTCACATTAATTAAATAAATAAGTAATACGTGAGTAATTAAATCAACCAAGAAAATAACGTATCAAACCATATAACGTCTCTACTGGTCTCTTCCAGAAGAGGGTTTTGGCCATTGTCCACCACGCTGACAAAATTACGGATAGGAACTTAATTTATCTTGGAAAGCTATGAACATTCTTCGACAAGTTTTCCTCGCGAAGCTTAGTTATAGTTATTATAATTTTTATAACAACGATTTTTTCAGTTTTGATATAGGACAATCCTGTGAATTTTGTGGTAAAGTAAAATATTGTGAGTAAGCCTGCTTGTCGGAGAAAGTTTTGTAGATATTATTATGCATATACAGGATTATCGGCTAGAAGTGTACTAAGCCGCAATAGGGTAACTATTTTCATCCTTGCAAACCACTTTCATTATGAGACCAACCCTGACATTGAGTAAAATACATCTGTTCTACAGAATATGTTAATTCATAGTCGACAAAATTTATAAAACAGATGGTCTTTTTTTAATTCGGAGTTGGTCCAACTGTGAAAGTTGTTCATTAGGGCAAGTATAATGATCCCCTCTCGGTTTAGTATACCCTTAGCCGATAACTCTGTATAATTTTGCAACTTTTGTAAGCAAAAAATAGTAGTGAGAAAAAAAACATGTTCCTTGATCACAAATGTTTTTAGTTAACAAAGTTTCCTTATGCGTGTTAATACTGAAAATAAACTAACTTTAAAATGAAACACAAGGTATGTATGTTTAATTTTGATAATAAATAAAGATTATCAGAAACATTCATAATTTTTCATAGTACTGTTAGTTACTGTTAAGTTATTTTTTTAAACAGTGAACTAAAATTTGATAACCCTACTCATATGATTAAACATTCTTTTCACGATCACTGAAATTTAGACTCGATTTGTTTAACAATAAAGTGCAAAACAGTTTGATACAAACTTGAACCCTTAGAGTCAAGTTCAGGCCCTTGACCCCGCACATTCAGAGTCTGTCCTGCAAAGTTTATGAGCGAACGAAGAGATGTTTATTTTTTATTTATTGCGAAGAACACAGCCTTTATCTTGTTCCGGCGTTTAGTCACTGGATTGTGTTGAACAAACTTCAAAAAAAGAAATTCAGAATACTTAGTAGGTATTCGGTTACACGGACTGTTGGCCGAAAAAAATTAAATTATTTTAAACGATTTCACGTAAAATAGAAGGTATTAAATTCGACGGTTTTTTTATTTTCCTACTAATATTAGAAATGCGAAAGATTGTAAGAAATCATGTATGGATGCGTGTTTGTTACTCTTTCACGCAAAAACTGCTGTACCAAGTTAAGTGATTTAATTCAAGTTGTAAAATCTGTCGCCAAGCACTTAACGGTGTGTTCCGGCAGCCTTCCTTGAGAGCCAGTGTATTCTAGACTATGCCTGCTCCATCTAGGGCTACAGTATCGCAGACTTCCGTGGTTGTGCGAACTTGTGATCAAATGCCTAGATGTGTAGGATAAAATACAAAAAATATGAGATTTGGTACAGAGATAGCTTAGACCCTCGATTAACATGTTGGTTACATTTTATTACGTATTCTCTACATACTCTGTGGTCCGTGACATTAATGAACTTATGCAAAAGTTTGTGAATTAAATTAAATATACTATATTTCCAGGCTTATAGAAAATAGTCGCATTTATTCTTATTTTTTTTTTTAAGTATTTTCCCCGTCGTCTTACAGGTGCTTGGACATATTTTGAAAGAACATTTTGTATGAAATGGTTCCCACACAGGCTGCAAAGGTAGTCCCATACACGCTTTATTAAAATCAGTCCTGCACTTTGATTCATATTAATATATAATAATGATGCCTGATAAGTATTCGTCACGTAGATTTTTTTATATTTCTAACTATCTCAAATAAACGTGTCAACTTCGTATCCTTATAACAATCACGTTTATGAGTTAAAACCATAACATCTGATTGCCATTACGTGAGAAAGCAGGAGTTAGTCTACTTGCGATTAACTTCGATGTTTTGTTTGAGAGAACTCTAGAAGCCGGCTGTTTCAAGGCTGAGCGTAATACCGTCAAAGAATAGATGCGTCAGTAGGATTTTTAATTTTATGGTTTTTAGTAATATTTTTATTTTTAGTAGTGAAGAAGACTGTAATTATGCCTATTTTGCTCTTCGAAATGTTTGGTAGAGTTTCCCTTTTTTTATCCTACACAGCTAGTTATTTGACCACAAGCTCGCACGACCACGGAAGTCAGCGATACTGTAGCCCTAGATGGAACTTGTTTAGTTTCGAATACACTGGCTCTCAACGAAAGCTGCCGGAACACACCGTTAGGTGCTCAACTATTAAGCAGTTTCACTACCAAAAAATAAAATAACTAATTATTATTGTGTTATTTATAGAACAGATGATCTCTTCATTTCAAAATATAAATTGCATAAACTTTACATCTACTCTTAAAACATTTTTCAATTTTACAAATAAAAGCTATTAGGTACTATTGATATTTATTACAGCTCAAAAATGGCTAACAGTTTCAAATGTCTACAACTCCCATTGAAATCGTAAACGTGCCAATATTTCTTCAATTTCAAATAAAATGTATATTCCATTTAGTTCATTTCACTTTAACGGCTTCAGAAATCAGAAAGTACTTGCGTCAAAGTATAAAAATTTATTGACAAGAAAAACCGTTCTAACTTAAGGCCGCTATCCCGCTGGCGGTTTACGAGCGACGTTTCGGGTGGCGAGCGTTAGCGTCCGCTGAAAGCGACTTTAACGTCGCGCACAAGATACTATATGAGGAGAGAACGTAACGTTAACGTTGCGTTTGTGCGGCGTTAACGTTGCGAGGTCTGCGTAACGTAGAGACTGCGCAGCGTAGGCGCTCGGCAGGCGTTGGAGAGACGCTAACGCCCGTAAAACGCCAGATGAATAGCGGCCTTAGAAAAATGATTCAATTTGTAGTAGACAAATTAATTAACTTGAATAAGAGCGATTTATTAAGAAGTACGCTCTAATGAAGCCTTTGTTCTGATAAAATCTGGAATTCATATTAATTTAACTATTAGACGTGTTTGAAAAGTTTTAGCTAAGTAAAACAGATTTTTAAAACATAATTATAGTTTAAGAATGATTTTTCATTTGATCTATTAGTACAAATACGAATAATTACAGAATCACAATTTGAAACCATATTTTAATATAATAATATTTAAAAGCCAGACAAGTTCATACGTCATCTAATCATTATTAATATTTGAAATTGAATTTGTGAATTTAGGTAACTATCACATATTTGTTTTAGTATTTTTCAATGTATGTATATGTTTAATACCTGAAATAAATAAATTTAATTTTATTTTTTATAATTATTTATAATACACAAATTTAATCATAGTTAACGATTCAATTAGTCGCGTTTTTTTATAGCAAATACTTTACAATTGAAAGGAAAATTCTCGGTAATTCCACTGCTCTATTATCTTAATCGATTCTGACGCTCGGTCACGGTTGTCACATCTGTAGCGGCTACTCTAGTTCGGCGGCGAGTGCGGACGCGATGCGCACACGCACCTCCCACCACGTCTATATAGCCTCTGGCTTGCGCGCCGGCCGCAGTTGTTATTGCATCACAGTCAAGAGCACACGCGTCGACATGTTCTCTCCGCGATATCTCGTACTCCTCGCCCTAGTGGCCGTGGTTTCCTCTCTCCCGGCACAGGAGAAACTCGTCCCTCAACCCATCACGACGATCACAAACGATGACTTCGCACAGCCCATGCCGTCCGCCTGGTTCAACGTACCCTTCTTCGGAGACATCACTAAAATTTTCGCGCCTCTATGGAAACTATTCCCGAGCTTCGAGGACCTCGGTCCGAAGATACTGGCAGACGACGACAAGTTCCAGGTGGTCGTCCAGGTGAAGGACTACAAACAGGCCGACCTTAAGGTCAAGGTGAAGGGAGACTTCGTCTTTGTGCAGGGCTCGCACGAAGCCAAGCTTCAAGATGACCATGATTTGTTTGCAAGCCAGTTCTTCCACACTTACACGTTACCCGCTAACGCTAGTGCTAGCGACGTCACCGCTGAACTCACATCCGATGGTTTCCTGATCATCAACGCTCCGATAGCAGGACCCGTTGACCGCTCCCAGGAGAAAGACCGGGAAGTACCCATCGTGGCAACCGGCGCGCCGTACAATAAGGAGGAAACCGTAGAGATTGTCACCACACCAGAGCCTGTAACGTCCGAAATAGACGACCGTAAGGAACCGACAACAGTCCCGACCGAGAACGAGGATGTGACGGAAAAAGATAACGTAATCCCCCACGGAAACGAAGTTTCACCCTAAAGTGATATAGGTCTAAGTATTTAATATTAACTCAGTATTGTAATAAATATGTTTTCTATTTAAAAGGCAGTGTTTTTGTTTCGTGCGTTAGTATGCGTTTCGCGATGTTCTTTTAATGGTAGGAGCATGGGATGAATACAGATGTGGTGCGGTCGTGCGTCGGTACTCCGCGAACAATGGAGGTTGGCCTTTTTTGTTACTAATTTATGATCATAACAGCAAAGAGGTCTGTGTTAACGTATGACGATATTTTAAAACAAAATCAACATTAAAATAGAACTAAACCAATTGTAGGTCTAGAAGTTTCCAATATGTTTCACTCCAATAATCTTCATCAGATCCATTTAAGTTTTAATAAAATCATGTAAGTGTATCAAGTTTAATTAAAACTCAATCATTAATCAAGGTTTGCAGTCACGGATATAATATGATCTCCGTTTTATACGTTATGTGTGTTAGTTAATTTATTGTGCATATTTGACATTTTGAATTCAAATCCAAGGTTAACGAGAAAAAACTCGACAGCTTCCAAATTAGTGGCATTTGCTTTGAGCATTTTAATTTAGGTAGATTGATTCTGTAGATGTCTAAAGATGAACTTTTTGCCGAATGGTTGATTAGACTGCCGTTTGTTTTGTTTATATTTCGGTTGGGTAATTTCCATGCTCAGCAATACGATTTGACGAGTCAGTGAATGCATGTATACAATCCGTAATAACAGTAACACAATAGATAGTGCAGATAATGCATTGTGAAATTTAATTATGGTTGTATCTAACATTATGTACGTTGTTGCATTGTATTATAGTAAATCATTTATTTTGCACATATTTTTTATGATGTATTCATAAATTTGAAGTCAGTTACGTAAAATAATTAAAAATAAAAAGTTATTAGTATATAAAGTTGCTTCTTTAACACCTATATTATTCATAGATTGTTATTTGTCACTTTTCATGCTTTTTCAGTAACTTCAAAAATACTTCTTACACAATAAGTAAAAAATGAATTCAAATGATAAATAAAACTCTTCCCACACTCTTTTAGGTCCGTCAGCTAACGATACTCCGAATAAAAAAACGTCCTTTGACAAAATCATCATAATTTCGCTGTTGCTTCATTTAGATCTGTAATGAGGAAACAAAATCCAGCTCACATTTACATATTTTAGACATTCGTTTGGCTTATGATGCAAAATTAGACTACGTTTTAATAGCGATGTCGGGTTTCCTTCGTTTTATATTCTTGAAAAACTCATTTCCTTAATTTGTGGACTGTCTCGACTGTCGAGATAAGTCAGATGCCAGGATGTTTTTAAACGTGATTTAATTTCAGGATCATTTACTGCCTAATTTGTATCATCATCTTTTGCATAATCAAATTAATTGAGAAGACGTCATGATGAATCAGGAACAATCTGATTATGCAGGTCTATTTTTAACTAAGTTCTATAGAAACTGATGAAACTTTCTCATCACTAAGGATGCATTGATTTTTATCCAACGGCTATTTAGAATCGTGGGAATGATCATGAAGTAATAGAATATGACAAACAAAATAATAAGTGAAATTGCGAATAGGTGTTAAAAAAATCTTACAATTTGTTTTTTTTAGATACCTACTAAATAAAATCAGCCGTTACATTATATTGCCGCATATTAACGAACTTAAATGGAAGATTTTCTCTACCGATTCCAAAACTCTTAAATCAATAGTCATCAATATAAAAATAGTCATTGAATTTGATGTAGCAAATTCCTTCTGAGGTTTCACATAAGTTACAAGTTATACTGAATAATTAAACAATGTCAAAAAAATGCGATATTTTATACGAATTTCAGTACAATATAAATAACTCGTAATAAATGTCATTAAAACCTTGCATATTCGCGTTGGTGTCATCAGTTTATAATAACCAATTTGGGTAAACGTCTGCCTGATATTGACCTTGCAACCGGTCCCGGAGAAAGGTCTAGGACAAGTGCATTGTTTATGGTTTTTGTATGTATCATTCGACTTGTATAATTTAGTGATGACTTGCATTTTGGAATGCGCTGACCCATACTTACGACGATTATTATTTTAATTCACTGTTGTTTTAAATGTGAGATAAAATACATTTCTGTATAATGTCCTCACAAATGAAAAGTAATTAGAAACTTTATTCGTTTCACATGTTTAGAAAATGACCTTTAAATATTAAATAAGTTTTGTTAACTGAGCATTTATTTTTGTGTGTGTATGCATGTTTGACCTGATGTTGAGACTTGCATTTAGGTCCATAGTTTACAATCAATCTAAAGGAAATTTTGTGAACAAAATTTTTTTTGATAGTACTTGTCCTAAATGCAAAAAATTAAAAAATATTGGCCGTAGTAAAACCTACAAAAAAATTTAATAAGTAGGTTATTTAAAAAGAAACAAAACTTAAATTTATCGTTTTCGACAGTTTGAATATTTATTTTTTAGATTTTTTAAGTATTTCAAAATGAAGACTTATAAAACATAAACATTCTTATTTTCGGACATGCGAAAAATCGTAAGATTACTTTACGATTTTTTCAATTAAAAATATCGTACAAAAATAGATGCCACATTTGAGACATGTTTTTATTCTATATAATAAGTCCGCAGTCCGAAAGACTGTCGGAATAGCTTTAATAGTGAAATAGTCAACTAAGGTTCCTACAGAACCTTAGGCCCTCTGCAGATGGGAAGCCGCTCGAGCCGGTCACATTGACCGCGAACGATAACACAGAGGGAATCCTATACTACCAACGCAAATAATATTTTATACTTTGATAAAATTCTAATACGTTACTCGTCTCTGTATTATTAATCAATCAAATTAATTGTTAGGGAAGGCTATACGCCAAGCTACCTTGCCCATGGCTGAATAATACATGTTATTGTTTTAGAGGGCAAAATACCCCGTCTTCAGTGACTTGCGTCGCGATCAATAAGACCATCCCTCTCTTCGCCGTCTAGAAAGCGCGTAGACCTTATTCTATAAACTAAACTCTCGGTTATATTAAGCCAAGTAGAGTAAGATTCCACAGAAGCTCTAATTTGCACCCGTACAATAGGCAGAGAACGTTGACGTTTCCCCGTCGTGTTAATTCAGCTTATTATTAGCAGTCGCTCGGAGTCACATCGAGTCAATATTTGTGAACGCTTCGAACTCTGTTTGTTAACACCTTGTTTTCTCAAACTGTGTTGTAGAGATGAGAGTGTACGATTTGGCCGGAGCTGATTTAAAGAGATTATGCTTGTATGTTAATGTACAATGTTTGGACGACCACGGCTACTCGTCTAGTATACCCAGAATCACAATATAAGTGGACGGGGAGAGAGTAATTCTGCACTGTGATGAGTTGGAACCGGTTTATGCGAAAGCATTTAGTAATACATATTATGATTTGACTTTTGTCTAACTTATGTTTTCTATTGCAAATAAATATATTTTTATATCTAAAATGAAGTGATCCGCTGGAAAACTACAGCACATTATACAATATTCGAAATAGTTTTACGCTTAAGTGGAATCCCACTATATATAATATAATACTATATTCGATATATAATTCAATCGAATTGGTATTAAAAGGTGTCCCACCAGGATGTAACAAGCCAGAAAGGATAAGAGAGAACATTTACGTTTTAGAGAAAAATACAATTAGCTGTTCAATCATTTGGCTGTTTTTTTACCCTTTTAGATTAGTAAATCCTAAAAAAAAAACTTAGAGTACTTAGTATCTGCTGCTGATATTCGAGTGGAGCGTCTTGGGAAAGGTTACTTACTGATCTTTAAAATTATAAAGTAAAAGTAATATTGATATCTAATTTATTCACGAGCAAAATGGCAAAATAGACTTGTATTCTATCTGAAGATTTCAGGCGCGAAATGCAAGTTAACATATGGCACTTCGATTATTCGTCAAAAAAAATTATGGCTCTAAAAATCGACGGATACTTGCCGGATATAGCGTGCAGCTCTAATTTAAACTTAAAGAGGAATATCTACTTGGAATTGAGTGCTTGTTTGTACAAAGTCAAATATACATATTAAGCAATATTATTGTATGGATAGTCAAATTAGCAAGTTAAGGCAAACAGACGCGATGCAAGGGGAATAAAGATTTTAAATATTTATTAAGAACCTAGTATGTGTGAGCTATTGGTTGTAATGCCGCTAGCATTTGAGTACGCTGCCCACTGGGGTGTAGATCTTCTGTATTATCTTTAAAACATTTATGAAACATAGGTGAACCACTTGAAAATATGTGTAGTCGTTAAACATTTAATTATAAAGCCACTACCGGCCGGTAAGTTGTCGATGTTGTGAAAACGAGTATCATGAAAAAAACTAAAAAATCCAAAAATTTTTAAAATACAAATGAAAGAAAAAATGAAATATTCATAGGACAATGGGCCAACAGGTCCAAAAAAATATAAGTTTGCCCGCAGGGTTGGCACATGGTGCATTTGGTAGATTATTTTATGCATACAAAAAAAAGTTAAACACCGGTAAAATTCTACCTACAGAAACCGATATATTTTATTTTTAAGAATAGTAAAATATGAGTGTATAGTATTTCTATTTTAAATGCGATCTTGAAAGCTAATACTTGTTTTTATTTTTTTTGGGTGTAATAAGTGTTTGTGCGAGGAAGAAGGCGGAATTAAATCACAACTACAATACAAAATATCTCCAAAACTGTGTTTTCGAATTCAACGACATTTATTATGTGAAAACCTATAAACCTAACCTACATATTGGCAGTAGTGTCAACCCTGCGGACGTTTGGACCAACGTCCATATATTTTTGCCCATTCTCCTTTACAATATATAATAATACAATGGCTATTTTAATAAAAACCCAATGATCATTAGGTTGATACATTCAAAATATATAAAGATATATTAATTATGTACATGCACCACGCATAAAAATTATGACTTGTACCATTTACTTGTGCACCATAATATTACATGATACGATGTTATCCGCGGATCTCTAATTTTTTTAGTTATAAGTATAGCCTATATTACTCGGAGATAATAATATAGCTTTCGTCAACAGATTTATTTAAATCGATTCAGTAGTTTTTAAGTTCATTTTCATCCCACCATCTCGGAAAGAATATTTTTGCTATTCGATATCTGTGCAAAGGCCGTTTTTATCCGCTAGAGAATAAAGTAAATTTGAATTTAGAATATCGTGTGCAATAAGTTTGTGAATTAAAAACCTCATTCAACCTATTTACTTCTACCTCGATGGTGCCGAATTCATCATACAACCTTTTTTATTTTGTTAAAAACTCAGACTGGGAACCTTTTTTCCGTATTTTTATTATTCGTATCTAGTCATTTCCGCGTTGAGGTGGGAAGAAAAGTTAAGTGTTGAACTTGAGTGCAAAGATTTTTCACCTTGTGCTCTTTTAATTCCCTCGCTAACGCTTAGGATTCTAATTTTAAAATCCTTCGCTTGCTCGGTCATCAAGAGTGAGCACGCGGTTAAAAAGCAACTTTGCACTCTTGTATAACAAATAACTATTGTTACATACAAAAACACAAATCTCCTCTCTTTATGATATCAGTGTAAATAGTGTAGAAAAGTATATTATGTAAATGCTAACAAATAGGTTCCATTTCTGAATAATTCAGTTTTGCCAACTCAAGTAGAGTTGTCAAAACAAAACACAGTTTAAATGTATGTAAACTAAAGTGGCTCGGTGAGTCGTGTAATGTTATGTTTTTGTGTCAGTTGTTGGAAGGAGGTCTTTGTTTCGACTGATTCGTCGGTTTTCTTCGAAACATGACTGAATGGAAGTAAACTTGTGCGACGCTTCCGTCTGTCTCTTTGTTGATTGTCATCGAGCCGTGCCTACTAGTGAGTAGGGTTACCATATAGGTTAGAATATTCCTGGTATTTAATACCTGGATTATGTAATAAACTTACTTAATTTGGAAATTTTCACATGACGAGTCTCGGGAAATAGGTTGTGGAAATATTCTATTTGTCGTCAATTTTGGTCTATCCTATTTTTACCCGACTATGAAAAAAGGAGGGTTTGTATATATGTATGTATGTATATTTCTTTGGCACGCCCTAGAGCCTAAACGGCTTGTCGTATTTTTATATGAGTGGTGTCAATAGATTCGTCTTATTCGTGAAAATAACACCGGGAACAACAAAATAAAGAAAATAATAAAAGAGGATGATACACAGATTTAAAGATTTAGCAGTCAGAGTTTTTCCAAGTCGCTTCTGACCACACGTCGTGAAATAATATTCATTTTATTATTTCGTTTCATTTTAAAGTCCAGACATTTAGTGACAAAATGCAGTCACTGCAAATAAGAGTTTGGGAAGCTTATCATGACGAACAACTTTCTTTAACTTTATCTTCCAGGGATGCCATAATTCTACTACAATTCAAAAATAATATGATATTTTTGGACACAAGAAAGGAGGCGACTTTCTGCATTTTTCATCAATATGCAGTATTAACCACATCTTTAGGCATTTTTTGGTAGACGAACACCGAAAACCAATGACTAACTATTTTTATAAAACAGCAGATTTTTAACAATCCGGGTTGGTCCCATATTAAAATTGGTTTGTAATGATAAGTACATAGACCATGTGGGCTAAATACACTATTATAAAAAACAAATAAAAACTTACGTGACATATCTATGTAGTTTTAATTATTTGTATACCATGAAAGCATAAAAAATTCGGACAAAGTCTCTGCACTAAATTTTGATCATTTGAAAAATTGTGAAGCAAGGTAACCCTACTTGAGACCGTGTCACCTTTTAGTCACCACTTAAAGTATGACTTATGACTAAAATACTTTTCTATTAATTATATATACATGCGTTTATTTGAAGTTGTTTTATATTTGTAATATTTGTGTGTCGTGGTGTATGTTTTGTCGAGCCATATTATTTGGTATAGCTTTGTAATATCAGTAACGGGATAGTCGAACCTCTATCAAATTTCATATTTAGTTCTGCTTTTAAAAGCAATGAGCTTTTCTGAAATATTTAAAATTTAAATTGCATGATAATTTATTTATCAGGCATCGTATCTAGTATACTCGTGGCATAACCACGCTAAATAGCCTAGTTCCGCAAACGTCGTGAAAACGATATTTTTGCGACTAAGTCAAATGGTCGATAACCACTTGACCGTCACCTTCGCAAACATCCCTTCTTATTGTAAAAAATGATTGAGAAATATTTTTAGAAAGTTTTTTCATGATGGGTTGGATACTAAGAACTGTACGAGAGTACGTATTTTCTTGCGAACACTCATCCATATATAAAAATGGACAGACAAAAGAACATATATCTACGCTCTAAGCAGAAACGCTTCTCTCGCTCGGTTAATTATATTGCCCGAGCACGGCTAGTGATCTAATATTATATATCAACCTATAGTGTCCCATTGCTGGGCACGGGTCTCCCCTATGAAGGGGGTGTAAGCCATAGTCCATCACGCTTGCCAAATTGAGGGTTGATGACTTTACTTATCTTAAGTTATTTATTAACCTTCTCCGACAAGCAGGTTTCCTTACGATGTTTTCTTTCACCGTTTAAGCATGTGCGATTAATTCTAAAATTCACATGAGTATAAAATTCAGAGGTGCGTGCGCGCCCTTTCGCTTGTGGAGCCGACGGGTTTATCGACAAGGCTACCACTAACTTTTTTATTAGAGTCTTTCTATTATTAGAATCATAGAATTCGTTTATTGCATTACTTGTTAACATTCTGGACAAAGGTCTCCCTCGAGGGAATATAGGCTATCAATCCAATATTCTTATTAAGAGACTTCACTTCACATAATACCTTCATTGTCTGATAAGCAGATTTCCTCACAATGTTTTTTTTATTGACTATACGCGTGCTTTATCTTCAAATGTTACTTCTTTCCAAGTATTGAAGCAATTTAGTAAAACGTGATCGGAGTGCAACAAAATATAGCTGATATAATTAAAAACGCAGAGGTTTGTAATCATTATGTAGGTCATGATGTTTGTATGTCTTCTTTTATGTCAATTAAAATTCATATTATACTAGAGGCTCGGTACGTGCTTCGCTACGTATACAGTAAAATAATAAAAATGTGATAAATGAAGAACCGCTCGACCGATTTTGTGCAAACTTCACATAAACCATCTACTACGAGTAAATAGTCCAAACAAAGCCTTAACATTTGGTTTGTACAGGAGAGATCGTTTATTTTTTTGAGTTAAACAATTACAACGAAATGTGGCATTGATTTTTTTATATATATATTATTATATTTTGTTCAGGAATGTGATTTTGTCTTACGTTGTGACGTAGGTAGTAATCACCTGCATTACATGTTAAAGGCTGGAGTACACCGCATGCGGCGCAATGCAGCACAACCCAGCACTGCTGTGCTATATGACGTTGTGGTGTTGGAAATATTATAAGAAATAACAAACCTAACACACGATGATAGATAGATACATAGATCAATTCTTTATTGCAGACACACAAAAAAAATATTTAATACAAGAGAAAAGTTCTTACAAAATATAGTGCTACAAGTGGCGACTTTATCGATTATATAAAAGCGATCTCTTCCAGGCAACTTTAGGGTGGAGACGGTTGTGAAGAAATGAAATGAAATGAAATAGGACGAGGTGTACATTAAAAAATCTACTTAATTTATCTAATACACAAAATATTATGATCAATAGATATACACTACAAAATGCTGTGCCACAAGTCAAACCAGTACTACGTCACGTGCAGCGTAATTTGACACTCTTAAAGGAACAGACACGTGTCAAGAACGTTGCAGTAGTGCATAATACGACAAACAATATTAATGAATGAATAGTTTATTTCATTGATTTAATAATGACTAGCATCCTACGCAACGCGGTGCGGCACACCGTGATGCACTGCAACGCAACGCGTGCGGTCTGCTTCACCCTTAAATATCAATTGGTACTAAAAATATAGAAACGGTTTTGTAAATGGCTTTCGATTCCTACATATTATTTTGGCTTTAAGTATAATGTAGTATTTTTCCAGAAAAAAAACCACATTTTTAGCTAAAAAACTATAAATCGATGGCAACATTTTTCCTTTTTGGATGAAATCTTCTTATATGTAAAGGAAGTATCATAGCCACCCAAAAATCACGAGAACAAAACAATCTTGGATTCCGTATAACAAGTTTTGGCAAGACTGGTTGAAAACTACCTCTTGTACTTGAGTACCAATAACCAGACAAGCAGGTAAGTACATACTGAAAGACAAAATAAATGTCACTGAACAAGAAATAAAAATCCGACTTCAAATCTTGGGGCAATTTTATCAGTTATTTTTATTAAATGACCGAACTACGAGTACTAGACCAAATTTTGAAAACCATAAGAAATCAGCAGCAATGTATTAAACCTTTTCAAAAAAAAAAACAATTCGGTTGACGCATCTTTTAGTGATTGAGATGCAACGACACGCTTAAAAATTCCGACTTGAAATATATTGAGAATCTCTTGCTTTGAAATTGGTTAAAAATATAATTAACAATCTCCTATCAGCATTTAATATAATTATTTTCCTCCTCTACTTATTTAGGTAGGTAATGCTTTAGCCACGCTATCAAGCTAATCTACTGACATCAGCATTCTCCCTGCACACAAGTCCATTGCTGGCCCAGTTCCAACACTCTCCCGGCTCTCATTAACACTTAATTAAATGGAGCAGGTGCATGGGATTTCAGTCGCTGTGGTTAAGATTTTATAATGCGGTAATTTGTAGAAATTAACCAACTATTCTAATGAGTGTAAGGTTAATTGCTAGGAAGTTTTTTATTAAAACCTTAAAATCGCCTTAGGATTTTTTTCATCCTACTCAGCTAGACATTTGAGCACAAGTTCGCATGACCACGGAAGTCAGCAATACTGTAGCTCTAGATCTAGCATGCCTAGTCTGGAATACATTGCCTCTCAAGGAAGGCTGCCGAAACACATCGTTAGGTGCTTAGCGATAGATTTTTTACAACTTGAGGGTGGTAGTTAGCCAGGTGAGCGATAGAAAACGCCCTACCACCATACTAAGGTTTTCTTACGATGTTTTCCTTCACCGGTAGCTCAGGCTCTTTTTTGCATGTTTCGTGGGATCCTCGTACCTTTTGTACTTTAATCGACGCCATTAACCACTCGACCATCATCGCTACGAATGCCTACTGCCTGATAAAACCCACCTAAGTTCTTCGTACGAAAGTAAAGCTGCTGTCATGAAAACGTGTAACGTTAGAGGAGAAAGAAGTTAAACAAGTGACGCAGTTGACAAAGTTGTAGGCGCGGAAAGTAGCATAAGTGTGCCTTGGCATTACTAAGTCTTGTCATTTCCATTCCACCATTGGATAATTATATGTCCGCCGTTCTGACGGATAGCTAGCTACATGATACAGATATTTACATTCACAGTCACAACATTAACAGACTTGAATGGTAGTTGTGGTGAAACGCCGTCACGGCCTACTAGACTCACGCTACCACGGCACGGCTATGTACCGGGATGACGCATGCATGTTGTGACAACGATATTCTGCGGCAGCTACAGCGGAGGACGCCGCGAGTAAGAAAGAAAAGACTGAAGTACGCGGCGCTGGAGCCGCAATATAATTTTGGTCTATTGCTGTGCTGGCCTATTATTTCCTTTTGCTGTGGAGACCTTGGACTGCTGGGGCGTTAAAGCAAAAGCTTTAATTAGGAATTAGTGACTTGACTTTCGAGTCTCTCTCTAGATCTTTCTTGTTACAAAGGCTAGCTAATGCCATTAAATGCAGCAACGCAGCCAGCATAATGGTACCTTTGCTCCGGGTACAAGTCGGGGTTGGGTTGTTAGACTTATTAATTAACAATATTTCAATTGATTTGACCCCTATTTTTAATAGCTTATAATAATAGATAAATATCTTATCCCTACTTTTTATTTTATTCAAAATGTAATAATTACGGTTTAGAGATGATTGAAAATCTAAAAGAAGTTTGAAATCGTTCGATATACATTTTCTTTTCAAAGTTTCAATTTTGCGTTTTAACCTCAAACCGATGACTCTGCATAAATTTTGCAAATCAGAGTGTCTAACTTTATCTTGGCATAGTGACATAGTGGTGCTTGGTTCAATTGTAACCAAAATGTTACATGTGAGTATTGCTCAAGACGGTGCTATTTCAGTATTTTTCTAGCAAGGCATCATACGAATAGCTTACATAATTATAATTTTAATCTGAAGTCTATGTCATAGAGTCTAAACGTTTTTGTATTCCAGTTTTGTTGCAAATTTATAAAACTATTTTTCTTTTTTACGGGTTGAAAATTGATCCTGAACGTATTTGGGCGGGTGGCGGACAGAAATGGCTCGAAAATTGCGAGCTGCCTCTCGTGCCGAAGAATGATTTTATTATGTGTGATAATATTTAATATTGTTATTTTATTGTCTTCGAAATCAAAACAAAAAAATGGCGATTTTTTTTTTGTTTTGGCAAATTTCTGATGGTTGCCTTTGGTCGTTTGTAAAAACTTTTTATAGAGTTATATTGTAATTTTATGAGTATTTTTATATTTAAATATTGTAGGTATTTCCTTATATAAGGTTACAAATTAAGAGTGCTATGAGCTGAAGAGAGTTAGTCTACTTGGCATTAACAAAATCTTTAACTACATGATATGAAAGAAAATTCATACAAAATGTCGACCGGGAAAAGCTGTTTTTCTCGAATTATTTACGATATTTACTGTTTTAACAGTATAAAAACCTATAAAAAGATATTCTGAGAAACCCTGTTATTTCCAAGTAACTCGAGCTTCAAATATAAAGTAAAAACGATATTTCTTCAAGCGAACAGGCCTCAACACATTCACTATGAAAATCAAATTTCCCAGAACTACGAAGACGTAGAACTATAGAGGCAGACAAACATTATTTTGTCCCTTTTATTCAAACTTAATAAAGCAGAGCGCCATTCCGAGTAGGGACCTTTTCGTGTTTTTGTTTGGTAACTTCATTTGTGAGGTTACCTTTTTACCACATAACATTCAAGGTTTTAAACTTGTAAATGGACTAGCTCTACTGATGTCATGAACTAGCTAGCTTGAAGGTTTATTGTAACATTTTTTAAAAGTAAATATTATAATATTATTATTTCTTCTTTTCGAATGAAAACTTGTCTTATTATACGGGTGATTGTAAATTGACTGCGTACCTATACTTTTAACATGCAATCAGCATCGTTAATATAAAAACTGGGAAATATGTTCACCTAAGCGTGATCACACAAAATCTGGGTCATGCGAACGCGCTTGCCGTCGCTGTGACCTAGTTTCGTTCGCATTGAGGCGGCGTCGCGGCTAAGGGTGTCCGTGAGTTTTGCGTTTAGTTTACATGACTGCAATATTTTTCAATAATATTTTTATTTAGTTTACTTTATATTTTTGTACTAAAGTGGATAAAACAAAAAAACACGGATGTTATTTTTTAGTATTCTTTCAGCATACTAAATATACGCACTGTATTAAAAATCATCCCTTATATGATACTCGCGTATGGGGTGTTTTTTTCGAGGCCTAGACAGTGATATAGACAATATTTATGCTAAAAACAATGCGATTGAACCCGCGGGCAAAAGCTGGTCTTCTTTAAGTAAGATACTGTGTGGCAAATTTTGCCAGGATGTGACATTAGCTGCGATAATCTCATATTTATATATATATATTTTCAAATTACATCTAGTTAAATTAAAACCCTCAACATTGCGATTGTATGGTGAAGGCCATCTTTAATTCAAAGTTATTATAGTGTTTTATTATTCTACTAGTCAAGTTTTCTATAGCCATATTCTAGGAGTTAAGAAAATTAGAAGTTGGAAGTTGGGTAGGCTTCTTGTGTGGGACGCGAAATGCGTTGACACATTAGCGCCATCTCATCTTCCTTTGACACAGAGTAGGGCAGGGGCGGCGGCTTATTAGGGCACGCTGCCGACTGGTGGTGGGCTGGAGCATAAATGGTCTATAGGTAATCTTTCTGCTATAATTTTTGTTGTCTTATTTAGTCATTTTGTTAATGTTAATAAAGGCACTTGCTCGTTTTCAAAGTGTATACGAAAAAAGAGAAATATTGTTAAATCTGCTAAATTTATAAATTGCTATAATTTTTGTTGTCTTATTTAGACATTTTGTTAATGTTAATAAAGGCACTTGCTCGTTTTCAAAGTGTATACGAAAAAAGAGAAATATTGTTAAATCTGCTAAATTTATAAATCGATAAAATTTTAATGGAGCGATATTTCATTCAAACAAAAAAAAGCGGTCTATCCGTCTCCGGGAAATTAATTAACATAGGTAAAAAATTATAATAATTCAGTACCTCCTAGTTTTAGAAGACAGTAGAAAACTTAATTAAAATCGGCCAACCCCTTCGGGAGCTACTATGCCATAGACACAGAAATACACACACCCTCACACACACACACTCTATCTCGTTTTTGTGTCGGAAGTTAAAAATGAAGTTCATTCGCACTAGTATTTATTTAACAGTCGCTATCAATTATTCTGTAGCTATTGTTTCAATTAATATCTCCGAAGCCTATACCGATCGTTTGTTTACAAACAATTAGGGTTCCGTGAAGGTTAAACAGTGATTGGATCAATTGATTTGTTTAAGCTCAAGTGTGGTTAACTCAATTTAAAAAAAATATTATGATGCGTGTAGACATCCAGATAATCTTCGTCGTCGAAGTCAGATTTCGTTTTTAAAATAAAGTGAAAAATAAATTTTTGCTTCAAGTCAGGCAAGATTTGCTTTTGTCTGTCAGTATGTAAGTATGTAAGTTGGTTGGTACTAGCAGCAAAGTTCAATTAATTCTGATTATTTATTCTAAAACAATTTATTCTTTAAGATAGAAAATTATCACCCAATCAGTCTCAAATATAAGGACGCTAATGATATACATCTTAAAGAAACGGTTATAACTAATTATCACAAGCTTAAACGATCAAGGAAAACCTGTAAGAAAACCTGCTTGTCAGATAGGGTTTCGTAACTTTGGATGCTATTTAAAGACTGACCCGGACTGATTCGGCCAGCGAGTGGAAGACCCGAGCCCGACAAATGGTCGTTATGACTTAATACGTATGTAATTTGGAACCGAATTCAGAATTCAATTGCAATTAATACACAACAACTTGCTGGCAGTTAAAAATATCGGATAACTTTATAGTCGTCATTCAGTCCTATAGATAGATAGATAGATCAACGCTTTATTGTAGAGATACAAAACATAACAGAACAAAAATATCAATTTAAATGTAGTAAAATATATTCCAAATAAAAAAAGCCACCAGAAAATTACGCAAAAATAGTCCCAGTTCACCATTCGAAATCGAATTCATAATTCGATATCAATCGGCACGGAACCCTTCGTCAGCGGATCGATTCAGGCCACAGTTTTTGCTGCGGCCGCGGCACGGATGGCTGCGCAAAAACACCACGACAGCCGGAAATTGGATGAAATTGACCGTGTCGGTACTGCAGCGAATCTAGGGTTAATGCGAGGACAGGATTGATTGTTGATCGCTTTGCTCGAACTTGTGACGTAATTAAGAAGTTTTATGCTTTTCAACTACTTCAACGAAGAAACAAAATAAAATAATTTTAATATTTTAATGTTATTGGCAAAATAACAGTGCATAAGTTGTAGAATACTCGTAGTTACTCCTATAGAGAGATGAAAATTTAATTAACCGACTTGGTTTTTATTTGATTTTCTACTTATTACGGTAGATAAATTGTGCAGGTACAGATGGGAAAGTTCTCATTTTTGTATGAACTAGTATTGCAAGACTGCCAACCTGCTAGTCGGAGAAGTTTAATAGCAAATTCACTAATAAATTAAATCCCACTTTTTGACTGGCGGATTGGCGCAGTTGGTAGCAACCCTGCCTACTGGGTTCGATCCCATGAACATGTCTGTTTGACCTGTGTCTGTGTGTTTATTATATATATAAGTATGTGTTTATGCATATAAGTATGTATATCAGTCTTCAGGTTAACATAGCACAGGCTTTGACTAATTTGGGGCCTGAAGACCTTGTGTGGATGTTGTGCCATATTAATATTATTATTATTACCTCACAATTCGGCCAGCATGGTGCAGTGAAGGCGTACACTGCCTTCGCCATCTTAGGGGAGACCATGCCTAGCGGTGAATGAGCTACGGATGGATATATACGTTACAAACTGTCAAACAACAAACTACTAACTACTAGTTGGTTTCGATTGTGGTAAAAGTGAATGCGGTAAAAGTGATTGTGGTAAAAGTGATTGTGGTAAAAGTGATTGTAGTAAAAGTGATTGTGGTAAAAGTGAATGCTGTCAATGACAAACGAGATTTATTTCTGAATGCAAACTAAAATTACGTTTTCATTTAGTTGCAATGATCATTTTGCAAGAGTTAGAATTACTGTTTCTAGATCTAGATTTATTTGTATTAGAAGAAAAAAAATAAGAAGACCCGATACAAAATAATTGATAAATATGTAACTCGCCATTTTGTGGATACCGCCATTTTGGATTCGAAATATGTCAGAATGTTTTTACTAGTATTATATTATAGTTACCATTCTTTTCTTTTAATACCTATGTTGAGGGAGTTGTTAAAAATATATAATCCGCCATTCAATGGTGGCGTCCATCTTGGACCGATTTTCATAAATCTTTTTATCAAAAAAAATACCTTTTAAACAAAAAAAAAAACATAGTCATTATGTTCATCGTTAATGAGATGGTATATAAAGAATGTAGTGTTTGTCTTGATGTCAGCGTGAGAAATCGAAAAATATTTTTGTTTTTATGGTGTGGTTCCTCCTCATCACCGCCACACCTCACCTTATATTTCTCTTTATCTGACTTCCTTCGTATATACCATCTTCGTATATTATAAACAGATTTCCGCCAGTAACGCCTGACACATTTTATTATATTCATCGTTGTAAAAAAATCTTTTATTAGCAATATTTAAAATCCCGAACTTTAATTTAAACCAAATCAAGATGCAGACTATTTTAAGTCGGGGGTTAATAATATGCTAAACGAATTTCATACTCGTGCAGTCTCGCCCGCACTTCACTTTCGATAGCGTGTAATGATAACGTCAAAGCGCAAAACTGTTAACACGAGCCAACTCAAGTTCCTACTGACTCTTCAAATTTCTACTTCAACAGTCTTGAGCAGGTAATCTGACGAGCCTAAGCAAACTTTGTCCGCAAGTTACCAACTCCGAATGACTCCTCAACTCAAAACTTGTTCGCGCTGACTCGAACTTCGCTAAACTTCGAGAACAAAATCAAATCTGACAACGGAAAAATATCAACTATGTTATTAGGTTCACATGTTCGAGTTTCAAATAGAATTCGTAGATTAGCATTCGCAATAACGTTAGCAATGCGAATGCGAAATTGTATTAGTGTGAAAGGTTCTCTGTGCTATTTCCTAGTGTAATTACTGAATTAATTTAATTTGTAACTTTGTGTAGACAAGGAGAATATCTTCATCAAAGCTTGCAAGAGAGCATAAAATTTAATTTCCACTAAGGAATTTGCACAAATATTGTAGCAGAGCGTGTAAAACTGTAAAACAGTTTTTATTTCGTGTTTTTTCCTTTTGCTTTCATTTTGTAAAGCTTATTTTGAGTGACCTGCAAAATTAGATCGTTATAGCTACATACATTATGCAAAACCAGACACGGTTGTTTTTCAAAAAAGTTTATTTATTTATGTTCCATTTTTTCTCTTTGTCGTGCATAAAAATATATGAACTACTTATGACCTAGAACCTTCCCTCTACTGACACCACTGCCGTAGTTAAAGTCGAATGAGTAGTATTAAAAGATGTGTTAATATAATATTCTAAACGACATTACATTTACCACGATCAGAGAATCGACTGCAGGATAGTGAGTACTCAAGTAGTAGTAGAGTAGATAAATTCAATGTTTATACGTACGAAGCAGCAGCAATTTTTAATATTATACAGTTCTGAAATACACAAACTAACCTAAAAAGAACCTAAACTGTAAAAAATATTAAGTCTGAAAAAATCGATGTCCATGTGGCAAAGTCCCAAGAACGCTGGCAGCATTCCCGCGTTGAATTGCCACTGAAATTTTTTGAGCAAGGAATGAGGCAGCTTTTTTGTCCCCAGTGGTATCGATGAGTTTAGCGCATATTTTTGTAGATAGATTGATATCTAAATATATATGGTAAATACACAAAACATGAATATAAGATTATATAATTTTGCATATAGTGCACTGACCTGAATTATACAAGTACTCCAGATCAAAATGGCAATGAATAAATTTGAATTCCGCCATTTTGTGGCTTCTTGCTGGGTGTGCGTTCAGCGTGAGTACATGGAACTAATATTAGTGATGAGATAATGTCAATTTTAGTTCCGAACACTCACACCAGGCGCTTCTAAACTACATAAAAACAACTGTCATTTTCTAGTGAATATCCTACCAATATTATAAACGTTAAAGTGTAAGAATGGGTGCATAGATGTGTACATGTATGTACCTATTTACTTTAGTCTTTCACGCTAAAACCGCTTTACCGATTTGGATGAAAATTGGTACGGAGATAGCTTAAACCCTGGATTAACACAATGTGTACTTTTCATCTTGTATTAACGCGGGTAAAAGCGCAGAGCGCAGCTGGTTTAGTTCATAAAACATATCAGTGATGTAGTGCCACAAGTAGCCATATCGCTAGAAGCGATCTATTCCAGGTAGGAGTATTGTCTTTTGTCACATTTCCTATTAGATAGGTGTAAATTTCAGTCCCAAATCGAATATTTGCCGATGCGGATTGATACTAAATATTTGTAATATGTCGAATGATATTTGCTCGGAGTAGCGCCAGCGGATCTATTGCGACTGTTTTGTTTGCTAGTGTTGCATGGATGAATTAATATGATTGCAAATTTTAGAGCAGCATATATAAATGTCATTTGACAAATATTATTAGCTGCGGTGTTAAATGGACTACGACAACCATTTCAAAACCAAAATCAGCTAAATTAGCCCAGCCGTAGGTTTTCTCAAATTATAGTATGATAAACAAACAACCCTTGCTCTATTTAAATATATAGATTCAGCGATTATTCTCGAAGAACTTGCAAATGTAAAGTTCACAACCAAAACTTAGTTCGATCATTTAAAAACTATCCAAAAAAGGAGTATGTACTCAATATAACGGATCTTATTTTATGTTGGTTCATCATTTCTCGAAGACGACTAAACCATATGGAAAAATATATAATTTATATTTGAAAGGGTAAAAAAATGGTGTTATTACATGTAATAGTTCATAATAACCCAATAATTTAAAATTATAACAAAATCGTCAATTTTTATTTTATTTCTGTTTAGTACCTGATTTATCGGCCGGAACATTTAGGAAAAATATAAAAGAAATTATTTGAAAGGGTACCAGAATGATGTGATAACATGTAATAGGCCGCAATATTATAGGTCTGATTATTAACCCAAACAACTAGATCACTTTTTTCAAAGAACTTTTTCGACAATCTTGCAAATATTTTGCAATCTAAGAAAGGCGGTCTTAGGGATTAATAGTGGAAGTAGCCCGGGTATATCTACCACCTACCTATTTACCACCTAGTAAATAGTCTATGCAATCGCTGGTGGCAAAGTTGTCAGAGCTCTGTAGAGAGAGCGCGAGATATAGCAGTTCCAGGACAACATCAACTGCAAACATTTGGACCTAACAGAAGGTAGACTAAATCCAATAGCTATCGGGCTGCGAGTCGGACAACTAACACAACGGACGTGAAACACCAAACTTTTTTTCTCACTCATCGGCTAACGTTAGGTATGAAGGCGGCAAATACAATGGCCACTATTTTATTAAATTTTGTAATTTGACTTGCCTGGTGTAACGTTATAAGGTCAATAAATTCTAGGATTCTATGCAAGCAAAGATCGTCGATATTTGAAAGTTCGCCGTTTCAATGCTATAGCTTGCTCTTATTTTCACCTCTTTTATATCTAACGTTAGATGATAAGGTTTTGGTTCCGGTATTGAAAAACGTATGATTGTACATCGTAATATACTTAGATTCAGGGATAATTATGATAAGCGACTTATGTAAATATCAGTGATTTGTTCGCGATACGTCTTTGATTGCCTAAAATTGGATCAAAAATATCTCATTTCAATCTCACTAATCACCACACTAATGTCATAAAGCTTATGGGCATACTAATAAAATACATACATTGAATTGCAGATATTGACAATTCAAGAAGAAGAAAAAATTTACTTCTTGTAAGCACTCACTTTTTTATAGCGACGAGATACTACAAAGGAAAAATGTAAGTTCGCCCTCGCGTCTTATTTTCCCGCATTAATGTCAAATACAACAATATAGCGAATACATGAATGAATAAAACTCTTTATTGCAGACACACAAACATCAAATATACAGTAAAAATCTTACATATAGTGGATATAATCACAAGTGGTAATTTTCCAAGCGTTTCATATCCCCTCGCTTCTTCATCACAGTTCTCTGACCGTTTTAATGATATAGAATGGTTACTACGTTCTGTACGTACCTACGTAGCATTGATCCATTGAATGCACCTGTCGTTATGGACAATGAAATAATGGTGAGGTCACGCGGCATTGCGCAATGGAAATATGGCTTGGAGTTCGTATAATAGTGCTGCGTAAGAGCTATATTGTTTAAGAAGACGGGTTTTCACGCGTACCAGTTTGTTGAAAAGGTCCAACTATACGTCGACTTTATAACTATATAACTATCTATGAGTCTCGCATTTCATCGCTGATGAAGTTCACCAAATGTGAACGAAACTATAATTGGACCTTTCCAACAATCAGGACGTGTGAAAAGCCGTCTTCTTAAACAATATTCAGTGACAGTTATCTTATCTCATGTGTGAAGTTATTAAGTAACGGCTCGGTTCTGTTTGTGACCACTAACCAGTGAGAGAACTGTTGTCGTCCACTGCGGCAAACGTTGACAAATGTCGCTCGTTCCGACGGCTGAGGACTGTCATCAGTAGACTGACTCTAGCATAAAATAACTCGGAGCTAAATGTTTTTTCAGCACTGAGTTTTTGTTCGAATTTTACATCAAATTATCCAGTCATTTCAATATTTTAAATTTTTTAGTAAAAATAACTGGACTGATTTTGAATGAAATGTTTTGTTCCTTTGGGCCAACTGGAAAAGTAACAAAAATATTCCTCTTATAAAATACATATTCAAAAAATTTAAATATTTATTTGAAAAATATCTTTGTTTTTAAACTTTTTCCATGCGTATCAGAAAAATCGAGGAATATATAAAATACCTTCTGATCTTTAAAATTAATTGTTTTTTAAAGAATTGGAAATTCGATATCATACGAGTAGGTACTTGATTATTTACGTCGTCACAAAGTTTTGTAGTAATTTTCAAGTAGTTGTGTTTTGTTTAAGAGCTACCGGTGAAGGATAACATCGTGAGGAAACCATAGCATGGTGGTAGGGCGTTTCCTATCGCTCGCCTGGCTAGTTACCAAACCTCAAGTTTTAAAATATGTCGCCAAGCACCTGACGGTATGTTCTGGCAGACTTTCTTAAGTGTATTCCAGACTAGGCTATGAAACTATCTATTGATTTATTTAGAATAAAACCACCCAAAATATATTTAATCTACTTATTTCTATTCTCTGAGACCTATACCCGTCAACGTCTATAGCGGAAGAGGAAGCTTCTACAAATCTTAGTATCTATGACAGATAGTGCTGTCGTAAACTAGTTATGTATTAATCGACTATTTTAACATAGGCATGGTCCATCTAGGGCTACAGTATCACTGATTTCCGTGGTCGTGCGAACTTGTGGTCAATGCCTAGCTTTGTAGGATAAAAAAAAAGCTCTTTTTCATTTAAATCGTTTATAAAATACAGAAACTCATACTATCCTACTGTTTATAGTTACAATGTAAGTAAGCCGGATATTGTGCTGAGCAAAATGTAAACGACTCCACAACGGATATTACACAACGAGCTCGTCCTTTGCCTTGTTGTTGCACAATTCTCATATCAAACTTATCAATCGGACATGTTTTCTCACGCCTTACAAAGGTTGACACAGGTTTTGTTTATTAAAAGGCAAACGTTTAATTTCCCGTTTATTATATACTTCTTAACAGAGGTGTACCTAAGTAACCTAAGGTCTCGCGTGTAATAATTTGAAGCCCCAATTCACAATAATAAAAAAAAATTACCTCTCATTTGTATTACAATAATGGAAAAATAAATGAAAAATAACGTATCCTTATTTTATTATTTTATTCACTATGTAATTAATTACGTTCTCAGTGACTTTTGAAAATCTAAGAAATGTTCCGAATAATGTTATTCTCGTCAAAAGCTCGTAAAAATGATGTCATTAAGTACATTATATACTAGTTAAAAAAAAGGGATGTGTTATTTTTCATTTATCTTTCCATTATCGTAATAATATGGGAGACAAAAAATTTGTAATATTGTCAATTGAACTAAGGCTTTTTACCTACAGCCGTAGATTGGAAGATTAGGTAGCGGCTGGGCCGTGAGTAAGAACACTAAGTACTTAGTTAGATAAGATAAGATAAGTTAACTCTTTATTAAAAAAAATACAGCTTAATTTTAAAAAACTAGGTATAAATATATACTAGGTGTCTCAATGGCGGCCTTGTCGCTTAGAGCGATCTCTTCCAGGCAACCATGCACGTAAATGAATAATATAAAATTAGAGAGGCCTTAAAATAATACATTGAACAAACATATTTGAAAAATGAACAAACTATACATACAAATGGATACACAGATAAACAAATACATATAACATACGATACAAATTAGGAGCATGGAAATACATAATATATGAATTACAAATTAAAAGAAGAAGACACAAATTTTAATGCTGTAGTGATAGGTAATGGACTATGACTCGATTCTTAAAGATATTAATTGATGGAGCACGCCTAATGTCAAGCGGTAGACTGTTCCACAGCAAGACAGCATTCATAGTGACAGAGGACTTATAGGAAACGGTGTGATGTGGTGGGATTGATAGCATGAGATTGTCAGACGACTTTAAGGTATAGGAATGCGTAGTGTGACAATATTTGAAACATTTTGAAGGTACCGCGGAGAAGAACGGTTAAATAATATATTATAAAGGAGAGATAGTATATGAACATCTCGGCGACGGCGGATAGGGAGCCACTTGAGCTTAGTGCAATATTTAGAGACATGGTCATATTTACGTAAACCAAATATATACCGTATGCAGAAATTTTGGAGGCGCTCAAGTTTGTCGAACTGCTCCTGAGTTAGATCAAGGTAACAAACGTCAGCATAATCGAGAATCGGCAGCAAGAGAGATTGTGCAAGCGCAGTTTTAGTGGTAATTGGTAGAAGGTTGCATAACCTTTGTAAAGAACCGGCTGAAGCAAACAGTTTGCGGCTAACTTCTGTAATCTGCGCATCCCATGATAGATTAGAATCAAATATTATGCCGAGATTCTTCACAGTTTTGCTAAAAAGGATTGTTACGCCATTAAAAACTACTCGCGGAAGGGTATCCCAGTCGATTTGACATGTTTGGCGAGGACTACCTATAACGATCACCTGTGTCTTCAAAGGATTTACGTTCAATCCGTAAGATTTACTCCAGTCCGAAATGCGACACAGGTCCTGATTCATTTCCTCTACCGCTTCAGCTAACCAACCAAGGGGAACCTGACAGTATAACTGTTAACGGTTAACTGCCCATTGTCAATACCTAGACGTATATCTTCAGAGATTTTGACCAGTGCAGTAACCGTACTGTGCCAGGACAAAAGCCGGACTGAAAAGAATTTAACAAGTCATTCTTAGTTAGGAACATATTCAGTTGATTGTAAACCAACCGCTCAAGGACCTTATACAGATAAAGTAATATAGAAATTGGCCGATATTCAGAAAAGGATTTTGGATTAGCCTTTTTAGGCAACGGAATGACTTGTGCATCTTTCCATAATGATGGGAAGATGCTATTAGAGACTGAGGAATTGAAAATATGACATAGAATAGGTAGAAGGCAATCAAGAATGGGTAACATCATATTACGACTAATCATGTCAAGTCCAACAGCATTAGAGGATATTGAGAGAATACTCTTTCTAACATCACAAGCGATAAATTCACAAAAAACAAAAGGAGGTAGGTCTGGAGTTGAGAGATTAGAAAGATTTTGCAGAAAGCTGACTTTGGCAGCATCATCCATATTCGGAGACGTAGAAAAATGCTGAATAAGTAAATTAATATCTAAAGTTTTAGGAATCGTTTCTTGACGTGATTTACAACCCCTAGTGACCTAAGAAATTTCCAGACTCTTGCTGGATCATTGTCTTGAACCGACTTAAAAATATGGCGTCTCTACATACCTTATTGCAGTGATTTCTCAGTTTAACATATTGGGCCTTATTATAATCATTAGGATTAATCTTGTAATTAGTCCTAGCTACAGTTTTAATGTGCTTCAACAATTTAATGTATTCAGTGAGCCAAGGAGCAGGAACATGTTTAATCTTGATAGATCTAAAAGGCGCATGAACATCATAAAGCTTAGTTATGAGAGAGTTGAAAACTGCCACTTGTTCATCGACTGAGCTTGCATCTAGCACTGGTGACTAATCAATTCCATTGGCATCATTCATAAATTCGTCTTGGTTTATACCACTAAAATTACGCTGCAGAATAACAGTGGGCTTAGCCTTAGGAGGACACACTTTATATGACAAAAAGACAAGATCATGGTATGAGAAATCAGCTGAAAGGTGACCGTGTTTCGCAATATGTTGCAAAGAAGATACTAATGCAAGATCAAAAAGTGATGGAGTAGAGTTCGGAAAGTGATGAGTAGCATTAAAAGGGAGAATGTGCATATTAGAAGCCTGTACCACGTTCTTTAATTTACGAGAGCGATAATCGTTCTTCAAGAGACACGTGTTAAAGTCGCCCATAATAATGCAACGACTGTACGAGGGAGTAAGATTTTCAAGAATTTTTTTGAATTTAGTTTAGTTTTATTTAGTTAGATAGATAGATAGACAGATAGACAACTCTTTATTCAAAAACCAGCTTAACAATAAATAAATAACATAGACAAAATTGTAAACATATTCTAGTTTTTAAATGGCGGCCTTATCACTTAAAGCGATCTCTTTCAGGCAACCAAGCACGTACAAGATAATTACATAATATTAAAGAGGCCTTAAAATATTACACTAACAACTTAACAACTCTCAATACAAATATATAAATATAATACATACATATATAAATACAATACATACAAATACATATACAACACAATACTAGGCATGGAAATAAATTAACAAATTCTCTAGTAATAATTAGATGAAACAAATATTAGTGCTATAGCGATAGATAATGAACTATGACTCGATGCTTAAAAACCTTTAATGAAGGAGCACGTCTAATATCAAGGGGAAGACTGTTCTATAGCAAGACAGCTTTCACAGTAAAAGAGGACTTAAAGAAAGTGGTGGAATGTGAAGGAATTGATAATTTAAGATTTTCAGATGATTTTAAGGTATAGGAATGGGTAGTGTGACAATACTTGAAACATTTCTGAAGGTACCGCGGAGAAGAAGGGTTAAATAACACATTGTAAAGGAGCTTAGTACGATATTCGGAGACGTGGTCATATTTGCGTAAACCAAATATAAAACTTATGCAAAAAATTTGAAGGCGCTCAAGTTTATCGAACTGCTCCAGGGTGAGATCTAGATAACAAACATCAGCATAGTCAAGAATTGGAAGTAAGAGAGATTGTGCAAGCGCAGTTTTAGTGGTAATGGGTAGAAAGTTGCGCAACCTACGTAAGGAGCCTGCGGAAGCAAACATTTTACGGCTCACTTCTGTTAGTTGCACATCCCATGAGAGGTTACAATCAAATATTACGCCTAGATTTCTCACAGTATTACTGAAAGGGATTGTGACGCCATCAAAAACTACGCGTGGCAGTGTGTCCCAGTCTATCTGACTTGTTTGACGGGAACTCTTCATAATGATAACTTGAGTTTTCAGTGGATTGACTTTCAACCCGTAGGATTTACTCCAGTCAGAAATGCGACAGAGGTCCTGATTCATTTCCTCTATCGCTTCGGTTAACCAACTGAGAGGAGCCTGACAGTATAATTGCAAATCATCTGCATTAAGGTGGTAGGACGAAGAAATATGATGAGAAATGGAATTAATAAAGACAGCGAAAAGCAAAGGAGATAAGACACCACCCTGAGAAACACCGGCAGATAAGTCACACCATGAAGAAAAAGATTCTTCAAAGCGAACCCTCTGCCGACGACCAAACAGGTAACTATGAAACCAGTCAATTACCGTTGGAGATATGTTAACAGAGCGAAGTAAAGACAGAAGGATATCAAGGTCAACAGAGTTGAAAGCATTGCTAAAGTCCAAAAGCGCCAGTACGGTTAACTGACCATTGTCCATACCCAGGCGTATATCATCGGTAATTTTGACAAGTGCAGTAACCGTAGTTCATTATCATCAACTTACTTTCGTCCACTGTTGGACGTAAGCCTCTCCCATGGCACGCCACTCGTTTGAAGTTCACTCGTATATAATTAGTTGTTCTTGATTTATTATCTATTACACGTTAGTTTCATTACGCCCGACCGCGTTGACGGTGACACGTAGGCTGGCTGGCGAGGCGTAGGGCTCCAGCGGAGTACAGCATTGGGTAGAGGCGAACTATGACAACTGTTCACAGATCCTTCTTCACGTCGTTAGTTGTGACGTAGCATTGCGCTTGTATATATGGACGTATAGATGGATCTTAGGAAGAGACAGGTGTTAAAATACAGCCTAGACCAGAAGTGTTCCGCCAAACCCACTTTGGAGTAATTTGCCAACTCGTCCACATACCTACGGCCTATTTGGGACGATTTGCATAAAATCAATATAAATAATATTTCTATTATGCAACTCGTTCCACGTTACTTCAAGGTACAGTCAGTAGTATGGAAATAATAGAAGAAAAATTATTAGTTACAAAATATATAACCATCACAACATTATTTTCATATAAACAGACAATAAATTGTTTTTTTGACCATTCTTTGTAATGATAACTTCGTAAATATGAATGGTTAAATAGCAGTTTATTATCAGTTTACGCCAGTATAGAAGGTACGTCCAACTTTCATAACCTAGAAGATAGCGCTTGGAAAAAAAATTACCTTACATTATTTTCTGCCTTATTTTATTTGAAATAGAACTTCTAACTATTGGCCGCAGGACCAAGTTGCGGTTGTCTTCTCGTCGAGATCAAAGCGATCAGTAATTATAGTGCTAGGTACATATAACTGCAACAATTATTAGGCCAACCAACCTGTAATTTACGCCAGGTTCAAGCTCGGAGACCGCACTCGCTCTTCAACCACAACAAAGCAGCTTCTGAACAATGTTAGGTATTATAACGGTATATAATATTAGTGGTAAAGTGATAACCAGCGATAGGCGGCCAGTATCGCAAATGTATTACACAAGGGCAAGAACATAATTGCATTTTTAAATAGTATCATTTTACAAGACAAGTGCTGAGAAAAGTGAAATGTCTAACAACTTTTTAACTGTTTACGTTCATGGTTGCCTGGAAGAGATCGCTTTAAGCGATAAAGACGCCTATATTAATAAGATATTATTTGTTATAATTATTTTTTGTAAAACTGTTTTTTTAATAAAGTGTTGTCTTATCATATCTTATCTTATCTTACTAGTTTTTTTTTGTAATAAACATATATGAAATTATTTTCTTAGAGTACTAGGTTTTGCACTCACGTTATATTTGTTTTCATAAAAAATAGCCTCTCCGGATCACATTCTTAATTCTAAAATCTTGTCGATCTGTCACTGTATTTACATATGTGAGAACGAAAATTATATTTATCCTTAAAGCGACGATGTGTCTCAGAGAAGTCTCGTAATATTTGGAAACTATTAAAACCAAAAAAATCTTTTGTGTCAAAATTAAACCCTTGCGAAATTAAAGTTGACTGTCACTTTCTGCCCGACTGCCCAGGAGAAGGGTAATGTTTTACTAGCGTAAGATTTTTTATTATTCTACACAGCTAGGCATTTGACCACAAGTTCGCACGAGCACAGAAGTCAGTGATACTGTAGCCCTAGATGGAGCATACCTAGTCCGGAATACACTGGCTCTCTGGTTTATATATTTGTACGTCTCGTATTTTTAATTTTTAGACCCTCTGTACCGAAAGCGTCTTGCAGTATCTCTTCTAGTCCAATTGTAAATTTGGGGGAGTTACGTAATATCAAGGTAAATTCGAAATACTTCTTCAGCTACAATTGACATGTAAGGAATACTGCTCTAGCAAAGGTATTGAACGTTTGAACGAATTGTCATAATACCTAATTTCATATGACAGATGCTTGAATTTACGACCAAATAACTAAACAGTGATAACGCTTAAGCACCGAACACACACACGACTCATAAAGCCATCGCTAATGTGTCTGGGTTGGACAAAGAATTAGTAAAGATAGAACAGTATAAGGAACTGTGGATATCTATCTATCTTATCGGAAATAAGGATTAAGATGGCAACGGAAATAAGGATATAGAAAGTTCATTACGTTTCAAATTATTCCGAAGTTTTAGAGAGAGTGAAAAATCACGTTTTTAGATTCTTTTACGTAGATTATTAGATATACCAAGCTAATAAATATTATTTCTAGTAGCTATCCCCGCGGCGTTGCCCGCGACCAAATGGAATATAAAAAAACTTTAAACCCTCATTTGACCCCCCTTAGGGATTGAATTTCCGAAAATCCTTTCTTATTAATAATAATTAATTAATTCTTTAATCCCCTACACCTTAAAATTAATGTACCCACCAAATTATATGCCTTTTAGGTCAGACATTTGGGCCCTATGTTGATTTCTAGTCTAGTAGATAGAATATTAGTCAGTCAGTCAGGACTTACTCTTTTAGGTCTTACTTCATTTATCGACAAAAACTAAAAAAAAACAGTAAATTAAAACAGCCTACAACCAAACAATTAGAAAGTAAACAAAATGCTGTAGTGAAAAAGTCCGGTAGTTGAGAGAAATGTGTCATAAATACTGGCAGTGCTGTCACATTTTTTTTTTAATACTTTTAAATACTTAGATAATAATACATATTGTCTTTATACTATCGTTCTTCAAGGTCTATCTTTGGATTATTCTGTATTATATGCTCCAAGCCATTCTATAAATACTGAAACAGCGAGTGTCATGGTCGGTTGGCGAACCGGTTACAGGCGGTTTTAGGCAAATAGAACCAGTTTTAATTAGATTTGTCCGGCGGGAAAATGTCCGATTTTCTAATGGAAAAGTAGATTGTTGTTTTGTGAGTTTTATGTTTTGTTCCATGTTAGATTTAAATTTAGGATGCGAAATTATTATGTAACGTTTGTTTTCTAACTAACTTGATTTCATCTAGTTTGTACTATGTTGTATGAATAGGACAATAAAAAGTTTTTTTAACCTTAATAGTATTTTTGATTTGATTTTTGATAGTTTTTTTCATGAGAAGAGGCGCAAAAGCGACACGAGTACTAACTTTTAAGCTGGTGTAATTTACAATCAAATTATCGAACCTGCAAATACAACATGGACTAAATAAGTATTGATGATCTTTCTTTTGAAGTCGGTTAAAAACTATTGACACTTTGTGTCAGGCTTAATTTCCACTTTGTTCACCTAGGTGGTTCGAAAAAAAATAACATCCAAGTAAAGCTTACGATAAAAAGAAGTATAAAGAATCTGAGATTTCTCAGATTAGTCAAAACAAAACCAACATTGCTTTCACTTGTTTCACTTGTTTTAGCGTTAACTTTACGTGATAACAATTACGGTCGCATTTGTGCACTTCGGTAGAGTCTAACTTGTGCTATTATTGCTAGCTATACCATTGTATGTTTGTACTAACCCATTACGTTCCACTGCTGGGCACGGGTTTCCCCTATAAAGGGGGTTTTAACCAAAATAACCCAAAATACGAGAAGATATTTGATTTGACAATGTTTTTAACCGATTTTTTTTAGAGACTGGTGGGCTGATTAGAAAAAATCTTTATTTGTTTAGAAGCGTATACCTTCCATGTAGTCACATCTTAATTTAATCAAAATTGCTCAAGAAGTTTGTTAATTAAATCGAAATAACTGATAAAGTTTTAACGATAGTTATGGAAGTGAGTAATCAAGTTTTTCTAAAGACATTGTTCTTAATCTCAAAATTAACTATTATTTGTGTATAATTTATCATCATTTTTTTTTAAACTGTAGTCTTCTTAATCACGTGATAAGATTTCACATCCTCAAGTTGACATGAATCTATATATATATATATATATATAATACACACAGGTCACGTGTCTGTCTGTCCTATTAATAACATAAACAAAAAACGTGTGAACAGGGAAGACAAAGATTTAACTATGTCAATTAACTTACAAGTGGGCAATTACTTTGTGGTAGGAGATTCAATAAAATTATAAGAAGGATTTGATATCTAGTAAAATGTTATGCAAATAATCTTATAACAACATTTCGAATTTATATCTATATATAATTTATTACCATAATGGAATTATCAAGTAAAAATAATGTATGCCTTTTTTATTTTGAATTTGAGTGTAATAATTATGTTTTTATAGATTTTTGATAATCTAAGTAAAGTTCTATAAATGTTAGTCACTAGCTTTGTACGAGAATAATGTTATTCCGAATATCACTTAGCTTTTCAAGAATCTTTAAAAACGTAATTATTACATTATTTATTTCAAATATCAATATTGAATATACAAAAAACTACCTACCTAGTTATGCATCCCCCTCGCCCTTCTGCTCTGATGTAGAGACGGCTTACTCAGCAGTACTTACACTTCTGTGGAAAGCTGACTAAGGTGTCTCTTATCGGACCACCGAGTAGTATGTAAGTTAATGTTAAGAATATAATCCTTTGTGTAATTCGTTAGTTTTAGAGCCTTCAAATCGGCTACACGTAGTTTAATTAGTTCTAAAGCCTCCATATCGGCTAAACATATTTTAAGTTATTATTAAAGCCTCAGTATCGGCTATAAGTATTTTAATTTAGTTTTTAAAAAGAAAGTTTCGTGCTCCCTAAATTTAACTGGCGCAGCCGGTAGGATTCGCTGCTGTCGTGCATTTCATAGTTTCGTCGGTATATGGGTATCGAAATTTACCCAATCGCGGAATCGAGTGCGCGTGCGAATCCTCGAACCAAAGAAATAAGTTAGAACGGGACTCCCAGTATGGCAACGATCGGTTGGTGAGTAAAACTTTTCGCCATCCTTTCCAATCCTTACTATCCACGAACTTTGTTATTATCGAGATAAGACTTCTCTCGTTTATGACGTCGGGTATCTAAAAATAGAACTCTGTTTAGACTACCTATGTAGCGATAAGAACCTTGAACCTAAGATAGAGTTAAGTAAACGTAGAATCGCTCTACAAATTAAATAAATTACTTTCTAAAAGTAATTTAATCAATTCAAATTTCAAAATCAATTTGAATTGTTAGTAATAAGTGATTTAAGTGTAATTTAGGTAATTTTAAAATTAATTATATTTTTGTGTGTGCTAAATTTTAGTCTAATTTAATTTTACAATTCCAAACCGATTTATTGATCAAGTTTTTCTTAGTTATTTTAAAATTTAAAATCAATTTTTCTGATTAAACCTTTGTGATTCAAATTATTTTTATATTACTTGTCTAAATTTTCATAACTCTATTATAATGGAGAATGTAGAGCAGGTTAATCCGATCCCTCGCGAAATTTTAACTCTTGTTCCTATATATGGTGGGGACAAGACCCAATTAAACTTATATATAAGGAAATGTGAGTATGTAATAAGTAGATATAGGCAACGTGGAAATGTAGCGCAAGACCTTTATGTCTTCCAATCTTTGACGAGCCGTTTAAGCGATAAGGCCGCCTCGTTATTGTCAGAACGTGAGGACATTTCGACCTGGAGTGAATTAAAAGAACTCCTTAAACAGCATTTCGGAGACCCGCGTAGTGAGCAATGCGTAGGAATTGAATTAGAATCTATGAAAATTAAATCAGGAGAAAATTATTTGGATTTTTGCAATAGGATACAGAGCGTTCGTTCGGTTTTGTTATCTAAAGTGAACATGTTAAATGACGCCGAGTTAAAACGTGCCAAAACAACTATATATAATAGCACATCATTAAACGTGTTTCTCTATAACCTACCAGAGGAAATGGTGCGCATTGTTAGGCTTAAATCTCCTACGACATTAGAGGATGCCCTGAGTGTCGTTTTAGAAGAGGTTAACTTTCACGAACAATATAATATGCGGAAACGTATGTATGGCATATCAAACAGCCTAGCACCAAAACCTATTTTGCCTCAAAACCTAGGCAATGGTTTTAAATTTGGCGTGAATCCACAACCATTGGGATTCAGAATTCCTAACCCACCACAAAATACTACGCCTATATACAGCGCTCAACAATTTAAGATGCCTCAGCCTCAAGGACAAAACTTTGGGTTTCGCCCTCAGCTTGGGTACCGTCCACCACAGGTCGGATATACTCCGCCCCAATTCGGATATAAACCACAATTAGGATATCGCCCACAGTTAGGATATCGCCCACAGTTTGGAAATAATCAGCCACAACATCCAGGCTTTAAACCATCCCCTAACGTAGGGATGCGACCCCAACAGTTTGGGTATAAACCACCCCAAATTCAAGAGCCACGGTTACAAGAGTCTGACGTAACTATGCGGACAGCTCGACCCGTGCCTCGCGAAGGATTTAAGCTCAACGAATTGTATGACGAAGTAGACTACTTTGACTATAATGACGAACAAGACTTAAACCAAGACTATGAAACGTACGAATACGACCAAACTGACATGTACCATGACGAAACGACGTATGAACATACAGACTCACCGCAAGAGCAATTAGACCCGAATTTTTGTATAGCTGCCCCGACAGACAAGAAATCATAGAATTAAATTGTGACCCTACACTTAAATTACCACACATTTATTTGCCTGAAATAGACGCGAAAATGATGATCGATACTGGCAGCACAAGATCATTCTTGAGCCCACGAAAAGCGTACGAATATTTTTACAACCATATTCGTTACGAGCCTTTCGAAATAGTTAGTACGCATGCTTCTAGTAGACATAGCGAAGCCATAACTATACCACTTTTACCATCTTTTCAAAGTGACGATTTCCACAAATTTTATTTGTATAACGTAGACTCACGATACGACGGCCTAATTGGCAACGACTTATTAAGACAACTCGACGCCGTAATTGACCTTAAACATTCGACTCTGAAAACAAAGACGACTTGCATACCTATTATAAATACGAATTTGAACTACGTAATTGAACTACAGCCACGATCTGAACAAAGAGTAAAGCTTCCGATAGACCAACATTCAGGTGAAGCTATACTTGACTATAAAGAGTTTAGCCCTGGCGTACGAATGCCAAGTGCATTGGTTAACTGTGTGAATGGATATGCACCAACAATTATCCAAAATGCTACCGACACACAAATGACTCTGACGATAAAACGACCCATGCAAGTATCAAAACATTTAGACTTAGAGTGCAACCTTAATTTTTCTACAAATGTGAATAGTATACAGACAGATAGAATACTTGATGAAAACCTACAAAAACTGAGACTAGACCATACTAATGCCGAAGAATATGAAAAAATTACAAAACTGTGCAATGAATATAAAGACATTTTTCACTGTGACCAACTACCTTTGACTTTTACAAATCAGGTAAAACATAAAATACGTACCAAAAACGAAGACCCTATTTACGTAAAACCATACCGACAGGCCCCGACTCAAGCAGAAGAAATAAATCGTCAAGTAGAAAAAATGTTTAATGACAATATTGTTAAAGAATCTCATTCTCCGTGGAATGCTCCGGTACATTTAGTTCCGAAGAAAATTGACGCGACTGGACAGCAAAAGTTTCGAATGGTCATTGACTACAGACGACTTAACGACATTACTATTGACGACAAATATCCCCTACCGAATATAAATGACTTATTTGACAAACTAGGTAAAAGCGTTTACTTCAGTACTATTGACTTAGCTAGCGGATACCACCAAATTGAAGTGGAAGAACAAGACAGACAGAAGACCGCTTTTAGTACACAGAACGGACACTTTGAGTTTTTGAGAATGCCGTTCGGTTTAAAGACAGCGCCCGCCACTTTTCAGCGCACTATGGACAATGTCCTCCGAGGACTACAAGGACTACACTGTATGGTGTATCTCGATGACGTCATCATCTACTCATCGAGCCTCGAAGAACATATTCAAAAACTACGCCTAGTTTTTGACAGACTTAGACAGACAAATCTTAAGGTACAACTTGACAAATCTGAATTTTTACGCTAGGAAGTTTTGTACCTTGGCCACACGATTACGAAAGACGGACTGAGACCCAATAATGACAAAATTAAAGCCGTGATTAATTTCCCAATTCCAAAGACTACGACTGAAATCAAAAGTTTCCTCGGACTCGTTGGTTATTACCGACGCTTCATACCTGACTTTTCTAAAGTGACTCAACCACTGACAGCCTGTTTAAAGAAACGAAACAAAATTATTATTGACCGAAAATATATAGACGCATTTAATAGATGCAAGGAACTTCTGACTCATGTACCACTACTACAATACCCTGACTATGACAAACCATTTATTTTGACGAATGACGCTTCAAACGTAGCTCTAGGAGCAGTCCTTTCCCAAGGACAAGTTGGTAGTGACAAACCAGTAGCTTACGCTAGCCGTACCTTGAGCGATACAGAGACTCGGTACAGCACAATAGAACGAGAGTTACTCGCTATCATCTGGGCGACAAAACACTTCCGCCCATACTTATATGGAAGAAAATTCTTTATATATACTGACCATCGGCCATTAGCTTGGTTAGACTCCTTAAAAGATCCAAATAGTAAGCTTACGCGCTGGAGACTGCGACTTCAAGACTTCGACTACACAATAATATATAAAAACGGTAAACAAAATACTAACGCCGACGCCTTGAGCAGAATTAAGGTAAATGCCTTAAATTCGGATGATGAAGGAAACTCAATGGCTGTAAATCACAATAGAAAAGAACGGAAACTAAAGCGAGAAATGGACAAAGTAGTACAGGATATCATGAAATTATCTGGAAATAAACCTGAAAGAAAAGATTCATCAACCATTACCATTTCAGACACAAGCGGAACTATAAGCATATCAGATTCATCAGAAACTACTGAACTGTTTCCTATGCTTCCTATAGAACAACCAGTAATACTATCAGCATCTGAGAGTAGTAAGTCACAGACTATTCATTCAGCAGCAGATTTAGAATCAACCGGAATACCAATCCTGCAAGAAGCTATTGATACCAAGCCTAATCAAATTTTAGTGTTCTCATGGTTAAAAAATGAATTACACGTTAAAGACATCTCCCACGGAAAACACAAAATTTTAGAAGTTTTCTTACCAACAAATAACCCGGAACTAGTAAAAACATTCCTTAAAGAGTACATAAGACCCAAAATTAAATATTTCATTTACTTTGAAGAACACGAACATCGCCGACAATTTAGCAACATAGTTATCGCCCTATTTAAAAAAGACATGATCAACCTACACGAATGCACAGAACGAGTAGTGTATGTACAAGATGAAAACGAACAGAAAGCGATAGTTTTAAAATACCATGAAGGAAAGACATGTCACCGCGGTATCAAAGAATCGCTAGTCAGACTGCGTAGAAGCTATTGTTGGGATAAAATGGAAGAAACAGTAGCAGCAATAATCAACGCTTGTGAAGCATGTAGGAAAATGAAATATGACAGGAAACCTATTAAACCTGTTTTACAATTAACACAGACACAGGATGCACCGTTTCAAGAAGTATTTATTGATTTGTTTTCTATTGAAGGCAAATACTACTTGACCCTTATCGATGCATTCAGTAAGTTAGGACAGGCCATCGAAATACCTAACAAATCAACACCGGAAGTTGTGAGAGCCTTAATGAAATACTTTTCATTTTACGGAATTCCAAAAAAAATATGTTCTGACCCCGGCATGGAATTCAACAACGAATTAATGAAAGAATTCCTTAGCCTTCACAAAATCGAACGTCACATAGGTACAGTAAATAACCCAAATTCTATGGGACTCATTGAGCGATTCCATTCCACCATTATCGAGATATATAGACTAGGAAAAAATGAACACAAATGCACAGATGCCGCATCTATTATGATGTACTCAGTTATGGCATACAATCATACCATACACACAGCAACAGGCCTTTCACCATTTGAAGTTGTTTTTGGGCATACAGATACAGACAACCCTTTTGGAATAGAGTTTGAAAAAGCATTTACACAGCAACTAGTAAAAGATCACGCGAAGCGCACTAAATTTTTATACAAATATATGGCAAAAAGATTAGTCGAAGGCAAAGAAAAAGTTAAGGAAAAACGAGGTGGAGAGATCGACATTAAAGTTAAACAAGGAAATACAGTTTACGTAAAAGATATAAATAAAAGAAAGAGTAAGGATAAACCTAGATATAAGAAAGCAAAAGTAGTAGGTAAAATTGATCGGAATGTTGCCCCCATTAAGGTAGAAACAGAAAAAGGCAATACAAAGGCCCCAATTAAAAATATAAAACGCCCTCCACAGGTGGTGCGTCCTGACGCTAGCGACACCAGCAGTTGCTCTTCATCTGCAATCACTTAAAGGAAACCCAGGACTCCTGCCAGTAAAACAAGGCCAAGCATACATGCAAATAGATAATTGGACAATTATAAAAACCATAAATTTGGATAATGTTTATGTAGACTTAAATTTTGTAATTTCACAATTTGCCGAATTCGAGAAATTAATTGCCAACAATAAAACGTTTCCTCATGAATTTATTGGAATGTTAATGCATGCAGGGCATTTGCGCGATATAACTGTAGATAAATACCGACAATTAATTCCCCAACGTTATAAACGTGGTATTCTCAACCCATTAGGCTCTATTATAAAAATTGTAACAGGAAATCTAGACAATGATGACGCACTTAAATATGACAAATTAACTACAGAGATTTTTCACGATCAAGTAATCATATCAAAGAAAATTACCGTTATCTCCAAAATGCTGGATAGCTTTGTTAATATTACTGAACTGATTCATCAAAATTCGCTTACCATGGACACTCGCCTCAAACAAGTCGAAAAGTCCCTCAAGGAGACAATTAGTAAAGAAAACGATGTAGCCGTATCTGCCTACATTCTAGGGTTGTATAGCCTATTCATAAGCAATTTCCGTACAATATTTATTAAATTAAGTGAAATTGAAACCGCATTAGCTCTAAGTAAAAGCTCAGTATTACACCAGTCTGTTGTTAACTCTACCGAGCTATTACATCATTTGAAATTAATATCTAAATCTGGTAACTTAGTATACGAACCTAATGAATTAAATTTAGTAAAAATCGAAGAGACTATTTCTGTTAAATCATATATAAAAAGAAACCAGATTACGTTTATTATGGAAATTCCACTAACCGATAATTATACTTATAACTACATAAAAATGTACACTTTACCTATTTTCCTTGAACCTGAAAACCAAACCCTGGCCATCTTTCCTAAATACCCTTACCTATTGGCGAAAGGAATAAAGTACTTACCGATCTTAGGGCCGTGCCGCTCTATCGCCGCCGGTGACCATCACCTCTGTAACGATGACAACAGAGCCCTGTACAGCGGGCCAACTTGCGAGGAACAACTTCTCAAATACGACAACAATCTCACCTGCTGCAAGCAGTATCCTGTTTACGTAGAAAACGTAAAACTGCAGAAAATTGACGATGAAAATTGGATACTTTTTACAAGATTTCATACGATGCTGACAAAACGATGTGGTGACGAAATGTTTAAATATCCAGTATTTGGAACTTACGTCATCACGTTAGACGAACCCTGTGACGTCGAGATCCACGATCTCAAGATCCGGCACCATCACGTCTACACTGAGATGGATATCGTGACGCCGCTAGCTGTGGTCACCCTGCCGCCGCTCCATACGAACGCGAGCCTATCCAGTGCACGCGCACTTAACATGCACGAGATCAGTCTGGACGACGTGAAGTATTTGGCGTTTGCGTTAAAAAATAGTGAAGTGTTCGATAGTGTTGCTAAAAGAGAAAAAGACTCTAGCATCAGTGTTTTAGTTTACTCCGCGTTAGGCCTCGTAGTATTAAGCTTATCTTTAATTTTTATGTATGTTTTAAATTTTAAAATAATTCCTTTTTTACGAAATTATCGGAAAGGTCCTCAAATCGCACATTCCGATAATTTCTCACTTAGGGAGGGAGAAGTTATGCATCCCCCTCGCCCTTCTGCTCTGATGTAGAGACGGCTTACTCAGCAGTACTTACACTTCTGTGGAAAGCTGACTAAGGTGTCTCTTATCGGACCACCGAGTAGTATGTAAGTTAATGTTAAGAATATAATCCTTTGTGTAATTCATTAGTTTTAGAGCCTTCAAATCGGCTACACGTAGTTTAATTAGTTCTAAAGCCTCCATATCGGCTAAACATATTTTAAGTTATTATTAAAGCCTCAGTATCGGCTATAAGTATTTTAATTTAGTTTTTAAAAAGAAAGTTTCGTGCTCCCTAAATTTAACTACCTACCTACTCAATTAATAACCTCTAGTCAAATAACCCACCCGTGACCGTTCCTGATGCAAAAGTACCCATTACACTTGCAGCATTGCCACGTTAAATAGCAATAGCCATCCTCTGCACCAGGAACGAACCAGAGCGGGAGTCACCAGTCTTAACTTTTAGCCTATGCCCTACTTCGTTAATAAATGCCCTAGCCTCAGAGCCCCATTATTTATTGATTTGTAATTTATAATTATTATGTGTTATTTAATAATAAAAGCAAACGATTTTCTTATATATTGAATATACATATATTTTTAGAAATATTGGCGCAAATCTAGATCTACCTTAGGAGATGTTAACATCCAGGCCATTAATCAACTTGATACAGTCATGGGCATAAAACATGTGGTGTAGTAACACAATTAATGAACATAAAAAAATGGTGTAATAAATAACATAATAACATAATAATAGTGTGTTTGTAAAGTTTATTACTGTAATATAAAAATAATATTTATATTTACCTTCGCTTATATGGCGGTAGTGACAATTATTAACTAAAAATCTTATATTAAATTCCTGTACATTTTCAGATGCAAATATGCATGTAATTTAACTTAGTATTATACAAATGCATGATTCTTTTAGGAATTTAGTAACCCGTTTCAGTAATATTTGTCGTCTTTTGTATCATTAGCATGTAACTAATTTATTTAAAATAATGTTCAGGTATGCTTAACGCGGCTTTGAATCTTCCATAAAATAAACAAACAAAATCGAATTTATCACAAATGTTTACAGATTCAAAAACCGCCTACAGAGTGCGTGGGCGGGCAGAAACGGCTATCTTCTCTCCCCACTGAGAAAATCCTAAAGCTCCTACCCTCTTTCTTACTTCATTTGCATTTATTAAACTCTTGTGTGGATGAACCAAAATTTATGTTTTGTCCTTATGAAAACTGTAACTTAGTCAAGTTATTTCATAAAATGAAACAATACTTAGTATTCTGAAACTTTGTGTAATTAAAATTTAAATACGATATTTGGACCTCGTTTTGAGAGGTTATTAAGTTGAACCTCATTCCTGTGCAGGTGTTACTTGAGAAGATTTATCTAAAAATTTAATTAAGTAATTAAATTTTTAATTCTTACAAGGTTTACTAGTAGAGTAAGTAATATTGTTTGTTAAATCAAGGAAAATAAAAAAAAAAATAACATAAAAAAATCGATGGAAAAAGACCTGACGGAATGACGTTTGTGCCTTGGAAGTTGGGTAGGCCTCTTGTGTGGGACGCGACATGCGTTGAGACATTAGCGCCATCTCATCTTCCTTTGACACAGAGTAGGGGCGGCGGCTTATTCAGCCGAACAGCACAAACGGCAAAAATATGCTAGCCTTGGTAGAGGTTACATACATCAGACATTTGGAGTAGAGACTTTAGGGCCGTGGGGACCGGGAGCTCATCTTATTTTACAAAACTTATCAGAGCGTTTGATCGATTTGACGAGATCCTTAGTAATTAAATAAGCGTTTTTTTATCCTATACACGCACAACCACGGAAGTAAATACTTTAGCCTTTGATGGAGCATGCCTAGTCAGGAATACACTGGCTCTCAAGGAAGGCTGCCGGAACACACCGTTATTTTGTGTATTGCTGTATAGCAAAAACGTGTAGTAACTTAAATTATCAATATTTTGTGATACTCAACCATGTTCTTGGCAAAAATATAAGTATGAATCTTGAATCTAAGCATTATCACACGATCACATAATTCCTAACTGTACCTACATGCGATAACATAGGTAATTGTTTATAATTCCAAGGCTGCACTGAATTGCCCTGCATTTCTAGTGTTTGCGTAATGAACTTATTAACTAGATGACGCATTTCAAACAACTCATATTTCATGTACCTAGGTTTTACTGATTTTGAAGACATGATCTTACTTACAAGTACATACTAATTTATAATAATAATAAAATATTAAATAATGTTGATTCCACGATCATTGTTCCGATAGTCGTTTCAGCAAACGACCTAATAGCGAGAAGCCTGTTCCGACATCTTAAGAGACTCTTGCTAGATAGTTGGATCAAGGGTCAAATACAGAGGGCGGTGATCCTCGATACAGCACGTCTTATCAGGAGGTTCCTCTCTCTGTAGTCCCTACCACCGGTAGCTTGAGTGTTATGCCGCTGTTGGCGGCACTCTAGGTTTTTAATAATATTTATTATATTCAATTTGTATTGTAAAAAACTTATACTTAAGAAATTAAATTAATACAGCACTTAAATGATGATGAACTAGTATAAGAAATTTATCCTGAAAGACGGTATGGTCGACATCTGTCGGGCATGCCGCTGTCTCGAAGATTCTATCAGACTTGATTATTTGAAAAGACATAACCTAGTAGCCAGTATCATTCATCAGCAACTTATCCTAACGCAGGGCGGTGCTCGTCGACATCAACATCCCACGTAACGAGCACCTCATTAAAGCCGAGGAGGACAAAATTAGCAAGTACCTTGACTTACCTCACGTGGTGACCACCATGTGGGATGTTGATTCAACGATCATTGTTCCGATAGTCGTTTTTTTTTTGAACGGATTGATAGCTAAGAGCCTCGACTAATACCTAAAGATACTTTTGCTAGATGGTTATATCAAGAAGTCATACAGAAGTCGGTAATTCTCGACCCAGCACCAATTGTCCGCAGGTTTGACGCCGGCGACATTTTAGGTATAAGTTTTTTTTATAATGTTTACGTTATTAAATTATAATTCTAAAAAACTTAAATTGAAAAAAAAACAAGTGATTAGAAGCGATTACAATTAAACTGAATCTTTAAACATGTGTTTCATCATTTTTTTTTTATTTTGATGCACCCTGTGTCTCTCTCACGACTAACAAGAATCTGTTGAAACCACCCACAATAAAATACGACAAGCCGTTTAGGCGAAAAATAAAATAAAAGATAAATACATACATATATACATACACTCTTAAACATAACCATCTATCTTCGTATTCGGGCAAAAAGCATATATATAAATCGATACAATAATGAAAAGTTTACTAGCCTTAAAATAGAACGGCTTTAGTCAAAATAAAAACCGAAACCTAATATATAACATGAAAACAGTTATTTGGAAAAATAGTAACTATATTTCTGTAGTAACATTTCATCCATTAATATTATACATTACAATATGAGAACTGTCCTATTGTGATGATGTAACAGAATCACGAACAACGTTTCGTTTGTACGGTTAACAATAGTTTAATAACCTTTGAGCTATTCCCTATTGTTTATAGCAAACCATCAATAAATATAGACGTTTACCATTCATGTGCTCGTAACTTTACAGCTCAGATTATGAAAGAAAAGAAGAGCAAGTTGAATAAAGAACTGACTGTTAAACTTGTATAGGTTGTAACTTAATATTTGCTAGCCACCCTCAACTGCCCTCAAGTTGTAAAATCTGTCGCCAAGAACCTAACCGTGTGTTTCGGCAGCCTTCCTTGAGAGCCTGTGTATTCCAGACTAGGCATGCTCCATCTAGGGCTACAGTGTCGCTGACTTCCGCGGTCGTGTGAACTTGTGGTCAAATGCCAAGCAGTGTAGGATAAAAAAAAAATTGTATAGGTTGTAATTTAATATACGTCAGCTCCCCGAATCACCCTTCGGTTCGGTATTGTAAGGCTACCCACGGTGAAGCTAAAAGGCACACAGGATCAGTCGTTCCACTAGTTTTTTGCCTTTAAGCCTATATCGCACCGGTTTTAGGAGGTAGATTGCGGTATTTTACGTGGTTTTGGTATTGAATCGGTGAATCTCTCCGTGTCTTCCACCGCCGTGATTGATCACCATAGAATGGTGCACGTGGTGGTACAGCAGTGGTGTTTATCTGCTGCCACCGTAGTGGCAGGCGGTGTAGCCACTAATGTCGCAGAAGGACCTAAGACGTCTAGACTCGGGGTTATCTGACGCCCACATGATAGTATGATCTTTGTGCTGGTTGCGGTGTGTTTGGCGTACCACGACGAAGTCCAACCCTGAGGGATGGGTCCGGTGACGGACAGCTGTGGCGGGTCGCAAGCGAGTGCCACTGCGTTCCCGTGTCCCGTGAATCGTGAAGTGGAACGGTTTAGTTTTCGGGGAAAAGAGTTACACATAACCGCTCTACTTCCCTGCGAAGGAGCAGGGCATTTTTTCACGTAAAAAAATGAATAAAAAGGTTATGCGTCAGAGACCTATATTAATGTCAATCCTGCTTTTTACCTGACTAAAGAAGTATTACGTGTTTCGAGTGTATGTTTATATATATAAGATATATATATATATATATATATATATATATATATATGTATATTTCTTTGGCACGGTTTAGAGCCTGTGAGTGGTGTCAATACATTCGACTTAGACTTGGGAGTGACACTGGGTACATCTAAATAAATAAAACATAAGGATAATACACAGGTTTAACGACTTAGCAGTCGGGTTTTTTCGAACTTGCTTCTAAATACTTGTTGAATTTGGATTATAAATTATTATTACAAACTTGACATTTAATTTGTTGAATAAACAACTTCAATGTACATTCAAGAATAATTCAATCGAAATATTGTTTAGCTATCTCTTATCTTGAAGTGTCCATCTGTCGTTTTTATAATTTGTGCTTTACTGGCAATAAATTCAGATGTTATTATATTAAGAAATTATTGTTCTGTTTACGTACCTATTTGCTTAGGGAAATTCCTTAGAGAGTTGTAATACTAAAGCATAAATACCCAATGCCGTACTTTTAAATATATTTTTGTGAAGACATTCGATTTGAAAGAAAAGTCAATATTTAATGAACATCTGAAAAAGTATGCGGTGGTCTTTTACATGCCTTTAACAAAAATAAAGTGCTCGCTACAAACAAAATGCAGATGGATTACCTATGGACTACTAAAGATCTACAGATTATCGAAATGCTCCAACCCACCACAAAAAAACTTTCTCCTATCTGAAATCGTTTCAAAATGCTTAGGTTTAAGCAATCATTGGATATAATGAAATATAACGCCCAAAAAATCGTAAGTACTTACCAGAATTTAATCCCCATTTTAATATGAAATCATCACTAATAAACGTAAAGTCTGCTAACCTAAAAAAGGCAAGTATCTTCAGAATAATCGCTGAGCTACCCAAAAAGGCCACGCATGCACCAAATATGTACTCTCAATTTATTTAAAAATTTCATCCTAATATGTTACAAAGTATTCAGAATGTCATGAAAAAAATAACTTGAGACTACTGCGGACCTTGTTGCGCAATGTTTTCGGATTGTCAAAAAAAATAACCTAAACCTACTGCGAATCTTGTTGCCGAATGTATTTGGAGTGTCATAAAACTTTACTAGTTTAAATTTGGCGCACGCGTGACCTTTTTTGGTTAAGAAAAGTTATTCTTGTGCAGGCATGACTTACATAGCCCTAAAGAGTTTGGTACAGGTTTCGTTTATTTGTACGTAATATATTTTTTTGTATGAGGCGGTTTAGGGCAACGATTTTTTTTTTGTAGTCATTAAATTTCATCCCATTTTAAAAATACACTCATAGTTTATCATTTATTGATATAAAAGGTATCCTCTAAGCATTTAAACTTTACCGCTGCAATAGGTCTTATTGCAATATTACGTATTACCAAAATTAAAAAAATCAGCCTATTACAAGATGGCTTACGAACTAAGGGTTCTGAACCATTATGTATACAACATTAGCTTAAGCTTCTACTCGTGTCGTCTATATAAAATTATAAAGAGGAAAGATTTGTATTTTTCAGTGTAATTCATTAACTTAAAAACTACCAGACAGATTTCAAAGATTTCTTTTTTTTTGAGCATGTAACCAAAATATGATTAACTATGCGAAGCCGGGTCGTGTTGCTAGTTATTTACATCGAGCAAAAAAATAACATTTGTACTACAGTTTGTGGGAGCCACTTCCAAATATACATTTTATTCTGTTTTTTTCTTATATAGCGGCAACAAAAATTAGATCATCTGGGAAAACTGTAAATTAAATATCGGTTTAACAGAACAGGCGGGAATAAACGCATGCGTGATATACAGCCTGGTGATAGACGAATGGTCGGACGGACAGTGAAGTCTTAGTAATAAGGTTCCATATTTACCATTTGACTACCTAAAAAAAAACAACAATTTATGATATTTTTTTACTCTACTGTTAATTTTGTTTAAGAAGATGGGTTTTTACGCATACCTGATTTATGTAAAGCTTGAAAACCCGTCCTCTTGAACCAAACACGCGTTAATTTTCTAAATAAAACTCAACTGTTCACAAATAAAAGAGTTGAATTCGTCCCAAATGTGACAAGTTTCGGGACAAAACAATCAACAAAACTGTCAGCAACTTCCACAAGCAACACATTTTGCATTTTGAAATACTATTCATAAAAATTACAGCATTTTTCAAGCGACTCGCAAGAAAAAGCTGATGAAAAGATCGCGGAAAATTTGTACAAAATTATCTGTAGTAAGTAGTTGCACGATGTGCTTTTATAAATCGGCCAAGTGCAAGTCGGGCTTGCATACTAAGGATTCAGCATTATTGTCTATGCAAGTTTAGTTCAAGTTTTTACCTACTGTCGTAATTAATATCGAGCAAAGAATGGCAAAAAAATAAGTTTGTGTTATGGGAGCCTTCCTTAAATATATTTTTTATTCTGTGATTAGTATTGGTTGTTATTGCGGCAACATACGTTGTTCTGTGTAAAACTAACAAACAAAAAAACATGTCTAGAAACAACTTAAAGTAATTTTATCGAAACATCTCATTGCTGGGAACAGCTCTTCCCTATGAAGGATATTAAGGTCATATTCTACCACTGAGGCCAAATTACAAATTGGGGAATTCACTTTCCCTTCTTCTGAAATTGAAACTAAAATCTTTGAAAGTAATTACCTTCTCCGACAAGCAGGTTTCCTCACGATGTTTTCCTTCACCGTGTGGTAATTAATTCTAATATACACATGAGTGAAAAACACAGAAGTGCATGCCTGAACCCGCGCCCTTTCGCTTGAGAGGCAACGGGCTTACCGACTAGGTTACCTATGTTTACCTCTATGGATCAGTAATCAATCTCTGTCCAGCTTTACTTGCTCTTACACGGAATAACAACAAGGTAACCTACATAAATGGCCTATTAGTTTCAGCTTGCGGATGCCTGCCCTTTAGCTGTCAAACCCCGTGCTAAGGTAACATTCCGATATTGAGTCGTGCGATGGGTGCTGAGAGTGAACACCGAGCCTATTCCTTGAAGTTACAAAGTAAATGTAATGAATTAACTGTTAAGTTGTAAATCAATTAATAAGAATATTTAGAGTAATCAAACATTTTTTTTGTTCGAAACTTCCTCCTTCTCCTCCCATGTGGTACCATTTTATATTATTGAAATCGGACAAGATGTTTGATTTTTAAATAAAAATAACTGAAAAAGTTTCATCGGCATCTGCCATAATGGTAGTTGGTACACTTTTTAATAAAAAATAATTATAAATGTTTTTTGTTGAAGAATTATGTGCAAAGGTTTTTCGACCCATACAACCCACTGGCTTTAGAGCCAAATTTTAAAAAATGCCTGTAATGGTCTAAACAACACTTTTATAAACTCCCATACAATCGACTAGTAATAATACTGAAAAGACAATTTGAACTTTAATACCATACCATAAAGTTTAAGTGTTAGTGGAGAGGTTCCGGAAAGGTACAATAATTTAGTGACGTTAGCATCGTATAAATTGATGTCAATATTTTCTGACCCGGCGTCTCGAATAGCAGAATAAGTAATAAAAAAATGAATCGACTGTTAGGCGGTTCAAAGTTCACCAAATCAGCTCGTTAGTTATTAAAAAAATCGAAAAATTTTGTCGATTTTTCGACTTATTTCAGTCAACATTTTAGTATCATCGTAAAGCTACTGCGACCGCGACCGGAGGCCGGAATTTCACCTTAAAAAGTATCGAGTGAAAGCGAATTACATTGACTAATGGTATACGCCCGACGAAACACCGATCAAAAGGGAAATTAATTAATATTTTCAATCAAGGCTTAGGCTGAACTTTGTCACCGTATATCACAGTGTCAGAGACCTCATAAAGATCATTAATTTTAGGAAAAGGAAAAGGGAACATGTGTTACTGGAACTTTTTGCAAAAAAATGTAAAACCATAATTTAAAGTGACTTCATTAAGCATACAAATATTCATAGCATTTAATAAAGCATTATTATACCGAAACAAAAATTTATTTTAACATAAAAAAATAACTTTGAAGAACGCATAATGATTTATAAAACTATATGAATATATTGATTTACCTCAGTAATGAATTTTAAAAAAGGATATTTACTCGTGAAATGGCTTATTATTATCTACTATTATAGAACTCCCTTTATAATAACTAGTTTGGAACTTTTATCATCTCTAAATGCAATTATAGAAAGCAGCAATTATAATATTTCTCTGCAAGCATGTTACTGCAATCAAAAGAATATGCTCATGGTTCAATTCTAGATATCAAAGTTCATATATTGAAATATTTACAGATCAATCTAGAGATAGCATTCTATTTAGGTTTGCGTTATTAAGATTATGGAACCCGCCGCAAGTATAGCTTAGATACTGTCTTTGTATTTTTAGCTTTAGTAAAAGTTTGTGTTAGATTGTTTATGGGTTTCATTCATCTGGAACAGTTAGATAGATATTTTGTTTGACCGACTGTATTAGGAAGTGTCTACGTAAATATATGTAAATGCAATAGAATTTAGGATGCTGATGGAGAATGGTACACCAGCATGGTTGTTTATTCTCTGGGAAAGACATAAAAAAGAATACAGCTAATTTGACATCGGCCTACTTACAAAGTCTTTATACTACGAGTAGATATGAAAAATTATTTGTTATAAAGTTGATTTACTTGCAAAATATAAAATTAAATACTTTAATATCGGTTCTGAAAACTGTTTTCAGCTCTGGGGAAGTCAAGTTTTAAATTTTTTAATTTATCTTTATATATAAAAGAGTATAAGTGCTGACTGACTGCCCTGACTGATATTACCTAGGAATCAACGCAGAGCATAAACAGAGGTTTTTATAAATTCAACCCCTACCCTTAAGGGGTTGAATGGGAGTACAAAGTTTGAAACGTTTTTATATGACGCGGCGAACTTCGTACCGCCTAACAGTTATTCATGTTTCTTACCTTTAAAACGTTCCCTGAACGTTTTAACAAAGAAGCAGCAATTGATTAGTATATATAGATATATAGATTTATGCGACGGGCAAAGCCTTTATTTTCCGAGTTATTTTTTTCAATCTAAATCACTACAATAACGAAGGATCTTTCTTGTGAAATAGTATTTTTATCAAAAACTTGACCGAAAAAATATCTTCAGACCCATCACACTCAAAACGTGAATTTCACTCTTTACGGCATCTTACCATCCTCCGAGGGACGTTCTCAGCATAATTCAATAAGTTCCACGCCCGAAAACAATGTATCAGAAGTGTCTTAGGCCGCCCATAACTTAGAGTCGACAAACTTACCATAACATTCAGTTTGCTTCGACCACGCATTTGTTTCAATACCTTTTGTTTGCTTAGAGTGGTCATTCCTTGTACTTATTGTATGAACATGTAGTACTTAATAATATATACTAAATATATAAAATTGGCCTAGAATATATTCTCTTCAACTCATAGCGTCCCACGGCTGGGCACGGGTCTCTACTATGTAGTTGGTGTAGGCCATAGTCCACCACGCTGCTGGCCGAATGACGGGTACTTCACTTACTTTCAAAAGCTGTTAACCTTCTCCGACAAACAGGTTCTTAACGTTATTTTCCTTCACCGATGAAGCATATGCACATAAGTGAAAAACTAAGAAGTGCCTGAACATGGGATTGAACCCGCGGTGCCCCTTCCTTTGTGAGGCGAGGGGGCGACTAGCTAACATTAATTTAACTAAAACACATACTTACATTAAAAACCGTAAGTTCCATATGATTCTATACTGGCAAATCTTCTTTCGTTTGTATGTGAAGGATTTTCGTTTTCGCGTACAGATCGTAGCTTCCAACCAGTATGGATAAAATTATGCTGAATGATTAAAAATTATTTACATCGTCGATAAATTCGACTGAACAAACTGAGTAGCATTTTCTCCAAAAATTGAGATATTAATGAGAAATTGGTTAGGGTATCAATTACAGATTTAGATACCTAATACATACAAAAAAACAACCATAAATAAGAATTATAACTAAAAACCGCTTTTGTGGATATCTTTTAAAAAAAAATCACAAACAGTATTAGCCACTATTAAAACTAATAGATCAGCAGGGGCGTACTTACTTCAAAGAGCAATGTTCGGGGCTTCTGGATCGCTTATCTTGTACGCCTGAACAAATTTGAAAAGAGCCAAATTAACAAAAACTGCAACTAAATTCGCTTGTAAGTTTGATGGATATCTAAACTCGGAATAAACTAACATGAGCGAACAACCCTTCTGTCCTTCTAATTTACGGGGCGGCAAAGCCCGTCAAGGCCAATTCAAGCAAAACCCAGGGCGCTGAATCTTATTACGCCACTAAGCATTGCGAGCTTTATTTTATGGCCATTCTTGGTGCAACCATTCGGCGGGTGTAAAGCTCTCCGAATGCGAGTAACTTTGCATAACATTCAGTTGGCATCGACAGAATTCTCCCTCGGGAGCCATTCTCGGAGTCTTATGATAAATGGCCGGTGTTTCCGCGAACCTACTTCACTGGATAAGCTGCGCCGGCGATAAGGGGCAGTTTAGGTATACGAAGCGAGTTTAAATTAGGCCCGCTGTCGGCTAACGTTAGGTATGAAATAGGTGAAAATAAGAACAAGTAAGGGCGTCGGTACTTGACAGTGTTGAAGTGGCAAACTGTCATTGCATGCTCTTGTTTTCAAAAGAAATGTTTCAATAATGTATGGAGCCCAGGCCAGGACAGTGCACATGATACCATAAATACGTTAGGGATTATTAATCTTTAATCTATGAACCAAATTCAAAATAACGTAACTTATCGCAGTGTACAAAATTCATTTCGAATCATAACTATTTCCAGCTTATTTACGAAAAAAGGTGATTTTCGCTTTTTTGCCGTAACAATTTTGATATTTGTGACGAGTGGTACAATTGATAGACCAATGTGACCATAGCAGTCAACCTAGAATATAAAAAAATTCCAGGGATGCCAGAATTCCACTACAATTCACAGAACATTGATATTTTTGTACACAATGAAGTAGGCAACTGACGTAGGTTTCATTAGTACATAATATTATCCATGTCTTTAGCCATTTTATGGTAGAAAATCAAACAAGTCCTTATTAGCCGATTAAGCGCCTGGTTGTTCACATTAGTCGGCGTTAATTTTCGAAGAGGATTTTTGCACACACCTTAGAATAATTATCTCTTAATTACCAAGTCTAAAAAAAAGAATATTTTATTCAAATTATAATTATTATTAAATAATTATAATCTATAATAATCAATTGATAATTTGCACAGAGATAGGTTTGGAGTGTGCCATAAGGCCAAAACTAGTTTTTTTGAATATATCTATGAAAACAAAAAACATGTTTTTCGTTAGGTGTACACAGAGCCTAAAAACGAACAGTTAGATCGTCAGCATACATTACACTCATTACAGCGACGGCCATTTTAAATTCCCTTCCCGTGGATTAAGTGACGCTATTTATTTCAGTGTTTATCATTTTATGTGGCGGTTGCTATACACATTGCGAGAGATGACGGAGAGTTTCATTTTGTTGGCAAGTTAAGCTTACATAATTTAAAGTGCAAGTATTTTGTCATTGACTACCAATTTTTCTTAAAATCATGGTAAAAATGAGCTTTACAGATTTATTGTTTCATTTTAATTTTGTAAGTAATTAACCGTCTTTAAAAACAAGGAGGTTTTCAACTTTAAGTTTGAAGGTCTTCAATACTATGTATAAAAAAATAATCAGTGACGAGAAAAAAAATGTTATGTCAATACCTACACTTATTAGTAATGCGAAAGTGTGTTAGTTGGTTTGTTTGTTCGTTTTCTCCTCAATACCTGAGCATCTGATCGACTTGATATTTTGCACAGAGATATTTAAAGACCCAGAGAGTGCTTCTCGTATAGGCTATTAAAATATCGAATAAATCAATGAAATAAAAGGTTTTTTTTAAATTGTGTCTATATTTCAAAAGTAGGACCCGACGGCGTAAAGGAGGTGTAACTTGGATATATATTACGAAAGAAAATGAATATTTTGCCAAAATATTTTTTCATTTTATTTTTTATTGTGAATTTTGTCAGAGGCTGACTATGCCACTTCCGTAATACAACTTCTTATAATTCTACTTAAAACTATCTAGATGTAAATAGGCTAGCGTCCTGACTTAGTTGCCGACAACGGCTTTTGCCTTCACTGAGCAATTCGCTGTGCAGGGGAAGATGATTACAAAGTATTCCGTCTTATACGGCTTCCTAGGCGGCTTGATCTACCTCTTCATTACCCAAAATTCCAATATGTGCTTTTAACTACTGAAACACTACTGTTTTGTTCTTATCGAGTTTGCAAATAGAATTTAGAATGATATATGCTTATAGGGTGACCGACGACGACAATTCGAAGTTAACATAGCCAAATGTAATAGCACACTCTTTGTGTCACATAAAATAACAAAATTGTTTCCATCAATTGATAAAATATAAGCCATTGATTCGTTGATTGCTATAAACTGACTGTGGATTAAGGAAATATTGGATTTTATTATAAATTTTGCATGTACTCCTACTTGTGCGTCAAAAAAGCGCCTGAGCTTCTTCACTCCTTGGATCCATCAGTAAACAGCTTAAAATGATCATCATATCGTAGTTTTAGATATTCCTCGCATGTGTTACGTAACTCTAACGTGCCCACAAATCTTTTGGAAGTTTTTAACCCTCTATGTTTGTAATTACAAATTTCGACAAATCATAACTACTTATCCAGGTATCTAACAAATAAATATTAGGTTTTTTTGAAGAATGCATCTGAAAATGTCTAAGAATCCTATTGACCACAATTATCAAATTAAAATGTATCCATATCGATGGATACAAACTAATTTCTTGCTATTGTCGAGTAGGAGTCCAGCACGGTGGATCGTGTATATACACACTCGATGGTACAAAGTGTTTGGAAAACCAAGACCTAATCGCTTTATCAAGTGAAGAAAATTGCGAAATATCTGCGATAGACTTAATTGACCTTAATATTAGTATAGTGTGTATATACAGGACGAACTTAGTTGCTGACGGAATATTTCTTGACTACTTGGAGCGTCTGCTCGATAGGATAAGCGCACTGGGTATAGATTGTATCATAGTAGGCGACATGAACATAGACACTGTAGGCGACGTAACTTTTTATGTCAAACGACTTAGCAAACTGCTTCTAGATCACAATATGACCAACGAGGTAGATTTCCCTACACGCACTGAAGGGAATAGCTCCACGAGCCTCGATCACGTTTACTCGAACCTGCCAGTCGGTATGCTCCGTACCGCACCCGTAGTCTCCAATATCAGCGACCATGTCGCCGTTAGGTGCGAGTTGCCGTGTGTTGTTCAGAATCCTGCTCATCGCATTGGTAGGTGTTTCTCGCGAGCTAACCAACAAAATTTTTGTGCAGCTATAGAGAGTGTGGAGTGGCGTGAGATATTAAATCCAAGAAGGAATGCAGCCGAAATAGTAAATTCCACAATTAATATTATAAAAAACCAATTTGATATATGTTTCCCACTAAGGAAAATTTGTAATTATAAAAGTAATGACTCATCGTGGATAACTCCCGATGTAAAAAATTATAAAATATTAATATTCGAAATACTCAAAATTGCAAAATTAATTCCGTGCAATGATAATATTACTAAGTTAATATCGGGCATGAATATATGTTATGGGAAATTAATTAACTTAAATAAGGCGACTCACTACGATAATACAATAAGGAGTAGTAATAATAAGTCCAAAGCGATGTGGAAAATTGTCAACAAGGAGAGAGGCAAGGAGAACGCTCCATTCCTTGATGTCACAGATGTCGTAAAAGACTCAAGTGGAGTTCCTTTTCTGATTAAAAAAGACGCCGTAAACGCGATGAACGAGCGCTTTTTAAACGCGGCGGTCGCGTGCGGCGCGCCTCGCGCCGATGTTGCCCGCGCGAGGGACATTCTGCGCGCGGCCCGCCCGCCGCCCGACCGATCCATGCGATTGTCGCCATTCAGTGTAGACGAAGTAGTGCGAATTGTAACCACGCGTATACCTGCCAAAACTTCCATTGATTATTATGGTCTGTCGATGAAACTTTTCAGAACAGCTATACACTCACTAGCGCCCATTCTGACAGAGTGTTATAATAGGTGCATTATGGATGGTTCGTACCCCACTGCGATGAAAATTAGTAAAGTGTCCCCATTATACAAAGGCAAAGGCAAACGAGAAAACATTGATAGCTACAGGCCAGTGGCAATAATACCTGCCGCAGCAAAGGTGTTCGAAAACGGACTGAGCACTCGTCTAGTCAAATATCTTGCGACAACAGAAGCCCTATCCGAGAGGCAGTACGCGTATCGCGAGGGTCGCTCCACATCGTCTCTAACCCGTGAAGTAGTACACCGTGTGCTGCGAGCTCGTGAAACCAGACAACAGGTAGCAATTTTATGCTGCGATTTGTCGAAGGCGTTCGACGTCGCAGATCATGCCGTACTCGCGGCGAAACTGCAGCATTACGGTATTAGCGGAGCGTCGCACGCCTTGCTGACGAGTGTAATGAAGAACAGATCGCAGACAGTAGACGCATGTGGGGGAATGGTGAGATCGGAGCCAATGAACTCAACGATGGGAGTAGCGCAGGGCTCTTCTATCTCGAACATACTATTTTCTCTGCTCTTGAACGATTTGCCTGAGTCTGTGACTGCCGCTGATATATTCATGTACGCTGATGACGTAGCCGCTGTAGTCACTGCGCCTGGGGTGGATCTCCTAGAGCTGAAGCTAAATGAGACCACGAGTCAACTGGCAGGGTGGTTTCGGGTGAACGGCCTTGCGCTTAACCAATCTAAGACCCATTTTATACATTTTTGCTTATCGGGCCACACAACCCGACCACTCACTGTTAGCGTGGAAGGTCAAAGACTGAAGCAGGCTGAAACTACCATTTTTCTAGGCTTTGAAATAGATAGGTGCTTGACGTGGGAAAGCCATATCAACAAACTATGTGGCAGGCTAGGAAGTGCCTGCTTCGCTCTGAACCGTGTCGCTAAAGTAGTATCTGCTGAAGTAGTGAGATCTTGTTACTTTGCGACGGTGCACTCGCTACTGCAATACGGTGCGGAGCTTTTCGGTAGGGCAGCTGAGTGGGAGCGAGTGTTCAGATTACAGAAGCGCGCTATTCGGGCCATCGCAAAAATACCACAGGACAATTCTGCTCGTCCTCATTTCAAGAGGCTCGGTATCTTGACATTGCCGGCGCTTGTCATATACCAAGTAGCAGTATATGTTAGAGAAAACCTGGCCTCTTATGGAAAAATCGGCAGCGATCACTCGTATCCGACCTCTAGAAGAGGTAAACTAGGAAGCTTTCCCCGCAAGTTAGTGCGATCATCCAAGTGTACCCACGTCATGGGTCCCACGGTGTATAACAAGCTGCCGGAGCACGTCACCGCAGCGCCCACTATGCCCAGCTTTAAGTCACGACTCAAGCGCTGGCTGATTGAGCAGACGTTCTATAGTTATGAAGAATTCATAAAATTTAAGTCTAATTTGTAAATAATATTACCAAAAAATTTGATTGTTGTGATTAATTTAATTGTTGTACAAACTAATGCTACATGTGCGGAATGAACTATAGGCATATACCTTATTTACATAAAATTGACCTGTAATAATTATTATCAATAAATTGAGTATGAGTATGAGTATGAGTATGAGTATCCTTGGAGTTCTTTTCCTAATCCAATAACAATCGCCCATGACTATATCAAGTTTGTTACGCAAGGCTAACGCTTCGCCTGCATTGTTGCACATAGATACCGCGCTGCCCGAGTTGCAGCGTTAGTAGAATAAGCATTGACGTCATTGCGCCGGACACTGGAAAACATACATTCCGAAGCCGCCACTTTTTTATCCGATCCAATATTGATCACACGTACCTTTTTAGCTTGTTCTTTATAAATAAGTAGCAAGCTACAACCCGGTCACAATATCTGTGCACCTGAGCTTGTGACGTCATATCGGCGATCTGGGTACGGTGTGCTAACCGTACTGTCGCACCGAGGATTGCGCGGAGAGGTGATAGGGGAAGCAGGAGAGGCGCCGCATTCCAGCCAGGTGCACAGATGTTCTGACCGGGCTATACAAAGACTATCTAAAAAAAAAAAATATAATTTATATTATCTTCTATTCCAAAGATTCTTGAGTTTGTCTAAATATTGTCGTTTATATGTTTATGCAAAACAGTATATTAAGAATTCATTAAATATCTTGTGTTATCTGAAGGTAAGGATTCTTGTTTACTCCAAATTGGGTAACACTGACGGTGTTCTCCCGCACCAGGTTACCCCGCATCAGGCCGTTATCAATGTTTATTGCCACTTCCCCCGTTATAATCAGGAAACGGATACGAATTATTCAAACAACAACGCGCTCCGTGGCTGGAATGATTCTGGTTATTTTTCCCCCGGCTTCGAGTTAACAAATGTTTAGGAATAAATAAATGTATTTGGAACGGTTAAAGATAACTTTTTAATAAATTATATTAATATATTTTCCTTTTTGCTTCAGAGAAATTAACGTAAGCTGCTAAAAAATGACGGAATATTATATGTGTTATGTTTAAATATTTAGCCTTAGAAATATTTGATTATTTGAGGTTTCTAAAATAAAATGATTGATCTTAATTGATTGTTTCATGCCACAAAAAAAGCCTTATGTCACGCTCATACAAAATATTTTACATCTCTCATATTCGATAAGTAGGTCATTATTACCCCCAAATGGAGCTCGTAGGTGACCAATTAGCGCTCTAGGGTAATAATGTAGCTAGAGAAGCCCTAGGGCGGTAAGGAACGTAATAAAAAAAAAACTTTACCCTTTCTAAAAGTTCGCGTACATCTAACCATCATACTGGCAATAGACATCATGCATTCAGCCCAATGACAAAAGAGGTCGCTTCGCTATTCAACCCTGTCTTCGTATGAGTATAATAGTCGTCAATTTTAAATATCGAACGGCGAACTCAATTTCGTTCTTGAAAAAAATAATTAAAAAAAGAGATGAAAAAAGGCGCGAATAGAAAACTTTTACTTTAAATATTGTTTGTTTTTGGGATTTTTTTATAATTAGGAAAAAACATGAGTTCTGCAAGTGATGAAGATATAAGCTCCCGATTCAATGAAAATGGAAACTGCAGCAGCAATTAAAATGTTTTGTTATTGTAATGCCAGTTTTTTTCTACTTACCTCACAAACGAGATGTAAAGCAGAGTAGTTAGCTCGGGTGTAAGCATCAATTGCACCCTCGAACTATAGGCGCCCTCGCTGCGCTCGTGCTCCTAAATATCTCGGGCTGCAATTGATGCCTTACAGCCCTTGGCTACTAATCTACTATTAACGATTCAATCTGGGAGGCTGTTAGTACTCTATGTAGCAAAACTTAATTATATTGTCTTATAAATGAATCAGATTTTTTTATTGTACTGCTAATGTCAAGTTATTGAAAATTTTGTTTTGTAATTTTGTCCTGAAACATTAAGACTTTAACTGTTGTAAATATGATACAATCATGAAATTATAGATGGATTTACTTGCTACTTAAGATCTACAGATAATCCAAATACTACAACCCGCTTACCAGAGGGCAGCATACCTAGTACCTAGTGGTATTACCACGCGTCGCGTTGCTCCGATAAGTTATGGATAATAAGATGAGTTCCCGGTCTCCACTACCCTAAAGACACGACTCCAAAAAATTTAAATATGTAATTAGTGACTATTTTTTTAATAAAGACGCTTGCCTTTATATTTTGTCATAAATATCAATGAGGTTAATACGAAAATTAACAAACGTTGGTAAAAAAATTCTGAGCTGTAAAATAACAATTTTACTCTAATTTTGAGAACAGAAATTTAAATTAAACAAGAGGGAGAGAGGTAAACAAAGGCCTGATTCTGGCAAATTTCCTTTATTTTATTTACCATTGATCGGTTAATTAAAAGCCGACCATTATATTCATACCTCAAGGGTCTCTTAGAATTAAAAGCCTCAATATAAATTGTTAAATGGAAAACTTATACTTTAATTGCTCGCTTTCTTATTTACAAGTGTGTTTTCACTTTTTGCCATTCAACGAGGCAATGGGGCCAGCATTTTGGGTACTTTACCAACTGGCAGCGGTTTAGATTTAAGTTAGTTTTAATAACCTTTTTAAGCTATTACATAGTTTTTGTCTCGAGTTTTGAGCGCGGCGACCGAATCAAGAAACTCCGTAACGAAAATAAACTCAACCCTCGTCTAACATCGTTTCATTTCGGCAGACTTCGGCACGGTGTTTGTGTGCGTGCAACTAGACGTATGCTTATTCAATAGCATTACCGTGGCAGTCCCCGAGTGCCACGTGTATTTTTTTAATTATTATCGTACATATAGTGTTTTTTAATGGTTTTAATTTCGTTGAACTATCATAGACTCCTGCATTCTACAAATTTCACTTACGGATGCCAAACATGGACATACAAAACAAAAATAAGAATGAAATTTGTAATATGTCAAAAAGCTATGGAACGGAGCAAAAATAAGAAAAATTTAATAAATCACAAGCGAAGAAATAAGAAGAACTACACACTTAATAGATGTTATGCATTATGCTTTACAACTAAAGCGGTTATGAGCAGGATACATAACAAGATACTCAGAAAACGACGCGTTGAGAAGGAATAGATGGAAAAAGAAGACGTGGATGGCGTATGAAAAGATGGCCAAAAGACATGATTAATACGGCGGGACAAGAATGGAGAACATCTATGCAAGATATCTAAGCAACGAGTTTCTATCCATAAAAAATTATAATAGTGTTTAAGAAGACGGATTTTTACGCGTACCTGATTGTTGGAAAGGTTCAACTATAGTTTCGTTCACATTCGATGAACTTCATCAGGGATGAAATGAGTTGTTCGTTATGGGAGAACTTCTTACACAAAATGAATCAAACACGCGTTAATTTTCTATATAAAAATGAAAATAGTGATAGAAATTGAACAAGATTTACATTTACCCTATATAAACAACAAGAGCATTATAATATTAACTGTTATTTGTATTACGGATGGGAATAAATACACTTATAATTATTATTTCACTAGGTGACTCGGCGAACTTCGTACCGCCTAACATTAGATTCTGTAATTTTTTTCATACTTGATCTGCTATTCGGGACGTATTGACATTAACATTTATACGAAACTAACGTCACTCAATTGTTTTGCCTTCTCGGCACCTCTGCTATGGTATTAAAGTTCAAATTGACTTTTAAGTATTATTACGAATGTATTGCATGGGAGTATACAAAACTATTATTTTTTTACCTTTTCAAGCATTTTTTTAATATTTTCTATCCGTAAGAACCATCAAGGAATATTCGAAAAAAAGAATTAGCAAAATCGGTTCAGCTGCTCTCAAGTTTTGCGCTTAGCAACACATTCAGCGATTAATTTTTGTTACAGAAAATTAAATTTCAATTCTTATGAAGTCTTAACTCTCGAAACCAGTCTGAGAAAATTCAATCTAAGATGGTTCATGTTAAATCGACCTTTGTTTTTACTTCAAACGGTACTGCTAATAACAGCCCAACCTTTTACTAAATCTACAACCTTATTTCTGGTCTAAATCATAACAATTCGATAGAGCTGGTCCGATTCGGTAATGTTCCGTATAAATAGAGGCCGTAATGTAAGAAACCTACTTTCTGCAGACAAATAAAGGGATAAATTGCCGGACTGTAGTCGGCAACAACTTTCCCAGACTTATTTAATCTTGCGGAAAATCTTATGTTTTTACTAAAGACGGTATGGATTCATAGGATTGGTTTGGAAGTAAAAGTTTGTCTGTATGTAAGAGTTAGTATATTATATTTTTATGATGCGTTTTTAATGTGTAAACCAAATTTGACGATGTTATTTTAGAGCTATAACATATTTAGTTTTGAAGTCAAAATTGTCGTAGTAAATCTTTAATGTACAGTATAATAAGCTGAAATATGGTCACTATTTTTCTTGTTTTTTTCTAATAGCATATTTTAGAATTTAATTTAGTATGTCTAAAGTAAAAAAACATAGCATTTAAAGAATGCACGCTATTAATACGCTAATTAATAGCGTGCATTCTTTAAATACTATGTTTTTTTACTTTAGACATACTAAATTAAATTCTAAAATAATCAATTTACGAACTACGCCGCTAATGCTGCTCCCTGCGGTGTTACACGCGTTAATACAGGATTAAAAGTATCCTTTGTGTTAATTCAGGGTCTAAGTTATGTCCTCCGCACCTAATTTCATAATTTCATCAAAATCCGTTCAGCCGCTTGAGCGTGAGTAAACATACATAGAGACTTTCGCGTTTATAATATTGTTAGTTTTTAATTCGTTTATAATTTTATGTTTGATTCTGCTATATTTTTTTGTTGTTATAGATACTCATTTTGATTTTGGCAATAAAGACACTCGCCCATTTTATGTTGGATAATGTAAAAATAAATATTCGATATTAATAATTTGCTTATATTTTGATTGTATCAATTAATTTATTTAACATAATAAGTAAAACCGTAAAGATCATCTAGTGTTGTATCAATGTTGATAGTTCGCTATAAAACTTGTCGCAAGGATTGACGCTACGGTCCTTGATTAGAAGCTACGTTACTTCACTTTTGTTGTTGTTTTTCCATTGACAACACTCTATAAAGGACAACAGCTAGAATACTAGCTACGCTGCGCGGTGCTACCCGCGAAAGTTTGATTATGCCACGGGATCACAAAATTTTTTCAAATTAAAATGTTTTATTAGCTGTCTTGTTGCCAAAAGAGATGTTTCAATAGTGTATGGAGCCCAGGCCTGGACAGTGTTCATGATACCATAAATACGTTGGGGATTATTAATCATTAATCTATCAAACAATAAATTCAAAATAACGTAACTTATGGCAGGGTACAAAATTTATTTCGAATTAAGATATTTTCATCTTATTCACGAAAAAGGCTAATTTCGCGATTTTGATGTGTCAGTTTTGACATTTGTGAGGGGTGGTACAATTGATAGACCAATGTGCCCATTGAAATCAACCTAGGATGTAAAAATCTTCCACGGAAGCCATAATTCCACTATAATTCAGAGAAATTAGATATTTTTGTACACAATAAAGTAGGCAACGGATGCAGGTTTCATTAATAAATAATATTAACCACATCTTAAGGCATTTATTGGTAGACGAACACCGTCTTGGCTGAAATTAAACAAGTCCTTACAAAGTAATTAGTTTAGCAGTTTTTGCGTATATGAAAGTATGAAAGTATCTGCAAGGTGGAGTTTTCCAGGCATCCGTTATTTTTGTCGATTTATTCAGCCCTGAAGGCTTTTATCTGTTTTTACGAAGTTGCATCATTCCCTTGTACCTGGTACTAAAGCAAAATTTGGTGAAGGCTCACAAAACCTTAGGCGAAAAACCCTATTAATAAAATAGGCCCTCGGTTGACATACGAAACCCCTTTGAAAGAAATTTAAGTTTTTAGAAAGGAGTTGTTCGAATTTAAAACACCGAAAGCAATTTGAAGCAGTATTTGATTAAAATTCAAAAATTCAAAGCAATGAGGGTTCAATGAGGGCCCTCATTGAACCCTCATTGCTTCGTCATTGAAAGAATTCTAAGATTTATTGAAAGAAGTGGTTTGAATTGAAAAAAAACCGACTGCACAATCTGTAGATCACTTCAATTACATTTATCTTTATTGGCACCACAAAAAATAGACCATCAGATAATAAATACGACAGAAAACAGGTACAAAAGCGGTCTTATCGCTAAAAGCGACGTCTTCTAGACAACCTTTGTAGTTATCAAATATATTTTAACGAGACACCGCAAGATGGAGCCAGTATAGCTAATGACCATCTGCATATAAATACAAATAAAATGACACTTTGGGCATCAGAATTGGTCTACCCGCTTAGAATGTAAGTAGATATTCACAAAGCCTTAGACAAAATATTTTTTTTATAGAAAAATGTTACCCTCATTATGAGCAGTCCGGTAATACCATACCATACCAATTCTATGGTTTAATAGAGTATCGATATATTTTTTTACCCTAAAATCTTTAAATTTAACACTTAACACAAAAACAAGTTACTTTGTGTAATAATAAAGCTATTTGTACCAAAGCGGAGGGTTTAATTATGCAGTAATATACATTAGTATCGTGCAGTTAAAATTTATAATAAACTAGCTGAGCCTTGAGAACTTCGTACCGCCTAACAGTTATTTGTGTTTCTCACCTTTTAAACCTTCCCTGGAGTACGACAAACATTTCAAGACCAAAATCAGCTAAATCGGCCCAGCCGTTCTCTAGTTTTTGCGAGACAAACGAACTATGTTATATATTATATATTAAGATTATATAAGATTAGCAGCTCATATTAAATAATTAAATTTCTCTAGTTTTAAGAGTAAGTTATTTAAATATTTAATAGAAAAAAGCTATTACAATGTTAAAGATTATTTTAGGGATAAATGTTAGTAGAATCTAACAATATAATAATAATATCTAAAGTAATTTTGTAATTGCTTAAGATAACGGGTTTTCACTAGTACCTGATTGTTTAGTAATTTTTTTTTAGTAATTCGTTTATTTTCATACACAATTAAAGTTCAAATTGATACATAAGTAATAAGTGCAGTTAATGGAGTCGACATTATAATTTATAATTATGAGTTCAGATTATACAATACTTAATTATTATACTTAATACTTAACTTAACTAGATGATACATTTAGATGTTCTGTCCGCTAGCTACCGCGGTAGGATTCCCTGTGTTGCGGTAGCTAGTGCTCTTCAAGGAACTAAGTAAATTGGAATCAGTATAATTGTTTTACCAGGTATCATAAAAATAAAAATTAGGGTTTCGTTATAATATTTACAATTAAACTAATTAATTCATTATCATTCTGTTAAATTTATTATATTGGTAGTATTTTAAGAAATAAAAATTAGATAGGTATATTAATTAAATATTAATATTAATTAAGTTATTAGGTATTGGTAATGTTAGTAGAAGTAATATTTTATATAGTAACCTACAACAGAGGGACGATTTCTGCGTAGTACATATAGTCTATATATGATATGTAATGCTGTTTGTGTTGAAAGTGTTTGTGGAGGTGAGGCTAAGTCTGTTTTCAAGTCAACTAACAAATGTTACACTCTTTTTTTGTTCTTTCTTTTTATCTGTGGATTTTAATATTTAATTTTCAAGTATAGAATATTGAAAAGGTCCAACTATAATATCGTTAACATTCGGTGAACTTCAACATTAATAAAGTTCACTGAATGTGCACACAACTGGTAGAATATTTCACAGATATTAAGACAATATCCTAGAAAATATATCTTTTTAGGTTTTCTGAGCATTTCTGGTTTTTCCATCAGTTTAGTGACTCGCGATAAAGTGAGCTTTAGTACAAAATTACTTTTCAGGTTTGTCTTGTCTAGTTTTGCAATTATTAGCCAATTTTGGTATGTTATAAATCTTTAAATTTTCCTCCGATAAAGGCCCTATCATGATCTATTATGGGCTTAATGGGGACTATTGATTGTGAAAGTTTTAAACTTAATGCCCTAAGATTGAGAACTTTAATCGTAACTCCCGGTTTGAAAGGTTCTTTGAAAGTGGAGAAATCTGAAACTGAAATTATTTCCAAAGTTTTTATAATTTTCAATTTATTTGCTCTGCTCTATAAATAAATGTACCTGAACTCTACATAACATAACCAACACAGAAGCAATCCTAGTGGGGAGCTAGGAGTATGAAAGTGTTATTAATTTAAGTATTTTTTACTAACTTCTCAAACAAACAAGTGGTTAGAAGCGAGTTCGAAAAAACCCGACTGCTAAATCGTTAAACCTGTGTACCATCCTTAATTATATTTATTCTTTTAATTTTGTTGTACCCAGTGTCACTCTCACGACTAAGACAAATCTATTGACACCACTCACATAAAAATACGACAAGCCGTGTAGGCTCTAGGGCGTGCCAAAGAAATATACATAGGTACACACATACACTCGAAAAGCATAATTCTTCATCTAAACTTCTTTCGCAGTTGGGTAAGGGGTTCGCTATACTCATAGTGAGGAACAACATTCACAATGGGAACAAAACCTAATTTGAGAAAATAATCAGCTGTTTTATAATTTTTGTCGATGACTGATAAATTTTTCTATGGAACAGCTGAATTATGTTTTCAGTAGTGTTCCCCATTGTGAAAGTTGTCCCTTAGTTAGTTAGCAGTTTTAAAGTTATCTACGTTGATAAAATAAATACAATTTATAGCCTTGTACTCTAACACTAATAATTCAATTCAAATAAATCAAGAAATATGAAAAACTAGAAATAAATCCCTATATTAAAAACAAAAAAAAATACCAATATTCATTAATTTTGGTTATGAATACGCGAGTACCAACATCGACATGATGAACTCATTAAAGATTTGTCAGACACGAAAGTGATACGCTTACTTGCTAAATAAATCCTTTCTTTCTTTTAACGAAGTTTTCTCTGTAACTAGGAATTCTTACTTCCACGCACGCTATAGCTATAAGGGACGGCGAAAGGAAATTGATAATGGTAATTTTCTTTACTTCACAAAATAGACACAAAGTAGAATAATCAAGACGGGGGCGATCCAAAGCCTATTTTAAGAGATTCCGACAACAGCCTTTTAAGGAAATACTTTGATTAATGAAGTTAAAATAAACAGAACAGTGTTTTTTGCATAAAAAACAAAAGAAACCGTATTAACCATGCTTAATTCAACAGATGGAGTTTCCCGCGTTCTCTCAAAGAATAGCGTCTCTGTCTGTGTATATATTGCAAAACTAGTGATTCTGCAAGTTTGAATGTCTAGATTTGGTGGATTATTAACCATTTAAGCCTTAATTATGTACACAAGTGTGGGCAAACGATATAAAGACGGAATATTTCCCGGGACGGGAGATTTCCCGCGAACATGAAAACCACGTGGTTTTCATGTTCGCGGGAAATCTCCATAGATCCCGTAAAGTCTCCACCGCTTTACGAGGGTATTTAATGTGACTTTAACTTGATCACGATGATTTATTACTTGTTCTTTGACCTAAATTGATTGAAGACAAATATAGAAATCGTATGGAGCCATATCTCAAAAAATCACCTAAAAAAATTAATTTCACCTCCTACTATATCGCATTGCCTCTTACGACAACGTGAGTTATCGTCTTCCCAGGACAAATCCCGATAACCAGTTTTATTAAGCTGTTAAATAAGCTCGCTCCGAAAATTAACCTATGGGTATTTGGTACTACTCGTAAGATGTCATATCTTACTCTCTTAGCCGGAAACTAAAGTATTATCATTTTAGCTAGGAATTATTGCATTTGCGTGTTATCACTGAATTAATTTGTAGCAACGAAATTGGTTGAACGAATGAATGGACGAATGAATTAAGGAATTAATATAGCTTTATTGCACATCGAACAAAAATAAAAGATACAGCAAGATAATATACGTGGAATTTGTTTACCTCGGAATTAAATTAACTAGGTGAATAAGCTCTTTTTAAAATTATATTTGTGTAAATTGATAACCCAAGAACAATATGAATTAAACCAAAATCTAAAATGAGTTAATTCGTATTATATATATCAATTTGTTACTGCATTTTTTTTAACAAAGACAATATTATTCAGGGTCCTTTGGCCCTGTTTTAAGTTAATTGGAACTTTCTGCAATATCTGTCCGTCCTGAGGTCAAAAAAAGATATTAGATTATCTTTTATTAACTTTCGAAAACAAAATCGAAGGTTTACTGTAGGAATAAACACAATCAAAATCTTTTCCTCAATACTTATTCGGATAAATTGTTACGTATAGGTAATTTTACTTCAAAATAAATAACACTTGAGTTCAATTTACGGCTACGTTAAGCTTAATTTGCCAGATAATATTTCAAACATCGATTGGTTCGATATCTCGGATTTTATTCAAAAAGAATTTTTCCTCAATCCAAAAATAGCATTTTAACATTCCGCTAGTGACTCGAAGGATGAGACTCATCGGAAGATGCCGAATGGAAAAAATATTGGAATTCTTAATGAGAACATCAGAATATCAAATTTTGTACGTCGAAGAAACTTTTGCGGAGATAAGGTAAGTAAGGTAAAATGTGTCTTATATTTTGGATGTCAAATCAGATGCTGTTTGAATTTCTGATTCCTGTGAATAATTATTTAACTTATTTTTTTTTTAATAAAAATAGTTTTTGTTGTTCATTTTATTAAATATAATATCAGGTTAATATAACCAAAAAAAGATTTGATTAAATATTTAACTCTAAATGTCGGTTTGTTCCAAATATCACAAGACAGAACGATTTGATTAGTAAGACTTTAAATAAATTATGAAATAACACCATCACATTTATTTTCCTACTGCTGAGTATAGGTCTGATCTTGCACGCGCCATTGTTTTACGGTTTGGTGATAATGTCGTCCACTTACTTACTAACCGCCTTTGCCATAAACAACGAGAGACAAAAAAATGTGACAATACGTAACGGTGTTATTCTAATAATGAGTAGACTCACACTCTTAAGTATTGTCATACCTTTCTGTTACACGTTGTACACTATTAAAAATGTTATATAAAGAAAATCTAAAGCCAAATATTAATTTAATATCGTGACCAAAAAGCGTATGCAACAAGAATGTGGACTTGGATACTTGAAGTTTCATCGATCACATACATCTAAAATATTATACATTAAAAAAATATGCTCTAAAAAAAGTCTTCTCTCCTCTTTTTAGCGTTGCGAGGTTTAAATACAAGTTAATGTTGTCGTTTTATTAAACATATTAGCGTTGTACATAACACAAAAGTTTCAAACTTTGAACCCCCCTTTCAACAACCACAGGTGTAAAATTTCCAAAAATACTTTCTTACTATATCACTACACCCTATACTCAAGATACTCTCATAATTTCATATCTCTAGGTTCAGTGGTTTTAAGCTCTACGTTGATTTCTAGCCCGACTGACTGACTGATACGAGTATTTACAATCAGTCGGTCATTAAGATAAGATAAGACAACTCTTTATTTAAAAACAAACAACAATACATAAAATATGACTAAAGAAATCTTATATTATACATATAGAAGCTTTTAAATTGCGCTTTGAGCGATCTCTTCCAGGCAACCATGCTTTTATGTATTGTTGGCAGGGGACGACTCCTTGCTAATGTTAATAATGATTATTTGGAACGACACAGATTTATTTGCATTTTATTATCACTTCTTTCTCGAATCGTGGCGTCAGACTTCTGCGGATGAATCCGGCTAATCAATCACCCTTACATTTACCTGTATCAGTATATAGATGTCAACCAATTGTTTAAATAAAGCTATATGAGTATTCATACATTACGCAAACATATAATCAATTTTAAAAGGGTAATAGTTTCAACCAAAACCACAGGCGAATAATTATGGGTCCCAAAGCTATAAATGTTTTAATCAGTATTTCAAACCCATTGGGCCTATGCAATTCGCACCGACCACTCCATATATTGAAGCTAGACTGTCTATACCATTGTTTTGAGTCGAGTGTCTTTAAATCAGAGATAACGCAACTTTTTTGTTTGTTCCCTTTTTTGGGTCTCTGTTTCAAGTGTGGCAGAATATTATTCCGTCTGTCATTATGCATGTTGTTCTAGATATTCTCGCTACTTTATCAACTAGTTGAAGTTAAACGTTGCTCTTTTAGAAGTTAATAATGATATAAGGTACAGTAGTTATAATCCCTAGAATTACCTATTATAAAAATTATTATATACTTTTTGCCATACCACCATGTGGGCATCAGACAACCCCGTATCTAGATGCTCGGGGTCCTCCTGCGATGAGTTACTTGTAGCCCCGCTGCCTGCCACTTTAGCCGCAGTTCCTAATTTCCGTTACAGTTGAGGATACCGCTCCAGTTGTTCTATGTGAACGCTCGTACACCCGTGCATCCAACTCGGCTAGAATGTGGGTTTTGGTCTCCCTTATGTCACGTTTTTTGTTATTAAGGGGTATTGTTTGAGGTTAATCCTGCCTGTCCAGTGTATAGGTATAAAATAAACTGTAAGAATTACATTAATTTAATTGAAGTTAAATTTGGGAAGACGAAGTTAAATTAAGTAGGTAAATGAAAGGAATGAAGTTAAGTTAGAGAGAGGGATAAAAGAAATCAGGGGTGAAGTTACTACTGCTTATTATTTTCCTTGTCACGAGAGTGGTAGTTCCCTGGGCGCGGGATGTTCTTCAGTTCGGCACCGCGCTATTCTAGCTTATCCGACTGGAATTGTGTCCACGTGCACTTGCATCAGTGGCTCAGGGCGGTGTGTCGACGCCCGGCCTGGGCGCGACGCGGCGACCGTCGTATCGAATGCTATAACAGCTATATCTACTTATAAGCTTTGTTTTTAATATATACAGGGATAGGCACTCGAAGTGTTACCAACTTTAAGTTGGTATAGCAACCAAACTGTTTACAATATGGCGCCCATTTTTTCACAGTCGTAAGTCTATTGTATTGTTCTTAAACATACAGAAGCTCATTGTTTTTCGTCGCTGCTAAAAAAAGTTATCCAGATGGAATTCAAACGCCACAGTGTCATTACTTTGTATTTGGCTGGAAAATCGCAACCAGCCATTGTAAATGCGCTACGACATTTACATCTGAATAAAATGTTTGTGTATCGGACCATCACGCGTTACAATAATACGGGTAGCATCAAGAAACGCCATGGAGGTGGACATCCAACAACAGCAACATCATCAGAAATGGTTCGAAAGGTAAAGGCTAGAATTTAACGAAATCCACGACAAAGCGCAGTTAAATTGGCGAAAAGTCTTAATGTATCTGCCCGGAGCATAGGACGCATATTAAAAAATAAACTACAACTGAAGCCTTACAAAATACAAAAAGTGCAAGACTTGACACTTGCACAAAAGGCAGTTCGCCTAGAAAGAGCTAAGGAGTTAAAGCAGTTGCACGTTGCTATCAACGTGCAACTGCTTTAAAATTTGAATAGCTTGAAAATTTGGTATTTTCCGATGCAAAAAATTTTTACGGTTCAGCAATATGTGAACAAACAAAATGATCGCGTATGGTTAAAATCTAAATCAAACGACAATTTAGACCAACGAATTGCTCTGCGAAAGCAAGCACCAGCATCAGTGATGGTTTGGGCCGCGGTAACTGCTACGGAACGTTCACCTCTCGTTTTCATTGAGCAGGGTGCAAAAATAAACCATCAAATCTACCGTGAAAAGATTTTAAACGATGCTTTGTTACCTTGGGCACGTAAGAAATTCGGTAGAAACCATTGGACGTTTCAGCAAAACTCGGCACCATCCCACAAAGCCCGCGAAACCCAAATTTTTTTGCAAGAAAAAGTTCCGAGCTTCATTTCTTTGCAACAATGGCCACCATATTCGCCGGACTTAAACCCAATGGATTTTTCCATATGGCCAATTCTAGAGGCCAAAGTGTCAGCAAAAAAATATGTGACAGTCGTCGCCTTAAAGATTGCTCTTCGCCGAGAATGGAACAAAATATCAGCAGACCACATTCGTGCAGCGTGTGAAGCCTTCTCGGACAAACTCGATGCTGTTATCCGTGCTAAAGGTGGCCACATCGAACAATATTTTTTTCTTTTTAATTTTGAATATTTTTTTTCTATATATTGAAGTTTATAAATAAAAAGAAACAAAATTGTCAAAATTACAGCATTTTGTATTGGTAACACTTCGAGTGCCGACCCCTGTATATATACCAATCTACGTCACGAATTAGACGTACTACGTCACACCTATGAAGGGCCATAGTCAACCGCGCTGGTCAAATTGCGGATTGGGACTTCACTCATCTTCGCTATTAAACCTTCTCCGACAGGCAGGTTTCTTAACAATGTTTTTCTTAGCTGTTTAAGCATGTGGCAATTCATTATAAAATGCATATGAGTGCAAAACTCGGAGATGCATGCCCGAACTTAGGATTGAACCCACTCTTTAGTTGGTGATGCTAACACCAACTTGAAGATAAATATAATCCTAGAAGATGGATACGTATAATATTCAGGCCTGGTATATTTTGACAGTCCATTCCATTCTAGAGGTCGGTGAATATACATATGATCGTATATTATCAAACCGCTTATAGCTGCCATAAAGCTATAAACTGTTTTTTATGAACCAAACCTTTTTTAATCTCGCAAAATGTGCGCTGACGTCATTCACGATTATTTAAAACGTTTTGTATTGACTGAGCCATGAGAGCGATTAATTTTTATGGTGACACATAGGTTCATTTTGAATTTTGTTTTGTTTTATTTTTCAAAATGATACAGGGTGATTCTAAATTTAGTGAGTATATTGTATCAGTATACTTAAAAAGTATTGAAAAATAAAATACCTGTGTTATTTTGTTTTTAGTACAAAATTATTGAGAAAATTTTAATCGAAGTCATGCAAAATGAACGCGAAACTCATGGACACCCTAAAGCGCGACGCCACCCCGGTGTGAATCTAGGTCACGGTGATGTCAAGCGAGCGTTTGCATGGTCCAGACTTGTGTAGTCGCGCACAGGAAAACATACATAGTTTTTCGTAAACAAAAATGCAAAAATAGGTTTTTTTGCGAAATATGTTATAATAACAATGCTGATTGCGTGGTCATAATATACGCAATCATTTTAAAATGACCCCGTACTTTTTTTTACAATACATTACATATAGGGACCACAAACCCTAAGTCGCAGTAAAAGTCACGAATGTAATCGATGAATGCAATGGCAGATGGTCGTTCGAAGTGGCATTTAAATGGGGAGACCTATGTTCAGCAGTTGCCGTCTTTTGGCTGATGATGATAACAATACAATATTGCTTCTATAGGCAAAAATTATTACAAGTCTTTAGAACAATTCAGACGTTTTGTATACTATGACTTTTAACACATCAGACGCTTTTCAATCTTGTCAATCAGCAATGATATAAACTGAAGTCTTTTTTTATTGCCACTACAAAAATACAACATCGAAAAATAAAAAAAAAAGTAGCGAAAAGGCTTTCTTATAGCTAAAAATCGTAAAAACTGTAACAACCGGTAAACGTAGAGGAGGATGCCCTGCTACTAGGTGGAGTAAAGACATACAGAAGATAGTAGGCAGGGGGTGGAGACTAGGGGCCCATGATAGGGACGAGTGGCGTGTCATGGGAGAGGCTTGTGTCCAGCAGTGGACAAGAATAAGCTGATGATGATGATGATGATGATGATAGCTAAAAAGTGATATCATCTAGACAGTTTGCGAACCTTTTCTAAATAGAAACAGCCGTACTATAACTGCATCCTAAAGACATTAAAGTTTCTAAAACATTGGAACGTATGAATCTATCATATTATGTTAAAAATACTAATATAGATTATTTTTGAATCATAAAATTAAAATCACATCGTTAATATCTATTTAAATAAGATGAAAATTAAATATTATTTCTTTCTTTTGTTTTTGTGTTTTTTATTTAATCACAAAATTCATTAGCGAATCTTTTTATGGCGACTTTGTGCTCTGAAAACTAGTTGTTTTAAATTGTGGAAATTTCGTTCCCGGAGCATTTTATAATTGAAGTCCATAAGCACTCAGGAACATTACCCGTGTTACTACAACATTTTTTTTTCAACTTTAACAGTGTCTGATAACTGATTTTGACATTCGATCTGCAGTATGTTGTTCTAGTATGTTCTTATCTAGTCAAGCTTTTTTCCCAATTTCAATACCAATATCATTAAGGCAAGCGAACCTCATTGTTTGCGAATAGTAAGAACCTAACCAAGTTGAAACTAATCTAATCTCCCAGGCGTGTAGAAATAACGTCGTCGGCAACATCTCCAAGTGATTGCACTTACAAAACTACGCTGGAATGACGACGTGCTCATTTGACTTCTGGCAATCTCTCCGCTTTGAATAGAATAATTTAAAATTACTTTACATGTTCATTTAAGGCTTTAGGCTCTCTTTTCAGACTGGCAAACAGCCGAATTCGTAGAAGCTTGCAAATGAAATGCAACTTGTGCCCAAAAAAGGTAGTCGACAAAATTAACTACAGGCCCATTTCAGTCACGTCCGTTCTCTGTGAGAGCATGGAACTTGTCCTGATCCACTGGCTCCTGGCGTATCTGAAACCTTACAACTTTCGCAGTTATCAACTATACGGGTTCGGTAAAAATCGGTCTAGTAATGATCTACTAGTATACGTCACGCAGATCCTCAGTGAAGCTATAGATAAATTTAGAGAAGTTCTTGCCGTTTCTCTTGATATTTCGAAGGCTTTATATCGTGTCTGGCACGAAATCTTTGTTAGCAAGTTTTCTTCATATGGCTTTTCGCTGGTTTCAGTGGGTGGTTATCGGACTTTCTGAAGTACCGGTCAATACAAGTAGTCGTAGAGGACTGCTTATCTAACAAATTGGCTTTAAATGCAGGGTCACTCAGGGATCAGTATTCTCAGTGAACCTTGCTGCATAAAAACGTATTTTTATTGTGCGAACAGCTAGGTTATAGAACTCGCTGCTGGATTCTCTATTTCCTAATTTCCTTATCTGGGTCTTTTGAAGTAACTGGTAAATCAGTTTAAAAATCTTATTTTTTAAATTAGGTAGTTTCTATTGTCAGTAATTCGAGCGACAGTAAAAAGCCTTTGTGATTTTAATGATTATTTATAAAGGTAATAACGATTATATATCGGTGATAATTATGTCACGTATATCTTATATATAATTAAATTAAAGTTCCCGTACTATAATTTGTGATTCAAGTAAGATTGTTAGTCAAGTTATTCCTGGTAGAATGACAATATCACGTCGTCAGCGGCAGCTCGGCTTGATTGCAGTTTTGAAACTACCCTCGGATGGCGAGAACGTTCGGTATTACCTGCATGCATACAACTTGCTATTTCTGAGATAACTTCTGAGAAGTTGAAGTTGAGTCTTTATTTTTTTACTTAACTGCCTAAAATGAGAGTAATATTTATCGAGTGTACGTATAATTAAATAAATACAAATTACACAAAAAAAAATTAGTTCATTGTAATCATTATTTTCTAATTAGTTAAATTGGTGTGTTCATGTCTACACAGGCAAGTTATACAGGATTACCGGCTAGGGGTGTACTTAACCGAAAGAAGGTTACTATACTCATCCTTAGGATGAACTTTCACTATGGGACCAACTATGAATTCGAGAAAAAAACAGCTGTTCATATACATGATGTTGTTGTACATGTACATGTCGACGACCGATCAATTTTTTGTATGGAACAGCTGTTTTTTTATTGACCCCCTTTCGGCTTAGTACACCCCTAACCATAACCCTGTATTACCTATAACTAAATTTAATTTCATAATTGATCAATTAAATTTCTAGCAAAACCATTTAACTTAGTTATCGGTGTTACCCGCCGAGATTTGATTCTCCCCCGAGTACACTGCATTTTTCCGGTATGAAAATTATTCTATGTTATAATCAAAAACATAAACTATCTTGTTGCCAAATTTCATCCAAACTTGTACATAGTTTTTGCAAGATAGAGTTATATTATATAATATGATATTATATTTTACATTACACTACTAAGGCCACTATATCTGTATCACGGGAAATTAATTATTAACGGTGGCTCTACCGGTAGTGTCACGGGAAAGTAAAATTTCCCATGATACTATCATTAGTGTAAAACAGTCAATAGTCTTACGCTCGACCGCAACTCAGCTGATGTAAAGTGACGACGCGGTCTAGGATGTAGTTTAACATTAAACAGAAGTATCCATTTGTATGAAGTGCCTAATTGCATTCCACATTAAGAATGCATTTTTCTACCAATAAAGAAATCTTGGCTGGCAGCCAAATGTGGCTTAAAAAATCTTTAGAAAATGATATTTTTTGTTAGCAAGGAGCCGCTTGCATAATGCCTGGGTAAAAATGAATAGCCAGCACTGAGATTTCATACATAATTACTCGAAGATTATTAACACTATATAGTAAAGGTATGTTTTATATATTTTTTTTGTAACTATGATCGTATATATAGAGTAGTTCCCCTTTGGATTGTCGAGATAATGGGGGAACTACTTTTTTGAAGTCGGTTAAAAAGTATCCTATGTCCTTTCCCGGGGTCCAATCTACCTGTGCACCAAATTTCATCCAGATCTGTTTAGTGATTTTGGCGTGAAAGCGAAACAGACAGACAGACAGAGTTACTTTCGCATTTATAATATTAGTTAGGATATTATTAAAATTATAGTAACCTGCAACGGGGTGTAAAAAGTTTGACGTATCTGATTTTGATTTGGTTTTCATTGTTTGAAAGGTGAATTAATCGGGAGTGTCTTTATGGAAATCGGTCCAAGATGGCCGCCGCTGAAAATGGCGTATTATATATTATTTTTAAAACTTCCTAAATATGGGTATCTAATGAAATGGCTTAATTAGAAAAGATGTCCAAAATTGCAATATGTGAATTACATTTCTTTTTATTTTGTGTTGTGATAAAAATAAATGGTAATCATTAAATTTTCTTTTTTGATTTTGGAAGTTGACCTACAAAAAAAACAAAGAAATAAAAGAAGAAAGGAGGTATTTCTTATTTTTCCGCCTTCGTCTAAATAGAACTCCTACTCCAAGCTACTAATGAGCGGAAGAATTATTAACTAAATCGGTTCTAGCGTTAGTTTTTTTGAGTAATTGGAGAACACATAAAGACTCTAATGAATTGAGACCCACCTCTTTTTTCTTAATCCGTAAAAATATTTTAACTAAAAATTAAGTCATTATAACTGCTTGGAATAACAAAAAACAAGTGACTTCAAAATTTGTATGAAAACTAAGTACTAGAGCTTACTTTAAGATAAGTTAATCGAGTTGGCATCGAACGGCGTCTGATAGCTAATCGATGGCGATGACTGTCAGGAATCGGGAATGTTCAGCGTTATTTAGCGTTGCCAGCCTATTTCCAGATTTTGTGAGGCCACGCAACAAGTTTAGGAAAGCTCGTATTTAACACCGCCCAAAAAAGTACTATGTTACTACTAGGTACCAAAATGGATAAATGGTCACCAAAAAGTTGTTGCCGTAAGTATTAAGAATGTCATTAAAAAATAACTTGAAGCTACTGCGGACCTTGTTGCCAAAATATTCAGTGTCATAATTTGGTGACCCTTCAGCCATTTTGGGAACCAAAAACCTATTTTTGGTAACCGTTTAAATTATACCCGTTTAGAAATATGACAGGTACATTCACTGAAGTTTATCACTGTTAAGGTAAATCATTGAATGTTTTAACTTATAACATTTCTCGAAGACATTCAGTATGAAAAATAAGACTTACATTTATGCGATATGCTTCTAGATTGCCATACAGAATGTTGAGCTTTTATTAACTGATACAAAAAATTATTATATATCTATGTATTATTAATAAACCCTAAAACTACGAGATCATGAGTAATTAATTATTTATTAATTAATAACCATCACGCAGTTTTCCCGTGTCATATGAGGTGATTTTAAATTTGATTCTTATATTTTTATCACACGGTCAGCACATTTCGATAAATAAAGAAAACATTTTTTGTTTTCAACAATCTGGGTAATATGTTTACTAAATCTGGCCCAGGTTACACAAATCTGGCCTATGTAAACGATCGTTTATCGTCACCGTGAACTAGTTTTGTACCGGGATGGCGCCGCGGCTTGGCCAGTCCATGAGTTTCGCGTTCACATTTTATGACATCAATTCAAAAATGTCTCATTGTTTCTGTATTAAAGTGGGTTAAACAAAAAACACGGCTATTTTATTTTTCAAAATTTTATCAGTATATTAAATATACTAACTCAATTTAGAATCACCCTGTATAATATGCTCGTATATATGAAATTATAATTAAATATCTTCATTAAATTAATCTTTAAGTAACTACCATAACACGTTCTTTCATTACATTCAAATACAGCAATCGTGTCGAGATTATGCTCTCAAATATAATGTATCGACAGCATTATATTTGAGAGCATAATCTCGTTTGCGAAATCTTCTTGAGTGGGACAGCAAATAGAAAGAAAAATTGCCCAAGTGCGAGTCGGACTCTCGCATGTAAGGTTCTGTTTTTTTCTAATTCTGCACAGCTAGGCATTTGACCACAAGTTCGTACGACCACGGATGTCAGCGATCCTGTAGCCCTAGATGGAGCATGCTTAGTCAGGAATAGTTCTGTACCTCTATCTTACAATATTAGCTCAAGTTTCTACTAGTTGCTATTATATTACAATATCGAGCAATAAATCAAGTTTGTGGTATGTGGGGGGAACACCTTAAATATTTATTTTATTCTGTTTTAACCGAGTTCCCAAAAACGGAGGAAGTACACAATTCAGCGGGTATGTTGTTTAATGTTTGTGTGATGATTCTCGGAAAGCGTTAGATCATTTCAAAAAATCTTTCATACTCTTCCAATGGGCTTATTAGATTATTATTATTAGTTCAGAGGTTTGATTATAAAAACGGAATATTTGAAAAAGTTGTGTCGGCGCCATAACGCAAGTAGGTAATAATCATTGTACTTTGTAATGTTCAACTGTCAAGCTATCACATAGAGATACAGCCTGGTGACAGACAGACGGACGGACGGACGGACAGACAGTGAAGTCTTAGTAATAACGTCTCTGTTGTACTCGTTGGGTACGGAACCCTAAAAAAATACTTGCATCGTTTTTTCCCATCCTTATATTCTTTGAATCCAATGCCGGAGTACATAAGGATAACGTTAGTCATTTTCTGTTTCCATTGTACGGCGATACGATCTCGACTTTTTTAAGTTTCTCGCTACTTGTACAACGTGTAACAGAAAGGTGTGACAATACTTAATGGTGTTAGACTACATATCAAAGTGTACCTATAACGGAACAAAATTTTTAAAAATTAAAAAAAAAAATTGATACTACATACAAATTGAAAAACATTAGGGTTTAATTGAAAAACTTGAAACTTCTTTAAATTATATTTATGCTGTGGACATACATTGACTTAAAATAACATTCAATAGTTAAAATTAATGTAATTTTTATGACATATTAATTATACTTATTATTATAAAGTACCTAAGAAAAATGGAACAATTGAAAAAAAAAAAATTCAATTGTACCCACAATAGCACCGCAGCACAGGGACTCTACATGCGGTAGTTAGAGACATGATTATTATTTTTAAAAAACCTCATTTTATTGAGTTATATCAACAAATTGTACCAATTCGTATATTTTTTGTCGTGAATTTTCAATTAATATTTTTAATTTTTATATAAGTTGTATAATTATCGTATTAACTTAATCTCTTAAATATAAGTTTCTAGAGTGCCGCCAGCAGCGAGGTACGACCCAAGCTACCCGGTGGTAAGGACTACAGAGAGAACCTGCTTACAATACGTGCTGTATCGAGGATCACCGCCCTCTGTATCCGACCCCTGATCCAACCATCTAGCGAGAGTCTCGTAGTTTTCATATTATTATATTATTAAAATTTTAGAATAATCTCATATTAATAATAATAGTACAATGGACACAAATAGAAGAAAAACTGCAGCATGTCCCACATGTGTGTCCAATGCTATCCCCCCCCCTCTTCTACCCCATCCGAGAATCTCCTAATGAAACTTGTGCTAACCGTCCGTCATTGGCAGTGCAGGCGAGATATCTCTATTTTTTGGTTTACTCTTTAGATTTTTCAATTAGAAGACTATCTGACTGTCAGAATTATTCACAGTCGGGATTCTTAAAATGAAATACTAGTATGTATAAGGTTACATTATGAACGGCCAATAATATGAATAAATAGGACAACATCCACACAAAGGTCTTCAGGTACCAAAATAGGCAAAGACTGTGTTATGATAAACTGATGGCTGATATACATACTTATATACATAAATACATACTAAATATATAACTATAATGTGGACGTAATTTGGACGTTTTTGATGTTATTTTCTCTCAATAAAAATATAATTAAAAAAAAAACTCAATGCATTTTTAAAGACCAGTCTTTTAGGAATTGTCTTTTTTTCGTAGTGTCACTAAACCTAATAAATTCTTCAAGTTCAAAGTCATAAATGCTAATGAAGCTATGTCGCAGACGTGCCTCTTAAAAAAACGAATGTACTAATGTAATAACACTCGGAAGAAAATGATAGAAATCATCCATGTTTACCCGATTACGAAAGTAGGAGGGTTATGTTTTCGGGTGGTATGAATGTCTGTATATTTGTATGTATGTACGTATATTTGTATGTATGAAAATTTTTTTAGCACGCCCTAGAGCCTAAACGACTTATTGCCGGCTTTTTCCATTTCCTGAGAGGTATAATCTGGGTCTTTTCAAGTCAGGAGTAAATAAATGGGTTTCTTCTAGGCAAACGTGCTCTATATGAGGCCACAGTTACTCGTACATCAGGCGAGTTGCTGTCAAACGCAAGCCTCTATTTAATAAAAAAATGTTTTAAAATCAATCTGGAAAGTATGCCCCCTTAAAACAACCTTTTGTTTCTATTTATGTAAATAGGTCTGCAAGCGTATTTGAGAAAGTACGTACATAAAAAAGAAGGGAAAAAAATGGCTACAAATTAAAAAAATCTTCATATTTTAAAGTCGGTTCAAAAAATGTACGCTCTTGTTTCGAGCGAGTTGTTTTAAATAGTCGAGTGGAGCGCATCAAACCGTAATTTGATTGATGTACTGGTATAAAAGCGGCGGTGGTGCGCAAAAACGTGAACGTGATACTGTCGAGAATAACATCAATATTGTAACAAACATTTACAATAATCACATAGTTTTTAAGGTTCTCTTTAAACCTTGTTACTAAAACTAAAACTTCGTTGTCTGTCGTTAAGTTGGTCTCTATTTCACTAGCCTGTATCTCGTGAACCGTGATAGCTAGACAGCTGAAATTTTCACAGATGATGTATTCCTGTTGCCGCTATAACAACAAATGCCAAAATAAATACCAGAATAAAATGAATATTTTAGGGGCATCCTTAATTTTTTATTTTAATAGGGTATTCCATACGACAAACGTGATTATTGATCAATTTTGCTCGAGAACGACAACTACTTGCAAAAATAACGATGTACTCATATAGATGATGATACAGAACCTGTCTTGCGAGAATCAGACTCGCACTTGGCCGATTTTGCTCAATTAAATTACCAGCATCACAACGCTGGCTTTTCTTTTTAATTTGACTGGTATAAAATACTTGTACGCTTTGATTCGATTTATTCATTGACTATTCAGTCGTAGTATCAAAAAATAACTTTTAAATATTAAGTAATCCACTGAGTACCTAATATAATAACTTTCTATTTGTTTCTTCAGTTTGTCTGAATGTTGGTACTTGCGTACATATTATATTGTTTATTTAATCTTGTCTTTTATATGTACCAATGGCATGTACGATTTTTAAGATTGCTTCGTGGTTGATTATTGTTTGGAGGAGTGTTTCTAATAAAATAGGAATATTAAAGTGATTGAAAGTTATTTCAAAATACCCGACTGCTAAATCATAATAATCTAAGCATTTCCTTTTCCAAACTCCAGTAAATTATATGTATTTCTAATCACAGTTAAAAAGCCTTTATTTTGATACAACACTTGATGTCATTTGAAAACATATTTTTTAGATTACTTTTTGGCACCAAAAATCCTTAATAATGTATTTTTTTTTTAATTTTAATGTACCCAGTGTCATTCTCACGACTAAGATAAATGTATTGACACCACTCACATAAAAGTACGACAAGTCGTACGGCTCTTAGGCGTGCCAAAGATATGTACATACATACATACATATATACACTCGAAAAACATCCTCCTTTTTTTGCAGTCGGGTATTAAAAAGTCTGGATCCAAACGTATTATAATTCGGATCCTGTATCCAGTTATAAATATTTCAAACCAAATTGGTAAAAAGTTAGTAGCACATTTTGCGTGTACTCAAAGATTATAAGCTCTATATTTAAAGCTTACTTTGTTGCACATAAAATATTAAAATAAAATCAAATTAGTAAACTCTTCGTTTTTTAATATTTTTAGTTTCCCGATGGAAAATATTATATTAAACGGTATTCGTGTAGCTCTCATTTACTGGAAATATTCTATGAAATTTTCAATTCAAATCCAAGGAATTTATAAAGAAATTATTGCTTCACTCTCAATAGAATGATTAGAGATAAAAATTGTTCTATTTAATTACGCACTGTTCTTTCATAAGCGGAATCTATTTTTGAAGTAAAATTATATCCTGGTATATGCAATCAATACGGACGGGGTGGAAAGGAAGTTTTTTATTTATAAATAACTAGCTGTCCCGGCGAACTTCGTAGCGCCTAACAGTTATTTATGTTTCTCGCGTTTTAAACATTCCCTGGAGTACGACAAACATTTCAAGATCAAAATCAGCTAAATCAACCCAGCCGTCTCAAGTTTTTGCGAGACAAATGAACAACAATTGATTTTTATATCTATTCCAGTATATTTAGAAGATATTCTGCGCTTCACCTGAAACTCGCTGATAAGATAAGGTGACAATGCGGCCTAGGATGTGGCACGTTAGCCTATGCAAATATGTGAGATAATAATGGAGATTAATGTAATTAATAAAGAGAGTAATGGAGATTCGAGTTCCCAATAATCCCAATCCCATATCTCCAGTAATTCTAATCCAATAAACCTCAATAAAATTGTATTACAATAAATTGATTTTATGAGAACGTTTATATTATTTCAAACTATTGTTAGCCTAAAGTTCTTAAAGTCGACTTTAATCTACCAAATTTTATTAATAATAAGTTCAGTTTTTTTTTTTTACAACAACAACAAAAAATATAGTAGAAAGATAATTAACTAAATAGGCTACTCGATGAGCCGTACAGATTCGGCCTCAGAAGTCTGACGTCACGGGTCGTGAGAAAAGTAATGAAGGTAACGGCCTTCATTAAACTACGACGCAATAATATAATGATGTGAAATGTATCCTGATTGTTTATGTATTACATTGCTGTCGTTCCAATAGTTTCTATTAATATTAACCGGGGGTCGCCCCAGCCTTTATAATTTGACATAGTGCCCAGGATCTGCCTTTAGAGTCCGCCTCCATGTTATAAGTCTACGATGAAAATACAGAGAGTGATGTATTTCCGGAGTCGCGGAGGTTCATTCTTCTAGCGGAAATGAGATGGAGCCCTTTTTTTATTTAAAATTTACTCATCGCGTCTCATTGTCGATATTGGGTCTCTTATTTTGAAGGGAATTTCTTATATCTTAATTTAACATTCGTAATAGTGCCCAGAATTCGCCTTTAGAGTGCGTCTCCATTTATTTTAGTAAGTCTATGTTGAAAATACAGAGAGTGATGTATTTCCGGAGTCGTGGAGGTTCATTCTTCTTGCGGAAATTGGATTGGAACAGACTCAAGCTCAATCCATAGACTCGACGCTATGCTGGGATTTTGAATAAAATAGCAGCTTCAGCTGATAGTTTACTTATAATATTATGAGCAAACAGCTAGGTAGAGGAAAATATGCGGGAAGCTGTTGGGTGTCTTAAAGGTTTTTACATGTTTATAAAACAATCAAACGTATGTAACAGAGTAAGTTCTGACTGACTGATTATATGCTAGGCATCAACGCAGAGCCTAAGATGCTGAACCTAGAGAAGCGGAATTGAGATGGAGTATTTATTATAGGGAGTAGGGGTGTACTCAAAGGGATTTTTCGAATTTCAACCCCATAATATAGTGAAATAAGTTCGAAACTTCTTTATATTCCATTTTGTTGCGTACCACTCCGCTGGTGAGCTACTAAATGTAGCTCACTCTCACTAAATGATTATCAGTTAGGGGTGTTCTAAGCCGAAAGGCGGTTATTGCACTCACCATTACCAACAACTTTTACTATAAAACCAACACTGCATTCGACAAAAAAATCAGCTATTTTAGTTAAATACATTAGTAAAAGTTGTTCCTTATAATGAATAAATATAATAAATTTTATTTTCGAAACAGAAAACAACAATGTAACACCCTACTTAAAATATAATCGAATTCAACATAATGCTGGCTGAAACAACCTGCGCTGATCTTCTTCTAGAACCGGCAGGTGATGACACGCACTGGTGATTAAAGAAATTTAAATAAATTGTAGTATCTTCGCGTAAATTTAAGTACGACGCTGGCAAACAGATTGTAAGGTGATACAGAGGAACACAAGGTCTAACTTTGGCAATATGAAACGTTGACTTTGACATTAAATGAATGATTTAATTAACTCTATAATTATAGGAGACACATAAACATCAACTATACAGGAAAAATCTTACATCTAGTGTCACAAGTGGCGGCCTTATCTCTAAAAGCGATCTTTACCAGGCAACCTTAGGATGGAGACAATTTACAAAATAAATACAGTATAAGACGGGGAATGCGATAAAGTATTAACTAATCAAAATCAGTATCTAAGTAAGACATTAATGACATTCAAACAAATATAAAATACTAATTCAGAAGAAGCGATGTTTTTTTTTTATTTTGATGAATCACCCCTTTTCGGCTTAATACACCCCTAACCGATAACCCGGTATAATATAACTCGAGTAGAATCGATGGCTGCGGCTCTCCCGACTGATGCATCGCGCGAGAACCAAGTTTGTTCAGCAAATGGAACAGAAAACAAACATTTTATAATAAATAACAAAAGTGCCAATAATAGTGTTTGCAAACGGCACTGTAACATTGCACTCGCTTGTTTTGTTACTGTGGTGAATAAATACGATCTTATCTACTCTAAAAATATTATAAAGGGGAGAGAAAAGAAGATAAAGAGAAATTTGTATTTTTACCCGTGTATTTTTACGAAAAACAATGCCCGCTTTCTTTCGCTGCGGGATAATACTCAACAAGTTTTTTATAAAATAAATTGATTATGGACTTCGAATCAGCGACACTGACACATTGTTTTCGCTTATTTCGATTTCAAAATCAAAGTACTGAAAAGATTTTGACCAAATTAAAAGTGCGACCATTGTATACCTTACAAACAAAAAAAATTTTTTTTAAATCGATACAACACTTTTTATGAAATCATGTATAGAAATAAACATTTAAAACAATGCAGTCGATTTGAGTATCTACCTCTTCCTATTTTGGAAAGTCTATAAAAATTAGGCTCACTACATTATTTTGACTATAAATCGTGAACCTCCTTCTATTTTGTATTCGTTTAAAAAGCTGGTTATATTTGTAATCGAAAGCAAGAAAACTTATATAACAAGTTTGTTACTTAGGTAACTTCTACCAAACTTAGATCATTCCGAATACATTAAAGTGACAGTGACAAAATGTCTTAACACTAACTTGACGTAACTTTTTGTTTGGAAAATCTTTAGAGACTTGTAAGTGTCATTTTATCGACTTTATGTTTATACTTTTAATGTAGTTCAAAGTGAAGGTTCTCTAAGTATTTATATATATATGTTTTAAAATTCGAGATTCGAGAAAAAGTCTAGCTATAGTTTCGTTCACATTCGGTGAACTTCATCAGGGATTTTTTTGTGTGTACACACTCCAAGGTGCGTGCGATTTTTAACCTTACATTCAAATTTTTGAAAAATAATTAATTAATATTTATGTGTTTCTGAGCTTTAAACCCACTTGTTACTGAAATCTATAAATTGCTTCAAACGTTTTGAAATTTATTTGACGACCTATATGTGGGGTACTAATATTAGGAGAAATAGTAATAAAAATCCTACTTTATTGGGAAACTCGGAAAATAGCGATCTTTATAAAGAACGATAGCAAAATCCACAACTATGATATCTAAAAAAGTATAGCATTTTTTTTAGACTATTTAAAAAAAATGTTTTTTACAATAAATATATATATATATAACATATATAATATAACAAAGCTTGAGTGCCTTAATCACATTGTCTGTAATGAAATTTGACTATTTCTGGTACCACGTCAGCTATTTGAAAGTCTTCATTGTACCTTTAAGATCAAATCGATATGTTTTTCTGTATTAAACCTGAACCTTTCTAGCCTTTTTCATGGAGTTAATCTATACGACGATCAGATGTGAAAATATAATTTCGTTAATTGACTATTCAGAATGCATCTGCAAACCATATACCATGCTGCAAAGAAGAAATAGCGGCGAATTGGTTGTCACTGGATTTAGAAAATTTATTATCAATCCGTCTTGTTTTAGCGAATGAAGACAAGATTAGTTTGTCGTCACTTCTGACTTCTTAGGATGTTGCAGGGTCATAAAACACTTCAGCTGTAACTCTTAGTAGTCCGCCAGGAAAAGTTATGAAATATTGACGTTTTTTTCCATGAGCTCTGTATTACAAGTGTCCGGCGGTAAAATGTGAATTAAATGAGCGAATATTTGATTGACAACGTCCTCGTACTTTAATTTTTCAATAATACTATTGACAGTGAGGCTTCTATACTTTGGTCTATAACAATAAAAACACAAAGCCATAGTACCCCATATTGCTAGCGTTCTTTATAAAGATCACAAATTTGGGACCGTAATAACAAGTAAATACGAGCTATAAAATGATAATAATATTTTGTTTTAGTCAAATACACAGATGTTTCTTATGAATACAAAATCAAAAATAGCAATAAATCAAAAAACAATCTATATAAATACATATGAAAGTCCATGTCAAAAATAGTCCCAGTTGATCCAGTAGTGTCACAAAATACGTTTATTTCAATCAAATATAAATGACACAAAGCTAGAGACGAAATATTCACCTATATTCTGAAAGTAATAAAATATATCATTTTTCCTTCATATTTGTGATATATTTTTTATTGTGTTGGTCGTTGAAAAGAACGATAGCATCAAGCGGGTTAAACGAAGACAAACTACTTAGATAATTTAACTAAATACAAATTACTTTTAAATATGTATTTGAATATTCAGTATAACGTGTAAACCGGTAACGATCCGGCCCCCGTAAGCTTTGTCAGGGATGAAATGAGTAGTTCGTGTTACAACGGTGGCACGTCTCGCACTGCGCTCGGCCGCTCGCCGCGCCGTTGATGGACAGTGCTGCTCGCCTAGGCCGACCTTCGTGCTCAGTTGTAGTTCACCCTCGACTTTGTCGCTGCTGAAGAAATGCTGGGTTCCCCCAGGAACACTCCAGCACTATAACTCACTCGTCCTCACCCGTCGCATACAAATTGTCACGAACGTTACTAAACACAAGTAATTAGAAGCGAGTTAGAAAAAACTCGACTACTAAATCGTTACATATCATCCTTTATTATTATCATTTTTTCATTTTCTTGTACCCAGTGTCACTTTCACGACTAAGACGAATCTATAGACACCACCCACATAAAAAAAGTACAAACCGTTAAGGCTCTAGGGCGTGCTAAGGAAATAAACATACATACATTTACTCGAAAAATATAACTCTCCTTCTTTCGCAGTCGGGTAAAAATAAATCAAACTCGCGTTAGTTTTCTAAATAAAAATGAAACTTTGTCCAGAACTTCGTCCCTGGAGCGAGAGTGCGGGACATCTGGTAAGACCACAGCTGTTATTAACTAGATATCTAGATATTGCTGAACTTTGTCCGCTAGTTCTGCCTGAGTTATAATAATCTGGGACGGCTATAGAATAGTAGCATAAATAAATCCAAAACTATGACTGTTTAAAAAAATACGAGTATAAGTATCGACAGGAAAAATAACGAGGAAGAACTAAATCAATTTAATCTACTACTACTAAATCTTTAATCCTGTGTTTAATTTTAATGTTATCAGTGTCTCTCCCACAATTAAGACGAATCTATTGACACCATTTACATAAAAAACGACAAACCGTTTAGGCTCTAGAGCGTGCCAAAGAAATATACATACATACATAAATACATACATACACTCGAAAAACATAACCCTTTAGCAGCCGGGTGAAAAAAGGCTTCGGAGTTAAAGTAACCTATAATTTTATAGCACACTTTTCCACAGTCTCCAGCTCCTCAACATCACCCTGATTATTTTCTGCTACCTATTCCGTCTAATCTATTTACATTCATTTGGCTAACACTGCTAATATCTTTCATTTCTCATGACGCTCACTATAAAATTTTCTCCAATTAAAGAATTATCTGAGATGTAAAACTTAATCAACTTGAACCTTAGTCTAAGTAAAGGGGAGGTTGAAGCGATGCCAGGTCAAGTAAAGACTAGACGTCTACGTGAATGCGCTGAATCAATATTGAATTTAATTCTTGATTATACACTATGATATCAGGGTTCTTACTCATACATGCGCCCGAAGCGAAGATATAAGGCAGGAAACGCACGGGCAGGCCGCTTCTTAAGCGCTTAGAACCTAGTAGCTTGTAACAAACATGGCGGCAAAGCGCCAAGGTTGCAGGACGGCTCCCACGAACATTGTTAAATGTTGGGTTTTTCTAAGAAGCCTACCAAAAATACTGCCTTATTAATTTTATTAATAAACGCGTCCTAACTTAGAGCATCTATTGTCTTGGGCTATCCAATGGAGAATGTCACGAATCGAGGACGATTTAAGATTAATTAATAAGGCTCCTAGGCGCTAAGCAAGCCGCCTGCCTGTGGTAAAGAAATAAAATAAACAAATTGACTGCCATCTTTTTTACTAGCAAATTGCAAACTTTTGAGTAACAGTGACAGCATTAACTGTAAACCTAGCCCAATCTACATGGTAACGGTTCCGCAAACTTGCAAAATATAGCTATCCGTCAACTTTTCTTTTACACATGTCTATTGAGACATTTTTTCCAGCCTATTATTTCTCTATTACTATAATACATCTGTTTTCAGGTAGCCAGTGAATTGATTTTTTTCAGACAGACGTGTTTATTCTTCGGCCACATCATCGTATTGCACCAGGCTATTCTAAAAACCTGTGTAATGTTTGCAGCATCGCTTGAATCGCATCGCATCTAATTTATTCAAACATGAGTAACGGACTTTAGTCTCATATCAGTCTATTATAATTTGGAAGTTGAATAGTAATTTTGACTATTTGAGGTCAATCACATTTTGTTAATTAAGATAATTAGCCAAAATCTGTGCAAATGTCAATTAAGCATAATTTGGGACTTAATGTAAACCTTGTTACTTAAGTGAGATCATCTAATTTTATCTTAGTCAAGACATATATAAAAGATTATTTTTTATATATAATCTATGCAATAAGCAGAAAAACAAATTGAATAGTATTTTTATCGGGATAAGTTGATCTAGATTCAGCATTTAAAATTTACTGACCCCGATTCGCGAAGACCAACTTAATTAAACTAACCTAATTTGACAGTTCTAAAATTGTCTCCTCCCTTTTTGTTTCCACAAGTGAGAAAAGGATGGGTATAATTTTAGGAACTTTTAGTTTAGTCAGTGTGTCGTCCAAATTGTGGTCATTGTCTGTCTTGTCGTTCATAAAGTACATAACCTGCTAAAAAATAGCATTGCCATTGGACGTAACAATGCTGCCAGCATTCTGGGAACTTTCCCTTCTACTAAAAGTTTTTTATTAGATTAGTATTTACTAAAAACAATTTATAAAAATACCCCTTAACCTGCAGGTTATATAATTTGTCTTTTTCTTCCCATCTTAAAACAATATCTCTTTTTTTAATGCAATGTCTAGTCTGTTATACCGTAGTTTGTTAACAACGATGTAGTTGTAAAGACAAGTAGATGCGACTTTTAAAAAGGAATGATTCTCTTTTTGTTAGCTAGAGTTAAATCGTCTACATTTTGCTATTTTACCGATATTATTGTACTCTTGCTATGCCCTCGGTTTTGCTCGCGGTAAACGTTTGATCATCCCAAAAAAAGCTAAATTTTTCTGGGATCAAAGTAGCTCATGTGTTAATCCGGAGCATAAGCTATCTTCGTGCCAAATTCCTTCCGAATCCATTCAGCAATTGAGTATGAAGGAAGAACATAAATATAGACACACATACAAACTTTATTAATAATTATTACGAAAATACAAACAGTTAGTCTTACTAAGATTATAAATGCGAAAGTTTGTAAGAATGTATATCTGTATGTATGTTTGTTGCTGTTTTACAGAAAAAATACTAATCCAATATGTATGAAATTGTGTACAGAGATAGCTAAGACCCTGGAATAATACAAAGGCTGTTTTTTAACCTGCATTAACGCGGGTAACACCGCAGGACGCAGCTGGTCTACTACAAATTGTTAAATTTTCAAAATTTTCTACGGTAATTTATTTCACTTTCACGAATGTTATGCTGTTCCAATGCTGACTTGTTATTACAGGCGTATTATAGAGAAGCCATTAAAACAGCTTTATCTAATGAGCGAGCGAGCGAAGTGAGCTAAACTCTTTGAAAAACGAAATAAGCTAATACCTACTCGTACCAGCATGATAGAAAATCTGTCAAGAAACATATATATAATAATTACTTACAAAAATATTTCTCAAATAACATTTAGACCCATTTGGAAAATCCTTATTTTTTCCCGACTTCCCAAAAGATAAGGAGATACTCAAGTCAACTGTTTTTTTTTTAATATTTGCTACCTGACTTCACGTAGACAGCTGGAAGATTTGACTTTATTTTGTTTGGTACATTTCTGAAATGGTCCTTTTTATTTCATCATAATCAAAGGTTTGATTTTTATATCGAAATAACTGAAAAAGTTACATCAGAGCCTGACTTAATGGACGTCAATAATAAATTTATCATTTAAAAAATCTTGTTTCTCAAAGTTTATTATTATACAGCTGGCAACATTTACGTTTTATCTTAAATCGGTCAAGCAGTTTGGTTTATAAATCAAAACATCAGAAGGAAATATTTAATGCTGAATCGAAGCCGACTGTCACTTTTTACAGACAGTACACATGTCAAATACATTTATTTACTTCTTTTTTCATACCTGCACTACTGTCTAACATGAGTCGATTAGTTTCAAAATCTGCAATCTAACTTTTTTTTAAATGTTGCCAAACTAAAAAATCATTCTAACCTCTTTGCAATTGTCCTTGCCATTAAAAAACTAATCACATAGTATCTTAAATATGTAATGGATCTAGTGAAAACCCTATTTCAGCATTAATTATTATACTACAAGAGTCACAAAATCAGTTTAAATTTTACAGATTGCCCACTTTGATAACAAATGTTACAGAATGCTTTTTTTGAAATCACATAATTTTTTTGATCACGGTAAAAATAGCTGTTTTTGATCCCAAACACAGCAGGTGTTAGAATCAGGGTTGTCAGTGTAAGGAATATAAATTTATTTATGTATAGTATAGTTTTATTTAATTATTATTATTATCATGGAATGCTGTTCCATTTTTTTTACTATAAAAATACCTGTGCACACGCTCTTTCAGGCCAAGAATACCTAAAAAAACTTAAATAATATAACAACAATGTAAGCAACCGCCACAACAAGACGTGACACCCGTACGGTCATAAGTACTTCAATTTCTTGGTCCAGTTTCTAGTCCAATTTTCGTTGTCTTTTATGCATTTCCGTGAAAAACTGTTAGTCACAGGGCTTGGGTGATCCTCCATAATGCTTATTTTTATATTTTTCATTTGTTTTAGCCACAAAAACTCCTAAAATGCAATAAAAAACACAACACACAACTAGCTGAAAATGTACCGTTAGCCGTTACATGGCGCTAAAGAACTCTCGCTAATGATTGGTTGGCGGCCGAAGATGGCCGGGTTAGAATTGAAAACTTTGCAGATCGCCGGATTTGATCCCAATCTACGATTTCAGTATTTTCAGTGGCAGATTGATGTATTTGAAACTAAAGTCAAACTAAGGCGGTTTTATTCAAAATTATCTGTGCTGCCATATCAATAACTCATTTTTGACAAAAAGCACAGATTGCCATATTTGAAACTAAGCGACTCACATTTCCAAGTTGAAAACCCCTTTCACCACCTGTACTATATTTTGTAAAAATTGTTCTATTGTATTTAATTTTTCGCGTATTTGCAGACACGCAAACACGCAAAAAAATTCAAGAATTGATCTATCTTTCTGAGAGCCAGTGTATTCCAGACTAAGAATTTTCTATCTGTTTCGCCGGTGAGTTCTAAGGAGATCCCAGTGCCGTCCGTCAAGCACTGAAGCAGGCTACTGGGGAGTTTTAATACTTACAATCCTACATAACCCGGCTACAAGCTAATACAACCGGGAATCTCGTGACGATTTCCACATCGTAATACGTGTCGCTGACTTCCGTGGTCGTGCGAGTGTGTGGTCAAATGCCTTTCTATGTTGGATAAAATAAATTGTTGAGAATGAAACATTACCTACTTTTATATTAATCTGAAATCGCAAATCTAGTGGCTCAGTTCGAATACGGACACAATTTCAGTTTAGCCATTTATCAGTAGCTAAATGTATGCTGATTATACTCTCGATAATGTCCCGTGAAATGTCCGATACTGTACATTTAAGCTATTGTTAGTTACCGCAATGGCGACTGTGTAAGTGCTAATGAATGCACGCATAATGTTATGTTATGTGATAAAGTTGGCAAATGTCAATTGCTTGGCTTTCAAGCGGTAAGTCATGGGTCAAAACTCAAGTTAAATTAATGGCCGAGGGAGCCAGACGTCTGATTGATCATGAATCGTGATTAAACATTAATTGGTGAGCAGTTTTTAATGCTTACTCGTAAAATCATTTAGATATAAGGGATTTTCGTTAAGTTGCAACTTAAATAAGCCCAAATTACAGTTATCAGTAATAAGATAAGGCCGTAACAAGCTCCATAATCCGGCAGTTTGCGCAATAGAAGAAGCAAAACAAATTGTTTTGTACGGATCCATTTAACCTATGTTATGTACCATTTAACCTATGTTATTTCTCAGTATCTCTGCAGGATCGATTGTTGCTGACCAAGTTATTTTAATTTTTATATATTTCGGATCTCAAATCCGAATAAAATAACTAGCAGATGTTTAAACATGAGGGTAAAAATCTTAGCCACCAACAAAAAAACTAGGCTACGTAAAAAAAACACTATGATAAATTATTATACACTTGTAATCTTTTCTTGTTACTGTTTTTTATGGTACATTTGTTAGTCGTAAGTAATAAGGTGACAATCTTAATCAGGGGTAGTACCTTGACTTCCTAGCGTGAGGCGTGCGTTCAAATTCTATTAACGTGAATTCAAGTTTTAACCCGTGATTGTTTTTAATTTCCAAATTTTTTTAAAACAACGGGTGATATAAGATTCACGTGTCGAGTGTGTCGTCACAGTTCTCAAATGGGATAAACAAAATGTTTATTATTATTATTATTGTTTTTTGTTCTTTTTTCTTTGAAAGGGGTATTAGTCGGTTTATGTTTTATGAAAATCGGTCCAAGATGGCCACCATCACAAAACAACGAATTACATACAATTACATATTTTCATTATTTTGTGTCGTTTTTTACTTGATTAAATCAATACAACATAATCTATTCTGAATGTTACTTACATTCAGAATAGATTATGTTTTATTGATTTAATCAAGTAAAAATGTTTTTTTTTTATGTGCGTAAATGCAAACAAAATATTCAAACTAGCTTCGTAATTAGCATTTAAGCATTAATCATTAGAAAATAGTATTTCAAGCTATTTTCGAAAATGTTTTTTTAATTTTGCGTTCCGTAATAAGGACATAAACGATTTTTCAACAAAATATGCTAGAATATTTTACCCAATCTATGAAAAAAAGGTTCTAAATTTGTCGAAATCTTTTTTACGCGCATTCCCGTTTTTTTTGTTGTGTTGGTCACGGTTGTCACTTTTAAAAGTATTTTTATCCAATAAGATTGTATAATTACTCGTGTTAACCGAACGCCCTTTTGAGGTTCTAACCAGCAGCTGAAGTCGAATCACGTTAAGATAGCGATTAAAGAAGTGAAATAAGTGAAATTAATATTTGTTTTGTTTTGACACAGTGAAGCTTGTAACTACCATGTCGAAATCTAATGATTATTTAATTATTAATTTATTTTTTAAATATTTATTAATAAATTTTTATTTAATTAATTTAAATTGAACGTATACGACTAACAGTAAAAATAAAATCGTTAACTACTTGTTTTATTGTGCCCATAACTAATATTCAAGAAAACCAAGAGCTTACAATTGCATCAAATTCTTTCATTCGCTAAGTCTACGCGATAGCTTCACTGTTCCCTGTCTCTCCGAGAAGTCAAGAAATAATAAGAATTCTCCTCATCCGCTTATCCGTTCTGCCGAGAATCCCTTCCTTGTCAAGTGTACGTGGAAATCCTTTGCGTCGCGACCGGAATGCCGCTAATACTCATCACACAGCTTCCGCCGCCGCTGCGTGATCTCGTTAAACGGAACCGAGAGGAATAATACCTTGCGATACGATTTTTTCAAGTCTGCTATCGTCTCCTGATGTAATAACAATAATAACATCTTAAGAGACTCTCGCTTGATGGTTGGATCAAAAGTCAAATACAGATACGGCACGTATTGTTAGGAAGTTCCTCTCTCTGTAGTCCCTACCACTCGGTAGCTAGCTATTTAAGAAATAAAATGAATAAGAACATCATAATATTTATTTCATTTCCATCAGATACAGCAAGTTATACTAAGACTAATTTACAAAAAAATTAAATGCAAAAATGATAACATGTTAAAAAATAATTCATTGAAATTAAGGGAATTCTTTAATAAAAACTTAAATAACACGCATGTCGAAGCCCTAGCTCTCGCAGTAGGATTTCCTGGGTTTGCAGGAAACTAGTTTTCTTCAGGAGTATGGCATATGTATTTATTAAACAACGTTTTCAAATTCATAGGTTAGAATTCATTTCTGTCGGAGATGCCATGCATCAATCGCCGACAAATGCACAACACAACTTGACCCCGAAATATGTAGTCGTTTTGTATGTCTAGATCACCTGTTCCAGCTGAAAGTTGAACCCGGGTCTCCGAAAATTTAAGCATTTATGTTTACTACTAAGCTACGGCAATCCTTGTAATCACAAATATGAATTCATATTATTTAATTAAAACTTTAAATGAGCTACTCGTAGCAGTAATGAAACCTTGTAATACAGTTTCAACATATACTTAGTCGACCGGAATCTTTGTTTAGAGATTTAGTGGTGGCAAATTATAATCTGTAAATTTTCAGAGTCGTGTCGGGTCTTGTAAGTAAACTTTCTGAGCTACGATAAAAGTGAAAAACACGAGTGACACAGGGGTTACTATTTGACCGCATTTTTTTCGTAAATGCTACAATAAGTTTTATTAGTCTTTTTTAACCTTACTTTTTTAAGGTTTTTACTTACTCGTCTTGAAAATTGAATTATTAAGCAGTACCTAGTGTTACTATCCGGTATAAGAAAATTTATGAATCCTGAAGAGAAATAGAACTTGGTAAATGATGCACCTGAGAATTTATGTTCAAGATGCGTTTATTTTATTTAAAAAAAAAGAAATTCTCTACAGAAACTTAAATCGATCTACAAATCTACTGATCCGGAATTTGCAATGTCCTATTTAATAAAAGAGTTACAAACGGCTATCTACAAACATACTACCATGGTAACTTTTGCAAGACGAAAGAGTCCATGATGGATGGATAAAACCATGGATGACATCTGGACTTCTAAAGTGTATTCGTAATAGAGACAACTTGCATAAAAAATCTAAATTTTATCCAACGAATGAAATACTAAAAAAACCTGTGTCCGATATAGGAACTAGTGTAATGCACTTATAAAAAAGTCAAAAGGTCGTACGAGAAAAATATGCTGGATAAGGCTGGCAAAGATAGTAAGAAAATCTGGGCTGCGGTTCGCGAAATATCAGGCACAAATACGGCTCGGATGTCTTCTAAAGAAATACTTACCATAGCTGACTCTCCAACTAATTCAGTTAATAAGCTAAACGAATTTGTTGTCAGTGTACCCAACTGCTCATTACTCGAAAATAGACGATTCTCTAAAATCATTTTAATTGCAAATAACTATGAAAAATCGTTCATTGTTGTAGCTCCGATGTGACTTGTTAGTAGCTAAAAAGAACAACAACAATTGAATTATATAATTGTATGGTTTTGTGTCATTGTTAGTTCAAATAACTCTATTAGTATTGTCATAATCATTGTACATTATCAGTATGTATAGGGGTATAAGATACAGCATGCACCGACTCAATGAGGGTTCCTCCTCCTCCCTGTCGTTTGGTCAGTGTGGTGGACAGTCAGTTGAATCCTGAAGAGACCAGTGTATGATGTATATAAGGCTGTTTTGACGCAGAGGAAGAACTGGTGGTTTATAGAACGGAAAAACCCATAAAATTATATTTTTATCCCTGACCTTAACGACTGTTTTGCATTGAACTTCGAGTTGATCCCATGTCGAAATATCGCTTCAAGAATGCGCTCTATTCAAACTACACGATTTCATATAGACTGGCCAATATTACTATAAAATATTAATATTATGACTTAACCAGAATATTACCTTACATACATACATAAAGTTAAAAAATAAAACTATAGAAGTCAAATTTCAGAACAATGAAAAAAAATGCTACAATCCGAACAGTGGGATATAATCGTTTGCTGCATGCTGCTTTATCGACACCTGTAACTGTGAAAGGATACCTTGTGTTTCTTAATACCGATACTGAAAAAGTAGAGAGAGTAATTTTAGGACTTAAACAAGACTGTTCGGTTGGGTGTGATGGTATTTCAAATAGAGTTCTTAAAGAAAACAAAAATTTTCTCTTCCTCCCCCTTACTTTTATTTTCAATCTATGTATCGATATGGGGATTTTTCCTGGGGATCTTGAACGGTCAATTATTACTCCCATACATAAGAGTGTTATCAGACACTGTATCAACAGATTAATAAATTATATCGAACATAAAAATATACTGTCGCAACAACAGTTTGGTTTTAGACGTAGTACATCCATTGACGCCGCAGTTCACCTTCTAACTAGCTTTGTTTCCGAGAGTTGAATAGTGGGAAGAAGTGCGTATCTATTTTCCTTGATTTTGCAAAAGCGTTTGATACAGTCGCTGTGCCTATTCTTATAAACAAATTTGAGAAGAATGACATCAGGGGAAATCAGCTTACGCTTTTCAGGAGTTATTTAACGGTCATTTCAGAGTGTAAGGGTAGATGAATACACTAGTGATAAACATTCAGTAACACATGGGGTGCCACAGGGCAGCATATTGGGTCCCACGCTTTTCTTAATTTATCTACATGACCTCTGTTCTTTGCTCCTGGACAAGGGACAGCTTTAACATTTGCAACCAAAACCTAGACGGAAGTTTTTGCCGCAGCTCAGATTGGATTCAATACAGTAACAAAATGGCTACACAATAATGTTTTGTCCCTCAATACAGATAAAACTAAATTTATAACCTTTTCTTTACGAAATACCATTGTCAGCATTCGAAATGAATTTAAAATTATAGCTCATGATGATAATAATTGCCTTGTATCACGTAGTCAAAATTGTGATAGCAAAAATCTAAATATAACAGGAAATAACAAGTACTTGGGTGTGTATATAGATAATAACTGCAACTTTAAAGTAATACATCATTTGTGTGGTCGCATCCGTAAACTATTATTTCTTTAAAAAAAAATGTGTTTAGTAGCAAGTCTAACACTAGTTAAACAGATTTACCTGGCACTATGTCAATCAGTCCTTTCATACTGCATTTCATCTTAGGGAGGGGCTCCAAAAACAGTTTTGCTACCACTAGAAATAGTTGAACGCGCGGTACTTAAGGTTGGCACTGGCCGACTAATTCTTTTTGAAACCACTACACTATATAACGAGTGTGACGTACTTACAGACAGACAGCATTCACTTTTAAATCACACTACTCAGGTGCTATCTAACAGAAGTACCGATAGAGTTTTCAATCCAAACACAAAAATTATACCAAATATATAAATAGATTTTTAAAATTTCTAGGTCCTTATTTACTTAATATTAATACTCGTAATTCTGAACTCCTAATAAGAAACTCAAAATAAAAATTTCAAATTGGCTTATGCTACTAAATTACAACCAAACGGAAGACCTTATTAAAGTAATTGAATAATGTTTTAAATGTTATAAATTGTTTTTTGTTATTCTTTGATAGCATATAGTATTTTTTTTTTCATATAGTAGATTGGCTTTTACCCAACTCATCTGATGTAAAGTAACGATGCGGTCTAGGATGTAGCGCTTCTGGCCTAAAAGAAACCAATTCACTCGCGATTTGAAAATACCAAGATTATAGCTATCGGGAAATAGAGAACTTGGCAGCGAATTCCACCTAGCAGTTTGCACAATAAATGTAGACGCGAAGCGTTTTGTGCGAGTCCGTGGAACCTCTGCCATGAACCGGTGGCGCCTTACAGTATCTCTACTTGTCCGATTGTAGAATGGAGATAGGGGAATTAATTCATGCAATTCCAAGGCATACTCCCCGAAATGTATCCGATAAAAGACCGATAAGCTAGTTACTTTTCGACGATGCTCGTGGCTTTGAAGTTTAACTTTGGCGAGAGCATCGTTACCTATAAGTCTTTTAGCTCACCTTTCGACAGACTCCAACGCTTGAAGCTGGTATTTTGCTGATCCATCCCAAAGATGGGAGTAGTACTCCATACACGATTGAACTTGTGCTTTATACAGAGTCAGCAACTGTTCCGACGTGAAGTACCGCCACACCTTGGAGAGGATACCCAGCTTTTTGGCAGCTAACTGAGCTTTGGACTCAATATACGCACCAAAATTGAGCGTTGAAGTCAGCGTGACACCTCAAGCTCAAGGTGGTCGGTTAGGGGAACGGATACATCTCGGAAAGTAGGGGCCAGCTGGAATGGCCTCTTTTTGGCGGAGAACAGACACGCCTGCGTCTTAGCAGCATTGAACCTGATAAGATTGGCATGGCCCGAAACTCAGGAACTGCCCTGAGGGACAAGTTCATAGCTCGCTCGACCATAGCTTCTCTAAGTAACTGAACTACAGCCGCACTGGCACGTGGGGAAGAAATGTAACTCTCAACAACCATGTTGTCGTCTGCGTACTCAAAGATGCCTGGTTTTAACAAATCGTTAATGTGCAGCAAAAAAAAGGTCGCTGAGAGCACCGAACCCTGAGGGACTCCGGCATTAGTAGCAATTTGGTCTGACGAGCAGCCATCGATGACCACTCGTTTTGACCGGTCCCTCAAGAAGTTTGATATCAATCCACAGAAACTAGCGGGCAAGCCGTATGTAGGAAGCTTGCTTACAAGACCTTCGTGCCAGACCCTGTCAAAATTCTTCAAAATGTCGAGATAACGGAGAAATTAAAATACTTTATTTATAATAATTCAATTCAATTTTTTTATTACTTTATTTGATAATGAGTAATATGAACCAAAGTACAAACACTAATCTTAATTAATTTAGAAGTAGTATAGATCGCGCGCGACTCGCACCTCATATCGGCTGGTAATACGGGTGGGAATGGCGTGCGGCCGCGCCCGGTGACACAGTGCGCCTGCATGCGTGACAAGTCTATTCAGAGCATTCTTTTATTATTGGGTGTATTATGAAATACTTAATTTGTGCCATTTCTCAACAGATGTTATTTTATTATTTAATAGCCATAAATGTTATACTTTAGGTAATGATGGGAGAGCACTGTACTCCGTAACACAGGCGAATAGCCTAGTTCGGCAACATACGCCCTATCCGTACATATTGATAATAAATTAGCCTAATTTATTAAGTTAACAAATATGTGTAAATCTATGGAATAAACGCATTATTATTATTATTTTTCAGTTAGTCCAGTAATCGCTTCAGTAGTCGGGTTTTAAATCAAAATACTTGATTTTTTTTTCTGCCGAATTAAAGTTTGACCTCTTTTTAGAGCATTACTATTTAAATTAATAAGTGACTGAGCTCCGTTTCCACTTCAAGTCTGACAACATTTTTGTTTTTTTATTTATCTATTTGTATGTTATTCTGGATGTTAGCACTCACGTACAGGTTATAGTTTTCGACGTTTATTAAAGAGTTTTTTAGATACCTAGTACAAATGTTCAAAGTTTTAGTAGTCGATAGAGGCACATATAAAATATTTAGGTATAATCATGTAGTTCCTATTCAACTTTTTTAGATGACAATTCAAATATAAAAGAAATGAGTAAAGAGGTTGTTGAGAATAAAGTCACAAAAAGTTTTGCTTTCCAGGTCAACTGTTCGCACAAGAGTAAAATACAAGGACTCCAGTGGATTAATTAAAATGGTTAATCAAGCCATCGTGTATTAAGTTTCTATATTGCTTACTCCATTTTTTTTAATAATACTCTATTTTTAATTGAATAATACTCTGTTACTAATTTAAATCAGTTTAATAAAATCCATCGTGTTTTAAGTTCGTATATTTTTACTCCATATTTAATTTATATAATACTCCATCTTTAATTGAAATAATACTCCATTTTTAATTTACATCGTGATAAGAAACTCCAGTCGTTTTTTTTAATTAAACCATTACATAAACAATTAAAATGCTATAAACAAAAAAAAATGTCCGCTCAAAATATGGAATGCTCTAAACATTATTACAAACAAACTAAACATGGACTTATTGGAGCGTAAAATTATATCAGTCGACCAATTTTTCTGCCGATTTTGTGGTTCGCAATCAATATTATATTCCGAAGCTGACTTCTTAGACATACATATATTATATATATATATATATATATATTCGCAATCAATATTATATTCCGAAGCTGACTTCTTAGACATACATATATTATATATATATATATATATATATATATATATATAAATTGTATTATATTATTGTATGTATTTATATGATATTAATACATCGTTGTGTATGTATTTGTTCTTTATCATGTACTTTTATCTACCTAGTTATGTTTATTATATATTATTATGTTTACCTCGCTAAGGCCGCTCCAGTTTTGTGATATCTTTTACATGCATGATTCCGCCATTAGAAATCAAGCATATTTTTAATGTAGTTATTTAGACTCTAAACGCTCAGGTAAGCGGTTTATTAAACGCGTAGAGCCCAGTGGTTTTCATTCCTTGGAAACAAGGCAGCTGGGCGTCAATCGCCTTCAAAAAAACCTGACTGCTAAATCTTTTAACCTGTGTATCTTAACTTAGCTTTTCCTATTCCAAACTCTAATAATACATACAAATTATATATATTCGGCATTACCGTTAAAACGTCCAGCTCGGGGGAAATAGCAAGAAGCCCGATCCCTGTACCTTGTGCCCTCCCACAGGGGGCACGAGAGGCCAGTGATGAAAACTTTATAAGTTACTTTTGATTTAAAAATCTAAACTCTGGACTTTTTTGGTAAAAAAACATCAGCCCCAGTTTTTCTTTGCAAATAAGACATATGACCCCATTTCGTACGTGTTTAAAAAGTAAAAGGATAATGTATTGCCAAACTTTCCGCTGCAGAAGACTCGACCTTTTGTCGCTAAAGAATTACACAAAGCTCCATTAAAACTAAGCAAGGTTTATGTTATAAATTCGTTACCCAAGAGGATAATGCACAATCCTTTTTTTGTAGAAAACGACGGATTTATTATTAATAAGACTTTGAAATATTAGATCCAATTACATTATTCATGGTAAGACCATGTTATTTAAACTTAACGTATATTGTGGAGCGATAGTGGTAATAAGGCTCCTTTCACACACATACTCGTAGCTGCCAATTATTAAAGTACTTCAAAAGTAGATTTTTTATATAGTTTTTTTTTTAAATTTTTTCAAAGGTCCAAATTATAACATTTAATTTTAGAAAAGTGATGAAAATTCGAAAATCATTTCGAGATAATGTAATGAAGAGTTCATATTAAAAATACCAGATTTTAATATCTTTCTAAAAAAACAAAACACTAATGAAATATCTATCTATCTATGATTATGGCCTCTGCGGTATAGCCGCAACATTGCCAGTGTCGCGTGGCTTAGAAGATAAACGCTGAAAAGATTGGCCGGTCACTAATGAAATAAAATCTCGCATTTATGTTAAGACCGTCAGATGCCACCAATAAAAAATATTACCAAAACAAACAACAAAAATACAGATAATTAATGACATATTTTTTACGAGCTTTTGACGAGAATAACATTATGCTTAACTTTCCTAATGTTTTCATAAATATCTATGAAATTAATTATCACATTCTGAATACCATAAAAAATTACAGTACGTTATTTTTTATTTGTCTTTCCCTTATGGTAATAAAAAGGGAAGAAAAAAATTTGCAAGATTTTTAATTTAGGCTGGCAAACATTCCATAAATAAAACAATTAACTAGAATGACTTTTGTAGCGATATATCTCCGCTATAAATCTACTTACAGTTGAATAAATGAATGCCTACCAAACAAAAGTAACAGCGAAAAAAACTATAATTATGTAGACTATGAAAGTACATTGGGCGTATTTATCGCCTAAAGCGATTCCTTCCAGGCAAATAATGAATGAATGGTTGATTGTATTCTGAGACTTAAAAACTATATTTCCGTAAGTTCCACCGCGTTTTTTAATGTAGTACTTAAGTGTAGTTGCAGTGTAGATGGGAACAGAGATTTTAGACCTTTTTTTCAGATAAATATTTGTAAAACCAAGTACCTCCTTACTATTAGATGGTACTGTTTTTATAAAAGAAACGTTCCGTAGTTAGGTTTTTTGGTAAAAAAATTACAAACACTGCACCATTATTACTCGTATAAACCATAGTTTTCTATCCAAATTATTTTTTAAATCCTGTATAATATGCAAATAAACAAAAGCAGAATATAGCATGAATATTTATTTTTTTACCCAACACATCTAGGCATTTGATCACAAGCTCGCTCGACCAGGGAAGTCAGCGACATTGTAGTCCTAGATCGAGCATGCCTAGTCTGGAATACGCTGGCTCTCAATGAAGGCTGCCGGAATACACCGTCAGGTGCTTGGCTTCAGATTTTCAGGTGGTAGCTACGTTAAAAACACCCTACCACTATGCTATGGTTTACTCACGATGTTTTCCTTCACCGATCACTCAGGCTCTTTTTGCGTATTTTGTGAATTAGCGAATTACTCGAACTGTCATGCATTTCGCGTAATTCGCTTTCTTCGGTCTTCTATGACGCGTGGTTTTAAGCGTTAGTGCTAAAGGACCGATTTTCAACTAAAGACCGTTTAAGGCCTTAATTCGTTTATATATGCCGTATTTTAACTACCAACTGATAATTTGACAACTCAATATGAAACAATCCTTAGTTCCCTAGTAAGTCCTAGCTTGGTAAAGTAACTCCCTAGCGCGAGTCTTGATGGATCTTGTTTGTTATAGATTTTAATGAAAAATATAGTTTGTAGCATACACGCTTCCTATTTCACACCGCAGTTAAAAGAGTAGAGTAGCTTCTATTACGATATTAGTAACCAGCTGAGCCCGTATAAACTACCTTCGTGCCATATTTCAACAACATCCGTTGAGCCGTTTGAATGTAAAGGAGGAACAAACTTTCCCTTCTATAATATTAATCTTATAAGTGTTAAATTATAAGTGATAAATCGGCCAAGTGCGAGTTGGACTCGCGCATCAAGGGTTCCGTACCATTATCTTTACAACATTATTCCAAGCGTCTACCTGTGGCTGATATTTGTATCAAGCAAATAACGTCAAAAAGACACGTTTATTGTACGGGAATCCTTCTTAAATACTTACTTTATTCCATGTCCAGTATTTACTGTTATAGCGACCACGTAAATACATCATCTGTGTTTTTTTTTTACTGTTTAGCTATAACGGTCCATGAGATACAGTCTGTTGACAAACAGGCGGACAGATGGACAGATAGACTGACAGAAGAACGGACAGCAAAATTTTGGAAATAGAGCCCCGCGTGTTTTGCTCTTTAGGTACGGAACCCTAAAAACGTTGCAGGCGCTAACAAAATTTTGTCACTCGGGGACTGCCGCGGTAGAGCTATTGCATACGCATACGTCTAGTCGCACGCACACAAACACCGTACCGAAGTCTGCCGAACTAAGACGACGTTAGACAAGTCTTAGGTTTATTTTCGTTACGAAATATCTTGATTCGACCGCCGCGCTCAAAGACCGCGATAAAAGCTATGCAATAGCTTAAATTTTGGTCTGCAATCTCATTACACATAAAAATAATATAAACGATTTGAGAATTAAACAAAAAAATTAAAAAGTAATTAATTATTTAATAAATATTAATCCTTTTTGAAGTTGGTTGATAAATAACGTTCGTCTTCATATCAAAATATACCGCACAGTGTTTTATCGCGTAATTTTTCGTTGAAATGACTTCCTTACGCCATGTAATATATTTCACGGATAATTTTCGAGGTATTACACGCAAAAGTACGTTTCTTCAAACGAGGCAAAATCTCATATACCAGGACATCCTGTTCGTGACATTTTATTTACTTACTTCTACGCGAATAACGCGTTGAAATGAAAACTGTAATAAACTTAGAGCTTTTGAATTTTAATCTAGTAATAAGGAAAGTAAAGCTGGTTTTTGTTTGCACAAAGTACATTTGTAAAGGAAAAAAATATTTACAATTGCAAAATATATGGCAAGTTAAGTAGACTAATAAGCCTAATATATTTTTTTTGTTGCATAAAAGGACAAATAACTATCTTTAAGTATCTAAATTGCAGCTTCCTTACTAAGCAAGCTTTTATTGAGGATAACCAGAATCCAGGTCAATTTAGATTTCTTTATTATAATGTTCAACCTTTACCATCATTTCAAGGTCGAGGCCATCCAGCTCCTCGACGACACTGACATAACTAGAAGACTAAAAAGAACTAAACTGTACGAGTTAGTGTAGTGTTAAAAGTAAAATAGTGAAATATAATAGTGAAAGTGCTAAGATTTAAGAACACATGAACAAAGTGTTTTCGCCTTAACAACTGTAATAAGAAAAGTGCCGATGGACAAATTCTTAGAGACATTATTTTGTAGACGATTAAGTTAAACTAAATTGCAGAATCATCGTTCTTGTGTAGCGAACAACCATAATAAAATATTAATAATAACTAAACAAAGCAATTATAATGTAAATATTTGTCAAGAGAACTGTTAAACTAAGAACTAATATTAAGTAATCGTATATGAATGAGATTTGTAAGTTAAATTTTTTAAGTAATTATTAATTCAAATGTAATAAGACTTGCCTGTAACGAACGTTATTTAAAGGTTAATAAGTATTACTTTACTTTACTTTTCTTTACTAAAATTATTCATTAGCCTTAGGCTTAGGCTAGATTGGAATACTATCAAGGAAAGCCTCTACGGGTCTCCTTGTGCAATAGAAAAAAATTTGTAAAATATTAGAAATTTATAAATAACTCGTTCCACAGACAAGATTACAGCTTTACTAACTTAACATTTTAGTTTTTTTATCAATAAAACTTAATCTATACTTTGCCTCTGAAACCTCTAAAATCTAACCTTTAACCCGATTTTAACAAAATTCAAAATATAACCTCTGAAGAAGTACATATCTACCGTATAAAACAAAGAAATGTACGTCTCAGAAACATCATAAAAACAAACATGTAATTGTATTGAATACGTTCTCTTATTTGAATGTCGGTAGAAAAAAACTTGACCACATAACTAACACATATGTGCTTTAGGCATTTTGGTAGATTTTTTTATTTGGGGTCGAAAATAAAACAAAGTCGTTTACTGTATCAGAATCCTTATGACGATTCCACGTCATGCATCCCCGACTGCAGATTCTCGCACCAACTAACACGAACCCCCGGGGGCTTATCGTAACCGTTGCTTTACGCCTGACAAATTACACTAAGTAGAGATTCGCTAGCCATTTCCCAACTCGTGTTGCAAATCTTTAACCTTACATGTTTCGGAGTTTCGAGTAGCTGATGGGTTTTTTGTTGTATTAATTATGTTCGGTAACTTTATTTTTTTTAGAGTTTTTTGCTATATTTCGCCAAAACTGGCTGAAACTACTTACACCCTGTATTCGAGCATTAACTTCTATATAATCATTGGTAAGCAATTTTTCGTAGTATGGTGAACTCACTCGCGACCACTTCTCTTTTACGTAAGTAATTTAGATAATTGATGGAGTCAGGCGTTACTTTGCGGAAATCCATTTATAATAAGATGGTATATACAAAATATTTAGTGTTTTTCCGCCTCGTCTTGATGTCAGCGTGAGAAATCGAAAAATATTTTTGTTTTTATGGTGTGGTTCCTCCTCACCACCGCCATACCTCACCTTATTATTTCTCTTTCTCTCAGTATCCGACTTCCTCGACACGTGTTTCGCCTTAGCACAAGGCATCCTCAGGAGATGTTGACTCTTCAAGCGCTCGCTCGAAAGTGAGCGCGAGCTTGAATCAATCGTGATTTCTTCTCACCCCCTTCTGGGGTGGGGATAGGGTTTTCAGGGCATAGCCTTCTTTGCCCTGGCACGTCTTCGCCCATGACGATGGGCGTGTCTATTGGGTTCTCCAGGTTTCTGTGAGGTTTTTCTATTTCCCCGACTCCACGTGTGGTACGGCGCGATCAAGCCCTGCCAGGTGAGATCCCTTGGGGGAAGGCCCAGCGAGCCGATCAGCAGCCGTACCGTGAAAGCCGGGGGGGGCGTCTTCTGTTGTTCTTCTCACTTCTCCGTGACTACGAGTTCCCTGGAGAACCTTTTAGTCTTTCTTACTCCGGGCTGGTCTGGTGGTCTGGCGTGTAAGGGGGCTATGCCCTTCAGGTGGTCAAATCGTGAGCTATCCGCTCGCGCGAACATTCCCGTCGCTAGTTTTCTTACAAAGGTTTCTAAGTTTCCATGCTTCAAGTCCTTTTGAATGGTGGCATTTCTCACATATCTCGGCGCGTTGACGATATTCCGCAGCGTGACGTTTTCTTGTGCTTGCAGCTTCTTCCTATATGTCGGGCTGACGTACGGGTACCAGGCTGGCGCCGCGTACGTCAGTCTAGTCCTCAAATATGTCTTATATATCATCAATTTGGTCCTGATAGGAAGTTTCGAGTGTAGGATGGCAAGTAGTTTGGCGCGAGCTCCTTTCGCCATCCCAACAACTTGCTCAACGTGCTTTTGGAACGTTAGTCTGCGGTCAATCGTCACACCGAGATATTTAACGTCTGGCTGCCACGGGATGTCATGGTCCATCAGTTTCAGGGGATCTGGCAGGTTTGAGCCCCCGGTGATTATGGCCTGGGTCTTCGCCACGTTCACCGAGAGCCTCCATTTCTTAAGCCATTCTGGCAGGACGTCTAGTGTGGGCTGCAGTTTCTTCACTGCGAGGGCTGGTCTGAGCAATGAGGCGTAATAGGCTGCATCATCTGCGTATAGCGCCAGCTTCGCCTGCCCAACGACTGGGATGTCATTGGTATACCAGGCGTAGCATATGGGAGAGATGCAGCTGCCTTGGGGTACTCCGACCCTCACAGTCTTCTCAGTGGACAGCACGTCTTCTACTGCCACCACAATTCTCCTATTCTTCAGGAAGCTCGTCAGGACATCTATTATCTGCCGCGGGGTGGATGTCTGCGTGAGCTTATATATCAGCCCCTCGTGCCATACGCGATCGAAAGCCTTTTCCATGTCTAGCAGGATCGCAACGACATACTCCTTCTTGTTATGGCTGGTGGCCATCTCGTTCACCATATTCGTGATTTGTAGGGTGGTGGAGTGTTCGGGCCTAAACCCGAATTGTTCCTCCCTCGGTATCACGTGCGGCATCAAATGGAACAGCAGGATTCTTTCGAACAATTTCGAGGCTGTGCACAGCAACGTGATTGGTCTGTAACTACCGGGTTTTCTGGCATCTTTGCCGGGTTTAGGGAGCATCACCACCCTGCCAAGTTTCCAGCGGTCTGGGAAATGGCCACAGCGGAGTATGCCGTTGAAAAGGCGCGTCATGGCTACGACGGTCTTCTGTGGCAGATTCTTCAGGGCTTCATTTGTAATGCCGTCCATGCCAGGTGCCTTTCTTCTGGGCAGTTTCTGAATCAGTCTTCTGACATGGACGGGGTTGACGAATATCGGCAGCTCTCTCTGGTCGGTTTCCTCCTCTTCCGATGGCGGTTGTACAGAGAAGTACTCCCTCAGGTTCTGCTCGACTTTTTGGACATGGTCGTCGTCTCTATCTTCGTTCGGCTGGAACTGGAGCTCAAGATGTTCAGCTAGTATTTCCGCTCTATCTCTGGCTTCAAACTTCAACTTTCCGTCCTTGTCTAGGAGCGGTTGGGTGGGTTTTGGGACCGTCGATAGCCGCTTGCAGAGCCGATGAACTGAGGGGACGTGCTCGTTTATGCGGATGTTCTCGAAATGTTCCTCCCAGCTCTCGGTTGCGTGTTCGTCCAAGGCTTTCTTGACTTTCTCCACCATAGCGTTGAGTTTAGTCTTCAGCCTCGGGCACCTGGTCTCCTGCCACAGCTTCCTCGTCTCCCTTTTCTCGCGAATGAGGTTCCTTATCCGCGCCGGGAGGGGGGGTAGTCTCCCCTCCGGTGCGGAGGTGTGCGATGCTGCTGCGAGGGAGGTCTGGATCGCTGTGGTAAGGTTTTCCGTGGCTTCTTCTACTTCTTCCGCCGTGCTTATTGGCATCGTTTTGGTGTTCTGCTGGATCTCTCGTTGGAAGGTCTCCTCATGTTTCAAAATTCCGTCCAGTTTGTCCAATGTATACCGCATCGCATTCGTCACATTTGAGTTTGTAGACACCAGATTTCTGCGCTTCTTCTAAACGATCCTTTCCGTTTGTCAGGTTCCGTAGATTATTATTTGTGTGAAATGCTACGCTGGTATTGTTTTTGTGTAAAATGTTTGCAATCCTCTCTGATAATGGACCTATGTAGGTTAAACTCCCCATAAATTTGTTAATTCTTTCCGGAGGTATTGCAAACAACATTGATTGGACTTTCTGTCTCTGCTTCTTTCTGACCAAGGCATCAATCATCTTTCTATTGTATCCATTGGAGACAGCAATCTGATAGATCGTGTTTATTTCCTTCTTGTAGCCTTTTGTTCTTGTAGGTAATTTAGAAAATAAAATGACAACCACTTAGCCCCTTTTTTAATATTCTTAAATCTTAAATAATGGTATGTACCACGTGTCGGTACCAAATTTTGTATTGAAATTGGCCAGTAAATGGTGCAATCCCAAACTCCCTTCTATTTGAGAAACATTAGATCTAAATAGTTATTTGTTATACAAGAGTGCAAAGTTGCTTTTTAACCGCGTGCTCACTTATGATGACCGAGCAAGCGAAGGATTCTAAAATTAAATCACGAGCGCAGCGAAAGTTTAAAAAATTTGAATCCTGAGCATTAGCAAGGGAATTAAAAGAGCACAAGGTAAAAAATCTTTGCACTCATAACTTTTCATCACACCTCAGCGAGGAAATGACTACATACGAGAAATAATAAATCACTCATTTTAGTTTTTTCACTTATTTTTAACATAAGGTTTAAACAATATGACGTGAAAAGATAAAGACGCGCGCAAAACAAATAAAAAAAAGTACAGCAAAAAGATTCCGAGTCTGAGTTTTTAACAAAATAAAAAGGTTGCATGATGAATTCGGCACCATAGAGGTAGATAGGTAAATAGGTTGAATGAGGTTTATAATTCACAAACTTAGTGCACACGATATTCTAAATTCAAATTTACTTTATCCTCTAAAAACGGCCTTTGCACTCAGATATCGAATAGCAAAAAAACTCTTTCCGAGATGGTGGGATGAAAATAATATTATGTGGCGCCCAATCGAAAGTTCTATACACCAAAATTTGGCAACATTGATTGATAATTGTAAGATATTTCAAAATTTCAGATGATATACAAACATTCGATTTGCCCCCTAAAATAAAAAAAAAGTCGCCGATAAATGCGTGCCGGGTTTAATTTACCCGTACATATTAGGAGATCCTGATAACTTTATTTTAGCAAATCCATTATTGACTCCTTTTTCATATTCAACCAGATTGATATTTCTTATTTGCATGCACTATTTCACGATCAATTCCTAATAAATTAGGAGAAATAATTGCATTAATTATATCTATTTTAATTTTAATCATACTCCCCATTCACATTTTATAAAAAAAAATAGAGTAATTCAATTTTATCCTATTAATCTACTTTTATTTTTATCTTATGTAGGGATAGTTATTTAAATAACTTGAATTGAAGCTCAACCAATTTTGTTTTTTAACCTGCACAACTAGGCATTTGACCACAAGTTCTCACGACCAGGGAAGTCAGCGATTCTGTAGCCCTAGATGGAGCATGCCTAGTCTGGAATACACTGGCTCTCAAGGAAGGCTGCCGGAACACGCCGTTAGGTGCTTGGTGACAGATTTTACCACGATGCTAAAAGAATTGCAGATCCATATATTATTACAGGTCAACTGTTCACATATTTTATTTGTCATAATTTATTATCCCCGACCCGAAGCAGATCCTCTTTGCTTGCTCGGTCAAATATTATAAGTGTAAAATTGGATACATCCAATAACATTAATGTTGACAAGCAACATTCGTACCCTCGCTTGAGTTACATTTCTAATCTTCTAATTACTAAGGAATTAAGCTTCAAAGGGCGGATTACTTACAAACAATGATTTGAAGGACGCTGGCCAGTCCTGGCAAATTGTATGGGATGAACAGTACAGTCATTCTGGAAGGTTTCCTGTTGTTTCTGGATTTGGGATCTCATTAGTATTATTGTAGCTCCTCATTTTCCATCCTAGTGATCAAAGGAAAAACTTACTAAGTTATAGCCCTAGGACTAAACTTAGTAAGCTTTTCCAAACAAAGGCTAAAAAGTATTTCTGTTGCTTAGACCAGTCTGATTTTTTAACTGTGGCACTTTTCCATGACACTACCAGTAGTGTCAAGCATTAGTATTAGGTCTGACCATCAATCTAAACGTAAAATACAAGTACCTAAAACTTAAAAAAAAGTTAAATTAGACTTCTATTTTGTAGGAAAACTTACGTTACATAACAAAATGTCATCTATGTATCATCATCGTAATAAGTGGGTCAGCCTGCCCGATGCAGAGCATAAGCTTTCTCCCTCTTACCACAATTTACCCTTATCTTCCCAAATATTTCCCGAAAACCTAAATATGTCATCAATCCAGCGCTGTACTGCTGTGGTCCCTTACCTTCAGCTGTGGTCCCTTACCTTCAGCTGTCTATAGTCAAAGAAACTTATAAAATTATATAAAAAAATTACGAACAATTTTGGACAAACATGTTAATTTAAGCCCAATAAAAAAAAAATATAAAACAATTTATATCGGACTATGAATTGTTTTTTTTTTAATACAAGAAACAGATTTCAACGAATTGATAATCACTTATACCCTCCTTTTTGAAGTTGGTAAATAATAAAAGCAAACACGCTGCAGATGCTTTATCAGATTTTTATGCAGTGATAATGTAAGTAAAAAAAATCAAGTCCAAAGAGTAAATGGAAAATGAATGCAAGGCAAAAACCAGTCACCAGTCGCATTATTTTTCCAACCGCGTTCTATCTTTTCGAATTGAATGCGTTTAATACCCAAAATGCTTACAGTCGCATATTTTTGAAAAGTTTCTTTTAATATTTCCTTTATTAAAAATATCTCTTGTAATATTCAGCGCAGTTCAAAAGGGAGGAAAAATGAATTTACAAATACTTGGTACGTCAAAATTGAATTCAAAATTCAATTTTTGTGCTCTCTCTCTTCTTGATGTTTTATCTAGATAGATTTATTCTTTCTGGATATATTTTAAATGTTGTACGTTTCAACCCATAGCGACCCACTGCTGGACATGGGTCTCCCCTATGAAGGGGGTAGGCCATAGTCCACAACGCTGGCCAAATTGTGGGTTGGGGACAGCACTTGTCTTCGAAAGTTATTAACATTCTCCGACAAGCAGGTTTCTTCAAGATGTTTTCCTTCACTGTTTAAGGTTTAAGCCAGTGGTTATTAAATATAACATGCACAAGAGTAAAAACACAGAGTTGCATCCCTGTACCTGGGATTGAACCCGTGCTCTTTTGCTTGCGAGGCAATGGTGTCACCGACTAGGCTATCTCTATCTTTTTAGGCATATGTAATTAATTATCAGTAACCATGTCCCTAAAGATGATCAAAGCATTTGAGACCAAGTTCCCGTAAAAGCGGAGGGCATTCGACAGCGGAGGGCATTCGACCCACTGAACTCTCCGCTTTAAAGACCACTAAATTTCCTAACAAATTCTTGAAGTTACTTGCTCAGAAGGAATTTATGTAGTTTTAAGACTTTAGAGATTGTTGCAAATTTTAAGGGGTTGGTAAGATTTTTGACCTTAACTAAAAGCTTAGACTATAAATGGACTAACTAACATTCTTGGACAGTTCTCTAGATTGCTTTTATTGTATTTGGGCTGGTCTTTTCAATATTTGAAGATGCGCGTTCGAAAGAACGAATGAATGAGTTATTACTTGGTCAGTTCACTAGATTGCTTTTATTGTAATATTTTGTGGTAGGTTTTTGAATATTTTAAGATGCGTGTTTGAATGAATGAATGAATGATAATTATATTTGTAACAAACACACAACAAAAATACAGGCAACAGGCGTTTCCAGGCTTATTGGCCAGGTTAATGTAATACTAACCCAAAGAATAGATACAAATATAGATCAACGCTTTATTATAGACACACAAAACATAACTATACAAAAATACAAATTTACATGTAGTGCTACAAGTGGTAGCCTTATCGCTAAAAGCGATCTCTTCCAGACAACCTTTGGCCGGAAACTATAGAAAAAAAATGGACGGAATGGAACGAAAAATGAATGGAAACTGTAGAAATAGGACGGGGGTGTACTTACAATAAGAAAGTAATCTTTAACTTATGACGCATACAAAACTTACGAGTACATTTTATTACCTTACAAAAACTAAATTATAATAATTTACTGAGTTCCAAAAAAAGTAGGCAATTCGACTCAGGTGTGTTTTTTAAATGTTTGTTACTTGATACCCAAGAGGCGGTTGGACCGATTCGAAAAATTGTTTTTTTTTGTATGAAATATTTCTTAACTCAAGAAATATTAAATATTAAACTATGTAAATATTATCAAACTTGGTTAAGCAGTTTGATTTTTAAATGTAAATAACTGAAAAAGTACTTTGAGCACCTGTGGTAATGTGGTAATGGAATTCGGTAGTAGTTTTTTTTTAAAAGAACTTGTCTTATTTTACCCATGATAACATCGATTTGGCGGCTTTATATTTTACTCTAGTTATTGTACATATCAACCCACTCGACTGATTTTGACAAAATTTATATGGGCTCAACTTGCGTATTGGAAATTAAAAAAAAACTTACTTGTGAAATAAGACAAACCTCTTAATCGGCTAGAGTTACGCATGAAAGAGGTGTAAACAAAGCAAGCAAACTTAGTTTCATTTAGACAGCGTTGTAATAGCAAACTGGCAAACGAAACCAACCTTGCTTGCTGTTGATTTGCCATAAGAAGTTTTTGATAATAGGGCGTTGTTCCTGCGGAGTCCGGTAACACAAAAAAATATAGTCGAATTGATAACCAGCCAGTTTGAAGCCAGCTGAAAAACCTATACCTATTCATATATGTTCCGATTGAAAAAACACGTTGACAAAGAATTTTATCTAATTTAATTAATAATTCTTTTTATATTTAATTATTATTTTCACAGGCAATTCAACATTCTAAAGTAACGCATTTCGCAATCCTAATCTAATTGTATTCAGAATTTGTGAATCGCCGTTAAATTTGTTTCCTCGCCAGGGGGCGCTGTAAAACGGGTAAGATTTGAGATAGAACATGGAAGGGGTTGCCCGGCGGTGTAAGCTATAAGAGCTCGCGATTTCACAGCTTACAATTTCAAAACTATCTCGCTTCGGCTGTCTACGAAACTGGAGATAAGTAATCAGTTACGAACTAAGAATTCATTCACGTACGATACCAGTTACGAGACAATATGTATTTTCTTTGACAGAAAACTTGGTTTTGTAGCAAGAAAACTACAAAAATGTGACATTAGATAATTAATATGTGATCCAATACAAGACTGGAGTTAGTATCGATATTATACAGAAAAAGTTGAATCGAACGAAAACTGCAATTTTGCAAGAATTATTTGTCGCTTACGTCACTTGTCACGAAAATGAGGAAATTGTTTAAATTTTGCTTGTTTTTAAGTATGTTTACCAATATCGGGAGAAAGCGGTATAAAGTTTCTTCCCCTAGGATAATTATATCCATTGAAGTGCCCATGCTTGAACGGTAGAATAAATTTTAGCTACTAGAAAAATTATACCAACCCATGCTCAGTAATAGTTTTAGAATAGTCTTCGAACGCATAAAAAAAACAAGTTAAAGGTTTTTTCAATTAATTTCAATTGTCAATTCTTAAATATATTAAATTCTTATAGACCTTTTGCGAATCTTCCCACGCTGTGACAGTTCATGACTTAACCCTCGAAGTCACCAGTAAATCATGTCTCAGGGTTTTATCAGTTGCAGCGCTCATAGGCCGTAAAATCTTTTTAGTAGCTATCTTTATATGGCTCAGCTTTGCAGCCGACACAAATTTGATGATGGCTCGGAGGAAATAAAATTTATAGCGAGGATACCGTGCTACCATATTGAATCAGGATAAGTTTGTGACGAGATTTTGAAAAGATCTTTATAATTTTGTTGGTGGAAGTCTAAGTGGCATTTTAAAAGACGTTTTGATTTCGATAGGTATGAAAACTTATCTTTTATCAGCACGGTGTGAAATATTATTTGATATATCTTCGATGGGGAGACTAGTGTCAAGCATTAAGCTAGAGACCTATGTAATGTGAAACTATGACTTGATATGTAACTTTTTGTATCAATGAAGCGTAGTGGTAGCCTATGTTAAAGGTCGGTAATCCCTTGCCTCACAAGCGAAAGGGCGAGGGTCCAATTACGGGTTCAAGCATGCACCTCTAAGTTCACTTATGTGCATTTTATATATGTATTTTAATTACCACAAGCCTGAACGGTCAAGGAAAACAACCCGAGGAAACCTGCTTTTCGGAGAAATTAAAAAAAAAGATATTGAAGGTAGGTAAAGTCCCTTACCTGTAATTTAGCCAGCCTGGTGGACTATGGCCTAACCTCCCCTGTATATGGGAGATCTGAGCCCAGCAGTGGTACGTTATGGGTCGATGCGTATCAATCAAGCATAGGTTCTATGCGTTTGTAATGGTTACATTTAGTTAAATTTTCTGTAAATACATTTTATTAGGCTGAAACACAAAGGTGGCTTGCTAAACGCCTAGAACCTAGTAGCTTGCATTCCTAGGAACTTGGGTGGGTATGCGCAAAGCTCGCAGCGCGACTTTCGCAAACATTTGTACAATGTGGGTTTTTCTAGGGAGCCTAAAGAGGATCTAGGGTCTTTATAAGCTGAGTAAGGCGCTTTAAACGGTAAGAAACATAATTCCTTAAAACAACATTCACTTACATACTTATACACGTAGGACCCTAAGTAGTACTCATACTGACTAGGTTAGGTACTGGTTAGGTTCGACTTGCCGGTCGGCGCTTCTGCGCCGCTGGCCCCGGGTTCGATCCTCGGACGGGTCAAACATTTGTGTGCGTGAACATGTCCGTTTGACTTGTGTCTGGGTGTTTATTATATATATAAGTACATATATATGTATTTCTAAGTATGTATATCAGCCATAAGGTTACCACAGCACAGGCTTTGCCTAGTTTGGGACCTGAACACCTTTGTGTGGATGTTGTTCCATATTATATTATTATATATTATTAAATCCTTCAAGAGGTTGACCCTAGCGGAACAAGAAAATTAAACATTAAAAGGTATAGAAAAATATTACGTAAAACAATGGTCGTAGCAAAAAAAATACAGTATAGAGATAGAATTAAAAAATCAAAAAATAAAATTAAAGAATCTTGGAAAATTATAAACGAACAGTCAGGTCAAAATACGCGACGCAATACAAGTAATAGAATAAAATCAGTAAAAACCGAAAGCGGAGCAAGTATTACAGAATCTAAAAAAATTGCTACTCTATTTAATAATTTTTTTCGCAACATAGCTCATACGTTAACTTGTAATCTAGAAATTGACGCGGATGATTGCAAAAAGTATTTAGATTACTGTAGTAAACCGTTGACATCTATTTCATTCGGACCAGTAGATTATACTGAGCTCAAAAAGGTAGTAGTTAACATGAAGCAAAAACCTACGTTAGATATTTATGATATGAGTACTAAGACTTTACGGAACCTAATAATAAATAACGATAATTTATTTGAATTAATATTAATTGTCTTAAACTCATGTTTAACTGATGGAATATTTCCCGACGTATTGAAACCGGGTAGGGTAATCCCACTTTTTAAAAAAGGGGATACTGAGGATATTAGTAATTATAGACCCGTTTGCATTTTGCCAACTTTATCAAAAATTTTAGAAGCTATTATTAAATCGAGAATCGTTAAATACTTTGAAGAAAATAATTTATTTACAATGTCACAGTTTGGATTCAGAAAAGGCCGCTCAACAGAAATGGCTATAAGAAAAGTAGTATATTACATTCTAGAATCCTTAGATACGTCAAATAAATGTGCAAGTATCTTTTGTGATCTTTCAAAAGCTTTTGATTGTTTGAGGCACGATATATTGATTTTAAAAATGCAATATTACGGATTTCAAGGTCATGAATTAAATATGATGATAACTTACTTACAGAACCGTAGTCAAATTGTCTCGATTAATGAACAAATTTCTACAGAAGGTAGGATGTCAATTGGAGTACCACAGGGCTCTATTTTAGGCCCAGTCTTATTTTTGATATATATTAATGATATTACCAATGCATTGCCAAGTTGGGCTCACATAAATTTATTCGCAGATGACACACATGTAGGTATCAGAGACAAATGTATACATAATTTAGAAAATAAAGTTAGTATTGTTATGGAATTGTTAAAGGAATGGTTTGATGCAAATGGAATTGTTCTTAACTCTGATAAAACCATCTCTATGCAGTATCAGTCAAAGTTAGGTATTTTCGGGAATTCCATTAGTAAAACAAATGTATTTCTTGGTTATACAATAGATAATACAATTAGCCATAATGCGCACATCGATAAAATTTGCAAGAAAATGGCAAGTGGTAATTATGCTTTATTTAAACTTAAGCCATTACTAGATAAAAAGTCGCTCATCTCTGTCTATTATGCCTACGTGCATTCTATTATAAGATACGCTATTACTGTTTGGGGAAATGCTAAAGATATCATAAAAGTCTTAAAATTTCAAAAACAGTCTATAAGAACAATTAACGGTTTGAAAAAACGTAGTCCTGCGAGAAAACACTTTAAAAAAGATAAAATAATGACAGTTATATCACTTTATATTTATAGTTGTTTATTAGAAGTACACGAGGATAGGGAAATACCGGAAAAAAGAATTTCACGCAATAATAAAAAAGGGCGAATCCTACCAATAAATAGATTAGCTAAATGTCAGAAGCAGGGGCTTTATACCAAAATACTGATGTATAATAAATTACCTAATAGTGTAATGGATCTCAATTTTATTACATTCAAACAAAAATTGAAGTATTTTTTTGAAAGCAATCCTTTTTATAAACTCAACGAATATATGTCAATGCAGCTTGTAGAATCATCGTTCTTGTGTAACGAACAACCATAATAAAATATCACTAATAACTAAACAAAGCAATCATAATGTAAATATTTGTCAAGAGAACTGTTAAACTAAGAACTAATATTAAGTAATCGTATATGAATGAGATTTGTAAGTTAAATTTTTTAAGTAATTATTAATTCAAATGTAATAAGACTTGCCTGTAACGAACGTTATTTAAAGGTCAATAAATATTACTTTACTTTACTTTACTTTACTTTATAATATGATACACTATAGAAAAATACTAGTATACCATTCGTAGACTTACTGTTAACACAAAAATTCGAAAACGCTACGAAGCATATTTTTTGTTTAAGTTACGTTTTCTGTTGCAAATAAATATATTTCTATATAATGTAGGTATAATATACAAATCTCATGTAAACATAATTTTTCAGGCAAAATTTTTGCAATTAACTAATGTTAAGAGGGCTGCAATTGTCCATCGACTACGAAAAACGAAAGCTCTACAATATAATTAGGATGTAGGTGCTTGGTTTATTCGTGACTTGAAGAAATCGAAATTATATCTATCGGGAAATATAGAACTCGGCAGCAAATTCCACAACCTGCCAGTTAAAATAAAAATACACGTTTTGTGCGAACTGCTCTATCAATATTACTGCGGCGCGTGCTACGCGTATTCAACATCCCATAATTTATAAGAGCCTGGTAATACCTAACCACACAACCTGCTCGCTTTCATTGCATGGAATATGTTAGTGACCACTAACCGCCCTATAAATTATGAGAGCCTGTTAGTCACTTGTAGAACCGCAATGGCAACATAGCACTTAATTTATATAAGTCGGACCGTAGGGAATGTTATTATGGTGAAAAGTGACTTTTCAACTCAAGTATTTATTTTCTTATTTTAAAATGTAAACGACGATGACATCGCGCGAACGGCGAGCGGCCGAGCGCAGTGCGAGACGTGTCATTGTGAAGACACGAACGGCTCATTTCATCCCTGATGAAGTTCGCCGAATGTGAACGAAACTATAGTTGGACCTTTCCAACAATCAGGTGCACGTGAAAACCCGTTTTCTTAAACAATATGAAACAAACACGCGTTAGTTTTCTAAATAAAAATGTAAATATAACAATAATAATTTAAAAAGTTTAAACTTTACAGGGACGCCAGCAGCATCAGCAGGAGCAATGGGACAGGGTTAAGCTACCAATTCAAGGAGTTGCAATGGTCTACCTTTATTGCATTTATCTATCGATAATTCACAAATTTAGTATGACGCAAAACAGAACTTAAGAAACATATCGGAATATCTTAACACTTGAGTAAGAATTGAGAGTAAAAATAATTAGTTTAAGGAAAGTAAGACAAATTTTGCCAGGTATCATTTCCATAGTTTTCTATGGAAATAATATTTAGCTTAATTTTCCTTGCATACAATAAATTTAAAAATACAAAAACCAGCACCAAACAATTTTAAATTTAGACCATGATTATAGACAATGAAAGCTAATAAATACGACTCAAAGCTCTTGACACTGATTGGACTACTGCGCTAACGAACAAAAAAATCACAACGACATACGAGTTCCATTTTTTAATCCAAACCTAATATGTCTTCGTTCTAAACTTCCTATAACTCCTGAGCTCCTGGTAGTCATTAGTGCTACCGCAGTACCCGTCATTAGTAATCCCTACTGATATAGCAGATTTGTCAACATAATCCCCCTCGACGGGAATTAATCTCGACCGGCCATTTCCCTTAGTCCAGCGATGACCAGGTAGAAGCCATTAATGGTTTCATGTCTCATCTCATCTCCATGAAGACAAAAACTTTTTGTGGACAAAAACCAATGATGTCAAGGTTAAATTCTTCTTTGTTTACTTACAGTGGTCAGTCTTCGGATGGGAGGCCGTTATTGTTATTATATCTGATATCTGATGGCAGGTTCGATGTTACGGCAAAATAATATTATTATATATCAAAATCAATGTATTTTAGACTATTAATTCCCTAAACCATATAATTTACCTTTTAGTTTTGAAACTTGCAAGCTTATTCTCAGTCTACGCCATCGCGAACAAAATAATTATTAAAATTTATTTTTACTCTCAATTTCATATTTTATAAATCCCAACTAAAAATAGCAAAAGTAAATTTATTCCACATTCAAACAACAAAAAGTAAAGAATACATTTTTCGTTTATAAATTCCTTACCCCTTACCCATTTTGTCCGGTTAAACCGTACTTTAAAACTTTTTCTAACATTCCCCTCCTACAAATAATTAAAAGAAATGAGAGAAAAAGTTGGAAGAAAACAGTCTTTTTAAGTTAGTTATTTTATTATTATATCTGTGTTTACTCCGAATTTTTAGACCAGAGTTTCAAAATGTTAGTTCTGCTCTACCTAGAATGTCCTTTTGTAAGAAGTGTATACTAAAACTGGTTACTGTCACCCGCAGCGTGGCAACCGACATAACATGGAATATAAATAAGTTAATTTTTGAATCCCCATTTAACCCCCCTTTAGAAGTTGAATTTTTAAATATTCTTATCTTAATCAAATATTAGTACATGCACATTTCATGTCTCTAGGTTCAGCATTGTAGGCTCTACGTTAGTTGTGACCTACAGTCAGTCAGGACTTACTATTTTATATAATATATCTTATCACTTTTAGATAAACATAATGTTCACAATAAAATTGACAACCGGCTACTGAATTCTGCAGATGCGTATATTTATTATTTTGATGTGATTACCAAACTACTGGACCGATAATAACAAAATTTATAAAATAATTACACTTAAAGTATATCATCGATAATTATTGACTAAGCAAGCAAAGTGTCTAGCTCTGCTTTAATCATTCAAGTAAGTTTACATGGATGGTATTTTTTTTTGTTTCTAGTCTCAATATCAAAAATATTTTTTAATGGAAATGCAATAACATCTAATCAAACTCTTCTCCTTTTGTGGATGGAACTTGTCACATTTGTGCTGGCCAAAAACTTCGACATTTTACTACAACAGTATGAAAAAAATAAAAGCGTACCTTGTCCAATTGTTCTTAATACTCCATGGTCATAATGATGCTATAGAATAAACAAAAATGTTAGTAAGGGTACAATACAATGCTTTTATACAGAAGAAAGCACTTAACTGGCTCTTAAGAGCGCTTATTATGTCAATAATCAGAATTTTAGCACTGGGTTAAGTGGTAACGTTAGTGGAACTTTTCTTGATAGCAAAAAATCCTTTATTTCTAATATTTTTGACTTAACAATAAAATACCTTTCTTATTTACAGCTCCCTACTAGCATTTTTCGTGTGTCATTCGTCATTTACATTCAAGTGCACACACACTAAGAAACGATGTTCCAACTCATCGTTCTAAAATACCAGCCGCTTTCGCTTGTCTTTTCGTCATAAATAAAACTCAGTAAATAAAATTCTAGGAGCTGGTTTAAATCGCAGTAAATATATTTATTATAGTCGTTCTACAAGCAATTTGGGGACACCCGACTCAGTAAATTTCTATCATTATCCTACATTTCAGGGATTGAGTAATGGATTTTATGGATAATAGATCAATTTTGACAGACTTGAATCAGACTAGAGAAACGAAACGTCAGTCAACCATCAGCAAGATGGGTTACCGACATAAAATCTGTCGCGACAACATTGGCACAGGACCGAAGCAGATGGTATCAAATGAGAGAGTCCTATACCCAACATTGGGATAAGGAAAGCTGCCAATGATCATGATGATAAAGCAGAGACTGTCCATTAAAACTTTAAAACATCAATAAGTATTTTTGTACACGAAGCACGTTTTCCATAGAATTAAAAATTGAAAACAAGTCTTATTTTTGTACGCTCACTTTTCGTACCTACACCAATTCTTCGTATTTCGTTTCACATCAAACTTTTCCAAACAAGTTTCTGCAAAAGACAGTATAGTAATCGAAAACCGCCTCTGAATTTAAAAATAAATAATTGCATTTCGTTTTCAATAGGTAAACTTTTTAATTTATCAAATCAGTCTTAAACACGTATGAAATAGAAGGTTTATTGACTCTAGAAAGTTTAATGGCTTTCTATAATTGAAGATATTTCTTGGTGCACTTTTACAGCCAGTAAAACTATACCGCATCTCTAAGGTTTTTGACAGATCTTAACACTTTTTAAATCACTAGTTTATAAAAATTAAGAAAATTGCAACAAATCAATGAGTTAACTCCTTCCTCAAAGTTGAAATGCTGTCCATACGCTACAGAACAAACATTAGGATTCTGTTTATTTCATTTAGGTGAAAGTTATCTATTCTCTTCCTTGTTTAAATATTACTGAGAGGCAAGATAAACTGGGTATTTAATTTATCTTCCTCTGTCTACGTTTAATATATCGTTTCTGTTTACAATTAAACAACGACCACAGTCTTAGTAGTAACATCTTGTGTTATATGATGCGTTTGGTATAGAGTGTGGAGCTAGCCGGAATTACTTCTCCTCTGCTGTTCAACTTCTATGTAAACGAAATTACTGGAGAGCTCAAATTCAAAATTCAAATATAACTTTATTGTACACCAAAAATATACATATACATTTCAAACAGGTATCATAAAACATTGGCAGTACATTGGGCGGCCTTATCGCCTAAAGCGATTTCTTCCAGGCAACCTTTGGATGGATCAGACTTGATGAAAAAAAAAAACACGTCGGTGGTGTACCAATAAATACTAACAAATAAAATACATAATAACTCTTTTACTATAACTATCTATATAGACAAATGAAAACAAAAAAAAAAGAAATAAATAAAAAAATATATACGTACCAATGAGAGATGTTAAAAGACATAGAAGTTTCGACTAATAACTTATTGACAGATAGTAGTTGTTCAACAAATTCTTAAATATAAAAATAGATTTAGCCTGTCTAACCGACAAAGGCAGCGTGTTCCATAACATGACAGCTTGCACAGTAAATGATGTCTGAAAGAAAGAGTTGGTAGATGTAGGAGTTGGCAACATAAGATGAAGATCACGTGAGGATCGCAGGGAAGTTGAGTGGGAAGCAGTCACAAAAACGAATTTGTCTTTCAAGTAGGAGGGAGTGGTTGGGATGAATAATATTTTGTATAGAAAAGACAGAATATGAGAATTACGGCGAAAGCGAATAGGTAACCATTTAAGCTTCTTACGGTATTCAGAGATGTGGTCATATTTGCGCAACCCAAATATAAACCGAATGCAGAAATTTTGTAAACGCTCGAGCTTGACGAGTTGCTCCTCGGTTACATCTAAATAGCAAGCGTCTGCAAAAACTTTTTCTTAAGAGAGCTCATTGGTATATACAACACGTAATAACACGGGATATACAACAGATGCGTCAATGATATTAGTAAACCTAGTGATATGGTATTGCTGTGTTTATACCTTATGGTCGATATGTAAAATCATAAAATTTGAGGCATATGCACGCACTTAAGAACACCAAAAAGACACAGATTCTTGTATTCAAGAGTGGTAAAGTTGGACTAGTACAATACATGTTTCTCCTTTCTCAACTTAATGGCATAGCTCTACAAGTTTTGAGAAGCTTTAAGTATTTAGAAAATATAGTTAATGAAGATTGAAAAGATGATGCAGACATTTAAAAGTAATGTAGGGCTCTAGCAGTTCTTGGAAATATTGTTCGAAGGGCTCGAAGACGCTGCTTCAGAGAAGTCATTACTATTTTCAAGGATTATTAGCAGTGATTCTACTTGAGCTGCTGGATAAACCACGCTTACAAGGCTGCCACGTGACCTACGTGTTTAGTATAATGATATCTTCAGGGTGCTGATGCGGCTGCCTCGCTATTGCAGCGCATCACAAAAATGTTCGCTATAGCACGCACGAATTATTGAATGTGATCATTCGCAAAAAAGTTTTTTCCATGGTGCGGCGAACGCGAGCCAATAGTATTTCGCAGTAGGTATCATAACTTTGTATATGTGTAGTTCTTGTGACATTTTTATTTATTCTTCATATATAATTTTACTTGGTTTTATTACTGAAATAAATGATCTGATAAAATACCTGGCAGTTTATAATCAGAAAGATAAAATATGCCTAATTTTGTAAACATAATTTTACGGGCTCGTTAAGGGCTAATTTAATTGCGATATTTAAGTATACCGCACTCATTAGCCGGCCTTATAAAACCCCGCAGTTAATGTTTATGAAGATCGCTTCGAGAATTTTCTTTTTAACGCATTGTTAAGTTTTTATAATGATTGCGTTGAGAGTTCTTGTTAATGATTTACAAGTTTGTTGTTTAAGTTATTCGACTATTTTATCTTTTTTTTTAAGTGTAGTAGGTGGAATAGTTAAAACAAGGATAGGAGTGTCTAAGACACCTAAAAATCTCATAACATGTTACTATTATTTTGTGTCAACAGAAAGGGTTTATTAAAATTATGTATGAATTAGAATTTAAGAATTTAGAAGAGTCCCTAATAGTAACATGGGAGCCTAAACATCCAACAACTTTCGTACCAATAAAAAAAGTATTTTACCGAAGCTATGATCTAGCATCATCCTACTAAGTAGGGTTGCCATGCTACATCAATGTACCGATGTTAAATTTTGTTCGATATTTTCAAAAATATTCGTGGAGTAAAAGCAAGCTTATCCTCTTTGCGCCTACGCTCAATCAGTTGATTGCCAGATTAAGTCATAGTTACTACGCGCGAATTATGATTTCGGTTACTAGCATATATCTCCATACAGGTAAGTTATGCATTCGCCTCTTAATATCTAATTAAGAACAAAAATCAACTGCTTCATTCTCTACATGATGATTGTAAGTATTCAACCATTTAGCTTTAATCTGCATTGTTAACAGAAAGGCACACAACATATTAACATATTCCAACAAAAAAGAAGCTGGCAAAATATTCATCTCGTGCGAAGCATCGACATGGAAGAGCATGTTTTGACAATGACTTGCTTATGATACACATCTATTTGACAAGCTCTTGAGTGAAAAGGGTCAAATAAGACCGCTCACACATCCTTCACTGATTCCAAGCCTGTATCACTTCTGTAAGGTCATGCCCAAAGCCAAATACATTTAAGGGTTCAGCTCACATAAGAGATAAGGCCGGGGATGGCCAACCTTTTCACGCGTTTCACGGCATGTCTATTCTGGGATGATATATGGGATATATTCCACCAAACGATCGTCTTTTACCATTTTTTTCCGCTTCTATCCTCTATTTGTTTGTACGTCTATAGACTTCGTGTGAGAGACGTTGATTTATTTTGAGGGCTCTTGGAGTAAAGTGGCGGATTGAGAGAGCCTCTTTCTAAAGAGATTAAATGTTTGCCTTTATATACTCTTATATATATGTCATTGAATAAATTGTGTGGTATAAAATAAAGTATTTAAATCGCATAATAATTAAGTTCAAAATGTAAGAAGTAATTATTTTTTTTAAGTGCAGAATTTGTTGTTTTTTTAAGGTTTTGAAACAGTAAAATTTAATAAGAGACCACAGGCTTCAATTTGGCATGCGCCTATACAATTTTGTCATTTATTTCGATTAAAAAGCAAACTCATGCATTCTTCATTCACTCATATAGATTATCATAAAATTTATTTGAGAGTACTTTAATGAAATTAACAATTTGTTTTTCAAATTTTGTATATTTGATTCAGAATAATATTACACGTTATATTTATAAATATGACTACAGTCAGCCAGACATAAATAAATATTTAAATTAGAGCAATAATACTTTAAATGAAAATAAAACATTTTCATTTAAAGTATTATTGCTCTAATTTATAAATTTCTAATGCAAAAAAAAGAACATACATAATCCCTAATGCGCAATTGTTAGGCTATTAACGAATACTCTCTGGCATGGAGATTAGCCACTAAGAAACGTAAGTGCAATTAAGAATTACATCTGGCAGAATTGAGCAAAGGGTAGAATTAGCTGAGGCTGGGCGGGTACAGGCGTGATTAGGGCGATCTGCCTTTATCGTTCGCCTAAAACCCTGAATCATCAGCACACTTTAAGTGTCTTAGCGACGCACGGTCTTAAGGCAAAGGCGTGCAGCGTTTAATATCGGAGATACGCCTTATTATTTTTCTTCAACAGGTGCAGTTTTCCTTCTTAAGAACTCAAGACTCAGTCTTGATCGTTTCTCAAGACTTAGTTTAATTTAAGTTGCCAGAGATGGAGTTGTTTAGAACCTTCTTTGACAAGCAGTTTTCATAATGACGTTTTGTTCCTGCACCAGTTAAACGTAGAAAACTCAGAGGTGTATACTTGAAACTGACATTGAACCTTTTCGCTCGTGAGGCAAGGAATCACCGGTTACTACAGACTTATTTTGTCAATGATTAGTAGAATGTTAAATGTATGAGAGGTTAGGAAAACTAGTCTTTTGTAAGACTTTTCAGTTAACAGTAAAAAAAAATACGACAATAAGTACATCTTATACTTTGAGCCACTTTTCTGCAAATTCGAGAAAAGGCCATAGTTGACTTGCATTTTCATTTAACGATCTTACATCAAGCAATTATGAGCTTTATGCGTTTAGAGATAAGCCAGAAATTATCAACGCTATGAGTTATTGCATCCAGAGGGAAATTTATTTCAGCTGGATTTATTCCTTTGTAATAAAACTGATGATTATGCTAAAATTGTGGGAAAATGCGCCATAATTCTTTGGGATCTCTATAATAATGTTTTATGGCAGCCGAATTTTTTTATGCGAAACTCAAAAGCATTGATTTGGTTTAGTTATTAAAAATTTAATATCGTCCTCGTGGATTTTACTTTTTGTGAGAACATTGCTTTGAATAAATAGGTTGTAGGAAATAAGTGGAAATAATAATTGTTGTTACCCTTCTAGATCCCATAGATGGGAAAATTGGAATAGCTGGAAATACATTTTCATCAATATTTTTTTTTGATCATTTACTACGTTTTGTTCATACTAGGAGTATAATCTGATGATAAAGTTAAATACACAATTATTAAAAATATTTTTATGTTTTAAAGCCCTATAATTTGTATTTCAGCACGGATACTTTTAATTTTGCGCGTTCCTCAAGACTACCGGAATTCCCGCCTTTAGTACCCATCTCTTAGATCGTCTTATAGAACATTTCACGCATATTTGGAACGATCTCACAAAGGCTAATTTAGACTTTATGATAAATTATTTTATTAATGTCATTCTGAAAGTCAAATTCGGGAAGAAAACAGCGCAATGGAGTTGCCGAAAGAGAAGTTGTTAAAGTATTCAATTACTGGCACGGATCCCTTCCTAAGGTTAACTTGTGTCTAAAGTTTTAGACTAATTGCTAGTTGCAGTTTTCTACTGGCTAATAAATATAATTAAATTATTCATTTTGTATTCATTATTACCAAAAACTAAAAATAGGGCATATAAAAAAAACACTTACTGAATTACAACTAAAAGTAGCTAAAGGAGGTGAACACTCACCTTTATTGCCAAAAGAGGTGAACCCTCACCTTTATTGCCAAAGGAGGTGAACCCTCACCTTTATTGCCAAAAGAGGTGAACCCTCACCATTATTGCCATAAGCTATTCAGTAAATAATTATCTTATTAATTAAAATCGCCTTTAAGAAAACGTATCTAAATGGTCGAAACATAAGTTTTGACTTACAATTATTAATCAAACTATGACTGATTCCGTAAAAATTAAGTCAAAAGCACAAAATATTACCCTAACAATTCCAATAGCCTCATCGATATCATCAAACCTGGTTGTAACATCAAGTATCGTTAATTAGTATTAAGTGGCTTAACAAAATGTTAACAAGTGTGAGTAAATTGAAAAGCCGTGGTGTGAACCGACTTGAGTAATTGCAGTAATTCAATACAGCGCCGTGTAAGGAGCATTTGTTCGCATTTGAAACAGTTTGAATGTGATAAGTAAAAGTATGCAAGATATTTATCAAATAATATGACGCAATTACATTTAGTTATAAAGTTGTAAGTTTAGGTAAACATTCCACTTTTTTATCCTACATAGTTACGTATTAGATCACAAGTTTGCACGACGATGGCTGTCAAAGAAGGCTGCCGGAACACATCGTTAGGTGCTTGGCGACAGATTTTACAACTTGATAGAAAATGCTCTACCACCATGCCATTTATTTGCTTATTTGGATTATTTAAAAGCTGTTTGTTTGTTTACCGTGCAACAATATTAGAAATTGCTTGGATAGACAAACATTTAAATATTTAGCGCTAACAATGGCGCCTGGTGTGTTAATAGAAATATTAGACTATGTCAGAGGCCATTGGGTTTCCTAGAAATTTTGACATTAGGCCGAGCTGCTTCGTCTATACGAAGTTGATGATGTACAGGGAGTAAAATTATGACGTGGTGATTCAAGAATTATAACGTTTTTCCGCGTCACATCTATTTTCGCGTTTTAATTAGATTCTAGATTCAGCATAGGTTTCATAGCGTCACCTAATATGCGGTGAGCGCAATCAATGCTATATATATGACTATTGAACTTCATAGGTAGTGGCTAAGCTTAGCATATCTTTGGAAGCGAGGATCTTACTCAATCGTGTGACGCGTAGTATTTACTCCGCTACACATAACGGTCTCTATGGACAATCCTAAAGTAGATATAAAAACTATTAGATAAAAAAATGCTACTAAAAGTAAACGAAGGCAAACGAAATTTTAAATTCTAGTACGATGACATATCCTAACCTAACGGTGTCTTCCGGTAGCCTTCCTTGAGAGCAAGTGTATTTCAGACTAGGCATGCTTCATTTAGGGCTACAGCATCGCTGATTTCCATGGTCGTGCGAACTTGTGGTCAAATGTATAGCTGTAACAAAAAAAAAAATTTAGGTTTAACAGAAAAACGAAGTTTGTATTTGACTTGAGAGAACTTAAAACATATTGAACTCGTCCACAGATTTTAAAGTTGTATCTGGATTATCGCAGTCAACCTGCACCCAGTACAGTGTTGAGTGCTTGTAATGAAACAGTAATGTTCGAGTTTGCTCCCCCCGGGCGGAGGCTTCGTGTAATTTAACAAGCTTTTACACAACACTCGCCTGTTAACAACTTAACAACACTAAACGACTTGTTTCATTTTTGGCCAAGACGGTGTACGTCTACCTAAAAATGTACAAAAATATCTAGTTTCTGTGAATTTTAGTGGCATTATGACATACCTGGAGATTTTTTATGTCCTAGATTGACTCCAATGGTCACATTGGTCTATCAATTGTACCATCTGTCAGAAATGTCAAAATTGACACACCAAAAACGCGAAAACCGCCTTTCCTTTCGTGACTTCCGTTGCCGTGCGAACCTATAGTTAAATGCCTGAGTAGGATAATTAAATATATTTTCTTGAAACGACTTTTGGGAATTAAATTATGAATACATCGGAGAACCATTATCCCTATCGACATCGTCATTAGTGGTTGAAGACCTAGTTGGCGTCATGAGAGTAAAACGCGAGCACAAAACACAGTAGTCACAGTTTCACTATTTTAATTTATATTAAGACAATATTTCTTACACACACTATACACTATTTGTAATTTGACAATAACTCCAAACGAAACAGGACCGAGCAGTGGGTTCAGGGCACCGATCTTACTTTAACCAACGATACTTTTTATTCTTTTACCCCTCCAGCGATCCAACTCGATCAGTGGCTATCTCTCAAATGTGTCGCGAAAAGGGTTCGCCTCCCTAAAGCCAAGATGGCGCCTCGACCCCACTCGAGGCACGTGCTCTGCTCTGATTGGTCGATGTTTAAAAACCATATTCATAACTTTTAATACATTGATAAAGATTATTTAGTTTTAGAAGATGTAACAAATCAAATTTATCATAGCACTTTGCCTAGTTTGGGACTTGAAGACCTTTGTGTGGATGTTGTCCCATATATTAAAAAAAAATTAAAAAAAAAATTAAATTAGATTATGAATTTAAAAAGATATTAAAATGTAAACAAGTAACATTATAAATAAAGCAATCAAGCAACAATCAACCCGACTCATAACTTCCTCCGACAATATGTTGAAATTCTAACTCGTCTCAGTTTCGCACGGGTGGACATTTTAGGGTTCCACACCCAGATGGTAAGAATAAGGAACTATTACTGAGACTGTCCGTCCATCAGTGCTTCCGTTATGAATATAATAGGCGTGAAAAAATTATGTACATGTACATTACGTTTGATATTCCCGGAATTGCCTTGGATAACTACATATGCAATTTTACGAAAAAATCGTTTAATCAAAACGACGGCATTGTTATTTATTATAGAACCGGGCTTGATCTAAAGATCACTGAACCAGATTTTGGAGACGCAAATTGTCTTGTAATTGATGTCGCCAGGTCATACACCATTGTTGCTATATATAGATCTCCAAACAAGTACAATGTTAACGAGTTCAAGACCTGTCTCGACACACTCTTGTGCACACTAAAAAGTAACACAACTGTCATCGCCGGTGACATGAACATCAACATCTCACCCACAGGTTTTGATGCTCGTGCTGATGACTATTTGGAGGTGGTTACTAGTTACGGATTTTTGCCTACTCATCAAATGCACACTCGAGAAAAGAGCTGCCTAGATCATACTTTTATTAGGTCGTCTTTTCCCTCATCAACTGTAGTGTGTACATCTGGGGTCAGTGACCACGACGCAGTCCTTCTGAGTGTAACAGGTAGCCCGATGCCGACCACGCGGAAATCAAAAATAGTGACCAAAATAAAATATGAACTGGTCATTAACGACCTGGAGCAAATCAACTGGTCTGATTTGTATACTCTGAATGATGTAAGAATTGCCACTAATGTATTTGTTAACATCATCAATAAGGCGATAGATTTTCATAAAACAGTTTTTACTGTGCCAAATTCTAAGTGTATAAAAAAGGAATGGATTACCCCTGGACTTCTGAAATGCATGCGGAAACGAGATTATCTCCAGCATCTAGCAAAAAAGAGGCCCAATGATGTGTGTGCTATGATTAAATATAAAAGATATAGAAATACATGCAATAACATTCTTCATAGTCTAAAAGAGTTGTACGAGCGCAAACTCATCGAAAATAGCAACGGGGACAGTAAGAAAATTTGGCAATCAGTTAAGGATATATGCAATTTCAAATCTACTGAATCTGATAATAATAATTTCTTTAAAACTGCCAAGTCTCATATAGAAGCAGTAAACAATGCCAATCAATATTTTGCTACAATAGGCCAATCGTTGGCTAGCACTATATTGTCTGACCTTAATATGACGGAGGATGAACTCTTAAAACAAATGGTCTTCCCTGAATCTCCCACTGAGTCAATGTATATGGCCCCTACAAATGCATATGAAATTAGTAAAATAATTGCCAACTTAAAACCTAGGTCAGCTCCAGGACAAGATGGTATAAGTAATCACATTTTGAAAAGTGCAAAACACTTACTAGCTGCTCCCATTGCTCATATTTGTAATCTTAGCCTCGCATCTGGCATCGTACCGAAAGAGCTTAAGCAAGCCAATGTGTGCCCCATATTTAAAGCAGGGGAAGCGGACCAAATATCTAATTACAGGCCTATTTCCTTGCTGAGTGCGATATCAAAGATTCTAGAAAAAGTTGTAAATAAACGTCTTGTATCCTTTTTGGAAACACAGCAAATTTTATCTCAGAATCAATATGGATTCAGGCCTGGCAGATCAACTGAAGACGCTGTGACGGCTCTGGTTGATCATGTGTCCAGCAACGTGGACAGAGGACGCAGGTCTATTGGTGTTTTTATTGACCTTGCCAAGGCCTTCGACACAATCTCCAGGAAGATCCTAATTAGGAAGATGGAGGCTGTCGGCGTGCGTGGAATAGCCCTGGAGTGGTTTAGATCGTACCTTGACGAACGTTTTCAAAGGGTTAGTGTAGAGAATCACAGCAGTGACCTGGTGGAGGTGTATTTCGGTGTCCCGCAGGGCAGCGTATTAGGTCCAACGCTTTTTTTGATTTACTTGAATGACCTATGCAATATCAGTATAAATAATGCCAAACTGTTTGCGTTCGCCGACGATACGGCTATAATTTTTGATGGTTATGACTGGGACGATGTGTGTGGAACAACTAACAGTGGTCTAAGGCATGTAGTTAAATGGTTGAACTGTAACCTCCTCACACTTAACGCTAGTAAGACTAAAATAATTGCTTTTAGGGTATCTAGACGAAGTGGACCTAAAAAACCTATAGTTATAGCATTGCACTCTTGTGAAATCTCAAACCAGAACCATTGCACATGCCCGAAACTTGGTCAAGAAAAAAATATTAAGTACCTTGGGATATACATTGATGAACTTTTGTCCTGGACTAAACAAATCCAGGCTCTCAGTGGTCGCTTGAGGAAGCTACTCTATATATTTAAAAGGCTCAGAAGAATTGCTAATACCAAGTTAATGACCATGGTGTATGCGTCACTCTGCCATTCTTTAATATCTTACTGTGTAGTTACGTGGGGTTCTGCTGTTACTTGTAATCTGCTAAAACTCGAGCGGGCTCAACGCGCTGTCCTAAAGGTGGCTTTTAATAAGGCCTTCAGATATCCTACGGAACTAATTTACAGAGACACAAAACAGCTGACCGTCAGACAAACATACATTCTGTCGACAGTATTTCGTTTCCATCGAACCTCGCTCGAGACTCAAGTTGGCTCCGAAAACCCAGGGTTGCGTCGAAAGCCACTTTGGTCGCTTCCAAGGCGAAAAACACTTATAGGTAAAAGAAGCTACAAATTTAGAGGTTGTTTTGCCTTTAACTCACTTAATAAAAAATTACATTTGGCACATGAAACTAGGCAAAATTGCAAAAAGAAAGTGAAAAACTTTTTACTGTCCTTAAACTATGTAGAAACAGAGGAGATTATTAGGCAATTTAGTTGAACCTTAGACATCATTTGGGAAATACAAAGGTAACAAGTATAGATAACACATGTATTTTGCGGTATAGCACAAAGCAAATTTGATACAGCACCGGTTGTGGTTAGATTACATTGAAGAGCGTTAACTAGATGATCACTCCTATCACAGTCTACCTCACCTTCAACAACATGTTCCCACCACACTCCTTCCCCACTTACTACTCAACAGTCGGTCAATGAACTATATTCACTCATTTTATATTCTTATTTTGTGTTTTTTTCCCTTGTATTTTAACTAGATTTTGTTTTATATTTCCTTTTTTTATACTTTGTAAATTATACTAAGGAAATTAAAAATAATAATAATAATCTTAGGAATAAAATAGGTGTATGATAAAATTAAAGAATACATAATAGAATTGAATACATTATCGATAATAGATTCCTAGTACTAAGTAGCTTAAACGTAGCTTAAACGCTTACGTATTAGTTTACAATTATTTAATTGTAAACTTATACGTATTGGATCTAATATAAAATGTAAACATCCATGAGACATATTGTAATTATATTTATCCTATAACTAAGCTAACAATATTACCTGATGCATAGAATCAATTAAAAAGATGCTAATGGAAGAGAACTAACTGCCGCAACACAGGGTATCCTACCGCGGCAGTTAGCGATTTAACTGTAGGTAACATTTGCGTACATAATTATGTTTAGATTTACTTAATATAATACTTAACCGACCCATCTTCTCTAAGCGTAATTTAATCCAATATTGTCTTAAACCTAAGTATTTATTTTTTGATTCAATAAATCATAATTATTATTATTTATTATTATTATTTAAGTATTGTCAGTTATTAAATTAATTAATTATTTTTTTATTGTGTAATTAAGTTACACATTGTAATTTATTATGTATAATTGACGTGTAAGCTACAAACATATGAAAGAAATGAATAACTAAAATGAATTACTGAACATACCTATTTTAATGTATCGACTCAGTGTCACTCTCTCGACTGAAACAAATCTATTGACACCACTCACATAAAATTACGACAAACCGTTTAGACTGTAGGGCGTGCCAAAGAAATATACATACATACATACATGCACTCGAAAAACATAACCTTCTTTCTTTCACAGTTAGGTAAAAATAAGTTCCCATGCCAGCATAAACAGCTATATCCAAGGCGAGGAGCAGCAACGTTCTCCTATCGTCTCAAATTGGTTCTCAGGTGAAATGGGAACAGTAGTCGAGCCAATTTATCCCCGCAATATGTGGACGATAAGCGAGGGTTTTATGAGAAAGAAAATTTCAAAGCACGTTTTCGTAATAATAGATTTATACGATAAATAATAATAATTTTATTTTATATCTTTAGGAAAATGATATTCTTCGAAAGTAACAAGTAATACTTTACAATATATCAGACTTTAATTCGACAGGCAAAACTTAAGTCGAACAACATTAAATTATATTTTTTATAAAACCCCGAAAAAATTAAATATTTAATGCGCAATTTTCAGGTGGCGGTCATCTTGAATTTGTAATTTATTACAGCGTATTGAAATTTATTACTGCATATCTACTATCTCAAGCCCTTTCCTTTCATATTCATAACGAGAGAGTTGTGAATAAATGTGTGATCCGCCATTTTGAGGCGGCGGCCATCTTGAACCGATTTCCATCAAGCAAAGCAAAAAACACTCCCGACCCTTTCCCTTAACAAACTAGCTAGGATGGGAGCTAGGATGCCACACACACATAGACAAGTCAAACCAATACTTAAGACCCCGTCGTTTTTGCGTCAGGGTTTAAAACATCGTCAAGGACCTGCTCATTCAGCAGTCACGGTATCTCCCGAGGGTTTCAGCAACAATCCCCGAGATTGACCTTGCTTAGACTAAGTACTGTAGAAGGTAAAAAGTCTTCCTAATTTTCCCCGCCGCGGTTTTCCACTCGACGTGATCTACCCTTAATAGGGCGTTTTACAGATCTCGCTTTTACCATGCGATTGAACAACGGAAATCATCAAAATTTCTATGTATGGGAGAAACAATTGGCTACATGACGTAGTATTTAACTAGTTCGGTCATTACATCCTTAATAGTTTTTATGATATATTTCATTAGAATTTAGTGACTAGAGATAAAGATTTTTTTTATTAGTTAATTTTCAACTTCATTTGCGAATATTTGAATTTTTTTACTCGACGCGTATTTATTTTATTCTCATGTTATTAAAATTTGAAAATAACATGAGATTTCTGAACCGTCTGTTGATCGAATTTTTATGATTAGTTTTTATGATTAATGATCGTTAATGTACCGACTCTGAAGAAAAAAATACTCTGATTATTCCATGTTTGAAAGTCGTATCGTCCACTCTAAAAATGAAAGGTTTCAAAACATTCGTTTTCTAAGAACGAGTAAATAAGCACGGCCTAGAATAATAATTAGCGTGCGTTTGTACTATATGCAAACCTACACAGAGTTACTGGTAATCATCCAGCGTCCTCATTTTTAGCTGAGTTGGGGTCGACTTGTGACATACACACATTATTTTTAAATATGTTTCTTTTTCTTAAATGTGTTTGCCACAAATAAACTATTCATTCATTCATTATTTCATTAGTTCTTAAGGGTATATTCTGATTATCATATACAACAACTTTTGTCCTACAACTTTTGAGGGTTCGCATTGTAAATATTACCTTTCCATGCAACAAGTAAAATTGAATTTGTTTTGGCAGCCATCTTGGATTTGAAATTGTCATAATGTATAAGCATTCTACTAGTCAAGACCTTTGAGGGAGTTGTGAAAAAAATTGTGTCTGGCCATTTTGTGGCGGCTGCCATCTTGGACCGATTTTCATCAAATATAGCTAAGAACATTTCCGACTTATACCATCTATTTTTCTTGCAAAAATTCAAAAGTCGTAGATCCAAAGTTATTGCTAATAGCCAACAAGTCAAGCTTACGATTGAATGAATGTATGAAAGATTTACTATGACAATCACATCAATAACCTTTAATGCGTATACATAGAGGTTTAACAAATAAAGTGTATATTCTTGTAATAACTCCACCTCAACTCAGCATTAAAGCTAGCTGTAGTTAATACCTTGCGTGTTAACTTATGATGATTTAGTCTTTACTATTTACATGAAACACTGAGCATATTATATTTTTATAACTTACTTGCTGCGCCCTGGAGTGTTACATTCGTAAATACATGATAAAAAGTAACTTATGTGTTAATTCAGGGTCTAAGCTATATACGTATCAAATTTCATTCAAATTCGTTCGGTAGTTTTTGCGTGAAAGAGTAACAAACATACACACATACATTGTTACAAACTTTCGCGTTTATAATATAAGTATAGTAAGATATTTATTCTTTTATTATTTCCAGTCTAACATTTCTGCTATTGATTGTATCTTAAAATGACGTGACGAGTTGCATATATTTGTTAATTATTTGTTTTGATTTTTTGCATGAAAAATAAAGTTATCCTAAATAGGCTTTAGGCATGTATGACGAGTTGATGAAATATTCTGCAGTAGCAGCCAGCCTTGGTCTTTCGCTGAGACCGGAAGAGATAGAAGGCTTCTAGATGATTACTAGTAACCCTGTATAAGACTTATTTGCCTTATGAACTTCCTTCGGAGGAGATGAAGTCAACAAAGTATGGAGGATGGAGAGAGGGTTGCTGACTAAATATTACGGGACTTGAATTTCGTGATCTTTAACTTTGTATTTTTTTGATATTTGCTTTTGTTGATTAAATTTGTTTAATTCGTTATTCATAACAAATTCATCTCAGTGACAATATGATTATGTGACAATTTTTATCGAAGGAGAGTTATGTTTTTCGAGTGTATGTATGTATATTTCTTTGGCACGCCCTAGAGCATAAACGGCTTGCCGTATTTTTATGTGAGCGGGTGGTGATATTCGTTTTAGTCGTGAGAGTGACACTAGTACATCAACAATTAAGGGCACACAGGATCGAAGACTTAGCAGCTGGGATTGTTTTTTAAGTTGCTTCTATTTTCTCGTTTACTTACCTGGTTTCTAATTCAAATCAAATTTTTTCTGTCTTAAATTACAATCTAGGATCAATAAGTAGGTAGGTAAATCTAAATTAGGAGAATTGAAAAAAGTTAGACCCTAGACCCCTCCAGAAGGCCTATGACAATATCTACGATTGTAATCCAAAAAGAAACAACCAGATCTGAATAATACGTTTTTACTTCATGGCAAAAAATTAAATACGAGAAAATACAATACCAAAAAAGGTATTACGAGTGCGGCTTTATCGTTAGCGATTTCTTCGAACAATTCTACATAGACAAATAAAAAAAAGAGATGCCAAAGAATAAGTAAGATTTAAAAATCAAAGCTTTAGATTTATTTCAAACAAAAAAAAAATCAGCCTTCTACGAGAAATCAAGTGGCAAATATAAAAAACTTAAAACCGTCGAATTAAGTATCTCGTTCTTTTAGGAATTCTGTATAATGGGAAACCGTTTAATTCTATTATGGCTTTTATATTTTTGCTCTTGTTAATAAACGCGTCTTAACTTTAAACGTCATTTCTCTTGTTTTTCCGATGGAGAAAGCCACGCGTCATAATGAGACAAAAGATGTTTAAAGTTAAGACGCGTTTATTAATAAGACCGTTTATTCCCAAAATGTATCGTATTAGGTTCGACCATCAGTCAATAGTGTCATCCCATGTTGAAATATATGGACAGGCTATTATAGGCCCTTACCATCTACTTTGATTGATTAGTACTAGGCCGCTTTAGTGACACGGTAAGGTTTTGCTGGCACATATTTTAGTTATGAATATAGGGTTATTGACTAGAAATATTTCAAGCCAATAGGACTGTACACATTTTGATGAACATCTTTTACTAAGGAACAAACTTGAAGGCAGGGATTTCGTTTTGTCATTTTGCGAATTAACTTTAAGCACAAACCGTTCGCTTGCGTCAGAACCAAAACTTTTATTATTTATAAATGTTAGTTTAGTTAAAAAAAATCGCATGATAGACATGCAGAGCAATAATAATTATATATATAAATTCAAACATTTTGGTACATTTCTAGCAAACTTCAAATCAAAATTCTTATGTGTAATAAATTTTAGACGTTTTATAATGATAGGTAAATACTTTGATTATTATCTTCTAACTATATACCTATGTAAAAGAAAAAACCCCGACTGACTGGCTGATATTTCTAAAGGAATCAACTTAGAGCCTAAACCGACGAAATAGAGGCACACAATTTGAAAAGTGAAAATAGTAATAATAATAATAGTTTATATTATATATTATAAAGGATTTTTGGAAATTCCACCCCTATTTTATATCGTGTCTTTATAATACATTTTCTTTCGCGGGCAAAGTCGCGGTTGACAGGTACTAGTTAATAAATAACCAAAATTTTATGTAGTGTACATGAAAATTTAATTTAACGTTGCTTAGTCTAAAGAATAACTCTAGAATATTTGCGACAAGCAGCTGTAAATGTGCGGAGGAATCGTTACCAACCTTGGTTGGCTAATTTTAGAACTTAATAAAGGGAGATCAAAGGTCTGGAGGGCGAACGTTTTCAGACGAAGCAAATACGATGTAGACTTCACGTGCAGATAATGAACCAATGAGTACCTCACAAAATATCATTTATTAAATAGCTATATTCTATTTATATGGGGACTGGTTTAAACATCTGTTCTAGGTTCTTTGAAAATATTTACTTATGATATACTCTTCAAGAAGTAAGTATCACGAACAAGTGGTTAGAAGCGAGTTCGAAAAAACCCCACGGCTAAATCGTTACACCTGTGTATCCGGCTTAATTTCATTTTTTTATATTTAGGTATACCCAGTTGTACTCTCACGACTAACACTAAGACCAATCTATTGACACCATTCACATAAAAATATGACAAACCGTTAAGGCTCTAGGGCGTGCCCAAGATATAATACATGCATACACTCAAAAAACAAAACCCTCCTTCTTACGCAGATGCGTAAAAAGGCATTTTTTCATAAAACCAAGGCGATAAAATAACAGAGGAGTTTATTGTGATTTGAAATTAAATACAAACATTCTACAATATTATAATAACGATGAAATTTTAATAATTGTATTTTTTATGTAATTAATACATTCTCTTAAATAAAAAGTACAGGATCGATTAATTGATTCTTTTGCCGTTAAAAAGTAAATTATCACTGAGTATCAAATACTAACTAAATTTAAAAAAAAATAACGCTAACATCATTATTTTGAAGTGGCAACTACTGCCAAGCCCCCTTTTATTTGATACCCATTTTGAATTTACTGTAGAAGTATATGTAATCAGCCATTTTGTCGCGGCGGCCATCTTGGACTGATTATCATCAACTAATTCACCTAAAAAAATAATAAAGAAATCGATTCATCTGTCCCGCAGACACACACAGACAAGTCAAATTTATAAAACAACGTCGTTTTTGCGTCGAAGATTAAAAATAAGTTTGTCAAGTGCGTGTCAATACGCATATTGTTAGGTTGGTCCCATAGTAAAACATGTTCGTCATAATTAGTACAACGACCTTCTATTGGCTTATAATACCCCTAGCTCGATTCTGAATAGCTTACCACATTATTTATCATTATTTGAGATATTAGTAAGATTAATTAGTAATTAATATTTATTTAATTCCATTCAATTCTTAATACTTGAATTACTAATTCCGAATCTATAAATTCAATGTTTAAATTATATAGCAAGTCAAATAAAAATGTGCAAGCCTCGGTAGAGGTTATATATTTGAGCCATTTGGAATCGAGACTTTAGTGCCGTGGGGACCGGGAGCTCTTCTTCTTTTCCAAAACTTATCGGAGCGTTTGATCGATCGTTACCAGAAAGCCGGTTATTTTAGCCCAACGTATCAGCATTGCCATTCAGCGTGGTAATGCGGCTAGCATTTTGGCGCGCTGCACTCTGGTTATGGGTTGGAGCATTTGGATTATCTGTAGATTTTTAATGATCTATAGGTAATGTTTTTTGCTGTTTTTTTATGTTGTAGTCAGTCATTTAGCTTTTAGTAATAAAGGCAGTCAAAAAATAAATCAAACAAAAACTTAGCATACTTATCAAATAACCAGCTCCTGATTAATCCCGGCGCAAAAGTGCCGATCACTTGCCATATAACCGCGTTGAATAGTGATGACCAGCCGTTGCACCAATAACCAACCGCAGCGGGAATCACTATATTAGCTGGAAAATTATACTCGTTTAAATATGTATTATTAGGATAGAATTAGGATATACTAGGACAGATAGTTTAATTAGTAAGGCCCTTGTTCGATAGCAAGCTATTTTATTGAGCTTGGAACGGTGCCCGGTCGCACATAGCCAGCGTTAATAGCTTGGCAATCTTCGCTTTAATTACTGCTCGGAATGGAAATAAAAACAAGCTGATCACGAGTACTTTTCTATTTGTTTTAGAAATTGTTAATAGGCAATGAGGCACTTTAACGTTTCCTTAGGGAAGAAAAGTATACTTTCTTATTTGAATAAAAAAACAAACAAGTCTTTGCCAGTGATTGAACTGCCCATTTTTTACCAACTTCAAATACGAGGAAGTTTTCAATCAGTTAGGATATTATTTTTATTTATATCCCATTTCTCAGATAATTCTAGACCGATCTGAATATTTTTTTATTCCGCCTCGTACTTTGCAATTGGTTCCAATAAACATTTGTTGTGTGATCGCTCCAGTAGCTTTTTCTTAATCAAAATCTATTGTTTTTTACATAAATAGGTCTTATTTGTTTACCTTAACAATGAGCAATTCCTATTATTAGTAGTAGTATGTCATCCTCAGGTTTCAAGTGAATTTATCTAACTACCCTCGCCCAAGAACCGTCGTCCTGCTCTCCTCATTACAGTGCGGAAAGGGCAAGATTTCCCACAGGGCGTCTCCCAATTATCCCACGCGTTTTTCGTCACAAATTGACTGCTGTTCCAACTACGTTCCCGTTTTTAATTAAAATCCTTGACTTGGCATCGAATCCTTGACTTACCAAACTTAATATTATAATCGTTTTTGGAAATAAATAAAAATTATATGATTATTAACGGTCATATTAATAAACGCGATCTTAACTTGAACGCGATTTATCATATGGAGCACGCCACGTGTCATAACATGACAAAAGACGTTAAAAGTTAAAACGTGTTTATTAATAACACCGTAGATGTGCAACGCCTTTTTACTTTTAGCCAGGATTAAACAAAAAAACTACGACCTGTACACGAGAGAAGGTGCAACATAAATAATCATTCAAAATTACAAACAGAAGGAAGTAGTTTTATTTTTTATATCAAGATAGCTAGACACACCAACCAGCTTGCCCGACCACAGAAGTCAGTCTAAACATGCTTCATCTGTACCCGGATACTATAGTACTAGATAGAGCACGCTATTTCTGGAATAAACTGGCTCTCAAGGAAGGCTGCCGGAATACATTAGGTAAATGTACAGGTTTTATTAACTCGAGAATGGTAGCTATTGTTTAAGCGACCATAAAAAACGCCTTACCACCATGAATATCTCACGCTATTTCTCATCAGCGGTATCTCAGGCTCTTTCTGCGTATTTCGTGACATCGACGCACCTTAACGCCAAAATTGACCCCACTAACCGCTCAACCATTATCGCTACAAATTTAACTGCCAGACTCAAAGCAGATGAATTTCGTACGCTTTATACTCTCTCGGTCAGTAAAAAATTCATCTCAATACGCACATCAATACCCTCTGCATATTTTTACATATTTACAAACTAAGCATATTAGCTTTCAAGTGCGTTTAAACTTAAATATTTCAGAAAGCCACTTGTCTGACGAGGCGAAATCATATTTTAAATCCACAAGTTCGGCTGAAATTAAGAGAGAGAGCATATTCAGGCTCCGCTAGCCAGATTGGAGCCTCTTGAGAACTCGGAGGATTTCATACCCGAAAATATTTGCGAGTAACCGTATTTTATTACTAGAAACGTCCCGCGGTTTTGCTGCCATTTATATTATGTTCCCAAAAACATGTTTTTTCTTCATACATTTTTTGAATGCTTGATAATGTATGCTTGGTTCAATGTAAAAAATTGTTTTACATTGAACCGCATTAACACTATATTTAGTGTTAATGCGGTTCAATGTAAAACATTTTTTTTTGTATTTTTTAAGCCATATCTGTGGAGTCTCTACCAAGTACCGGTGGTGTTTTGCCGTATCTTTACTAGTTCATTGGTGAAAAAGGAATGCGTAAATTAATTATGTATTTCTAAATTGCTCTCCAAAATTTGTGCAATAAAAACCGATAGTTTAGCCATGAATTTCTTAAAAATCAGCGTAAATTAAATTATTTTGTATCGAAACATAAAGACAAGCAAACCGTAATAAATATATATTTTATTTTTTTATAATAAAGACAGCTAGGATTCGTATTTTCACCCTTTTCTGAATTCTCCAATTCTCATCTACCCATAACAGAATTGTGAATATTATTTCAAAGAGGGTTTGTTTTTAAATGAGTTCATTTTCAGCAAAGTTGGAATGATCATCTTTGTTATTTTAACCCTCTTAGTTTGTAAAGCTGGTATGTTGTCGAAGACAAATAAAATTCTATTTTTTAGAATTTAAACTAGTATGTCATTGATTGTATAGAATTCGACTTGTACGTGTTTATTTCGTTGGTTGATAAGTGATTTATAGAGTTAAGGTGACCTTGAAAAACTTGTTTTTCTTTATGAACCATTGTAATGCCTGGCAAAAAAAACAAGAATAAGCCAAAACGACCGAGGGTTTTTTACTACAGTGGTACTGGTGGTCGTTGGACTACTTGCTATCAGAGTAGTAATTGTCCCAAAATATAGAAGATTCCTTTGGTACAAACTATACGAGGCCAACCGAAAAAGTGCTAAGTGCTAGTTATTTGTTCATATATAACTGCAGAAATATTGTTCTCGTATTCTGTAGGATTACTAGCTATATTGCGTTTGTTTTGTGTACAAATTTTACAATTTTGGTAACTAAATAATAATAAAGTAATAATAGGAAGTCAAAATTTGAAATGGTAAGGCAATATTTAACTCAGTGCTTTTTGTTTCGAAATCCGTTCATTTTATTAACAATTCTATAAAATATTAATAACAATATCCCTACATTGATACCTCAAGGACCGTATTAACTTTCAAGACACGAAACGCCGAAAATCTCGGTAGAAGCAACGTTCTCTAACAAGATTAAAGTATCTTGACTCAACCTTAACCCCGGCTTAAATGAATTTTCCTCTATAATATTATTTCTTAGCCACGGCGACCTCGCCGGCTCACAATAAACTTTAATTTGATAATCATTTAGCGCTAAGACAACTGAAGGTTCCACTTAACACAACTTGAAAATTACTTTCGGTCTTTTTGGTTTGTTTCTCTGAGTTTTTATAGAAGTAAATATTAATCTGTGAGGGATATGTTTAGCTCGAATACTCTATTAAAAAACGTAACAAGCAATCTACACTATACAATTCAATGATAAAGAAAATATATAAATTAGGTACTTTCATACTTTCTAAAATTAAAGAGTGAACGTCGAAAAATCTAGATTTCCAGAATAAGTATGCTCCATCTAGGGTCACAGGCCCGTAGATTTCCCTGGTCGTGCGAGCTGGTCCACAATAGAAAGAAATATACTAAGAAAAGCAGGCACGAGGTAGCAGCGACAAGACCGGATAAGGCGTGTGAGAGTGGTATGTCATGGGAGAAGTTTATGTATGGGTTGAAAATAACCTAATGATTATTGACAAAACTAATGCGTGTTTGATTCTTTTATCTGTTATAATACGACGTGCCCTATCCTTACAAGAAGGTCCTCTTACATTGTGAAACTTACAACTCTGATGAAAGTACAGTAAAGTCAGCATTATGGTCACATGCCAGACGTTTTGATATTTCAAAATATAATTTTAAAGCGTTCGGTCACAAAAAATAAAACAAGCTGAAAATTAAAGCAAGTATAACGTTACGCTCAACAAATGCATGCAAATATTGAAAGTCAAACATTATCGTACTTAGCTTGGCATAACAAAATAACAGCTTTGTATGGAGTTAGATGATAAAAAGCTAAAGGGTGTTTACTCTACCACAAATTTAACAAAGGCAGACCGCGGCGTTTGTTATGCACTAAGATTAAATTAATAACGAACTTGTCCCGAGGATTGCTTGCTTGAACTAACCTCATTATGTGTACAATGAAACCAAGACTAGCAAATAAGATTATTTATTATAAACTAGTTGAATATTAGCTGGTTGAAGAACTGACCTTATGACTTTCAAATGCGGTTTTGAAAGAAGTAATGCTTTTTAGAAAATCTAATTAAAACTTTAATTTAAAAGACAAATATGTGTATGACTAGTACTGTCGTCCGCACTGCCCGCGATATAAAATGAAATGTTAAAAAAGTTATTTTGAACTCTCATTTGACCACTACACTTTATAATAAATACACCCTCCAAATTTCATGTTTCTAGGTTTAGCGCTTTAGGCTCTGCGTTGTTTGTGATCTGTCAGTAAAACAGTCAGTCAGGACTTACTCTTTTATAAATTTAATTTGTAAACCAAAATCCGATCAATTTTAGTCCTATTACTTAATCGATACAAGAAAATTTTACGAAACTTCAAGATGAGCTCAGCTCGAACTATCCATAAAACTTTTTGCCTAAAACTAACTTAATAAATATGTTCGTGACTTAACCTAAAATAAAGAATGCAAAATAAAAGTTACAATTGAATATTGTACGAAATATTACACGAAAGTCTTGAAGTCAACTCATAAAGTGAATAACCTCATGTCAAAACTTAAATCTAAGATACAGATGTAAAATCATCGATCTTTGTTATTGAACCATAATATTGAATTTTGTTTTCGCACGACCGAAGCTCAATTCTCAGAAGCTTATTTAAAACTGTCTCACTAATGGTTTTCAGAATTGACTTTATAATGTATCGAAATCGATCGGTTATGTGTAAATAGTGGAATTTGGTATAAACGTATTTACGAGGGTGCTTGTGGAAAAAAGACTATTAATCGTTTTACATAGACCTCCATCAAAATATTAACCAAGCAAGGTAAACGTCTCTCTCATGGCACGAACTGAAACGTCTATGTAGTGTAATTATATAATAAACAAGTGGTTAGAAGAGACTACGAAAACACCCGACTGCTAAAACGTTAAACCTGTGTATCATCCTTAATTACTTTTTTTTTTAATTTTGATGTACTTAGTGTCATTCTCACGAGTAACACGAAACTATTCAAAATACGACAAGCCGTTGAGGCTCTAGAGCGTGCCAAAGAAATATATATACATACATATACTCGAAAAAGATAACCCTCCTTCTTTCGCAGTCGGGTAAAAGAGGGTAAGCGTCTCTACTTGTATCTACGTCTCTACCTGTATGTCTACTGAAAATTTTGTGATTGGCCACAGATGGTTTCTAACCAATCTAGACAGAACTTGATACCCACACATCAAGTTCAGATTTCTACATCTACAGATTTTATTTTTGTAGTAAGAGATTTTTATTGATGGTGTATTTCTTTTAATATTTAGTACACATAATGTCAAACAAAAATACACGGGTAATTATTTTTCAATATTCTTAGAGTATACTACGAGTAATATACGCACCATGTACTCGTGCTTGTATATAGAAGATGTACATGAATTCTGATTTTGGATTTCTGATTTTTTGTAGTCTTATGTTTAACGTAGCAAGTAATAACATATTTTTTAGGAAACCAAAACTAGAAAAAAAATAATAAATAGGAAAAAAAAGGATTATAAATAGTTAAATAAAATAATCTAATCTAATAAAATAATCACCTAATTCTCTGTGTGGGCTCTTTGTTGAAAACATAAGTTTTACTTAAAAATATATTTTTTGCAGCTTGTGCACTAACTTTGAAGGGTTGCTTTTCACATCAACTCTTATGTTGTATAACTTAATAAAATATAGTTAAAAAACATGATTATGTAGCATTTATTTTAGAAAAACTGTAACAATATTTTATTTTTTTTTCGTGTTGAGATTATATAAGTTACACAATATTTTATTGTAAAAATAACATTAGATTGTAAAGCTTCTTCTATAAAAGTATATTAAAGTAAATTTGTATTGTAAAGGCCTGGTTATTAAATAATTTAGACAATGTCATACAAAACTATGTGTAAAGTTCGAAAAGTTCAGGTCAAAGTCGATGCAACCACAAGCCAGGCTCGCGACGAAAGCTAAAATACTTGTCTAGCTTCAAGTTGTTTTACGAGACGATAAAAGGCGAATCATTTTACTATACTACAAACAAAACACATGAACAGTATATAAAGTGTTGCGGATAAAAATGAAATAAACAAGTCATCAGGCACATCTAACGGTACAAGACATATCTATGTACAATTTTTTAATTTTTTATTTTCTTCAACCTCCAATTGTTGGGCAAAAGTCTCCCCCATATTTTCCACTCATGTATAATTAGGAACCTCCTAACAGTTTTGTAGTGATCACATTCCCATAAATTTGTTAAGCTTATAAATCAAGTTTTTCAAATATCGAACAAAAAAATTGGTTATCCATACAAAAATTGCGTGACTGGTCAAGTTGTATAGAGGACGCTTTAATTTTTTCATGGATTTTGCAAAATTTTGTTCTGCAATGAGTTCACTTTGATGGGTAGGCTAACACCCTTAAGTACTGTCACACCTTTCTGTTGCACGTTTTATGTATAGTTAATTTGTCAGTCCTGCGGTATGTTCATTGTCCATGTAAAATACTGTTTTACACGTTACTAAGTTATCTTACTTACCAGCATTTCTGCTGAATTCCACTATTACATGCTATAAACTTATTTTCATCGCGTAATCTCGTTCTTGTTTTGTGAACATTTTCCGATTGCTGCTTTATTTTGCTTACAAAATGTTACATGAAATTTAAGTTTGGCGAAAATCTTAATGTCTACGATAATGTTTTATTTATCTAGGGCAAAAATCTATTTTATGTTATCTATAATAGTAGTCCTGACTGACTGACGGGTCATAATCAACGTTAAGCCAAAACTGCTGAACTTTGAGGTATGAAATTTGGAGAATGTAGGTATTCGTTATAGGGTGTACTAAGAAAGTTTTTTTGGAAAATCAACCTCTCAGGGAGCCCAATGGGGGTTTATTCACGAATTAAATCGAAAATTACTTTACGATTCTAAATTGACTGCAGCTAAAATTAACTTTATATTGCAATGTTTTATTAAACTGTTACAAAATATGTATTTTATTAATGGATCTATTTTTAACCCCCAACCCAAATACGATGGGGTGTTATAATTCTGACGTGTCTGTGTTGTGTGTGAGTGTATGTGTCTATCTGTGGCATCGAAGCTTCCAAACGGATGGACCGATTTTGTTTTTTTTTGTATGAAAGGTGTATTAGTAGGTGTTCTTAGCTATATTTCGTAAAAATCGGTCTAACATGGCCGCCGCCACAAAATGGCTGAGTACAATTTTGTTCACAACTCCCTCAATATGGGTATCAAATGAAAGGGCTTTACGAGTAGAAAACTATACACTATGATAATTTCTAATCCATAATGGATGCCACAACAAATGTCAGGAATTTTCGAAATTTTCAAAATTAATTAGTTTTAATAAACATTAATTAGTTTTTAATATGTCATAATGGACATGACTATGTTTTTTTATTAGTTCGAGAAGTATTCAGGGTACTAAGCTCTATCGAAAAAGGGTCACTATTCTCATATATTACAAACAAGTGTTACTTAAATTCCAACAATGATGATCTCAGAAAAAAAAGTCAAAAGATCCATAGAAAAAGTTTATTTGTTGGCAAGAAAACAAAAAACAATCTAAGAAACAATTTAAATTAATTTTCAAGAAAATCACAACAAAGTTCCAAAACAGAAAACAGACCGGTTCCAATTCAACATTATGTATAGAACAGCTGTTTCTTCGAATTCGGAGTTGGTGCAATAGTAAAAGTTGTTTGTTATCATGAGCATAAGTGAGCCCTTTTTTCCTTATTGCACCCTCGCCGATAATCTTCCAAATATGCGACAATGTGTGACGTCGACGCAACTTGCATATAGTAAGTACAAGTTTGATTTTATAAATAAACCTAGAACCAAGATGGTGGCATCGTCTCTTTCACTCTCATGGGTAGTTCGGTAAGTGCGAACAGTACAACACGTCTCGCGCAAGGTCTAGTTGTTTGGCGCGTACTATACAGGCTATGCCTAGTTTGGAGCCCGCTGCTAATTCATACTCAATTGTAGATGTTACTCTGTTTGTATTGATTTCGGTTTAGTTTTAAGTTATCTTTATTTGGCAATAAATCATCATTATCTATTCTAAATTATATAATAAATATTTTTATATAAAAAAATATTTATTTTATTTTTCGTATATAAAAAAGCTACTTACCTAAATTTCGTAAAGTAGAGCGTATATGTGGAGCGTGTATATGTGGAGTTTAGCAGCCGTTCGTACTACAGATACTGGCGCCGGAATAGCTTTTGAGTGGTTTGACACTCACAAACCTCTTTCTAAATATAGTAAACGTTCAAGAAAAAACGTTCATATACTGCCAAGAACTGTATTTTTTTTTATTCAGATATAAGAATTTCAGTAAGACAGAAGTGTAGAAGTTTTTCGTAAGGAAGTTCCGGCGCCAGTATCTGTAGTACGAGCGGCTGCTAAACTCCGTAAAGCTTATTTATTAGCGACGTAAAACTAATTATAAGATCGACGAACAAATTAATTTCACGCCCCAGTGTGTGGGCGAGCTTATATGTGGTAATTAGGAAAGCGCAAATACTTTACTTCAAAATATAAGGCAGTTAACAAACTGCCTTATTAATTAAAAGTTTCTTAACGTAGAGCATCTTTTGTCTTGTTCTATCCAACATAGCACGTCACGCGCCAATACAAGACATATGACGATTTAAGTTAAGACGCGTTTATTTAAGGCTGTTAGTTTTAAGACATTTTTATTATGTCATCATGGAGACGTAGGGACGTCTCCATGACGTTCATACACGCGCCTTTCGGTTAGACTGTTCTGAAGAAATACATATAGATCAATTCTTTATATACACACAAAACATGAAATATAAGGTTGCCTGGAAGACATATAGTGATAGAAATATAGCGCTGCAAGCGAAAAGACCGCCAATCTCTTCCAGACAATATAAGGATGAAGACGATTTTGAAATTTAATGTAACGGAGTAAATAAATAACATTAACATAATGCATAAAATGTTGTCAACATAAACTGACTCAATACTATAATGATTATGTATATATATATATATATATATATATCAAATATATAAAAAAAATGACACAAACAAGCAAGGCGGACAATAATACATACAGCAATAACTAATGATCACACGGGCATTCTTTTTTTTCAGATTTTTAATTTGTTATTGGCTTTAGTTTCTGTATTACAATACAAAAAAAATCATTTATTGAAATTGATACAGATTTTTTTATAAAATAATTTAATCAATGATATTGGTATCACTCTGTAGCAATCCATGAACGATCACAGGTTTATACAAATGCGATTACGAAGATGGGGTACGAGTAAGAAGCAGGTCCTCAATGTACCATAAATTGTAATTAGATGCTTTAACTTTTTATAACCGGAAAATTTATGTGGTTTAGTTTAAATCTTAAACCATTAAATAACAGGTTTAAAGTGATAACCGACCTTTACCGAGTCGATTCAAAAATAATATAATGAGTTTTTTATCTGATTCAATTATTTTTTATTGTATGACTCCTCTATATCAAATTGCACATCATATTAATATGTTACAAGTGGGACATAATCTTAGTATTAAGATCTGCATTGTACCTTGTAATAGCAATAAATGTCATTTCATTTCAATGATAATGATTCTAGAGACATCTGTTTTTCTTTCCTCGGTAAAGATCCCAAATGAAAAGTTGTCGGTGCGGGCCTTGTTATGTGAAATTAATTATCACGCGACCCTCAGATTAGTTATTTACTCGTTTCCTTTGACTTGTCCTGCATGTGATATGAGTTCCTAATACAAGTATCATAGCTTATGGCCGCGCCTTTGTCCGCGTTATGATTATCCCTTCTATGAAAAAATTGCATACGGCACTCTCGAACAATCTCTGGAAAAAAAAGCAGTCGATCAGTAAGTCTTAGTTGATATTGTTTAAAAAAACGGGTTGTCACGCGTACCTGACTGTTGGAAAGTTCCAACTATAGTTTCGTTTACATTAGATGAACTTCATCAGGGATGAAATGTGCCGTTTGTGTTTTCAACGATGACACGTCTTGCACTACATTCGGGTCGCAGGTGCTGCGAAAACGAACATAAACAATATGAATTAAACACGCGTTACTTTTCTAAATAAAACTTAGTCGATGAAAAGAAAAAGACAGACAAACTAACTAACTCACTTTCGCATTTATGATATGTATAGGGGTGTATGGTGATGTAATCTGGCAGGATTTTAGTGTCATGTTCAAGTTATGTGTGGGTTTAGGGACAAATTAATGCCAGCGTCAGCTTTGAACGGAAATGTTGATATCAAACTGATGAATTTGTAATTGTCTGAGCAAAGCGTCTCTGGTTTTTTCTGCGTATGCTGAAAAAATGGCATCTCTGGCTATTTTGCAAGATTTAATGGATATTATGGCAAAATATTGGTGGATTATTACCATTAATATCTTGTTTATGTGCACAAGTGTGGGCAAGCAATATAAAGATAGAATAACGTGGTTTTCGTGTTCGCTGGAAATCTCCATAGAAACCCTGGGAAGTTCTCCACCGCTTTACCAGGGTACATAATGTGACTTGATCACGATGACTCATTACTTGACATTTGACATAACTTGATTGATTAATAACTTATCATGACTTATAATTCTTAACGCTGGCAAATTTATAAATCGTATGGTGCTATATATCAAAAGCAAAAAAGGCTTATTAACTTTTTTTTTAAATTACTATTTTTGTGGTTTGTTTCCTGTTGGAACGATTTTTTATTTCCTTTGAAAGGGTATACTTCCCTTTCATTTAAATTGTATCAAAATCGGTCCATTAGTTTTGTTTTAAAAATAATCCATAGAGATACTTCCTTTGTAGTTTTATTTAATTTTTATCAAAATATTATTTTTTTCTTTATTTTCTACTCTAAAATGTGAAGTTACATTTCTCAGTATTATCTCATAATTTACATATAATTTCCGTACCTTCATAATTCCTTAATACAGAGTTCGTATCAAAGCCTTCTTAGTGCAGTTGCAATTAAGACGCTGCATATGCACTTACCTACCGTCGGAATATAGATACGGATTTGCTTGCTTTGTACCCAGAACTTAAATTAATAGCTTACACGTACATTGTAGCTGTGTCTCAGAAACCGTTTGTTTGTCTAATTCACTCGCTAAATATATCTATTTGGGAAAATTATTTTCAAGTCTTATTAATAAAAGTAAGTAAGTATCTTTGTTGAAAAAGATTTCGACAAATTGAGGAATCTTTAGCTGATTTAAGCCATCTGAAAAATATTTTTTGTGTCTGAAAGAGTGCTTTCTAGTGGGACCCATATACACTTTTTGAATGTCGGTGGTTTGATTTATAAATGAAAACAACTGAAAAATCACAATCTCCGCCTGCCAAAATGAAGTTGGTAAGTTATCACTTGTTTTTCGAAGTTTGAAGTAATGCTTGTTTGCAAACGTTTAAACAAAAAATCTAGTAATTCTCGATTTTAAGAAGACTATACAAGTTCTTTTTACTAAAAAACTTGGCCAAGTGCGAGTTGGGCTTCCGCACCGAACGTTCCGTATAAACTTGTAGGTATATAAAAATATTAAAAATATTTTTATTACATGATGTAACAAAAAATTATGCTTTTCACAATTTTTCCTTTACCTGTGTTATAAGACGTAGCTTCGTATCAATCTCAGGGGAAAGTAACGGTATTCACTAAGGCAATGTTAAATTTTATTTCGTGTTTATGCATCATACCAACCAAACAAAACACGTCATGCGTTTTCATCAAGCAAGAAATCTCGTTTTTCTTTAGAGAATAAGGGCCTGAAAGTTTTTATTTCACAAAACAGAACGCGGTCTAATTATAGTACGATCTTTATACTTGGTCGGAACCCTCTCGAGGTGCGATCGTGCTCAAGCGGCAAAGCCTCCACGATGGCCTCTCTTAGAGGTCACGAACACGGCATTGCATCGATAATAAGACATCTTATTTGCTTGTATTATTTGCTTATACCTCGGTGGTAGTGACGAACGCTGCAAACCCCATCTTCAAGTCGCAAGTGAACTAAGTTGGACTATTTACTCAAGTTGTGGAGACTTCATAGCTAACTTTTTATGTTTAAAAATTAGGATTCACAGTCTCCACAACTTTAACTAAAATAACGAATAGTTATTTGGTACATAAAAGCGCAAAGTTGCTTTTTAACCGCGTGCTCAATTTAGATCAAGTGTAATTTCACGAGTGCCTTACAGTAAATGTTTCTTGGTCTCGATCGTAAAGCATAGCCGACAGTATTGCTTATATAATTTCTCTTAATGGAGTATTTTACATCATTAAGTGAAACATAATATAATGACAGTATGGGTTTTACAATCGCTTTACAAACTTATAATACTATCTAAGACTAAATTAACCTTTTGCCCGAAATCCATTTCTTTCAATGTATTATTAACAAAGAAGTTGTACCTACGATCGTAAATCGAACAGAATGAAACAAGGCTTGTACTTAAAAGGCAATATCTGATTCCCGTAAGCATTCCAATTAGTAATCGATAACTTTCAACTCCAGAATATGTACTTAATGGGTATCAATTTATACGAGTAGAGCTTATATTCTCATATTATATTTGTGCTGGCGTTCGTGGATTTAAGGTTTCGCATTCGAAATTTCAAACTTTGAACTTCCTTTTGACTATTTTTAGGGGAGTAATTTCCAAAAATTATTCCTTAATACACCTCTACACTCTATGATGAATACTTTCTTCAAATTTGTCCCCAGATTCAGCGGTTTAGGCTCTGCGTTGATTCATAGCAAACAATAGTTAGTTACTTTAAATTAACTATATAATATTTACAACGTGTAACAAAAGGTGTAATAATACTAAAGGGTTGTCAGTCTAGACATTAAAGTGAACCAAATATAGAATATAATTTCGCAAAATTCAAAAAATAATAATTAGTCTCTCAGTACAAAAATTGGTCACTTTATTGGTAAAGTTGTATAGAGGACGCAATTTTATTTTAATAGAAATTTGCACAATTTTGTTACCCTTAAGTATTGTCACATCTTTCTGTTACACGTTGTATAATGTTAATATATTTATGTGTCAAGTATTTACAGTGGACCAAACGTCGAATATCGACACCATTGCTTGCTCTAGTTTTAATTTCATGCCGAGTGTTAGCCGATTAGGGCACAGGTTGCAGTTATTAACCAATCTTGACGATACTTGGTGCATAACTTTCTAGTTCCGTTAAATCGATGAGAATTGACGACCGCCGTGGTCTGGTGGCCAGCATGCTTGCTTTGAGATCCGACAGTCCCGGGTTCAATTTCCGGTCGGAGCAGGTATTCGAACTACGAGTTTGAACATCTGTCTTCGAGTCTGGGTGTCTTTGTGAGTGTGTTACATGGCATCCCTGATACAGGAGAAATCCTAGTGGAGAGCTATGAGTGTGAAACGTTTTTTTGCATGCGAGGGGTACGGCTCACAGAGCTTCCAGTATAATAATATAGAGAGAGGATAAACCCCCGAGATCGTCGTAATCGGTCGAGAGTGACCTCTCGACGCGTCAGCGTAATCTCGGGCTTGAACATCGTCATGCTGACATCTCCTAACGGCATACTGCAGTACTCGGTTTCCATACAATTGTATCATTTAATATCTTCCCTGGTTTTTAGCAAGAAATTTAATTTATTTACTACCGAATTCCAAAAAAGTGGTACTCAACTCGATGGTGTGTTTATTTCTTGTTATTTCTCGGAGACGGCTGAATCTATTGGATTTTTTTTTCTTTACAAGGGTAATATCTTCTCGAGTGGTGCTTACCTTAAATTTAAATCGGAATCGATATTTCATGGTTTTTAGCAGTAAAAACTAGTATTTATATTTTAATAAAAAATAAATTTATTGCGAATAAATTTGCAATGTACATCGGACATGGCAAAAGTCAGAGAGAGAGAGAAAAAAACCCGTCGCGTAGCGCCGCGTCAAGAACACGAACTAAAATGGGTAAAAGAGAATTCGTTCAGAGGTTTGCTTTTTAAATTAAAATAACTGTTAAAGTTCTATCTGTAAAGTAATGGAAGTCTGTAATCACTTCTTTTTTAATTAATATTTTTTCTCATGATATATATTATCATAATCAAACATGTGTCAGGCAATCTTAATAACTTTAAAAAGTTAATCATAATCATAATCATTTATTGCATAAATGTACAGAAATTGGTCTTAATGTAGAATTCTTATCGTTTCAACAGTATTGTCCTTGCGAACATACAATAATTTTAGTATACTACTTACTTAAATCTAACAAGCAAATTAGTATTGAGAAAAAATTATGCTTTATGTTCAGATAAAATAACATTTACAAATTACACCTTTGCATTATAACTACTTTATCTTGCAGAAATTCTTTAACCGAATAGTAACCTTTCAATATCAAAAAAATAAATAATTGTCTCTTAAATATATTGATATTCTCCGATTCAAGTGATGACGTAGGCAAGTGGTTATAGATCATAGGTCCCATACCTAATACACTTTTCCTGAACAGTGCGGTTCTATGGCGGAGGGCACAAATTTTACGTTTATTAGTTTTGCGGTCACTATTATATCCCTCAAACATATTCATGTTACTTATTATAAAAACTGCGGTTTCGTATATATATATAAACAAGGAAATGTCAGTATTTTATGTTTAAAAAAGTAATCTTTGCAAGAATCCGTCGATTTTAAATGACACACTGACACAAGGCACTTTTTTGAGCTCTAAATATCGTGTCACGCATAATACAGTTTCCCCAGAATATAATCCCGTATCTTAATGTAGACGTCACGTACGCATGATATGATGTGAGTACTGCAGTTGTTTTGTAGACCAAAGCTCACATTTTCCATTTCCATTTATTTTTGTTGTGATACTATTAACATTGACTTTAAAATGATGGCCACTAAGTTTTGCAAAAAAATTAGTGCTTGCATAGAAATTTATTTTATTAGAAACACCAATTCAATCTTTTTTAACATTAAATCATTATTCAATGAAGTGAAAAAACATTTACATTACTAAAATAACCACAGGAAAATGCAATCACATTTGTATTACTATTCAGTACTGCGTCCGTTCTTAAACACGTCCACAAGTATTATATTGCTGGATATTAGAATTGGTGATCAGAGATTTTGTTGGATCTTCAACGCTGTTCAACAGTCCTCAAACAAGTACCCGACATTATATTATTCCTTTATTCGTATTACGTAATTATTTGATATTTTATCTATATTATCAAGACTAATTACGATTCTACACTAATATTATAAATAGGAAAGATTTGTCTTTCTGTATGCAAAGAATAAACTTAAAAACTAATAGACCGATTTCAAGAATCCTTTAGCCGTTAGAAAAACACATAACCACGGGGTAACATACTCGTACTATAAAAAATTAGAGATCTGCGGGTGACACCGTGGATCGTTTCTTTTTTCAAGTTTTCACGTGAATTTGTTGTGATACATAAAATGAATATATGAGAGACCATAAAAATTAAAATATAAAAAATGTTTTAGGGTGAATTTGACCTACTTTTTAACGTGTCACTCAAACTATGGTAGTGCTCATTAGGAAATACCGCTCCACGGTCACCCATCCAAGACCCTATCGATTCATTAGCGTCATCGATTTACTATCCTATATCGATGACGCTAATGAACACCGAAAGACCATAGATTTCGCTATAACCGCAACATCTAAGTGACTTTAGAAAATTGGCACGTTACATCAAAATTTACCCAAAGAAAACGTCACTCCATCAACCATTATTTACACCACTATCCTTTTCCCATCAATTTATTAATAACCCACTTAAAATTCGAACCTTCGCCGAAATCAAGTCATAATTAAATGCAAATTTGACCAGAAATAAACGGGAACGACTAGATGTCTTCACTCCGGGTTTAAGTGCGAAACTGTCCCGATTATCTGAGACGTCTGGTGTTGCCAGATAAGAAACATTGCATTCTTTGTGGATTCTCCTTTGAGAACTTAGCGCGTCGTCGGCCGTTATCTTGCTTGATTAATGTTTGGATTGTCTTTCAAAGGTAAAGAAATAGTATAAAAATACTGATGATAATTATTGTTATCACAGGGTTTAATATATACAGATATATATTACAATATATACCACTATATTTATATATATTTATATATATATATATATATATATATATATATATATATATATATATTTATATATATATATATATATATATATATATATAGATCAATTCTTTACTGTAGACACACATAGCATTAAATATAATAGGACATTAATTCTTAAAAAAAATAGAAACTTATTAGAAAAAGTCCAAGCTTTAAAATGCTGACGGCCTCTTACTAAATATAGATAAACTATTTTAGTACTAGATTTATTTTCATAAAATTTATTTTATAGTAGTGACTCGAAAAAATACTCTTCAAACGATAGAAAAATTGTGCTAATGAGTCTATGCGTTTTTGAGTTATCTGTGAACAGTCACAAAAAAATATTTGCAAAATAAAATAAATTATATAATTGTTGTCCCGTCTCGATTATTTGAGACATCTAATATCGCCAGATAAGAAGCATCACATTCTACGTGGATTCTCCTTTTAGAACTTAGAACGTCGCCGCGTGACCGGGCGATATCTTCTTTGATTTATGTTTGGGTTATCTCTCATAGGTAGATAAATAGTTATACCTTTTGTTCTGAGGGTTTTTTTTCAGTCGCTACTATATATCCATCTATAATATAAAAATAAATCGCTGAATGTGTTGCTTAGCGCAAATTTCGAGAGCAGTTGAACCGATTTTGCTAATTCTTTTTTTAAGAATATTCCTTGCAGTACGAGGGTCGTTCTAACGGAGTGAAAAAATATTGCTTGAAAAGATCTTAAACACCACTTTTCCATACTCCCATACAATCGATTCGTAATAATACTTAAAAGTCTATTTGAACTTTAAAAGCATAACCTAAAGTTGAAGTGTTAGTGGAGAGGTTCCGGGAAGGCAAAACAATTGAGTGACGAATGTCAATATTTGTTAATATTTATACGATGGTAACATTACTATTAAAGAATCAACTGTTAGGCGGTACGAAGTTCGCCGGGTCAGCTAGTATTTTATAAAAATAGTTCGAGTACAAAGTTTTTTTAGTAAGACACCGTCACCGTTTTATTGCTTGAGCATTATATATAAGAACTAGCTGAGCCCTGCGGTATTACCCGCGTTAATACAGGGAAAAGAGTAGCCTATGAGTAAATTCACTGCTTAATCTATTTCAAACAAAAGTAAAATTTTGTTAATCAGTCCAGGCGTTTAAGTAGGCATCTAATTATTACTAATAATTGTCCCGTCCTGATTACCTGAGACGTCTGGTGTTGCCAGGTAAAAAGAATTGCATAATAATAGCTGAAGTTTTAATTTTGATATTAAAACTCGGACAGTAACTGACGCTTCTTCATTTGGGGGATATAAAAATCAACATGTTCACCAAGATTTGTATAAATTAGTTGAAAATTATAACCTACAAGAGTAAGTAACCTCTAAATAAACATTAAAAACCACAAAAAATTGCACTGAAAATGAAAGCATTTTTTTTCAAACTCGAAGCAAGCTCAGTCAATTATTCAGGGTAGATACAGGGTTATCGATTAGCGGTGTACTAAACCGAAAGTAGGTCACTATAATTATTCTAAGAAACAACTTTTGGTATAGGACCAACCCTGAATTCGAGAAAAAAAGTCAGATGTTCCATACAAAACGATTTTCGGTAAAAATAAATTCACAAAATGTAAACACTGATTTTTTTTTTATTTTCTTCAATTTTTAGGTGCTCCCATAGTGAAAGTTGTTCCTTAGGATAAGTATAGTGCTTACCTACCTGCTTACATACCTAGTGATAAGTATAGTGCGTACCTACTTTCGCCTTAGTACACCCCTAAAAATACCCTGTATACATGCGCGTGCCAAATAAAACCATAAGAAAAAACAATGCTGTCATTCAACTGTCATGTTGTACGTCATAATATTATTTTCTTTCATGCATCAATAAAAATGCTATGAACAGAATATTTCTGACATATTTAAAAACAATAAAACACCGTTAGATCATTGGATGACAGGGATAAATAACAAAATATACCAAAAATTAATACGGTTAACGAATATCTTATACGATATTTTGTAAGCGTTTTTAACCTGAGACGTTCTTTGCGAAAAGAGAACTGTCGTAACGTAAAATGGACTAACATTTGCTTACTAAACCCTTGTCCCGTGTCTAATGTTTGTTTGTTCCTCCTTCACGCATTAACGACAAAACGGATTCGGATGAAATTAGGCTCGAAGATAGTTGATAACCTGAATGTTATTCCTGTAAAAGTAGCCTATGTCTTAACACAGGCTACTTGTTATCCCGGTAAATTGAATAGTTCCCATGGGATGATCAAATATCTACGGCGGTTAAAACCGCGGGATGTACCTACTAAATAAGTAAAATAATCATTTAATTATAAATGAGTTTACTGAGTCGCGTTATAATGACGTAAGAGTGTCTTTAAATAGCAAATACGTTAAATAAACACAGTGCTCTAAAACGTTCTGACGCATAATGGCAAACACGCTTTTTGACTAATTTCTAATTTTAAATACACATCTTGACATTTACGCAATATGTGCAATACGTATAATGCCAAATCAATTCACATTTCGCAAAATGAGCAGTACCAATTTTGACATATACCTACCTACACAAAATATACATAACTAATGCTTTACCACAAAAACTAATCAGGGGGTGGGAAAAATAACAAGAATTATTTAACAAAATTTTATAATTACAATTAAACAAAAACTAAAACACTTACTTCTTACATTGAGATTAAACAGATATTTGACAGTTATAACATAAAAACTGCAAAAATATATTAAAAAAATAAATAGACTATAAAAATAGATAAACTGCTTTTTTGTATGAATCTTGATAGAAAAAATTGCTAGACCCGAAGCATCACTAAAAATACCATAGAACGCGAACTTGATAAGAAGCTAATAATAATATAGAAGCTTGACAAACATATGTCTCGCTCTGATAAATGTTGCCATAGCAACAGCTACCCACTTAACTAATAAGATCCGCGCGCCACGTAATTTGCAGAAAAAGGATAAATACCAGAGCTAAGAGGAAAACGTGTTTGTTGCTTCCATCTGTCCTCTCTCCCCATTATGGCACTTAACACGGTTCTCCTAAAGTATAATGGTACAATTAGTATTGTGTGTCTGTAGACGGTATGTACTTAAAATTAGAATAAGATTGAGAAATATTTATTGGCCTTTTAATAACGTTCGTTACAGGCAAGTCTTGTTACATTTGAAATATTAATTACTTAAAAAATGATTTTTATAGTTCTCACATCACATTATATTTATTATGTTATACATTTACATTTTAATTTATTTCTTTAGTTATTAGTAATATTTTAGTAATGGTTGTTCGTTACACAAGAACGATGATTCGACAAGCTGTATTGACAAATATTCACTGAGTATATGAAAATGATTTCTTTCAAAAAAATATATTAATTTTTGTTTGAATATTTTAAAATTGAGTTCCATAATGCTGTCTGGTAATTTATTGTACATTTATATTTTGGTGTGAAGTCCCTGTTTCTTACTCTTAGCAACCTGTACAGGCAGGACCCGCCCATTTTATTATTGCGTGAAATTCTTTTTTCCGGTATTTTTCTTTCCTCATGTACTCTAATAAACAACTATAAATATAAAACTGTCATTATTTTATCCTTTTTAAAGTGTATTTTCGTTGGTATGTATGTATGTATGTGTGTAAATTTCCTTTTCACGCCCTAGAGCCTAAACGGCTTGTCGTATGCTAGTGGTGTAAATAGATTCGTCTTAATTGTAAGAGTGACACTGGGTAATCAAAAAAATAATAACTAAGGATGATTCACAAGTTTAAAATTTAGCAGTAGGGTTTTTTTTGAAGTCGGTTAAACGACTTGTTACTCCTATGGTCTTTTACCATTTTTATCATCATCACGTGCCTTGTAAAACCTCATCATGTCTACACAACAATTTGGTTAGTATTATTTTAGGCGTTTTAAACGTCGTTAAAAATCGCCCATACTCACCTGGGTGATTTGATTCCTACGTAAACAAACTGCACCAATTTGTCGGAAAAATCATCTCATCTAGGTGGTTTCATCCATCTGAACAAAGTGTAATATTCCCTGTCCAATAACTATTCATTATCAATGTTATATAAACAAAACCTGTTTATTACTATCACTCAATAAACACTTTCCCAGTTACAAGTAGGTGTGTGAATCAAATATAAGTAAGTGGAGAGTTCTGGCTGAGCTCTATTTCTCCAGCTGTAGGCCGACCAAAAACATTACTAATTCATGTAGCGTACAAAAGTATAGGTACGGTTTTAGCCAAAGATCATATAGATTGTGCGTCGATATGCTTAGAATGGAGTAAGCTTTACACAAAAAATGCATGTTTTATCAGGATCACAGGTGTAGGATTTGCAAGCTGATGTGACAATGAGCTGGCCACATTGCTTAAAGAACTGATAACCGATGAGGTAGAAAGGTTTTTGAGTTGCGACCACGAACTGGAAGACGTGGCGTAGGTAGGCCTTCCACTAAGTGGACCGACGACATAGTGAAAGTCACAGTTAACCAGTGGATGCAATTGGCAGCTTGTCGTTTGGAATGTCGTACCATAGGGGAGTTCTATGTTCAGCAGTAGCAGTAGCTGCAGAAATTCTTTAAGAATAACTAGTCCGCAATATTAAGTGTTCCGCCATGTTGGATTTAGAATGACGTCACACAGCCGTCAAAATTTTAGCTCAATTGGTTGAACATATCTTTTTTAAAATTGTGTTCCGAAATTTCAACCAAACAAAACTACATTTTTCATTGAAAGTTTATAAGATGCTTGTATTGCTTAACATGCTATCATATTTTCTTCATCTACTATTCATTTTATAAACATTTTCTTCAAAAGATTAGCATCTACTTTTTATCTTTTTAAAATGTGGAATTGTTTTTACTCTAAAGGTTTGCGCATAGAAAAAGAAGTAACTAAAAACTGTAAATTTCATTTTAAATTTATCCACGAACACATGACGAAATTCTAGTCTGAGTATAACTCAAAAACTAATGAACTGATTTTGATAAAGTAAACATTTGAGAACTACTGGAAATCTTTTCGAACAAAATAAACAATTGAAATCAATTTAGTCGTTTCTGAAAATTCAAAAATGGCTAGAAAGATTCCGACGAATTGAGAATCTCCTCCATTTTGCTCTTATGATGAATCTTAAATTGTTTTTGCTCTACGTTTTTACCAAAATTTCTCTGGCAAAAATGGAATTTTCTCGGCATTGATTCTAGATTTCAGATATATGCGCTAATGTTTCAAATCCGCCGCAGATTTACGTAAATCAAAAAAATATTTATAGAGTGAAAACGTTGAGATGAATGATTAATAGCTTGTAAAGTGTGTGTTAAAACTTGGAGAAATATTAAAAAAAATCATTAAAAAATATTGTATTTTATTGAAATACGGGATACGTTTTATTAATTCTATGTTAGAATAAGGGGTTTCTCACACGAATTACAAATCAAGAGCAGGTAGATTAGTGTAGAAGAGCATAATGGAAGAGGTTATCAATTCGTCAGAATATCTTTTGCTATTTATATATATTAGGTCCTTACATATGAAATTGGCGTTTTGTCGTACTGGCCACTTTGATATCAAATATTTCTTCTTTGGTTAGGGATTCCAATTTCAAATTTATTTCAAGTTTTCCATTTTGTAAACTGTGTGACGCAAAGAAAAAACCAAACGAGGACAAAACAAATGAATTACGGTTTTCAAAATACAAATGTATGAATAAATAGCTGTATAAATTTGAAATTGGAATCCCTAACCAAAGAAGAGATATTTGAGATCAAAGTGGCCAGTACGACAAAACGCCAATTTCATATGTAAGGACCTAATATATTTCTGATTTCTCAGAAACGTCGAGATGGATTTCAAAAATACTTTTTATTTATTTTTGATTCGACAGGATTTCCAACAGGTCTGAATATGAACATCAGCTCAGAAGTTTTTACACTTTTCAGTTTTTGTTTTTTCTTGTATACCTTAACCACCACTAACACTATAATATTGCACTTATCTCCATAAAAGGGACATAACAGATCTTGTTATTAGATGTAAATTTTGTTTAGCAGAAATAATTATCTGATAAGAAATGAATAATAATAATGAACAACATTTAAATTTTTGACCCCCATTTTTATCACCATAACGGAAAGATAAATGAAAAATAATTTATCTCTATTTCTTTACTTTACTCAGAATGTAATAATTACGTTTTAGATTTTTTTTTAAATATAAGATAAGTTCCGAATAATGTTACATTCTCGTCAAAAGATCGTGAAGAAATGTTGTCATTCTGAGAAAAAATAAAAACAGTGATACATTATTTTTCATTTGTCTCTCCATTATCGTAAAAAAATGGGAGGTAATTTTTTTAAATGATGTCATTTGCTTGTTTTGTCAATGAATAATCTTTCTTTTTCATTTACATGGATCTTGGGTGTGACTGTATACAATACATTCATTCTATTAATTTCTCTGTCTACGGCAACACAAAACGCGCTACAATTTCCAGTTTTCGCTATCGCAATGCAATTTATTATTTGCATACAGAGCAACGCTCGCTGCCCCACCTGCGCTGGCTGTCAATAAGCAAACGCTTTCAAAAATTTCACGTTTGCAGACTTTCACACAAACACGGTTTCGATATAAAATTGCAAAATTCTAGAAATGCATTCGCTGTTCTCTGCTCGGCTAGCAGAAAGTTTAGATTGGGAGATGGCTACTAAATTGATCACTAGTAGTTATGCGAAGTGTTGTCCACAAGACCACCATATTATTTGCGACTTTACAGAAAACGAAAACAACTAGACCAATTTTATCTTATATTTTCATAAGTATGTGTATCGGTCATCAGGTTACTATAGCTCAGGCTTTGCCTAGTTTGGGACCTGAAGAGCTTTGTGTGGATGTTGTCCCATATTATTATTATTATTATTTAGCATTGTGTTCCACATGTTTCTGCCATTAATTTTTGAAAACAACCCATAAACGGTGATAAAAAAAAAACAAATAAAGAATAAAAACTTCGTCAATTTCAGAGTTAACACTTTACCAATCGAAAATCTTTTTTTTTTTAAGTTAGTCGGGAGCGTTCTTAGCTATTTTTAATAAAAAAAACTGTCCAAGATGGCCGCCGTCACAAAATGGTATTATATATTTTTTCACGAACATTTAATACGGATATCAAAAGAAAGGGCTTGAGTAGTAGAATACTATTAAAAATCTCATATTTAAAGTGGCCGGTAAACAACAAAATGGCAAATTACTTATGAAATATACAAAGTTCAAAAAAATTACATGTTACTCATTTGTAACCTGCAATTAGGACCATTCTTTCAAAACTTCTGTAACGTAACTTACTAAAACAACAGCACCCGAACTATTTGAATCCAGTATTACTATCGGAAATCTATATTGAAAGGGTTGAAAGTAATATTCCGAGACAAACATTGCAAGCATGTAGTTTGTTGAATTTCGCAGTTTTATTGTAAATGGTATATGGCTCAGCTCAAAACTGTTCCCACAGAATCAGAATCAGAAGCTTTATTGACAAAACTGTGTACATAGATGTTAAAGATCAAGTCAAGTTTCAACAGTTTTACCCTTGTCGATACCCACGATTCTACTGTTGAAGTTTTTTTAATACTTCTCAAAGGCATGTCTTAATCTTTTGTGGTAAGATGATAAAAGTTTGACTTTACCTCAAAATGAGTATATGTTTAATCGTGTATCACTCGTTTAGATAACCGTCCCGTTTTAGTTTATGCTGCCTCAAAACCTTGTTAATCCGGTGTCTACTCGTAACAACCAATTTTGACATTCAATCTCTGTTGTAGCCGTGCGCAGAAATTGTCACTAAAATGAAAAGATATAATACTTCATCTAGTGCAATAGCTCAAGGCGGTCTCACAGTTCTGATTTCGGACGTTAGTTCTTTGAAGGCGATTATATCGATAGATATATTGATAAACCAAAATGATTACTAAAGTCTTATCCTAAAGCTCATTATGTGATTGTTTTTACATCATAGATATACATTGCGCTTACTCTGATGGAATTTCAAAATTAACGTTGTGCTTAAAAAGCAATGAATGATAAACATTAGAGAATTCATAGTATCGCTCGTAACGGGAATGTGCGTGTAAAATAGATAACTACTCCAGTCAACCGGGCTCATGTTTGCTCTGTCGCTCGGACTTAACTGACATCAAAAAAGCAGGAGATACAAAAAATAACTGGATTTGTGTTTGTTATCTGATTTCTCGGTTACGGCTGAACCGATTTGATAAAACTTATATGTTTAGAAAGGTTATATTTTACGCTTGTACAAAAAATATCCTAATCGGTCTAGTAATGGTTTTTACCCGACTACCCAAAAGAAAACAAGCTTAGCTAAGACCACTCTCGACAAAATCGCCTTTCAAACAAATAAAAACTCAAATCAAATCGATTGCATAAACAGATACTTACGTAGCGATAATGGCCGAGTGGTAAGGAGGTTGATTGCCGTGTGAGATGTAAGAGGTTCGTTATCACGAAATACGCAAAAAGAGTCTAAAGAGCTACTTACCGGTAAAGGAAAAAATAGTGTGGGGTATAAGTTACATTGTGGTTGGGCGTTTCCTAACCCTTGTCTGGCTAGCCTATCCTCAAGTTGATACATCTATCGCCTAACGGTGTGTTCCGGCAGCTTTTCTGAGAGCCAGTGTATTCCGTTTTCGACATACCCCATCTAGTGCGACAGTGTCACTGACTTTGGTGGTTGTGCAAGCTGGTGGTCAAAAGCCTAGCTGTGTCCAATAGAAAAAAAACAAAACAGTGCTATTTTTTCGGGGGTTAAAAACAAGTGATTTTACAAGTGACAAAACAATAGAAACATGTTACGAAATACGCAATCATTTTTGGCTACACAACACAATAGCTAAATATTCTATCAATCACGTCTTCAAAGACCGGAAGAGCAGATTTAGATTGATTGGGTACTTAAAAGCCCTCTTGATGGCCGACTTCCGGTTTCTGCAGCCTTATAGAACCGAGAGAGAAACGTTGAATCAACTTTAGAAGAGCTTTTAATCAAGTATTTTGAATTAATTAGACAATTACTTTGTATTAATTTATCTTTACATATTGTTACTTTCTTTTTACCCGAGTGTAGAGAAGGAGGGTAATGTTTTTCGAGTGTAGAGCTAAAGCCAAGCTAGAGCCAAAACCGCTTGTCGTATTTTTATGTGAGTGACCTCAATAGATTCGTCTAAGTCATGAAAATGACAGTTTAAATGTATAAAATATAGTAATAGGTTTATAATAAAAAAATAGAATTTTTTGCACCAAAAAATAATCTCAACAAAAAAAATGTTTTCAAAATACATTAAATGTGGTATTAAAATAAAGAATTTTTAACGGTGATTAAATATATGTCATGTATTTATAACTTGTATGTTTCATTGGAGTTTGTTTAAAAAATTTAGCAATCGGGTTTTTTAGTCGCTTCTAACTACTTGTTAGCCGAGTGTTTGTCTATTTCTGTATGACATTTTACAGCTAAGAAAAAAGGTTATTTTCATGACAAGAAGTCCAACGCTCTTTGATATCCGTAGATAGTCATAGGCTTTACTGGTGACATTCCGTAATTTCACTAGTAAAGATACAATAGTGTTTTGTAGTCGGGTTTTGGGAAGTCAACAAACGATACATTATATTTTAACCCACTTCAAAGATGGAAGTTCGAGACGCTTGCACGGTGAATTAAGTTTTTATTATTCTCCGTGTAGCAAACAATAACGAAGCAGCCATCCCCCGACTCGACTAGTTTGCTATAAAGTTTCGTGCTTGAGGGGTCGTGCCGGGCCGCTATTGATTTATCGCAAAAACTAAAGTTTCACCCAGATGTGTTTTCATTCAATAGGCTATATTAGTTTAGTTTGACGAGGTCGGTTTGATTTAAAAACTTTGTGTTTATTTAATGTTGTTTGTTTTTTGGGTTGGTGGTATAATTTTTTTAGAGAGACAAGGTTCTGCTCTGTTTTCGGTTAGCGTTAGACATGAGAGAGGTGAAAACAAGAGCAGGAAATTTGGTTTCACGCTTAAACGGCTAAAGGGATTTGGATAAAATTTGGTACTAGCATTAGCAGCAGCAGTAAAAAAGATAAAAGATAAGTTTAAAAATTTTACAAAAAAAAATATAAGTTGTAATAACAGTGAGTCCCAAACTAAGCACAGGCTTGTATCTTGGGACTCTGTGCTAAATACTAGGTACTACTTTATACAGTTTGATTAGTTCACAGCGAACATAAGGAAAATAAAAACAATAAGCAATTTCTGGGTTTACTAAATAACCTGGTGTGAATTGTGAAAGATTTAACTATAGATGTAAAACCAATGAGGAGAATGATATTTGTTGTACTAAGTACAGGTCTGTAGGTATACTGTAATTAAGCTAACTAGTGTAGGATGAAGTTGTGTGGGGATGGAGGGAAAATTATTGTGAGGTTGTTATTGTCAATTATTTGAACGGCCTCTAATCTTTGTATATGTTTCCTATCAAGATTTCGGTCTCGTCGTAAGACAAAGAAAGAAACCAGGTTGTCAGAGTTTTCTTGTACAGCAGTATAGCACAAATATGTTAAATAAACACTATCGCTCCCATATCTATGACAGTACTTTTCAGCAGACACTCTATTTAATTCTTATTTTTTTTATTGCCGACTGTAAAAGTTATCTAAATTTGAAGTTCATAATAATCCTTGCTTATGTGAAATATCTTCGAAACTAAACTAAAAGAAATCTTTCTATTTCTACTTTCAGAGCTTTATTTTAATCTTACAATCAATCAAAAACTATTTTTAAACATGTTGAATCTTTAGGATAGAATCATCAATCAAATATCTTCAAAAAACTTTATGAACTTTGCTGTGAACTTCAAAAGTTATTATATTATTCAATGCAAAAAATAATTATTTGATGTAAGTATACGCGCTCGTTTCAACTTAGACATTTCTTTTTTAAATAATCTTAGTTCTGATTTGTGCGAAATTCATAAAGAAATGGAAAACTTAATTTCTTAATTACTTTTGAGTTGCAGACGGTTTTATGTAATTAATTGCTTTCTTGTGTCTATTTGCTTTCATGGGAATTAACATTAAATTAGAATGCAGCGAACATTAAAATAGCAAATTACAGATTTTTACAATTATTTAAAATTGTAATTACGAAATTCTAATTATTACCTTAAAAAAAAACATTTGAGAACAACAGAAAGCAGCTACAAAAAAACAATCATTTCGCTAAAAATACTGATAATTAATGTCATCTTTTTTACGATCATTTGACAAGAATAACGTTATTCGGAACTTTTCTTAGATTTTCATATATGTATCTCTAAAAACATAATAATTACATTCCGAGTAATAAATATAAAAATAAGGAATACGTTACGTTAGGAGAGTCAATATTTTTAAAAGTTATCAATTGTCAATCTGAAACAATGCAAACAACGGACAACGGACATCACTATTAATATTGTATGTCATTCTGTGTTTATATTGGCGTATAATGTCGATAATTATTAAGTATCAGACAAGTCACGTCCTCCCAATAAACAGAATGATTAGACAGAAGAGGTCGAACAAATCTATAAGCCTTATTAGTTATATTATATACCATTACTATCCCGAACTTTGACGAAGACACCCGAACTTACACGAAGTTGCCAAAGTATTCGCTTATTTGATACTATCTCAAATCAATGGGTAAAACTAGATGGAATTATCAGGTACCGTGGATTTCCTAGCGCGATTTTGTTCACGCTAGGTATTAGACGCTTTGTGATTCTGAAACATATTTCTATGCGATAAGGTGCGTGGTCGTACAGCATTAAACGCTGCGCGTGAATATTATCGCGATGATGGCAGTCATAGTAAGGACCCAGGATATAATTTCTGACATTCGAAATTAAATCTTATTACTTGTGTATGTGCCAAAAAGTTTTCTAAAAATACAATGTTGAACTAACGTTGTACAGAATCATAAAACAGGTCGTTGCACTCATTGTTTTTAACAACTATTCTTGCTATAATAGATCGATAAATTCTCTGTAGCAGACACACAAAAAAAATACAACAGAAAAATTCTAATAAAATATAGCGCTACAAATAGCGGCCTTATGGCTAAAAAGCGATCTATTCCAGGCAACCTTAGGATGGAGGCAATTGAGAAAAAAATATTTAATACCAGAATTATAACTGCTACGGACGGGCCCCTTTCCTGATCAAAAATTGATAAAGTGATTACACGAACTTGTGAGTATATTGTATAAGTGAAATTCTATATAATAATAAACGAATAAAATTATCAATCCAATCAAAAGAAACCAAAAAAATAAATAATATCATTTAACCATAATAATATAAGTCCTGACTAGCTGACGGGTCACAATCAACAAAGAACCCAAACCGCTGAAGCTAGAGACATGAAATTTGGATTTGAATTATAAGGTCTTAAATAAAAATAGGTTAAATAGAGGTAGGTTAAATAAGAAATGTTGTTTTTGAAAGGTCAACTTCTATGTGAGGGTTTAAAGTCCAAAACTTATTTTTTTCTCAATTAAAAGTCGCGAGCAACACCTCGGGTGACAGCTAATAGTGATGAAATAAAATAACCTTATTTATGATGAGCTTTACAAGGACGGGACGGTGGTCAAAAAGTACACTCGATAAGTTGAAAGTAGCCACTAAGCTTCCTGGTAAGCTGGGTCTATGTAATCCGGTTTTACATCAAATGAAGTACTTAAATAACCAAAAACCATATTGATAGACACAGAGTTTAGCATATGCAACTTTGCTCTACTTAGACTCGTATCATTTTAATTTTACAAATATACATAAGTTGCTTTACACTTTTAATCTTCATTAGCTGATTTTAATCGCTTATCAAAAAGTGGAGGTATTTAATTCGACCAGTTTTTTTTAATGTTTTGATCTGATTTTCAGCGACGGCTAGACCGCCATTTAGAAAAAATATTTTATTTCTTTAATGGTATTCATTTTCCATAGCCTCCCTAATATTCTATAAAAGTGGGATCGGAAATTTAATTTATATAGGTATAAAAAAAGAGAAAAATATGTACTGGTGCCTGCCAAACTTAATTCGGTGAAAGAACTTGTTCTTTACTTTATAAATAACGACAGTTAAATTTTATCAATTCTTACGATCTTTTTACCGAGAGTGTTTCGAAACAACGTCCAAACGGCCCAAGAATTTCATTTGTATTGTTTTAAAATTACAATTGCATTGCGTCGTAATGCTCATTATTATATAGATGAAGTCAGAGTCAGTATTAAACTTAATACCAACAGACTACCAATCTGTCAGATTTGGTAATCTGTTGGTAAATGCAATCGTAATTTATAAACAATTCAAACATCAGACTTGGCCTATTCTATTATATTTCTATTCGTGAACTAGCGTCTAGGCAAAAAAACATTGAGAGAGAAAAAAAATACACCTGATGCACAGACGCTTCGCTTGACGGCTGAAACTGAAAATCATTTGGACAAATATAAGAAATGGTTACCAGTATATTGACCTATTGACCAGTTTCATTTCTGATCTCTTATTATTTTTTAAGTCTATGCATAAAACCCGTATTGAAAACTATCGCAAAGAAAAACCTTTTCGTTTAAATACGTTGCCTTGTTACTTTTATCTTTATTGTGAGGGTAATAAGGCTAATTTTTCTATAAGAGGTTCGGTTTAATGGTTAGTGGATTCAATAACTTAGGGAAATGCATTGTCCGATTCCATTCGGTTATATCTACTGAGCGGATAGAGAGTGCAAATTGGATTTTAGTTTTTGAAAATATATATTTTTTTATCTGTGTCCAATGGCAATATGGACGCTAGATTTTTTATAGGTATGATTGATTATCCATGGAGCCACACGTTGTTTATCGTAAAATCTCAAAAAAAAAATGTGTAACAAATATATATTTTTTATCCTACACATCTAAGCATTTGACTACAAGTTAGATGGGCGGAGGGACAGCGAAGTCCCGTTTTTAACCGATTGCGAAAGAAGAAGGATTATTTTTTGAATGTATGTACGGCACGCCCTAAAGCATAAACGACTTGTTTTATATTTATGTGAGTGGTGTCAATAGATTCGTATTAGTCGTGAGAGTGACACTGGGTTTAACGAACACGGTTTAATGATTTAGCAGTCGGGTATTTTCGAACTCGCTTCTTACTACTTATTACCTTTTAGGTATGGAACCCTAGAAAACAATAAAATAAAAAAAAAGATAAATAGTGTTTTCTATGATTTAAGTCTTCTACTACTTTAGTTTTACCTGCCATTAGTTCTCAGGTAACCTTTAATCAGTAATGGCTGAATACTGAATAAACAAGCTCCCTTCAACTTCTGTGACTTTTCAATTAAAATAATGTTAATTACTTTATCACAGAATGTCTATCAAAATGAATAAATTATCGTTTTAATGCTATTTAAGGTATTTTCAGTATTAATGGCAAAAGTTTAAGTTTGATTTAGAAAGTTCGGGGCTATGAATTCGTATCACAATATTTGGTGCAGTTTATGCAAAAATTAAGACATGATGGCCTAAAAATTGTAATATTTTCGTGTGTCTGGTTGTTTACATGTATGTAAGAACATGCATAACCTAAATGATAAATAATTAACATTACACATGTGTAGGGCATAATTTAATATTAGTTTTGTCGCAGCCAGTAAAGGTTCTCGATAAATTCTCAATGGATTACCTCAAAAAATCTAGCAAAAGGGGAAAATCTATGATTGATTTTGAGATTTCAATTTGATTACAATGAACAGAAAGAATTTGCTAACGTTATCACTTTAAGGACTGACTGGAACAAAAACACAAAATATATCCACATATTTCATAACTTTTTGTGGTCCTCTACAGCCTAAAGCACACTAACTCACAAAATCACGGGCTTCATTAATAGTTTCCAGCGGTTTATAATTCTCAAAAACTTTGTAAACACTTTTTGGAAAATTTAAGTGCATTTATTACCAAAAACAAAATGACTAACTACAACAACAACAAAAAATATAGCTGCAAGATTACGTATAGATCAAATGCCCCAACCAGAGGGCAGCGTGCCCAGCGTACTAGCCGCATTACCAATTAATTAATTATTTTTCCAGATGACTTCGATCAAATTTTATCAAATACTGTGCATTTATTTTATTTTTAAATGTAACTTAAAATGTTAACTTACTAATTGAAGTCCCTTCGTCATATATTTTTGCAATTGTTAGGTTCATGTAACTATAATGTTATGATAACGGCCGATGTAAACATTCAGCCTTCACATAAATGCACGCTAGCAAAAACTTCATTGGAAATTTCGTTTAGCAAAAATAATATTGCGTTGCTCTAACGTTCGTGTGCTTGCTACCGGACTAAGCACCACTAAAAGCGTATATATCTTTCTGGCTATTCCTCTATATCCTGAGTTTTCATTGCGTTACATATCCAATTAACAGATATGATATAATATTGGAGACAAATAGCCAAAGCAGGTGCCAAACATCCTTCTTTGGCTATTTGTAAAATGTGACTCGACTAAAATTGGATTACAGTATGGGTTTTTAATTTCAAATATATATTTTTTTATTTTGAAACATACCAACACCATTGATTAGTAAGTCAAGTTAATTTTTTTTTTTGCAGAAACTGAATCAGGATTTGAACTTTAGCGTTGAAATTTTCAAGCCGTAAGCAAGTACTAAAGTTTAGAGTACATTCAAAACACACAAATCTAAGAACGGAGAGATAAACGTAATGAACTAAATGGTGCTAATTATAAAAGAGTATTTTTAAAGGATTTAACGCACTTTAGCGTTAATGTTGGGTTCTTCCATCTGTTCTACTATTTGTTCTACCAGTAGAACAAGTAAGAAAAATAAATCACGTCTGTTCTACAAGTAGGAAAAATAATTATCGGTTTTTCTACCAATAAATACCAATTTGGAAAATTTGTTTAGGCACCCGACGCAGTTCACTTTTAAGCGTGAGTGAAACCGGGGCTTCTATGACGTAATATAGGAGAAATTATGAAATATGACACACTAAACGCACGATGTCGATCAGCACTGCGTAACGCACATCAAGCCAGACTATTTCAGTACGCGCGTAGACGTGCAGCGGTGTTTGATGTTGCAGTGTTGCACTGCAAAATGCGAAAAACAAAAACTACGCTCCAAACATATCAAGTTTGATTCATTATGTTTTAGGTTTGGTTTATTTAATGAGCTGTTTTTATAGTGAGCGCGTATACCTGAAGCGCTCATGCTCACTTAAAAGCTTCTTCTTGCGGCGGCATCGTGTGTCGAGTCGCTCTCTTCCCGCTATATGGTAGAGAAGAGCGATGGCTGGTACATGCGTCAACTCGTGAACGGGTGCTGCTTGCGGGGGCCGGATTGCTTGTCACATACACATTATTCAGCTAATTTAGAAATGTAAAAATAGATTGTATTTTGTTAATTAGCTAGTAGTTTGTTTATCTTTTTCTTAAAATTAAAATGTAATTCAACATTAAGTATTAAAAAAATTATAAGGACCTTCGGGTCGATTTATATTATAAACTATCTGGCTAATTTTTTTTAGTTAATACGAACTATCTGAAATTTGTGAAATCAGTCGGTAAGTTTTTAAAAAAATATGATATAAAAAAAATGTTCCCACGTTTTACTACGTTCCAATCGAAGGTTCTTCTTCTGAATCAGACTATAGAAAATTGTTTAATCTATAAAACTTAGCCTACAAAACCGTAAAAGCCATTTCATTGTATACAAAAAGCAACAGCTGTAGCAAAAAAATAGGGTCTCGTTTTTACCTTTTAGGTACGGAACCCCAAAAAGCATAAAAAATAAATTCTAAACAATGAAATTACTAGAACGGGAAGCTTGCCAAGTTAATTAACATAACAATACAATCAACTACCTAAGTAAATGTTAAGTTATGGCTTAATTGTTTTGGGTGAAATTGCAAGCTCGCGTGATGCCGATACCTTGTACCTAGAATAGATTTCAGTTTAATTATTAAGTCGGAGTAATAATGCCTTGTTATAAAACTTTGCCTTGGCTGATTAACTTCTTACCTCTGTCGCAGAATATTTTGATTAGTATAAAAATCTACTGGACCGATTATGATTTAATTTGTGTGAAGTCAATGCAACAGAAATCAGAAATATATTACCTTAGAAAATTTCAACTGTCAAGGTTTATGAGATACAGCCTGGTGACAGAGCTACAGCGAAGTCTTAGTAATAATATCCCGTTTTAAACCTTTGGGTACGGAATCCTGAAAAGGCTTAGATTGATTGAGGACCTTCTCTATTTTTGAAGTAGGTTAAAATAATGTAGACAAATTTAAAACGTGCAATAGTAAAAAAATATCGCTGTAAATATTTCTCTTACTCTTCAGAGATTTGAATTTAGTGGTTTTTAGCTTCAAAACTTTTTCTATGTTGTTCCCGACATTGCATGTTCCCTGTATACAAAATAGCTTCTGTTAATTAAAAACATAAGCTATCCTGGTAACGTATTTCATCTAAATCAAAATAATGAAAAAGATAAAATAAAGAAAAAAAGTAACTAACAAAAATACAAAGTTTTGCCTTAATGGTATTAGTATGATGTATTATGAACAAGCGGAACCCTTATAGGATGAAATCGTTGTCAGTCCAGACCCTTTTTCTCAGGAATGCGTGAAAGTATCAAGCTGCAATTTATATCAAATACTCAGGTCTATTGTCCTGTTGTTATCAAACGTAAATATTAATACCGTAAATAAATGTTAGCATTTAAAAGTTTTGATTCTATTTGTAGAGTTCTGCGAGCCATAAAGAGCTTTGATACATTCCGTTTAACATGGCGACTGCGATGAAAACGTGTTCTATTCACATTTTGTTCCATTTTGTTTAGAATTCATCGGGTACACGACGAAATCTACTTTTATTTCGTACATATGTCACTAACGTTGTTAAAAAGAGTAAATGCACTTGATGATGTTTAGTTTTTGAATACATTATAAAGTTATCGTGATGCAAATGCAAATTATACAATACAATATATCTTTATTGCACACCAAAAACAAAATAAACAATAAGATACAGGCAAGAACAAAACATCGGTAGTACATTGGGCGGCCTTATTGCCTGAAGCAATTTCTTACAGGCAATTTTGGGATGGATCGGACTAAGTGAGGACAGTCACGTCGGTGATGCATCAATACCAAAAATAGAAAAAAAATACAAGTACAAATATTGTACAACAAAAAAACAACAAGAAAAAAATATATATTTTAAAATATACATATATTTCGTAATATTTGAATAAATATGTAATGCAGGTGATATACTTATTTTTTTGTAACGAAGAGAATCATGAAAATAATTGTAGGTGGTAGCGCCGCCGGGAGGGGCGACCTAAGAAGTGGATGAGTTGTGTGAAAAGGGATATGTGTGAAGAGGAGTTCATGAAGATATGACGGCTGATAGAGTAGAATGGAAGAAGATATGCTGTGCCGACCCCACGTAGTGGGATAAGCTCAGGAAGATGATGATTATACTTTTTTTTTTTTGGTGTCATTTTTTTTTTACATGGTTATACTTTTAAGGGTGTTATGTGAAAAGAGTCACAATCTTAATTACGAACAATATTTATTGAATTCCGAATAAAAGTTGTATCATGCATTTTTGAGATAATCGATAAACATTAAGATTATTACACTTTCCTAGTTAAATCCTATTCAATAACGACTTAAATGACATAAATTATAGCTATCGGGAAATAAATCACCTGACAGTTGATTCCACAACCTGGCAGTTTGTTTATTAAAACTATAAGCAAAGCGTTATGTGCGAGACCATGGAACTTCTACCATGTACTGGTGTCCTACAGTATTTCTACTAGTCCGATTGTACAGTTTGGATGGGGAAATTAAAAATGAAATAAAAAACCCGTTAGTCTAAAGTTCCTAATTGAAAAAGAAAAAATAAAACATATTTACATAATATTAAAAAAAAACGGTAAAATAAAATAGAACACGAACCATAATTATCAATATAATAATTGTCACGATTGGATAGAAGCACCTACCTCAACGCGAGTACGTAACACTCATACAAACAAACTGACTTGCCAGACTAAAAGCAGAAATGTAACGCTCGCTCGGTCAACAACAACACAATATCCAAAACTGTTATTGAAAACTGTTATTGAATATCATTGTTCGAGCGTAGTGCTACGAATTCGTAGCCGATATGCGTAGCTCGTAGCCGCTACGAAAGCGTAGCGAGTGCTACGAGAAATATTCCTTCACCATAGGAAATATTAGCCGTACGTGAGATGCTTGAAATATTACCTGCGACGTGAAATGTGGAGGTAGTTTGTACATAATGAATTTATTGTTATTAAAGGGTTCAGTTGTAAGAGCTATTTTTATCAGAGTTCATTTACAGCCAAAAGATAATATCGTGTTTTCACGCATATAATGCATTGAGTAACGGATTGACTTAGGTTTAAAACCGATGGGTGTTATAAGTGATTTGTGAGTGTATGTGTGAGGGTGTGTCTGTTCGTTCATCGTAGCTCGCTAACGTAGATTTTTTTTTTGTTTAAAACAAAGTTAGTCGGAATTTTTGTAAAGTATGTTTGATAATAATCGAGCCAAGATATACGCCGCTAAAAAATGGTAAATAATATATATTATATTGACATTATAGATTGATCTAGAAATTACAAATTGTTGCTTACTCCTTTCTTAACTGCTGTTGACATAACGCCGACAAAGCCACGGATAAAAGCTAGTTTAGTATAAATATATATTTAAGATGACAAAAGAGATACTGAAGCATACTTATAAGGTATTAAACTTTAATTGCTTTAGTAAAAGTTTTAAAGGCTTAGCATAAGAACTCTGACGCTGCACCATACTTCCACAAAAAGTTCAGCTAAAGTTATACCATTCCTCGCAGACTCCAAAATCCTTACAAAAGTTTAAGAAGTTTTATCGTTGCTCCTAACTAGATCTCCGCAAAGTGCAAGCAAAAAGTGCGCTGAAAAATTACCCTCTTTCTGTGAACTCAACTGCTAAATTATGTATTAAATTATAGCTGAATTAAACCTGCAAGAAATACTGAACTAAAACTTTACAGCGATTTACGATGAAAAAAAAACTATGTTACATAAATTTAAGTTGGTGCACAATTACCTTGGGACTACAAATACAATATTTACATTTTATTTTAGAAATATACCTAACAATATTTATAGCAGAAAAAAAATATAATTTAATTATTAATATACGATTAAGGTTTAAAGACATTTATTCCCATTCAAGATTTACATCACTTACATCAGAATATAGTTAAGTTTTATTATAATAGAGACGTTTGTCGCCGTTTTAAATACTCAGGTAATAATTAATTTAAGGCTTAGATATCAAATAGTAGTGACAACACAGCATTAAAGTAGTTTATAATAATGTCTTAGTTTATCAAAATTTGTTGAAGGCTGTTAGCAACAAACAACAGAGACCGTAATTACAAAAATCAAATCTATAAATTTAATGTCATAATTATGTATCAATGTGTTGTGTTTTACAATGCCGCATAGATTAAAATATCAGCATTTATAAATGATAGAGATTTCTCAGAGCTTTTTCAAAGTAAATCATGCCATATCAACAATTTGTAGATTTCAAAACTAAGGTTGTTATTGTTCATCAATTTTAAATGTAAACCTGGAACATTTAAAGGATGTATCAAATCGCGTTAAGTTAATCACCTCTATTAACTACTTCAGTTAAAAAATTAAGATACGTGTTATTCCTCAATTCCAAATTTAAATTTGGTTAATTTTCTGATGCAAAACTATAATCAGAAGGGAACACAAATGCAAAAATTGCACTAATAAGAACGTTTAAATCTGCTATCAACGTCAGTACGCGCCGCGACGTCGCGGTGGACGGTCGTACGATGCCGCCGTGAAGATGCGCGCGATCCTTCTCATGTACTTCGCGACGCTGGTGCAGTGTTCTTACAAGGATGTGAGAGTGAGACACGGGCGGGCACTAAGGCATGGCCGGTCTAGGGTGCTATATGCCAGGATGCATGCCAGGGCTAGGGGCCTCCTGGCGCAGATAGAGGCGGAACGGGGCGGCGAACTCGGTATGTGGTATTCGTAAGATTTTAGAAGGGTTCATTTTGAGTTAAGTATAAAATATTACAAGTAATTAAGACGGAATAAAAATTAATCTGAGTGTGCTTGTTTAGGTACACTAAAGAGAAAAATGAAGCGAATAAAATTCTTACAGCGGAACAGCGGTTTTTGAACCTAGTGAAACGGATATTTTTTTTTTGGATATTAACAAATTTTAAATTGAATTAAAAAAGTTAAATTGTTCATAAGTTGTATTTTTTTGCGAATATTAAAGATAAAGGATGTGTTAATAGAATATAAAATGATCGAGTACGACTTGATTTTCAATTTGTTTTCGATTGTTTAACGAAGAAATTAAACAAGTTTTACCGAACTATATATTGAATGATGAAGCTGGTAAAATTAGTTAATTTCGAATATGTTGTAAAATGGCGGAACTAAAAAATAAAGGATATATTTTCATTATGGTATAATGGAAAATGTAATTCCTGGTGTTTTCTTTTATTTTGCTTTCCATAACACATTACCTACCAAAACAGATTGATCTATAAAAATGATTTATTCTAAAAAAGGAAGAACATACAAAAAACCGATTTAAGGGGATGAGATAAGCGCTATTTTAAACAGCTCATCTAAAAAAGTGTTATTTCACTTTGGGGAAGCTACCTTTATCGGCTTAAACGATTTCAATTAAATTTTCAGCACTTGATTAAAATAAATTAGATTTATACTTATACAGATATCCATAAAAAATAAGCTTGTTTTTACAAGGCTTAAGGGTTATCTTAAAGCATTTATAATTTTATTTGCATTATTATTTTCTTTACTGTAGAGACATGTGCAAGATATTGTATTTTTTTTTATAACTGTATTAGAGTTATTTTAATTTAAGAACCCAAAAATATATATTAAATATTTGAGTTTACTAAAAATTACATAGAGCTAACATAGTTTTCGGGAAATATTTGATAAATTTTTATGAAATATCGAGTATTTTATTTGGAAAAACTACTGACTCATCGCATTACAGTTATTTTTTTTTTGCGGTTCAAAATTACAAATTATTATCTTTATGTGAGATTTTATTTCACGGTTTTCCTGTGTAGGCGTAAACTATCTTAGGCCACGTCATGGCTTTGCGGCAGAGAACTCACGTTGAATGAAAGTCTATCACATTACAATATCTGCATATAATTGTGATAGTGTGTTTGTTGGTTTGTTTGTCCTCGTTGTTATCAGCAACTAAGTGTATTAATTAATTCATTAATTAATTATTGGATTTTTTGCACAGATTTCATTCGAGGTCTGAAGAGTGCCAGGTTTACTTATTCTCGTTAAACAAATATACTGCAGGCAGAACCAGCTTAGCTAGTAAAGTTATGTATGAGAAAGTTAGTATTGACTTGAGTAAGTATGTATTTTTTCCTCTAAAGTCAAAAAACTGAAGCGGTTTAAAATGGAAAATTATTAAGAAGAAAGTTAGCGTGTACTTGAGTATGTATTTTTTCCTTTCCGATGCTCAAACAGCTGAAGCGCTTTAAAATGGACCATAGTAACACAGCCATAGATGTAAAATAAGCACATAAGATCAAGACGCCGAATAAGTGCAGTGCTTTCGTAGGATGATTTAGTAATTTAAATATTTGTTTTTGGTACAATTTAACTACTGTATCGTGATGCAGGTTATTTATTATGAGAATTTTCAATTTCCAGACCTCCAGACTGGAAAAAGAGTACAATAATACAGTAATTTGTCTATTTTACAAATGCTTTTTTACAATAAATGCTCATGAACTTTTGTACTAATTACAAAAGTTAAAATTACACACAAATAATATTGTAATTGATCTACGGGTTCCGCCCTCTCAGTGATTTGCCACGTATACCGATTACTACGATTGTGCCAAATAGTAAATAAAATAAATAAGATTAATGTGTTTTTTTAGCTTATATAAATTAGTTGTCATCAAGATAAACGAACAAATTAAAAGGATAATGAATGTTTATCACAACGCTGACCCTACTTAGCAAAATCCTAGCCCCAAAAACTAGCACTGAGCCAGAACACCTTTTTAAATTTATAATATTATGTCTTCAAATTTCACACAGCTTCTGCATTGCGTCTTGGCGAAATTAATATACTTTTTACCAAGAATGCGAATCCGTATAAAATTCTATTTACAATGTAAGAGGAAGTAACAGCCCTCATTTTTCGGAAAATCATTTTCCGGCGATGAATATTTCGCGAGTAAATTATGTGCCGAGTTGTACCATAGATGTGAAAGTCAAAATCGTAAGCCCTTCGTCCAAAAATCGTAAGTCAAAATAATTTTAACTAGTCATTCTGCGAACTGTTGACCTCGTGATCACAATAATTGTGTAAACTATATATATTCTAACATTGTAAAGAGGAAATGTTTATATTTTTTATGTAACGCTTATACTAAAAACTGCTAGACTGATTTCAATAACTCTTACACTGTTAGAGAGCTACATTAGCTGAGTAATATAGGCAATAAAAAGTTAAAGATCCGCGGGTAGCATCGTAGAGACTAGCTAGTTGTTTATAAAAGGATAACTTAGAATTATTAAAAATTGTAATCAGCATGTCACCCTGACAAATATTAATTTAATCGGTCCGGAAATAGTGCCGAAACTAATTTTGCTATAACTACGACGACGCTAATAAAAAATCTTAAAATTTGTACAACGTATACACTAAGTTTCGTCAAGATTAGTTACTATGCCTGAGCGAGTACGCAATTTCTAGACACACATTCCATATAGTTTAACTAACTTTCTTCGCTAATGCAGCAGCCCAAAGTGGATATTATATACTTCATAGGAGAGACCCGTGCCTAACAGTGAAACAATGAAACGTAAAATGCTATAAAAAGAGAAAACGTTTAAGATAAGGTATCAATATAATCAAACTACGGTCCCAGACTGGCCGTGGCAATACGAAACACCTGCGTTCTAAGATTTTATATTTAAGTTTTTATATCTCCGCTGAGTTTCCTTATTTATAACATAAATAACTTTTACTTAAATAACTCGAGTTTAATATTGCCAATGGAAAAGATTTGGAGGGCGAAGATGGTATGAGTTTACTTGATGGAGTATTCAAAGTATTTACTCAAACAGACTTTGTGGGATTACAAGTACCTAGTATTTTTTTGTAGCGATGACGGTCGAGTGGTTAGTGGGGTTGATTGCCGTGCAAAAGGTACTAGGTTCGATCCCAAGAAACATGCAAAAAGAGCCTGAGCTACCGATGAAGGAAAATATCGTGAGGAAACCATAGCATGGTGGTAGAGCGTTTCCTATCGCTCGCCTGGCTAGATACCACCTTCAAGTTGTAAAATCTGTCGCCAAGCACCTAACGGTGTGTTCCAGCAGCCTTCCCTGAGAGCCAGGGTATTCCAGACTAGGCATCTTTATCTATGACTACAGTATCGCTGACTTCCGTGGTTGTGCGAGCTTGTGATCAAATGCCTAGCTGTGTAGGTTAAAAAATAACCATACAAATTATTCGGTTATTTTGATTTTTAAACCATAATCTCCGTACTATTTTGAATAAGCGAAGGAGAGTACAATATAATTACAAATTGAATTTACTCTGAAAAAGTATAAACAATAACTATATTTCACTAAAATATAACCATCACGTCTAACCACTAGTCATCTTGTACAAAACAATCGAAGCACACAAGATAACTAATAAGTTCTGATAAGTGACTTAAAAAAAATCTGACTGCATAAACGTTCAGGCCCGAGTGAAACTGCTGAATGCGGTATGGCCTATGATCATTTGCAAATAAAGACAAATCCAATGACACATCAAAACCGGTCAACCGGTTAAGACTTTTTTTTATCCTGAACAGCTTGGCATTTGACCACAAGTTCGCACGACTACGGAAGTCAGCGACACTGTAGCCCTAGATGGAGCATGCCTAGTCTGGAATACACTGGCTCTCAAGGAAGGCTGCCGAAACCCACCGTTAGGTGCTTGGCGACAGATTTTACCACTTGAGGGTGGTATCTAGCCAGGCGAGCGATAGGAAACGCCCTACCAACATGCTATGGTTTCCTCACGATGTTTTCCTTCACTGGACTGCGGCGGCTCACAAAGATTTATACGTGGATACACTCTCTAAAAACATTACCCTTTAAGTCTATCGGTTAAAAAACGTGCCCCTACCTTATTATCGTATTTTTCCCTATTATTCAGTTAGTTCGCGATACATATTTCTAAACATATCCCCTGAGGACTAATACGCCTCATAAATACGAAAATCCAATACAAATAAATTCACATTAATAATATTGTTGAACATGAATTCAAAAGATGTCTGGCGTCCTTCGAATTCTTGTATTTGGATGTACCAAAAAGTTTTGCAATATTCAATTTCATATACTCGCCATACCTAAAGGACAAATCTAAAGCTAAAATTTCACTGACAATATTTATAGAAGTATCAATAACGAGATTAAGTAAATTATAAGAATAATATAGGACAACATCCACACAAAGGTCTTCAGGACCAAAACTAGGCCAAGCCTGTACTATGGTTACCTGATGACTGATATACATACTTATATATATAAATACATAGTTATATATATAATAAGCACTTAGACACAGGTCAAACAGACATGTTCATGCACACAAATATTTTGACCTATCCGGGGATCGAACCCGGGACCAGCGGCGCAGAAGGCAGGGTTGCTACCAACTGCAAAAAAAGCCTATTTCAGGGTTTTACATATTAGTTAGTATAGAACTCAAAGAACAGTACACACCGAAATTTGCAACCCGAAGAACTATTTTTATTAATTACCTTCTTACCACAAAAGATTTGGAAAAAAATTAGACAAGTATTGAACAGATGTTTTGGTTCATTTCTGACTAGAAATCCACGATGATCACTTGATAAGAGATACGCACACTAAATTGTCTTTAATTCAAGCCCCCTTCTACTTCTCTTCTACGTCTTTGTACTTATTAGTCTTAAGGAAATCAGATATAAGGCACCATGGTACCAAAAAAAAAACTACAAACCTAAGATTATTACAAATGAATAAGAATAGAATAAGAATAAGAAATATTTATTGGCCTTTAAATAACATTCGTTACAGGCAAGTCTTGTTACATTTTAATTATTAATTACTTTAAAAATAAACTTAACTTATAAATACTTTTATAGTTCTAAGAAGAAATACTTATTCTATTATACATTTACATTGTCATTTATTTCTTTACTTATTACTAACATTTTGTAATTGTTGTTCATCACACAAGAACGATGATTCCACAAGCTGCATTGACATATATTCACTGAGTTTATAAAAAGGATTTCTTTCAAAAAAATATTTTAATTTTTGTTTAAATATTTTAAAATTGAGTTCCATCACGCTATTTGGTAATTTATTGTACATTAATATTTTGGTGTAAAGTCCCTGTTTCTTACACTTAGATAATCTGTTGACAGGCAGGACTCGCCCTTTTTTATTATTACGTGAAATTCTTTTTTCCGGTATTTCCCTATCCTCGTGTACCTCTAATAAACTACTATAAATATAAAGTGATATAACTGTCATTATTTTATCATTTCTAAAGTGTATTCTCGCAGGACTACGTTTTTTCAAACCATTCATTGTTCTTATAGATTGTTTCTGACATTTTAAAACTTTTATGATATCTTTAGCGTTTCCCCAAACAGTTATAGCGTATCTTATTACAGAATGAACGTATGCATAATAGACAGAGATGAGTGACTTTTTATCTAATAATGGCTTGAGTTTAAATAAAGCATAATTACCACTTGCCATTTTGTTGCAAATTTTATCGATGTGAGATTTATGACTAATTGTGTTATCAATTGTATAACCTAGAAATATATTTGTTTTAGTAATAGAATTCCCAAAAATACCCAACCTTGACTGATACTGCATTGATATGGTTTTATCAGAGTTAAGAATAATACCATTTGCGTCAAACCATTCCTTTAACAATTCCATAACTGCATTAACTTTATCGTCTAAATTAAATTTACATTTGTCTCTGATACCCACATGTGTATCATCTGCAAATAAATTTATGTGAGCCCAACTCGGCAATGCGTTGGTTATATCATTAATATAAATCAAAAACAAGACTGGCCCTAAAATAGAGCCCTGTGGTACACCAATTGACATCGTACCCTCTGTAGAAGTTTCTTCAAATATAAACAATAAACAATTTTTAGTCTATCAATCAATAGTCTAAAAATATAAACAATTTTTAACAAACACTTTGACGGTTTAAACGTTGACGAACTAAATTTTATTTCAGTTTTTTTATCTTACACAGCTAGGCATTTGACCACATGTTTGTACGAGCATGGAAGTCTGCGATACCATAGCCCTAGATGGAGCATGCCTAGTCTGGAATACATTGACTCTCAAGGAAGACTGCCGGAACACACCGTTATGCGCTTGGCGACAGATTTTGCGACTAGAGGGCGGTAGCTAGCCAGGCGAGCGATAGGAAACGTCCTACCATCATGCTATGGTTTCCTCACAATGTTTTCCTTCACCGGACCATCATCGCTACAAATTTACGTTAATCAATCATTTTGGAATTGATACTTTTTTATAGTAAAATTGAAATTGATTTAGAAATTTAAAAAAAAAACATATTTAAGTAATTATCAGAATTAGTGATATTAAATACGATTCATGTTTTTATTTTACACATATTGAACGAAGCTGCGGGCTGAATTTAGTCTAATATATTTTGTCCGAAGCTTAAATTTATTCAAATCATCACATTTATGATTCGAAAGCATTCATTTCACACTCTGATGGTTGAATGGGCTGACCTCGTCAATCCATTTCATTAAAATAAACCTAATATTTTCCATAGACGGCAACAAAATAAATAAATGTGAATTATTAAACTGTATGGTTTACAAATTAATAGCTTTCTATTGTTAGTCTCTTTGGAAAAGTCCAAAAAGATAGACAAGTAAGTGCTGGTTTTTTGAGGTAATAATTTTTATATTTATTTATTTATCTCTTATAGGTATTGTATACCTTCCTATAATAATGTTATTGTGGTAATGATACGCACTCATTGCACGGTACGAGTACACCACTCATTGAACACGTTGTTTGAGATTACAACAATGGGCGTGTATTGTACGTGACTAAGAAGTCTTGATATATGAAAATAATAATGATGTTTATATAAAATATGAATAAAAAACAATAAGTTATCGAACCTGAGATATTTGTTAATTTTAATTTTTAGAGCAATTTTTGATAAGTGAAAGAGGTCTAGATTTGTATATAAAATTTGCCTTAATTTGAAGTAATTAATTAATATTATTACATTTAAACTAGACAACGCATTGCTCAAATATTTTATAAAAAACTAATTTTCCAAATTTGCGGTGATTTTGTGTATAAATAAGTATTTACTTTAATTTTTTTAAGTTAAAAGCATTATAGATTATAAAAATAAAATAAACGAAAAAATAGGTATAGCATAGAAAGGACCAATGTTCAATCGGGTACCAGGACTTCAGCAACTAGTAGGAAGTTCTAACAGCTGCAAAATATTTTATTTGCATTCCTACACGTGCACGCTTCTGCCAACTGAAAATATTTGCAACCAACTTTTTGTGCAGGCATTTTTGTTGAAAACTTAAAGTAGAAAATTTAAAGTAGGTAATTCACGAATGCGATGGCTATTCAATCACGCAAGAGTTTGAACAATGATATTGGCATTGGTTTTTTCGAAATCCTCGAACTGAATCATCGTAATTATGTTTGGAAACGACTTTTGGCAGCTTTTGTGATTCCGGTGCAGGTTTTACCTAAGAATAATTAGTGTTTAAACAAAATGACAGATTATTTAGTGGTTTGAAGCCAGTTCAAATTATTTTTATGTACCCCAGTGTCACTCTCACAACTAAGACGAATCTATTGACACCACTCACATAAAATACGACAAGCCGTTTAGGCTGTAGGGCGTGCAAAACAAATATCTATACATACATATACTCGAAAAACGTAACCCTCCATTTTTCGCAGTCGGCTAAGGAAGTTAGACGGCAAATATATGAGTTGGTTTTGCAAAGTGGAATCGGTTATTACTTGTCTAAAATCTAGATTGTCAACTACTGGTGACTTGAATATAAATAGTGCTTCCGTAAATATATACAATTATAATGGTTATTTTATAAAATATTGTAATTTTGTTGAATGTAATAGTATAAATGCGCATGGTAGCAAACTTGATATTTTTTTAACTAGCCTTGTTGACAAAACTGACAAGTACCATCCTCCACTCGATATTTCCTTTTGCCTTATTTCGCGTCATGATTCAGACAAATGTTTACCACCTACGAGTAGCAATATTGACGAAACACGCGACTGAATTGAAAATTTTTTTTTATTCAAATATGATTAGTGAGGTCTCGTGGGTGGTTTCGAACCTTCAGTCGTCTACAAGGGATCTGTTTTGGAGGAAGTCTCGGCAGCCGAAGCTTTTGCCAATTACTTTTCAAGCATGTTTTCTAAGTACCCTTCATCTCTGGATGTGAATCGATGCACTGATGATTAAGATGAGGGTGGTATTATTAGTATCCCAATCGTAAGTCCTAAGGATGTAGAGTGTGAGTTGGCACGGCTTAAGGTGAGTAGTTCTCTGAGGCCTGACAATCTTCCTGCTTTCATTTTAAAATCCTCTAAAAAATATATCACACTCCCTTTATGTCATATCTTTAATTTGTCACTGAAACATGGCGTTTATCCACGACAATGGAAATTGTCAAGAGTAACTCTACTCCGATTTCTTAGTCCAGTAATAAAACTGTAGTAGAAGAATACCGTCCAATCGCAATATTGTGTTCTCCAGCTAAGGTTATTGAGTATATCTTACTTACATAGTGAAATCTACAGGCAGGTCAAGCACAACTTTGGTGATGAGCAACATGGATTCCGACCCGGACGATCTGTTAGTTCAAACCTTCTTAGCCTCGTGGACTATGTTTCTGCTAGTATGGATCGTGGTTATCAAGTGCATGTTTTATATTTTCAAAAAGCTTTTAATAAAGTCGATAGTGACATCTTACTTCAAAAGCTCCGTAACATTGGTTTCACTCCCCGCCTTCTCCACTTTTTTGCAGTTTGTGAAGTCTGGCACGTTCGTCTCCGAGCCTTATTTTACCCCCTCGGGGGTGAGCCAAGAATCGGTTTTGGGACCTTTGCTTTTCTTGATTATGGTCAATGATCTGTCTAGTCTTAAGTGTTAATTATATGCTGATGATCTGAAACTTCCGCTTGAAGTTAGATCAAAAGCCGTCTGTGATAAGTTACAAAACGACGGTGACGCCGTATATCTAACAAAGTGTTGTTTAATCCAGAAAAACGCTACGTCATGTCTTTTGGCCGTAAGCGTGTTCCTATTCGGTGCACTTACTTTATTAATTGTGATGTCATGAAGCGAGTATCCACTATCAAAGATCTCGGCGTGACTTTTGATCGTCGTCTTACTTTCAATGATCATGTCCTAATTACTGCAAAGGAATCCTACCATCGCCTTCGCTTTGTACTTCGCAATACTAAAGATTTTCGCGAACCCCAGGCTTTGCAACTACTGTTCCTTACCCTGGTCAGGAGTAAACTAGAGTCGAGTGCGAATATCTGGAACCCGCATTGCGAAACATATATCTTGTCTCATGAGAAAGTTCAATAAGCTTTTTTAAAATATCTTTATAAAAAAACTTACGGGTATTACCCATTTTTATACCCCACTGATTTTCTTCTTGGCCAATTAGGTTTAAATTTGCTGAAAATTAGGAAGTTGTTTGACCAGATTAAGACCGGCTGTAAAATTTTGAGAGGTGCTGTAGACTCCCCTGCCCTTCACAACCGTATGTGTGCAATATATGTGCCTGATAATTATATCCGCCATAGACCAAATCACAAGCATACATTTTTCTTCACGGGACGGTGCCGCACTGAGCACCGCAAGTTTACGCCGATACACCGCGCCATGTGTGATCTCAACGCATTTCTAAGATTTTTTTCCGACTGCAACATTTATTGCGAAAATTGGTGTATAATTATTAATTTATTATGTTTTGTGAGCCCTATGAATTCAAAACTAATAAAATTATGACATAGCTGTAATTCCTAATTTAATTTTAATATAGAATTCTGTATGATTTTATGATATGTGTTATTGCTACTAAGGCGTTCATATTAAATAAATAAAAGTCACTATAACTTTGTATAGATCTTTCATTGGAATATGATTTTGTTTTTTGCGAAAATAATGAAAAATCAACACGTGGAAGTTAGACAGCAATATTCTAGTCTAAAGTTGCCATATTTGTAGTAAAACTAGTTACAAACTTTACCCAGTAAACTAGCAACCCACAACCTGTGTCGCAAACTTGAACCTACGCTTAAACTGTCCACTCACAGCCAGCAGGCATTTATAAAGTCTCTAAAGAAGTTTTTTACTATTAACCAAGCTACCTAGAAACTTAGTTCAAGCTGCCGAGACAATAGCTTCACTCTAGGTTGACTCGGCTCTAGGTCTAACTTAACTAATTTCGAAGTAAAGTTAAACATTCCCTAGGCGAAACTAGGTGCTTAAGTTACTTTCTTAGAGTCTCGTTTCTCATAAGGCACAAAGGATCACTTTGTTGCATGTTGTCTGTCTATCAAGACACTTTAAGTTTTACTTTAAGCTTTTTAAGTTATTTTTTTATACCAATTAAGTTGAGCCCACATGGTATTTTTCTTTGTGAGTTAAAAACAGATTTTGTATCATGTAGTCAAAGATATCACTTCGAAAAAAAGGTGGTACGGAAGTGCCTTTTCTTTGTCGATTTGACACAAGATTAATAAATTGCGACCGCCTTAATCTCATGTTTTACCAATAGTATTGAAATTAGGCAAGTCTTAGAGCAAAATATTATAAGTGTTAAGGATGATGATTACAATAAAAAAGAAAACGTTCGAGATAGCCGCCGCACCAATACGGCAATTTATTTTTTCACAACTTCCTTGATTTGGGTGTCAAATGAAATGGCTTGACTAGTAGAATACTGTACACTGTAGAAAATTTCGAATCCAAGATAGCCACTACCACAAAATTGCGACGTCGGGGGTTTTTACAATTTTTAATTTACGTTTCGTTTTGTACGGAACCCACGATATGGATTTAAATTCAGGATACCGTTCCGATATCCTCGAAACCCTTCCACTCTAACTCCGCTTGCTCCAATATTCCGTAGAACTGTTCTTGGGACAAACTCACCTGTACCCAGAATCACTAACCTAATCAATACATATCATATTCACACTTTGGACATTTTTGGGGATTCTTTATCGAAAATTAAACTTAAATTAAACTCAATAATCAAGGCTAAATAAATTCTCTCTATATCTTCTTACTACTACATATTTTCATTTTCTTTTTCTTTAAGTTATTGCTATAATGCTTGTCAAATAATGTAATAGTCTTTAAGATTTTCTTCTTGGTTTATAATTGTATTGCAAGTTGTGCTTATCTTAATAGATAATGTACTTAGTTATTAGTTGGTAATGAATTTGGTGATTGTAATAGTGCAATTTTCAATGATAAGCCTAAATAAATAAATAAATATGCCTAACTCGCGCTTGGCTGGTTTTATATCAGTTTGAAGGCGGTTTATTTTTCACGACCAACAGCCAACAAAGCTATTAAGCTTGTTAGATTGTCTCTATGGATTCTCTACATTTCGCACAGCTGTCAAATTTTCTTTACAACGAAAGAAACTTGTTAAGTGGCTCGCGTCAAACTGAGCAGTAATTTTCTTCTTGAAAAAAAAAACCAAAGAAATCAAAGTAATTAAGAATTAAGTGACATTTGTTAAGAAACTAATGCAAAATACGAATAAAATAGCTATGGTTAGGATTTATCTCGTCTCAAATTTTTGTTGAGTTTTAATTTCATTGAAAGAATGGTTAGATAGGATGATTGAGATAGGATTAGTACTATAATACATTCCGTGACCAGGAATTACAGCAATTACAAACGAGAGCTCCAAGAAACATTTTTTTGATCAATACTGTATGACTTAAAAAAATCACTAAAGATAAGATAAGATAAAAAGTACCTCTTAGAGGATACAAGTTTTTTTTTGTCGCCACAAAGATACCTACAACATCAAAGCTCAAACATTAAAAAAACTGACACAAAAGGAGTTCTTATCCCTAAAGGGTCACTATTTCAAACAACCATTATGGCAAAAACAGAAATAAAAAACATAAATAAATGTAATAAAAACTTCAATGAATAAATAAAAAAATCTCGTGTTTACTATTTTTTTTAAGGTTAGAATTATCGGCTAGATTCATGTCAGGACATGGAGAGGTGAAAACAAGAGCAATCAAACTTGGTGTCGTTATGACAGTTCGCCGCTTCAACGCTGTAGATATCAAATCAAGTTCGCTTGCTCTTGTTTCTAACTCTTTTAAGCTAAGCTTTAGCCCTGCAGTACAATATAGAACCAACATAGAAACATCAGACGAAACATCATTTTGACAGATTCAAAGCAGAGCCGCTTTGCTCATTGTATCATTAGCTTTCTTCCGCGGCTTAGCCCGCCCTATATTTCACTGGGAAAAAAATAACCTTGGTCTCCAGACTTCAAAGTATATAAAAAAATGTAGTCCATCCATACTTTCGTATTAATAATATATTAGCTGACCCTAACCTAACAGTCGATGATATTTTTTTCTCATTCAATACGATTTTACTGCTTAGGACGCCGGGTCAGCATATATTGACAAATATTAACATTAATATTTATACGATACTAACGTCACTCAGTTGTTTTACCTTCCCGGAACCTTGGAGAGGTTCCGGGAAGGCAAAACAACTAACACTTAAACTTTATGGTATAATATTAAGGTTCAAATTGACTTTTAAGTATTATAGCGAATCGATTGTATGGGAGTATAGAAAAGTATTGTTTATAGACCTTAAAAGGTAATTTTTAAATTTTTCTTTCCGTAAGAACTATCCTCGTACTTCAAGGAACATTCTAAAAAAGAATTAGCAACATCGGTTCAGCTGCTCTCGAGATTTGCGCTTAGCAACACATTCAGCGATTCATTTTTATATTATAGATGTGAGGATTTTGTCACCTATTTGAATGATTATTAATATTCCAAATCATGAAAGGCGTCCTCGTGAAACCTTAAATCACACAAATAAATATTAAGGAGCTCTTCTTTGAAATCGGATTTAAAAAAAACTTTAAAGCAAAGCTAAAGCGTAAATTATTATTACAGTTTTGCAGTAACCTCTATCTGACAGACGCCTGGCTTGTCTTCTAAACAAGGGTCTACCCTCTTAACACTAGCCTTATCTCCGTTTTGTATAATTTGCGGTCTGAGATAGTATTCATCAAACTATTATACGGACGTAATGTTTGTCTAAAAGGGTATTTTAAAAAATCATGTGAAGACATTTTAGCTCTCACTGCCACTTCAATAAACTGTTTAACCACCTCCGTTATTTTTGTTCATCATATTGAACTAAATATCTATACTTTTTCAATTTAGTTCAGTCTTGAAGAATTCAGTTTATTGTATGTCGTTGTTGTTTTGTATGTAATCATTAAATCAAATATTGTATGTCATTTAAATTCTCATTCAACTCTGTAAGTAGTGAGACTAAGTATATTATAATATACTTATCTTTTTTTTTTTTTTTTTTTTTCTAAAACATTTGTCAACATTATTATTAATTGCTATTTAGATTTTTATGTTTAGTTTCCCCGTCTATACTTATGTTTTTGTTTCTCTCCATCCAAAGGCTGCCTGGAAGAGATCGCTATTAGCAATAAGGCCGCCGCTTGCTGCACGTAATCATAAGTTTTGATTAAGTTTATTGTATTATTTATATGTGCATACAATAAAAAGTTTTATATCTATTACATCTATCTAGTTTATTCCTGAGGCAAAAACAGCGGGGTATTATTTTTTTTTATTAAAATGCGTTTATTCCATAAAAGAGATATTTCAAAAATGTAGGTATAGAGCTCCGGCCAGAACAGTGTACATTTTATCATAAATTTATGGACTATTAATCTTTAATCTCTCAACCAAATTCTAAATAACGCAACTTATCGCAATGTACAAAATTACTTTTAAATCAAAATATTGCCACATTAGTACATAATGAAACAGGTGACTGGAACATTTTTCATGAATACACGAGTTTAACCACATATTTAGGCATTTTTGGTAGACATACGCTGTCATGGCCGAAAATGAAAGTCCTTTACACATATGTGATAACGATAATTTCGGCTAATTTCTTATCAATAGGTACGGACGGAGGTAGGTCGTTTGTTGCCGAACTACGCTATTATAACTGATTCTATCGATATAGATATCGAATGAAACTGTTAAATAAAATACCTTTTCATTGCCAGCCAGCCTTCATGAAACATTCCCTTCTACTGGGGTTTTATTCCCTTTGCCTTCGTGTTTTGTTAAACCATATACATAGAATAATTTTATTTATTTGACTTGGTAACCCTATACAACGTGTAACAGAAAGGTGTGACGATACTTAAAGGTCTTCCCATTAAATTTGAGACATTAAACAAAATTTTGCAAAATTCGAGAAAATAATACTGCGTCCTCCATACAACTTGATCGATCACGAGACCAATTTTTGTATGAAAACTCTAATTTTTTACTGTGGAATTTTACAAAATTTTCTTATTCGATGAGTTTATCTTGATTGGTAGACTAACTCTTACCTATTGCAGCACCTTTCCGTTTTTGATACACGTTGTATAAATCCTATCAGATTGTATGTAATTACAAAGTTACTTTAACTGCTTAAGTAGTAAAATATTACTTTAATGCGCTAGTTACGCTCATTAGTGTTACCCACGTTGTGCAGGATAAAAAGTACCAGACTTAATCTAAATCCGTTCAGAAGTTTTTGCGTGAAAGGGTAACAAACATTCATCATCACATCCACACATTCTTACAAACCTTCACGTTTATAATGATAGTACGTAGCACGATTTTAAATCAAGGATAGCTGCTGTGTTTGGTTATTGTTTTTAATTTTAATTTGTTATATCATAAAAATAAACAAGGAGTGCAAATTGCTCAGTGAACGGACGGACAGAGCAAAACTAATGAAATCACATTATTTTTATGTTTTTGACTTTAAACTTTTTTAACCATATTTATGGATTTAAGTAAATTCGTTTTTATTATTAGTGTCTAATAAAATGGATATGTGTCTAATTTACATTGAGATAAATTAATTAATTAAGATTAATTAATAAATATGTGAGGAAAGATTTGTATATTTTTTTATGTAACGAATTAACTTAAAAACAACAGGACCGATTTCAAAAAATCTTTTACCGTTAGAAAGCTACATTATCACTAAGTTACATAGACTATGTTTATTACAAGAAAAATGAGAGATCAACAAAACGTAGCTAGTAATCAAATAATTTTATAAAATTCATTCCAAGCTACATGTATGTTCAAAACTTAGTCAATACTAGTTCGGCTCCGGGAGGTACCCGCGGAATTCGATTTTTAATTAGACTATGTTATTCCGTGATAATGTAGCTGTCTAACGGTAAAGAATAACAGAAATCAGTCCAGTAGCTTTATAGATTATTACAAAAAATATATTTCGTCTATATAATATTAATACAATATACTGACACATGATAAGTACATATTATTCTAAAAAAAACAATAGATCCGTGCCTGTGCATGTTTTTCCGTCCATTTAAAGAAAAGCCTTGCATTCATGCATGCAAGACGATCGCTTAGTTCAGAAAACACGTACAACTGTTTTATCTTATACCTTTTAAATTTACATAGAAACGCTTTTATTCTTGTGTAAGTTTTTGAAACGGTCGACTTTTGCTTCCGTTTGAGTTTTATAAATGCCGCTTAGAAAGCGATTAGAATTTGTTAAAACTCCATTATGACTTTTAGACGTTTTTTTTGCTTGGTATTTTTACAATTGTATTTTGATTAACGCTGGGTTGGGTTGATGTTTTTAATAACTACGGCAAATAATGTTTTCGCTATGAAAGTTTTAAATACATAAAGCCGTAGTTCTTTTTGGAATTATATAATTTATTCATTCGTTTTCTAGTCACCCATTTGTTATTTGTTGTTATAGGTATGTTAAAAAAACGTTACAAGTGACTTTACTTCAGCACGTGATTAAAACATAATATTATGTATCTAATTTATATGAGGTCAAAATATAGGCATAGGAACAAAAAATAATAATTTATAATATTAGTCCAGGCATCTCACATAAATTAGTAAGCAATTCTATAATTTCTGCATAAAGTGTTCGGAAATCTTTATGAACTAAAAGTGACATAATAGGAATATTTTCACGCTTTATGCACTTCTTAAGGATGAAGCAGACTGAATGCAGCGCAGCACAGCACAGCGCGGTTTATGACGTTGTAATGTAGGAAACATTATGAGGAATGACACACTTAACGCACTATACTGTGCAACTACACGCACCACCGCATGTCAGGCCAGACAACGTCACTTCGCACGTATACGCAGTCATGTTTGACACTTTCAAAAGGAAATGGCAGATGTCAAGAACGTTTTAGCAGTGCACAATACTACAAAACTGAAATAGCCGGTGTAATATCCTACGCAACGCGCTGAGACACAACGTGATCCGCTGTAACGGTGTGTGGGCGGTGAGCTCCAGCAGACGAATCGTTGATCGCATTTCCCGTGCTGCACTCTACCCCGCGATAAATATACCTAAAAATTGATACTGTGCTCTCATTGGTCATTGGTCCAAGCTGTACCAAACTTGTCATCATTTTCCACGTTCACTATACTTCTATGCCGGGATTATGTTAAATATTTAAATTTGACATAGGTATTCGTGAAAAGAAAACTTGTGTTTTCCTAAACAAAATCATATAAACGGTTCGTAAATGAGAGTGTTCGTAATATTCATAGAATTCATTTACATAATAACGTGCGATGTTTACATGAGTCTAATTGGGAGGAAACATGAAACTTTTTTTGAATTTCTACTTTTTTTAATTAATAAAATGTGAACAAAAAACTCAACTAGATTTTATTTTTTGAATTTGAAGTTCAATAATTATTTAGACGGTTTAGTATGTTTGCGTGGGTAATAAAACAGGCTCACAATATTTTAATAAAAAAATAAGCTGTAATAAATTACTTAGTGATCTAGAAAAATAAAACTATAGATTAATTTACGTAAATTATCTGTTATTTATATTATCCATAATTAAATACGGGGTAAATAAATACCAACTGCAAAATCGATTCAAATGAATGTTATTTTTCTAAGCAATTTGTCGCCAGTAACGAAAATATATATTTTTTTATACTGACTGGTCATATTAGGCCTTGTTGATGAGTTTTTGCTACTTATAATGCAGAATAATAATAGCAGAAAAATAAGATTATAAATCTCTCATATTTTATCATAACTGACACTAAATTTAAATTAAATATTATATTCAGACAGATAAGATAACATACAATTTAAAACCATGGCAAAATGCAGTATATTATACTTAATTAAATAAGTTCGCTGGAATTCTGCCTAACTAGCGTACTAACAAATGTTGTCTAGAAGAGATCGCTTTTAAGCAATGTTTTTTATTGTATTTCTAAATTACTAGCTTTGGGATAAAATGTAGATATCATGTTACATCATGATACAAACTATTTGTATCCCAATTTTCTGTTGGATCCATTCAGTAGTTAGACGCAATGCCTAGTCAAGATACAGACAGCCAATATTGAAAAAAATTACAAATTCGGGTTTGCATCTATAATTACATCTTCCCTGAGTGAAATTTCCAAAATATATTCTAAAGAAGAATTCGATCTGTTTAGTATAGTTTTTTTTTTTTTTGTTAACATGAGATTTAACTGAGAAGAGTGTTCTAAGTTTTATAATTGTAACAACGTCGTCTCTCAGTATTTTTATTTCCGTTTCAGTTATTTTTTAATCTAGCAGAGCAAATACGGTTCTAAAGGTATGTTTGTTGCGGCCGGTTTAAAAAAGTTAAGCTATAACGTTTTCGCAAGTACGAATCTTGCCATCGATAACTGATTGATGTCAATTTGATTAGAAATTTACATATTCGTAATCCGTTTTACATCAAATGTCAATTTAACGGTTTTTGAGTCGTTGTGTTCGATATTTATATCCATTGTATCAAGCCTTCGATAATGATCCGAATGAGCGTTTATACCAGCTCGAATTTCGAAACTAACGATTTAAGAACCGTACTTGCGGTGCAGCTGTTTGATTTCTTAGCATGGACAAATCGTTAAATAGAAAACTAATGCTCCATGTAGGGCTACAGTATCGCTAACTTCCGTGGTCGTGCGAACTTGTGGTCAAGTGCCTAGCCGTGCAGGATAAAAAAAGCTCTTCGAGATTTTTCAGGCATATCCTGAACCCATAAGTGGTGTAACATGACTACTTTTGTATGAGGAGAGTTCGGCATGAAACGATTTTTATGGATTTGTATTTTGGTAGTCGTTCGTCAGAGAACTTTTTGCCTCGAATATCTGACGTGCCAAAATCGACCACTGCTGCAAGAAGCTTATGACTCCGCAAGTGCCATTTTTTTGGGTTCTAGTAACCATACTGCAAGCGACTAACGACCAAGCGATAATTTAACAAGTGGTTAGAAGAGGGTTCGAAAAACCCGACTGCTAAATCGTTAAACCTATGTATTATCCTTAACTTCTTATTATTTATAATTTTGATGTACCCAGTGACACTCGACTCTCACGACTAAGACGCATATATTGACACCACTTACATCGAAATACGACATTACGTTTAGGCTCTATATAAAGAAATATTTATATATACATAAATATATACACACATACACTCGAAAAACAGAACCTTCATTCTATCGCAGTCGGGCTAAAAGGTCAAAATTGACTTCAATCCTACAGGCAACATTTTGGTAATTTTGCTTTTTAACCATTCTACTAAACCTATTCTGCTAGAATTAAAAAAATTGAAGTTCTTTGAACTGTTGACCTCCTTTCCACAAAATAAGTAATAATTAATCTTGTATTTTAATGTCTGAACCAAATATTATTAAAATTGGTCAGGAAATGGCGCTGTAGTAAACTTCCCTTCCCTTTTTGAAAGAAATACCCGTCTCAATCAAAAATCCCTAAAATAAAAACCCATTTTATAAATAATGAAACCCATACACTACATTTGTTAAAATTAGTGGGAAATTACGACCTATACAAAATTTCTAGGAGACATACAAACACACAAACGTTTTGACTGAAAGATGAAGAAATAATTTGCTAGCCCCGAACCAGACATATATCGCTCAATAAATGGGATTTACCAAAAATCTCTGAAAGAAAACATATTTTATGTATAAAAGCTTTTTTTAAGGTGTCACTAAACATAAGAGAATATACAAAAAGATTCCAAAAAAATATAATGCTTTTCTTTATTGATGTCCATTAAAAAATCTACATTTTAATCAACGCTATCCCTCTATCTATATCTATGCATTTAAACTCCAGCAATCATAGTATAAGGCAAGACGTCTTCTCAGCTCAGATACTTAAATACATATACAATCATAATTTGATACCTATCCAAAGTAAACTAAATCGTGAAACGTCCCCGGCGAATAGAATTCAATAAATTAACACAAGCTCGTCTCAATCGAAGATGGCAAGGACGTACTCAGGATCTTGTCTGGGATGTCGAAGACGTGAGTAGGCGATATTACGAGTAGATTCGATTGATTCGATAAGTTTGTACTCGTATGTCTTTGTATAGACTGGAAGCTCTCAGTTTCTTATGGATTTATGTTCTATTTAAAGCATAATATTGCTTTTGAAACAATTGATTTGAGTTGACCTCTATATAACCTTATATCAGTTTTTTTGTCCATCTGCTACGAGTATATTAAATAAAAAAGCAAGTCTTGACTGACTGACTGATATTTGCTAGGAACCTTGAACCGAGAGAGATGTTAAAATAGGAGGGAACTATTAAGAAGTTATTTTAGGGAATACGAACTCTAAGCATATGAAATGGGCTCAAACGGGACTTCATAGTTTAAAACTTATCTATATGGCAGCTTGTGTCGTATGCAACGCTGCGAGTGACAACCACTAGATACTTAGTGATTGATAAAGCATATCTCTTCTAAGTACTAATTTTGGAAAACGTGCTGATAAAAAAAAATTACAATGAACAAAAAATCGCAACGGCTATTTGTTACTTCGGAAAAATCACATTTATGAATTCAGTGTTTTGGGGTTCCACAGTATTTACTACAAGGACTTCTCTATAGCTCGGTCCATCTGTCCATCTTGCCGTCCGTTAGTCTAACCACCCACAGTTATTTTTACAATCATGGACATATATGTCAAACTTGACACAATTTTAGTTTTTTTCTCCTCAATTACGCTTGTTGACAAAACGTTTCGATATCATCTGTAAATGATAATAGGTCCCGAGCGATGAATCGCAACTCACCACTCGTCTACGTATCGTAACTTCTCTATTAGGAACATTTTATCACAATATAAGTGAAGGGATCGACCCCATTTGGATTCACCGAACTTATCGTTAAAGGGTATCTTCTATTGCGTCAAATTATTCGTTATTCAGGAGAATTACTTCTGCTATTTTATTAATCTACTAGCTGACCCGGCGAACTTTGTACCGCCTAATAGTCGATTCTTTAAGAGTAATGTTACCATCGTACAAATATTGACATTAATGACTTCCCAGAACCTCTCCACTAACACTTAAACTTTATGGTATGGTATTAAAGTTCAAATTGACATTTAAGTATTATTACGAATCGATTAGATGGGGGTATAGAAAAATATTGTTTATAGACCTTAACTGGTAATTATTAAATTTTTCTTTTTTTTTTTTTTTTCTAAATTTTTCTCGTACTTCAAGGAACATTCTAAAGAAATAATAAGCAAAATCGGTTCAGTTGCTCTAGAGATTTTAGCAACACATTCAGTGATCCATTATTATATTATAGATTATAGATAAATACCAACAAATAGAAGAAATCTTTCCACTTTAGTTAAACCAGATTGAAATTCCTCATAAAACCTGATTGTCATTCATTTGTCTCGGTATTTTGAAGATAATTTTCTTTTGTTTCGCCTAAATATTTAATTTTGTTGTCACGTCTCGACGTTACTGTCGAAAGATTTTGAGAAACAAAATCGTGTCCAAAAGTAAAAAGGAATTCCTGAAATATTTCGTCCGAGTTCAATTGCATTTGTTTGGGAACAAATCCCTAAAGTTGGACGCCGTTTATACTATTAGGCATAGTTCAGACAAAACGAATAAAGATAGAAAATCTCTGCCATATACCGGTGGCGTCTTGATGTATCTCTACTAATTATAGAAAGGGGATGCTGGAATTAAATTGTGTAATTCCAAGGCACACTCTCCGATAAATGTCCGATAAAAAACCGATAAGCTAGCCACTTTTCGACGAGTCTTTGGAGATTAACTTTAGCCAAAGTATCGTTGCCTATAACGTATACCTGTTTGTAATCTAATCTTCCTAGCTAAATTAGACCTAATATTCGATCTCGAAAAGATTGAACCTAATTTTGTTGTTCGCATCTTCGGTGTCTACCCGAATATATGGCATGGTTGAAATGGTTTGACGATGGAGACAAAACAATGCCGTGTTTATGAACTAAACAATCGGTATTAGGCTTGATTTTTTCGCCTCGAGCACCACTTTAAACTTAGATGATATCTAGGTTTAGATAACCCGGTTGATTTTGGACTTGAGTTTGCCTTTAGAAGAATTTACTTATTTCATAGTCACATACAAAAACATGTGCTTCAAAATATTTCGAACGTACATATTTATTTGTTTCTAGCATTATTTTTCTCCGCTCATCATCATCATCATTCACAGCCATCCTTATCCCACTACTGGGTATATGCCTCTCTCATATGATGCCATCTTTCTCGGTCCTGTGCCAGTCGTGTCCAGGCTGGACCCACAAATTGTCTGATGTGGTAACAAAATAGCAACAAAATCAACGTAAAATAATATATTTCTGCTCAATCTGCTTCTCGTTACAATCTATGAGTGGTTAGCTCGATTGCCGTGCGTGAGGTACGAGGTTCTATTCCACGAAAATATGCAAAAAACGCTTGAGCTACCGGTGAAGGAAAACATTCTGAGGAAGCCATAGCATATCGAGTTGATTAATCTCAAGTTGCAAACATCGGTGTGTTCCGGCAGCCTTCTTAGAGAGTCAGTATATTCCAGACTAGGCATCCTCCATCTAGAGCCACAAAATTTACTGGATGGATATGGCAATCGAACTTAAAATTGATAAAATGATAAGCAAACTTAACAATATGACATTGTGAAAATTCAATCCATTTGCATTAGATTCAACAAGAAAATTGAATGGCGCTCTGAAGCACTTCGATATCAAAGTTATTTACGTAAATTCAATTCCCAAAATTCTAAGTACGGGTACTCAGAATATTTCTACATTTGCAAGCATAACGTGATGATTGTCATCAAATAATCATGTTTGTGTTCTTTGATCTTATCTTAGGGATTTTTGTCTCATTTGAAATTGAAAAATAACAAATCAAATGTACATAACGTGTAGAAAAAAAATTGTATTATTTAAATCAGCTGTACCTACTTTAATGACTATTTTAAGAATTCAACCTTTGCTTTATCGTCTGTATAAAAAAACGTCTTAAATATCTTGTTATAGTATAGACTAAGCCTTACCAAATGAACGGAAAAATCTTTGAGATAAAAAAAGGTCCGAACGGAAATCGGAACGAACGAATGAAGGAACGCAAAAACTAGCGAATGAATGAGAGAGTTATTCACAAGATCCATTCAATAAAGTGTCCTCGTAACTATTTCAATCAATCTCTGTCCGTATCGATGATGGAGTAAAGCCTTCAATGATAGATGATCATGAATCGATAGAATCATATTTTTTTATCATTTTCCTAAGTTTTTATGCTTTCAGTTTGGTCTTTGCGGTTTATTGTATTTCCGTTTTCTTATCTTCGTCGCTCGTTACACCTTTAGGTACATAGTTCAGACTGACAGAATTTTCTCTACATTGCTGACTAATATAAGCCAAAACAAGTGAAAATACATTCTGAAAATAATAGTTATTCATGTATTACGCTGAAAACGTTTCAACCTTCCCTAATAAACATACCAAAAAAGCGGATTTGTATCGCATTTTGCGATTTTAAGTATTTTTCTAAAGACTAGCTGACCTTTTTACCGCCTAACAGTTATGTACTTCCCTGGAGTACGACAATCATTTCAAAACTAAAATCAGCTATATCGGCCCATCCGTCCTCGAGTTTAAGTGAAACAAACGGATTCATTTGTTTATATTTTTATATCTATTAATTTTTTTCTGTCATATGAACATTCTCCTGACAATAACAAAACACAACAAAAAATATAGAGAAATCGGTCCAGCCGTAACCAAGGGCTATAGGATTACTGGAATAAATCTGATGTGTCTAGATTATATTTATTTTTAATACGCAACTATAATATCATTAAAATAATAAAATTGATATTTTTTTTCTATTCATGTTGCAAACCTGTAATTATGAATTGGCAATTCATAGCATAATTATTTCAAACCACAATTGAGAACAATAATTATGTTCTACGGTCACTTATCTCGTAATTTGACTGTTTGTAAAATTAATTGTGAAGCCGCCATTAAAATAAAATTGATGGAGTGGAATATCGTACGAAGCGTTTACGAGTAAAATCCAATATGGCGAGCCAATAATCCGTGGCATCCAATTATGCCAGCTCTAATTTGATTGGATATTATTATAATCATATAATGTTTCATTTAAAATACTTTATCCTGATTGGCTGAAAGTACCTAACACTGCCTGCAGCAGGCAGTCGACAATGCAGAGCTAGGAACTTATTTTTTACTTCAAGAAAGAGCCGGCGTTTAATTTTTAGTATATGATTTGTTTTAGACGTGCGTCCAACTAGTTTGTTACGTTGATTTTTTTTTTCTTAGTTTGTTTACCAAGATTTTTGACAAGATCTTGAAAAAGTTTTATTTGTTCAAAGCATATTCTTACCTGTGGATAAAAATGTTTATGACTAATAAATCAGACACTTGCTCTTTAGTATAACCTTAATTTTTACTTACTTACTAACGGTGTTAATCTCGCCTAACGTATAAGCATTGAAATTCAGCGTGGTAATACCGCTAGCAATTTGGGCACGGTGCCCTCTGGTGATAGGTCGGAACATTTGAGTTATCTGTAGATCTTAAGTGGTCTAAACGTATCTCTTATAAGTAACCCACCTGCTATTTTTTAGATAGATAGCTGCTGTAGATAGTCACTTTTATTTTTCTTAGTAAACGCAGTTGCCCGTTTATTATATCGAACTAATATTGATATTATTATATAGTAATTAATATTCATGTTACCCGCTGATAATGCAAATTATATTGTTAGTACAGAACTGACATTGTAAGCAATGCTCCAGTCAATTCCATGATAATGTGCTGTGTAATCATTGACTTTACACTATTATGGTAATGCAATGATTAAGGTAAATTATAGCGAGCTATTTGTTACCTATACAACGTGTAACAGAAGGGTGTGACAATACTTAAGGGTGTAAGTCTACCCATCGACGATAACCCATTGAAGAACAAAATTAAAAAATATATACATTGTGTCATACATACAAATTGACCGATCATGTGACAATTTTTTGTAAAGAGCCTAATAAATTAGGTCGAATTTAAAAAATATGTCTTCTACAATGGTTTAACCTTGATTGGGAGACTAACGCCCTTAAGTATTGTCACACCTTTCTGTTACACGTTGTATAAATGTAAAATAAATGAGACCCTAGAAGAGCACTAGGTACCGCAACACATCCTAACGCCTCAAATAGCTAGTGAACATAACATCACTAGGAACAAATTACGCAATAGCAATATTTTCAAAATTATAGCTTAATATTTTTCTGTAAATGTATTTATTTAGCTAATAACTTTATAATTTTGTTATAATTTTCACTCATATTTTTGTGTAAAAAATAATAACGTTATTTATTTACATTTAGTGCGTATCATATGATCGTCTACTTGTGTTGACGTAGGTGAATGTTATGGAAAATATGTCGCCTCATTTCTTTCTATATTTACCGTGTTGTTTATCATTCTGCTGTAGGTACCTACTTATTAATATTCAAAGGACGCCCACTGAATAATTAATCTCATCGATGCATCATAACATTTCACGCAAGAATAAATTCATATAAATGTTAAGCAAGTATGGATTTTGTACTTTCTTACAAATTTTTATCCGATTATGAAAGAAAGAGAGTTATGTTTTTCGAGTGTATTTATGTATGTATATATCTGTGTATGTATGTGTTTTTCGTTAGCACGCCATAGAGCCTAAACATGTTGGTTTTTTTTATGTGAGTGGTGTCAAAAGATTCGTCTTAGTCGTGAAAGTGAAACATGATACTTCAAAAATGAAAAAAAAAACGAAATTACGGATGATGGTTTTAAGATTAAGAAGTCGGGTTTTTTGACGTACAAATATTAAATCCGTCTTGAAGTAATCTAAAGTAGTCTTGAAGTATTAAATCCTATTAGTTTTGACGACGGGCAGGTGTTCGAACGAAGAGTTTGAACATCTTCGAGTTTGGCTGTGTTGTGCGTGTGTATGTGAATGTTGCATGGTATTCTTGACACAGAAAATCCTAGTGAGGTGTTGTGATTGTGAAACATTACTAAAAAAGATGAAATAACCATCCTTATCGCATGTATAGGGTTGCATACCTCAATAGAAAAATAGAAATCTAAAATTAATCAAATTGATATTTGTTATATATATTCGGTTCTATTATGTCTTTCAGTAGTAAAAAAAAAATATCTTTTAAGTAGTTACAGAGGACTGTACAATGTATATCGAGCAGCTGTTAGACAACGAAAACTATTGTATTAATTAATAATTACAATAAGATTAGTTATAAGGGTGTCATGTTTATACAAAACCCTTGATACAAAATAAATGATTTAAAAAAAAAGTAGTTACTATCAAATGATTTTTCATTAAAGGATCCAAGCAAACAAGATAGGTAGGTATCAAAAATTGAGATCATTTTTAAAAGGGAATCAAATCCTACCGACTTAGAATCATGAAATTTGGTTAAATGCAATGTCTCGCGTCATATGTAAATAAAGAAAAAAATATTATGTATTTAAAAACCGTCCACATGTTATCGTAATTAAGAATTACGTTTTTGGCAATGGCGTGGTTCATATTTCGGCTCTATCCCTACCAGGTCCCATTAAGAATTGTCCCATGGGACAACTGACACTAAAACAGTGCTTGTAGTCCCATGGACTCAAATGGCTGTGTTTACACCATTAAAAGTGGTATTAAAATTTAAATATCTTAGATTTATGAAATACCACGTCTAACATAAACGTGTCAAAGTGAACCCATAGTAGAACAAATTATAACCAAATTTAAAAAAAAACGATTTTTGTATAATTTGAACGATTAAGCGACCATTATTTGTGCAGAGAACCAAATTTTTTTTCTTAAATGTAGCAAAAATGTGTACTACAATGGATTTATTTCGATGGGTAGACTAACAAGCTTAAATTATATCTCACTTTAACACGATGTTTGCGCAGTTTAAGACAAAGATGTCAAATTCATGCTCCACAGAAGTAATCCTAAAAACAAAGCACCTAATAAATGCGTGCGTTTACCGCGTAACTTGGTAATAAGCAAATTTGGTAAACCAACTCACATCTCATCTAGTGAACATTCTCTCTCATTCATCGTTACAAGTTTATGCCCTAAGGCAGAGGTCCGAAAGCCGGCGAGAAAACAACTTACGGCAATTTTTTCTCTCAAGAAACGGACTATAAATGTATATTCCGTGTAAACGAAAGAGATGCATATATTTCAAGTAACTCTCTGACTGTTCCCACGAAGTTCTCTCTCTGACTGTTGTCGGTGACAAATCGCTTTACTAGTTTTCTCGCAGAGCGACGAGCTTTACTAAACTCGCTCAGCGATACTCGTTCATTGATGCTCGCTTGTCAACACGAGCAACGCGCCCGCAGGTTTACACAGGACTGAGCGAGAGCGGGCGAGTGGCGCGAGTAATCTCACTCACTCGCATATAGCCTGGCGACTACGAGAAAATTATCGAAACTACACACTCGCTTCCCGCTGCTCGCCAACTCTTTTATAGTTTCTAGTTCTACTCGTTTCTCGTTAATCGCGGACTGACGGACCACTGCCTAATGTAGTAAAATACGGTGGCTTAACTCCACCTATATATTTCATAATATATATAATATTTTATAATACCTATAAGTTATTTTTAACCTCAGACACAAAAACGACGGTGTGATATAATTTTGATGTATGAGTGTGTGTCTGTCTGCAACATCGTAGCTCCCGAATGGATTAAATGATTTTGATTTTGTATTTCTTTTTTTAGAAAGGTTGAAAATAAGTCGTGAGTATTCTTAGCTACGATTGATGAAAATCGGTCCAAAATGACTACACAAAACGGCGAATAATTTTTTTAAATTTATTATTGGATGTTTAATATTTTTTCCAAGCTTTTTTGTTAGAAACACAGGTTTGCACAAACGTAACTACAGATGGATCTTATCAAAGACTAGGGACATGGAAACCCCATATAATTAAACGAAATGAATTAAACTTAATTTTAATGTTTTGTGCTTAGACTGCAGTATGATGACATTCACCGCTTCAACGCTGTCATAATGAAACCAAGTTCGCTTGTTTTGGTTTTCACCTATTCCATGGCTAACTCTACCCGATAGGCAAATAAAAAAAATACGATATTGAGAAAAATTTCCAATATTCTTAGCATTGCCATTCAGCCAGCATTCTCGGAACTTTTCCTTCTACTGGAGGTTTATTATTAGATTAGTTTTTATAACTGTGAATGTTTTTTTTTTCCTTTGATTTTGAGTTTTAATAAACAGTTATATTCTTGTTACCTAATAAATTTGTATCATAAACTCTACCATAGTAGAAGGAAGTTAGTGGCCCGTTCACATCGTATTAGTTCAGCGAGGTTTTCCCGCACAGTAAATAAAACTTGCCAGTGTAGCCAACACAGATAGTATAGGGGTATAAATGGAATCTTGAAAAATGCAATTCTATCTTTGAATTTTTCTGATGTTTAGTCCCATAACATGAGACCCTCTTCGACTACGGTTAAATGATCAAAGTCAAGTCATCTTTGACGGATTACTGAACTAATACGATGTTGAGTCGCATCGTGCTACGATCGACGCGACGGTACGTCATATCGTGAGACGAGCGAGCGACACGACATCGAAACGTGGTCGTTCGCAGTTTATCTTGAAAAATGCATTTCTATCCTTGAATTCTTCTGATGATTTGTCCCATAGTACGGGAAGTTAACTGTTAAATTTCAATGTCGTCCGTCATCTTTGATTTTCAATAACAACTGAATGCGGCACCGGCGATGGCGTGGCACGTTGCGATGTCGTGTCGCTCGCTTGTCGTTCTACGATACGACGTACCGTCGCGTCGTAGCACGATGCGATGCGACATGGTATTAGCTCAGCGAGGTTCTCCTGCACAGTAAATAAAACTTGTTAGTGGAGCTAACAAAAACAGTATAGGGGTAATATTAAGCTTGTGAGAAAGGAGTAGATGTACGCAGTAAGGTTAACGAAGGAAGAAAGAACTCATTTATTAGCCCAATTCTAAAAAAAAGATTCTATTTTTCCTTTTATGTAGTTTTGTGTATGTTTTACGCCGATACATCGCACTATGTGTGACCTCAACGCATATCTTAGATTTTGTTCCGACTGCGACATTTATACTCTTGACGTTTTGTGAGTCCTACGACCTCAAAACTAACAAAATTGTGACATAGCTGTAATTTATAATTTAATTTTGATATAATTTAAATAATTGTTGACTATTCTGTGTGATTTTGTAATATGTATTATTGCTATTAGAGCGTTTATATTAAATAAATAAATATTCATCGTAATGTTTGCCAATTGTGAACCGACTAAAAAATCAGGTTTTTTTTTGTTTTAGAGGATACTTTCCGATTGGTCCCATATCATATTTTATCAAAATAATTCTAGAAGTTTTTTTTAATTAAAACCAAATGTTGGTATATGACACCTTACGATTTGTATATTTGCCAGCGTCAAGTTTATTAATTTATCATTTTAATTAAGCATAATCACTAGTTTTGCAAAAAATACACAGACTCAGACGCCACAGAAATATGAAACTGGCATGAAAACGCCAATCATAAGCAAATTTGCCACGAGCTATGTACTCTTTGTCGCAGAGTAAACAATGGAACAAGATACAAACAAAACGTAAACCGCATGCAGCAGACCAATTTCAATTCCGTCATTGTGTGTTCGAACGGGTAAAACCCTACCTATTGACTAACAGCCTTGATAGGCTATTTTCAATGCAAAGTTTTTTAGTAACAGAATGTACTTATTTTACCATATTCCAAAAAAGGGTACACAATTCGAAAAGTATGGTTTTTACTAATGTTTATTACCAACCTGATTTCTCCTAAACTAGACGGCTGGACATACTGATAATTATTTTTGTTTGGAATGGTAGTTATACATATGAAATTTAAATGGTACCACCTATTTCATTTTTTTTTAGTTTTTCTACTATGTAATAATTGATTTGCAAGATGTGCTCATGCTACAAAGGAAAGAACATTTTGCCAGACTCAAAGCAGAGACGATGGGCTTACTTCGCTCGCTCTGTCAAAAATAAAACATTCTAACATTTGAAATAAAACATACAATCAAAATTCGATTAGTACATGTTACAAATTTTATACCACAATTATAAAAAACTGAAAAGTACTGTCTTATCTTTAAAAACTTTTATTCATATTTCATGGTCTCTATAATCCCAGCTTTTAATAGATGGGAAAGCCAAGAGAGACTTTGCTGGTATCGTTTTAATTGATTCATTATTTATTTTACAGCATCCCAAGAAATCATTTGTTGTTTTCCTTCCCACAGAGTTTATTTAGCATTTTCATATGAAAGCTGATATTGGTATTTATATTTGAATAAAGTTAAATTGATTCTTTTTATTTTCTGTATTGAATTAAGACGGATAAGTTTCTTGGAAATGTATTTATTGCTTTTAGTTTGGTTATGGTTTAGAATTGGGAATTTGCTGTGTAACTTTTACTGTATACACTTTTGTTATTATTTGAGTTGCTTACTTACTTGTTCATGGCGCTTTATTTTTTAGGTTTTCCTAAGAACTGAATCCATTAATAAGTTTAATACGATGCCAGTACTAGGTACGTTGCCCTCTTATAGACAATTTTGAAAAACTTTAAGATAAAAAACTATTATGTGCATTAAGGTGATGGTTCCCAAATAGATGCGTTTTTGTTTCCATTTTCTAGCATTACCGTAAACTGTGCCATGTTGGAAGTTAATACATCATGTAATACATATACTCAATTAAAGCATAATGTTTCAAAATGCTTGTCTTAGTTTACCAAACCATTTTAATATATTTTTGAAGAACTCATTATCTCATTACTTTGAACATGTTTCTTTCGGTATACATGGAATGTTTACTTTGTAATGTTGAGGTAAATTAATCGAAATATTAGCACCTTCAGGCTAATGTATTGTTTTTGTCTTAGAATGATAGGTAAGTGAAGTTGTAAAGATAATTGTTATAAGAGCCTACTAAAAAGTATTCATTTAGAAAAGCACGTTGCTAATATATTTAACTAGGCACTTAGTACATATTTTAGTGAGGTACTTTGGCTTAGCTAGCGGGTAGCGTTCGTTTTATGCGACGTTGCATGCGTGAATGCATGAATTCGAACGGCATTGCCATCATAGATGTTATAGCTGATAGTTGCTACGGAAAAAGATCTTGTAAAAAATATTCTTCACTGTGAGGAGCAGCTGCCATAATAAAAATATGTAATATGAATTTTTCGATTGATTATGTAAATATGAATTTTTCGTTAATTTTAGCGTCTCTAAGAAAACAGAAAAATACTTTAAAAAAACAATAACTGAAATAAAGGTAAACATTTTATTTCAGTTATTGTTTTTTTAAAAGTATTTTTCTGTTTTCTTAGAGACGCTAAAATTAACGAAAAATTTATTCTTATAAGTATGATAAAAATCGGTCAAAATAGTTAGACTTATAAATAAAATATGCATTTTTTTTTATTTATTAAATTTTTTTAAAGTAAGTTTTACCTAACCCAGTGAACCTCGTTGTTGATAAATAATGTCATCAGTGATATGAGCTGCCAACTGCTCACGATGACGGAATGTTGAAGGTTGTAACTCACACGATATTCAACGAACGAACTCGAACGATAGTTTCTACGAAATTTTCTAAATTTTTTACGAGGTACGAGAAATTATTTTAATAAAAGTTTAGTGAAATCGAGTTATTATTATTCGATAATGAGTAAAGTTATATTTGAATTGAGTAATTACTACATACTTCACCTTCTGTACAATAGTAATCTTTGACCTAACGTTCAGAAAGGTACGATGTTATTTCTCTGAACTTACATTACTTTATGTCAATATCCAAACTGTGCATAAGACACCATCTATCTATACAGTTGACAAAATTATAGACGGCAGGCCAATGCCCGCTCATTTGTTTCGCCCAGAATCAAACAGATGGCATGGCATAGGTAAGTATCAGTACATACTATTATTTATTCCGTGGCTCAATTCTCAATTGCGTTTGTCTATACCCGTCGCCTTAATAACATGGCTATTAAATACTTGTCAATAATTATCTGCGTAAAGAATTCTTCACATAAGTTCTAATTTTTTATTATTTTTAACTTTATTTGTGACATGTCTTCGAAAATAAGTCGTCTATGTGACTTATTGTTTTACGAAAAGTAGACCTCACAGCGCTAAAGTTGTGTGAATTCCAGCGACCGCCACATTAAAATTTCCCCTTGTTTATCTTTACATCTCTCTACAATATTATATATTATATCTATACCTTGCTATATTATATCTTGCTTATATTTGTCATTTTTATGCAAAATAAAGTGCATGCTTCTCCAAACAATATCAAAATCACTCGGTAATAAATGTCGTAACTAAAATCCCCCCCCCCCTGTTTTGGGCTGGATATAATCTTCCAACAACATCCCCGACAACTGAAAATTACAAAACTTTAAGGACGCTGTACTTATACCAAATTTAGCAACTGGATAGAAACACCAATGGTGGTATCGCGAAGATTTAACGAAGAAATAAGCGAAACCAATACAAGCAACTTTGGTTTCGTTATCATATTTCATATTACTTCGCGTCTTCAATTCTGTCGAAACGAAACCAAAGTTACTGATACTTATTTCACTTATTTAATCGCTGACTTTACGCAGTACATGAACACGAGTACTAATCATCCATGGAAAAAGAAAAGCCAATTTTTACAGAATTATTGCAGAAACTCTTCGCATTGATCAATTGCAAGACAAATAGATTAAGAATAACAATACAATTTAATCTTCATTCTCTAGACATTCATTCTGTCGCCAATAAACTTGACTCTATAAATAATAGTGAATCTGCTGAAGCGAACTATTACATTTTACTAAAGAGCTCGTTCCCTTCTCTCAGTGCCTGGTTCTGACCTTATTATTTAATCTATGGGTTTGACCTTTCTCGGTGCCGGGGAAAATGTTACCAGATAACCTAACTAGACCATGTAATGTTATTATGGGTTCCAACTTTTATATTTTTATTATAGTAAAAAGAAAACTGGGTTGAATTTATTGTAATATATATATATTTTATAATGTTAGTTTGATCATTAAAGAGAGCTAAATAAATTAAATACTAAGGACTTAAATTCCTACAGAGAGCGTCATGGATAGTGGAAGAATAGGTAAGATAATAAATAAATAAAAAGTAAGTCAATTCTTACTACAACCGACGGTTTTTCTATGACTTTCAAAGAACCCCAATATTTTAATTCTATGTGTTGGATTATGGCATGTCATTATGTAATTGTTTGTTATTTTTTGGATAACTCAGAATATTTCGGAATCCTTTGTGGTATAAAAACTCTCAGATTAAGGCAAGTTTATCCAAACAAAGAATAAGTATATTATTTTTCCTTCCCTTGAGCTTGGGGTCAGGTCTGCTCAAGACAAATGGTTTTGAGATTTCGCGTGACTTTCCTTTTTTTGAGGTCTCTATATAAATTTGACCACTAGGTCAGTGGGGGGTGTCCAGGAAAGTGTTGAAGCATTGTGCAAGAAGTGCACAGTGCACAGGGTGAGTAGAGATTCTGGAAGTCGCCATTTGGTATGTTGAAGGCAAGCTTCTTCGTATATATTCATTAGGGGTTCTATCATCATTCTATCATATCATTCCTAAAAAGAAGTACGTATCTATAATATAAAAATTAATCGCTGAATGTGTTGAAATTTGTGTGAAATTTCTGAAGCAGCTGAACCGATTTTACTAATTCTTTTTTTAGAATATTCCTCAAAGTACGAGAATGGTTCCTATGGAGAGATTTTTTTTAAAAATTGTCTGAAACGATCTAGAAACAACTCTTTTCTATATTCCCATACAATCGATTCATAATAATAGGTACTTAAAGTCGAGGTCAAGTATAATAATCAAAGAATTGACTGTTAGGCAGTACGAAGTTCGCCGGATCAGCTAGTAAGAAATAAATCGATATATACCTATGTTTATGTCATGTTGAAACCAGTTCGTCAATTTTATAAAGGTTGATAAAATCCTTACCGTTACGCATAAAATAACAAAAATACAAAACTCATAAAACAAAGCCTACAATTCAATATAGGTACATAATATTGAGGTGTCGTAAAACAGCCTTTTTATGAGTGAGTCTTTATGTGACCTTATTATTTACGTGGCTCATGTAAAATGTATATATTCGCTTTAGTATGGGGAGTAACTCGCTATATTAAGTCTGGAATGGTGGATTGAATTTATTTATCTCAAGCTTTCGCCTCTTGAAATCACTTCTGTTGAATGAAATACTAAACGTGTTTGTCGATAAAAATATAATTATGTCAAATATAAAAAGTTGTATTGCTGTGAATACCATGGGCTGTTGGGGTAAAGAATAAAGGTAAATAAAATAGGGCAATAGGGAAATAGTGCAAAAGCTCATATGTATAACTGGTGACTCTCGTTCCGGTTCGTTCCTGGTGCAAAGTATGCATTGCGTTTCAGTTTGACAAAACTGCGAGTGCTATTGAATGCATTTGCATCCGCAACGGTCAGGGTGGGTTATTTGATTAGTAGCGTAGGTAATATACAGATATACACTTCCCAAGCGGTCGTAGTTGTATTTAGATTTTTGTTTGAGACTTTTAGATATATTTTTTTTGTTTCTTTTAGTAAATTTTATATATTGTATATTTTTTTTAAATTTAGACACATATTTATTTTGATTATTTGATTTAAACAATCAAATAAAATTATAAATTGAGCGGGCCAAGCAAAAGGCTATCACTGACTGGTTTCGTGTTATTTAAGAAAACGGGTTTTCACGCGTACCTGATTGTTGTAAAGGTCCAACTATAGCTTCGTTCACATTCGGTGAACTTCATCAAATATAAAATGAGCCGTTCGTGTCTTCAACGATGACACGTCGACATGTCGATTCCAACAATCAGGTACGCGCGAAAACCCGTTTTCTTTAACAATATGCATTTACTTTTTAATCATATTTTCTTCATACACGCGTTAGTTTTGTAAATAATACTGATTTCGTCTGTAAGGATGTTGATATCAACAGGTGTTATTCAAGTAATTTAGAGGAAAATTGGTAATTATTAACAGACTAACAATTTTATGGAATAACTTTATAAAAACATATTTATTATCTGACAATAAATCTAAATACAGCTATAACTGCTTGCTGAGTGTATCTCTCTACAAAGTGGTGAAATTTGCTTACGGTTTCTTATATCAGTTGATTTGAATTATATTCTAAAGGAACACTTGGTATGTACATTGTACTTTGTCTATTGGTTAACTAAGATGGTATATAAATAATATTTAGTGTTTTCCCGCCTTGTTTTGTGTCAGCGTGAGAAATCGAAAAATATTATTGTTTTATGGTGTCTCGTCATCACCGCCAATTCACGTCACATTATTATTTCTCTTTCTCTCAGTATCCGACTTCCTCAACTCAATTTCTTGAAGTCGGATACTGAGAGAAAGAGAAATAATAATGTGAGGTGCTGACACTAAGACAAGGCGGGAAAACACTAAATTTTCTTCATATACCATTTTATTATTAATGGATTTCCGCAAAGTAACGCCTGACTCCATCAATTATAGCATAAGTACTAGTAAAATAAGCAAATCATTATAACCCTTTCCGACTCACTTCTGGTAGCTAATAACGCGAACAGCATTATTAGACCACGATAGATACGTTTCAACCTATAACGTCCTACTGCTGAGCTCGGGTCTCCCCTATGAAGTGCGTGTATGGTATAGTCTGCCACGCTAGTCAAATTTTAGGTCTTTACTTAACTTTGAAAGTTGTTAACCTTCTCCGACAAGCAGATTTCGTCACGATTATTTCCTGCACTGAAGCAAGTGGTAATTAATTATAAAATGCACATGAGTGAAAAACACATAACGCAGAGGTAATGTGGTACCTGGGATTGAACACGCGCCTTTTCGTTTGTTACGCAAGGGTTTATCGACTAGGCTACCACTAACGTAGACCGCGTTTTATGTCCAAGACCAATGTTATACAGGTAACACTCGTTTAAATATGACTATTAATATTACAAGTCTCCTCCAAACTAAAATTAACCTTCCTTAACGAACCACCAAACAAAATTCAAATTACGGCTTCTGTGTTTTGAAATTTACCAAAATTCCTATAGGCTCATAATGGGTCACAACGTTAAGTTTCATGTTACGCCGTGATTCATGTTTCAAAGCTATTATCGTAGTTTTGAACGGTGACCACTAACGAGGCCTTCGTTAAGCAAGTATTATCGTCCGGGCTTAGAGGCAAAACCATAATAATTATATGAAGATAGGCAGTTTCAGATTATATTATATCGTGGGTCTAGTTTAGGAGATCCGAAAGAGCTCAAATTTCAAGTAGGTAAAAGATGTAATTTAATTAATTTAGTAATAAATCGGCAAATTACTGGTGCTGACCAGCAGAGATGTTCCGCTCGCTTCGCTTACTCCGCCAAATAGAGAGACTTCAAGCAAATTTTGCTGCAGCCACCAGCACAGACGTTCGGCTTACTTCGTTTGCTCCACCAAATAAAAGTGAGTGAAAGCAAATTTTGCTAGACCAGCAGAGACTTTCTGCTCTCTTCGCTTGTTCCACCAAATAGAGTGAGTCAAAGCAAGTTTTGCTAGACCAGCAGAGACGTACCGCTCGCTTCGCCTACTCCACCAAATAGAGTGAGTGAAAACAAATGTTGCTAGACCAGCAAAGACATTCTTTTTACTACGTTAACTAAAACAAATAGAGGGAGTAAACAAAAATTATGTCAGACTAGCAGAAACGTTCTGCTCATTTCGTTTACATGACCAAATAGAGAGAGTGAATGCAAATTTTGCCAGGCTTAAACCTGATATGCTTCGTTCCCTACTTGCTCGCTCAAATAGAGAGAGAGTGTCACTTAATTCTCTATTGGGCAGCACAGCTGTGACCTGGCTGTCCCTACCCACGCAGTAATCACATTACGAAATGTCCCCAATTCAGTATCGGCGGTGGTCAATTCAATTACTTAGCCCGTTAAGGCGGATACCTAAAATTATTCTATTGAACTCAATATTGTAAGGGACTACATCCGTTTGACCAAATGGTATGAATTTTGAGATTTCTGTCTATTGAGATGTTTTATTATTAGCAGCCATTTTCTTTATACTCTACTTTATTAATAGTTATATAGACATTAATGTATTATATATTAATATAATATGTATTAATGTACTTTTCTTTAGAAGCAGCGAAACAATATTATGTAAGGTTTTGTATATAATACAAAATCATAAAAGATTACTTAAAAAAATAACAAATACTCGTATTTGGGTATTATAAAAGTCTTTTGGTGTTAAAATAAAATATTTTAGAGTTTTATCAATTACTATTTCCGCGTCCTTTGATTTCACTGAAAACAAACTTGGGACACTAGTTTGGGACTTGAAGACCTTTGTGTGGATGTTGTCCCATATTATTATTATTATTATTATTATTATTAAATTGAACATCCTAACCACCTCCACACCTCACCATATTATTTCCTCTTTGAGGGAGTCAGATACTGAGAAAAGAAGAAATAATAGGTAAGGTGAGGTGCGAATGTGGTGAGGAGGAACCACACCATAAACAAAAAATATTTTTTTGATTTCTCACATTAAAACAAATACGGGCAAACACATCGAGTGTTTTTCTGCTTTGTTTTATATATTTTATTTATAAAACATCTTATTATGTAATTATAGCTTAAAGAGCCAATCTATGACAACATATTTATTTTTCAAAACGCATATATCTTTACATACATACAAATAACGAAAAAGAAATTCAGTAAAACTTAAAGCAACGAAGTAAAACAGAGTGCCAAAGCCACAAAAATAAGTGACAGTGCTGAGCACTCAATATTCTTTCTGCTTTCATGACACTTTAAGCATTTCACGATATGAAACGAATGGTTTCCTCGGCAGATGTTGCAACGATAAATAAATTATAAGCTTTATGTCTTACTACATAAGACTCAGATTGATATATCATTTGTAAAAGGTAGGCTTATACCGTGTGAACGTATGTTTTAAGAGATAGAGAGCTTTGGTTTTGCCAGATGTGGAAATTCTGGATTTGAGGGCAACGGATTTTATTTAATAATGTTTTCGATATATTTTATTATTGTAAGTACTTAGTGGCACTGACTTTTGAGACATTAACAATAAAGTTTGGATAAAAAAATCGGTTGTCTGTAAAGTCGGTTTACTGACGATAGTTGAACGTTACAACGTCATAAGAAAATACTGATGGAATGGAATGGAGTTCATTTTTCTGAAGAAAATTTTAATTTTATTTGTTGGTTAGACGTTTTTACCGAAAGTCATTACCTTTATCGCCGCAATTATCGTTGCTATAAACGATTGACACCACATTCGCTTATCACTGCACTTAATACTTGACGAAAACATGTAAATGTATTATTGTATAGCAGCTGTCCACGCGGACGCATCGCTCACTCAAGTAGGAGAGAGACAGATGTCGAACGCGGAGCCGATTGTGCCGCTTTGTCGCTCGTTCCGCGCTCTCGCTTGCACTTCAAGTCTTAAATGGAACGCCTCAGAGCGAGGTAACGCATGAGTCATGTTTTTTCGTGCGTCAGCCGGCTCCATCGAATTATAAGACGTTGTCACGTCAAAAACCGTATTGCAATCTAGTTCAGTGTTTACTTTGTTTTTATTGTTAACATCTCTTCATCGGGTTTCTCAATTCTTTCTTCCATCTGTCAGGTACTAAGTTTATAGTATATTTATGGATTTTTGTCTGGAAAAATAGTGTTAGTTTTTGAATGAGCGAGCATGTCTCACAAAAATATAGAAATTTTGCTGTGGCACCATTTACATTTTGATTTTATATTATTTTCCAGGGACATGCAAAACTTAACTTTTAATAATATGTGTTTTTGGTAAAAAAAAAAGAAATAAAACTTATTTTGGTATTGAAAACGCAAGAAAAAAATTAAATTAATCTCGAATAAATCTACATCAAATAAAAATCACTACAAAGTTTCTTTTCACAAAACGACTTAAGTAAATTCAGTATAATGCTGAATGCTGATAATATGAGTCAAAATGTTCTTTAATTGTCTGTTTTTTAATTCACTCAATTACTCTGATTATGTGGTCGACACCGCAGAACTACTAGAATTATAAAATAATAACTATAATCTAATAAAATAATTATACGCACTACAGACCAAAGCGATTATCAGTCTTAAAGCATAAACTCTCAGATCGTTCCATCGTCCTGGTTTCCTCGTTACAACTTGCTTAGAGAGGAAACAGCAAGACATAGAGTTCAATATGGTATTTTTCTCTTTTATATAATAAAAACGGTTTAATTTTACTAGATATAGTCTTTGTTATGGTAATCTACCATATTTTGTTCATTTTTAATCATCTAGAAATAATATTTTGCCATAAAGTACTTCTGAAATTGACGGACATTTGCTAAGGTCCCCAAAAAATAAGGACATCCGGTAGAGTAACAAAAATGCCCAGTTATGAGTCGTCAACAAACCTCGCTCTACCCGAAACAGTAGATGGTCAGCAATAGGTTTTGACAGAAAGGGAATAACTGAGTTATAAGGGTACGTTACTTTATTGCTTCCTCCTAATATCACCTCGCCTTTCAAGTAATAAATAAAATCCCGCCCTTTATAGGGATCCATCGTAGTATAAGGAACCCTTATGTTTTTACTCTGTCCGGCAGTCTGTCTGTCAGATTGACCTGGGCTTTGCTTATACTTTTAATGGAAAAAGGTATACAAGTCGACCCCACCTCTTTGATTTCCAAACTATGAGATAAAGAACTTATTGTTTCGAAGGTTGAAAGGCCGAACTAAAATTTTTAAGGCGCATTTTTTTGGCCGAAATTTTTCAATAAAAATTAACTGGATAAATGACAAAACGACGATCAACTATCTCTTGCAAACTTATAAAGACAATTTGTAAAATGCATTGGACAATCAATGAATTCAACATTATATGACATAGGCACACCAACTTGAAGCTATCGCCTAATATTAAATAAATAATAAAATATAATATAATAAATATATTTTAAAATAAATAATTGAAAAAAAAAGAAATGATAAATAAATAATATCAATAACTTACGAGTACTAACGTTAAATTTTTGTTTTTATTCAAAAATTTGAATTATATTATACCCCTTCTTTAATGGAATATATTCTCCAAAATTTATGTTTATAGGTTTAGCGGTGTGAACTCTGCATTATTTATGTCTCTTGTCAGTAAGGATTTACTATTTTATGTATTTTTATATATTATACTAGTAGCTGTCAACTGCGGTCTTGTCAGCGACAAGTTTTAATAATAAAAAGTTTTAAACTTTGAACCCTATTTCAACGAACCGTAGGGGTTGAATTTCCAAAAATCCTTTCTTAGTACACTCTATACATTACATACATTATTTTTTCCAAATGAGAAGACGTCAGATAACCGTTATCCAGTGATAACGGTTGTCAAGAACATGAACTTTACTTGCCAACAGTGCTGTCGCTGCTGCGCATCCCGTATAGGTTTATTCAATCATACACGCAAGAGTAACATTACCTACCTCCTTACGCTTCTTTAATCATCTGTTAAGGATGGACGAAAAGCCTGTGATAGGCAGATAAAGAAACGAAAACAAGAATATTAAGTATGAGGTCCAAATTATCAAAATTGCATATAACGCTACAGAACCCTAACGGCAAGTCTCAACACGCACTTGTTTGAAAAAAAATATTGTTCACAACGCGACTGTGAATTATTGTAACTTCCAAATTAGGGTTCGAAGCGGATACTGAGGTCAAAGGGTTTTTAATCTAAACCGGTTGTGATATTTTATTCAGCTAGCGGTTTGTTTTGTAATTTTGAGCTGAATTTATAGTTTTTAAGAGAAAAATAATTGAGATATTCGAGATTTATATTAATTACTTTCTATCCATCATGAAAATATTTTGGAAGGTAGGTGGGTATAAAATACTTTATTGTAGGTATACATACACATAAATACCATAAACATAAAAATAATTAAAAAGGTCGGGTTAAGATATATGTTTTGCAAACAGCTAAGACTAAGGGCTATTAATAATAAACATAATTGTGATATTATCAACCAGAAAATATATTTACGCGTAATTTTTGCATAAAAAATATTTAAAATATATATATATATATATATATATTTTTCTTAAAGAAGTCAATTATTAACTAACTTTAAAATGAATGTTTTTTTCTCTCGCTAAAAAGCTCAGATAATGGGGAAATTCTCTATATAGACATCCTAAAAATAATCCCTCTGTCTGTTAATAGATCACGATTGACGAGAAATCCATTATTTTTCTATAAGATTACAAAGTTTCAGCGACAGAGGAATTATTTTCAGGGTCAACGCCCTCATTGACTGGACTAATTCGTCAGAATCTATCATGTATGTACCCGATTATTCTAACACGCTTGATAGATAAATATAAAAAACAACTTGTTTTGTTTGATATTAGACTCGTATCCATATTTCCACGTACTGAACCTATTTTGTAATGGTATTTAAAAAAAAATATAATTAAGCTTATTATTTAACTATAAAGTCTAAATTATATAAATATTTTTTTATAGCTTGGCTTGCACTTGTCTGGAACTCGCCTGTTGTAAAGTGTGTTGTAACGATGCGGCCTAGTATGTGGCACGCTTGCCTAGAAGAAACCGATGACCCCCTTCTGGCGACTGAATCTAAGCCTCACTGACTTGTGTGGAAGATATGTAGTTCTCAATGACAGTACTGTCGTCTACATACCCAAAGTTACCGGGTTTCAAAATATCGTTTATATGCTGCACAAAAAAGGTCGCTGAGAGCATCGAGAGAAATATAAAAATAAACTGGAAAACATCCTAAAACGTTCTGACATCAGATCTCATTGTACGCATATAAATCTTAACACGTCTGACCATTAAAAGCTTTTTGCACTAACGGCAGTGCGTATAGTTCTTATACCGCTCGAGTACTTTACGCACGCGCGCTCGTGCTTAATGACCGCTTATAAATTTAGCTCTACGTCTTTTTGCCTCCGCATTTACTTATTTAATAACTTTATATCAAGAGCATATTCAAGACTGTACTAGACTTAAATATGCTCTCGAAATAAATTTAGCTTCCAATATTATAGGTTCCTTATTGACGTTTGAGAATCGTAAAACTGTACCGTTCTTTTCTTTTTAGTTTAGTTAAAAAAACGGACGCATAATGCGGTAACCTTCTTTTTTTTGATTGAGTAATTTACTTGGTTTAAATGTTCAGAGACTTTTATTTTGGCTAGTACTTGATCGGATAAAACTAAACCGAAGACACGCAAATTTAAGACACTTACCTATACGTTTCTACAGCAATCTTAAAGCTCTCCATTGGATTTGCTTTGTAGCAATCTTAAAATGTTCACCGAAGTTTTGTATAAGTAAATACTTAAAAATAAAATACAGGTACATGAGAATAGGGAAATACCGAAAAAAAGATTTCATGCAATAATAAAAGGGGCGGGTGCTACCTGTAAACAGATTAGCTATATCAGATAGCATTATGGAACTCAATTTTAAAATATTCAAACATATTTTCTGGTTTTAACAGAAAACTGGTTTTCACGCGTACCTGATTGTTGGTCATGTCCAACTATAGTGCAGTGCGAGACGTGTCATCGTTGAAGACACGAACGGCTCATTTCATCCCTGATGAAGTTCACCGAATGTGAACGAAACTATGAACAATATTTTCGTTCACATTCAGTAGTTTTCTTTAATAATATGTGTTCAAACAAAAATTAAATATAATTTAAAAAGAACCAAAACCATAAAAAATATTAAAAGACTGAAAAAAATAGATTTCCGTGTAGCAAAGTCCCAAGAACGCTGGCAGCATTCGCGCGTTGAAGTGCCACAGAAATTCTTTGAGCAAGGAATGAGCCAGCTCTCTTGTCACCAGTGCAATGGCATCGATGAGTTAGCGTATTTACTATAGCGTATTAGAGTGAGCAATGAGCATATTTTTATTAGACTCTTGGTGCTAGGATCCCATGCACCAAAAGTTTATAAAGTCTTCTGAAAGATATATTTCCGCCGCTTGGCATCTTCAGCATCCTCCGCCGCGGCTCCAGCAATTAAGATAGTTCCACTGAGGCGGGAAGGTGCTAACGTATCAACACAAGTTGCGTCCCATACGTACCCCGCTCTCAGGGAATCAAAGTCAAGCCATCAGGGCACTTGCCATCATCACGCATCATTCCAGCCGGTTCCAGCGCCTGTTATTGACGTAGCCATATCCTACTTGCACTGCGTTAACAAAAATAAAATTGAAAACTTTTAGTCAGAAAAATGCGAAATAGTAAAGTTTATTCCAAATCTAACTTTTTATTACATGTAACGTATAAAAATCCGCCAAGTACGGACAGACAGACGGACAGCAAATTCTCAGTAATAAGGTCCCGTTCTTACCTTTTACGTACGGAATCCTAAGAAGTAGCGGTTCAAAATATTTTATTTAGCAATTCAACTCCGTAAATCAAATTAATAGAAATATCTCAAAGTCGTAAAGAGCACGTGAATAAAATTTCGTTCATAATAACGTAAATAAAGGCTTTTATATACGTCATTATTTGTAAGAAATAAATTAAATCTCCGAACTTGTTAAAGGCTAAATAGAATTGTAGTCATTAGATTTAAAACCTGTCAAAATTTGATACATATTCAACTGAGTATGGCTTTAATTATTTTAAAACATATTTCAAAAATGAAGAAAGTCGTGGGGATTTTATTCTTTTTTATTATTGTTATGTATATTTCTCAATTTCTCAGAAATGCTTATTTAGTTTTTTTTATTTGAAAAATAAAAGAATAAATGTCGGTTGTAAAATATATAAACTAAGCGAACACAAAATTACGTTGACTTTATTTTTGATTTTCAATATTATATGAATTTATGGTTTCCCATCCAAAATCACAAATGAAAGCGATCAATCTCTACATAATTACAAAATAAATTCCAAAAAATTCTCAGTCTTAAGATTTAGGACGTTTAATCTCGAACGTAATGCCATCCCGTTAATTTTAACTTCGCCGCGTCGTCGTGCTCCAATTTAAATGCCGAGCTTAAAAGTGCCAACAAAAATGTTATACTAAATTTCTGCTGTGGTCTGTAATTATTGCTTTGCTGGCAGCGATAAGTCCGCTGAACAGAAACGACGCGACGTTAGACGATTCACGGCTTTCAACGCCGCACCGCTGTGCCGGTCGGACACAGCGGATTTGTTAGGTTTATTTTCGTTACGGAATTTCTTGATGCGGTCGCCGCGCTCAAAGTCCGCGATTAAAGCTATGCAATAGCTTAAATATAATAAAAAAATATAATTTAAAATATTTTTTAATTAATAATTTGTCTGAGAGCGCTGCTTAGTGCAGGTCCAAGCCATCACAACTTCATCATTGGTTTTCAATAGATGCACTGCTGGCCACGCTATGATGACCTCCAGCTTAGCTAATCTTTAACCAGTAAATCCGTGATGTCGAGGCCTCGACCTTTGATCTGGGACATTATTCCAGCTTGAAGGCCGAAAGCATAAACCTAAGCTAAGCTGGAGGCCATCATAGCGTGGCCAGCAGTGCAGCTATTGAGGACTAAAGCTTGTTTAGTGCTTTACTAAAATATGCATCAAAAAGGAGTGTCATGGCCGTGAAGTAATGTGAAAAGACAGTTAATCAGGTAAAATACAGCCACAACTTTTCTCAAAAAAGATTGTCAATAAAATTACCACATGGATACACATGGATCACACATGTTTAAGTTAAAACTGAATCATTAGATGGCGCGGTTTAAATTTGCATTCTCAAGCGCATACTCTTAATAAAGCAAGATACAAAAGTTTGTTTATTTTAACAATTGTCACGCTTTGTTCCTTTATAAAAGAATACTCAAAGATATTTTCCGGCTGATTTTAATTTTGTTTGTTTTGCAAAGCAAACAGGACGTTGAATAAAAATTTGATTGTGAATTATATTCGTTCCGCAAAGTGTAAGGGTCAGATTTTTATTATTTTTTCACGGTTTAGCAGCGATCGTAGCGATATTTTTGTTGTTCGAGATAGAAATGCGAGATAGAAAAATGAGGAGAAATTATTTAGTACAATTGTAACCTAGGTTTTAGTAGAAATAGTTGGATTACGGGCTTACCTACCTTGTGGCCTTGTTTATATATCATCATCAGCCAGACGTCTACTGCTGAACATAGGCCTCCCCATTAGATTACCATTCCGTACGACAAGCTGCCAACTGCATCCACTGGTTACTTGTGACTTTTACTATGTCGTCGGTCCACCTAGTGGAAGGCCTACCTACGCTGCGTCTTCGAGTTTGTGGTCGCCACTCAACAACCTTTCTTCCCATCGGTTATCTGTTCTTTGAGCGATGTGTCCAGCACATTGCCACTTCAACTTGCAAATCCTACGAGCTATATCGACAACTACAGTTCTTCGGCGAATATCCTCATTACGGATTCTTTCCCGCAAAGACCCTTCCAACATAATGACCTTGGACTTATTAACAAAATAGACGAAGAATTTAGCTGCACTAGCAAATCATCAGTGGACACGACGAAGGTGGTGTCTGGTAGACCGTACGGAGGAACTGCGATTTTATATCGATCCAGCCTCTTTACTAGGGCTGAAATTCTTCCGTGCGATAACGACCGCGTGATAGCTGTGCGTCTAGATCGAGGTAATCGAAGCCTACTAGTGTTCTGTGTATACATGCCTACGAACGATAGAGATAATTTACCAGAGTTTACCCAGTGTCTTGCACTTATTAGCGCCGTCATCGAAAACACGGAGACAGAATGTGTGTTAATGTTAGGCGACTTCAATGCGCATCCGGGGTCTCTTTTTGGAAAAGAGCTGGTAGATTATTGTAGTGAGCATTCGTTAGTGTGTCTGGACCTGGAAAGGCTTGACGCGAATACGTTTACGTATGTTAGCGGAGCAAACTCGGCGTGTCGATGGCTTGACCACGCTATCGCGAGTGAGGGAGCGGCTCGTCTGGTGACCGACGTGCGCGTCGAACACGTCACTACCTCGTCGGACCACTTTCCGGTAATCGTGGAATGTGATTTTGATGCTATTGCTCCTAAGACAACGCGCGAGTGCAACAAAACAGGCGTACAAAACGGACCAAAGTATTTGTGGGGCAATAGGGACCGCGAACAGACCTTACTATATACGAATATCTGTGATTTTTTGCCAGACATTTTACACATGTCAACTTTGGACTAACTATACACAGAAAGCGCATAGTGGAATACGTGTAGCATACAATAAAATTTTCAGGCACTTGATGGGCCTGAAATGGTATTGCAGTGCTTCGGAAATGTACACTGAATCGCGGGTGGAATCCTTCAATGCTATACAGCGGAAAAGGATAGCAATGTTCATGTCCAGAGTTGACACGTCTAAAAATTGTATTATTAAGAGCTTGGCTGACCGCCTTATACTGACTTCAACATACAGACGATGGACGGCTATTGCTACGTAATAATAACCTGTACCTATTTTTATTTTTATCGTTATTTTATTTAAGTTTTTACTCCTGACTGTAATATTACTATTGTGTGTATCTATGGATCTTTGTGTCTGAATTAAAGTAATATTATTATTATTATTATTATTATTATAACTCTGTTGGGAGTAAATTATAAATGGAATAAAACACCCGCCACCCTGCTTACAAAAACATTTACTAATAACATTATACCGTAGCACTACGAGTTCTAATCAAATACGCGTGATTGACTCAAACGAATCCATTATCAGATTAGTGTTGCTGGCCCCAGCCACTTGCCCCAGTAACTAGTTCAACTCGACCGTTCGAACGAGCCCCGCAGTGACAAATTTATGTAATTGCTACGCGGAAAGCTAGAAATTAATGAGTTTTCAACGCTGAATGCGTAAACGCCTAAATTTCCTTCTTGCTGCAATCAAACACGTGTTTTGATTAAAGTGAGGCTTTTAGCTTAGGTACTTTATTTGAAATGAGGTTCGTAGGCACGAATTAGGTGTAGACAAAAACGGGTATTCAGTTTAAGATGACGAATTTTCACGCGTACCTGATTGTTGGAAAGATCCAACTATAGTTTCGTTCTCATTAGGTGAACTTCATCAGGGATGAAATGAGTCGTTTTTATCTTCAACGATGACACGTTTCGCATTCTACTCTTGTCACCTTTCCAACAATCAAGCACGTGAAAACCCGTCTTCTTAAACAATATGAACGTTGCATCCGTTCCACCACAATTATATCTTCATATACACGCTTTCATGTTATAGTTCTCATTTATAGTATACTGTTTGGCGGCAGAAAATAATTGGCAAACAACACTCCGGAGTCAGTCAGACAAAAGTGCCACTATTTTAACATTTATTTTATAGCCCAACTCTATTTTGTGTATAAAGCTCAGGTCAAACGGCCGCGGACGAATTGTTGCTGCCAAGCGTCAATAAAACACTCTTAACTATATCGGAGCTAAAAATAAAGAATTGCTCTCAAAAAAATCTTACAGCAACAAAAGCAAGTTGTGTTCCAAGGCGTCATTTAATATGTTTGATTTATTGTTAAAACTTTTCAATGACAAATTTTGATATAATATGTATGTTTTTTCCACTCGTTATTACCCTCTACAGTCTTGTCTACCAATTTTGATGCGTTGAATCGTTTTTGTATTTGTCTTCATTCATGAAGATACAATGGTCTGAATGTGTTTAATATCAATATTCTTTAGGTATGTACTAGTAATTTAATCAAAGTCATCCATCGTTGTTACCTTTTGTAATATCCTTGACGTGTCATCAAAGCGACATAATATCTCCTGTTAGGCTGGATGTCGTTACACTATACTAACACAATGCCTCTTGTTAGGCTGCATGTCATGACACTAAAGCGAGGCAATATCTCCGGTTTGGTCAAGCCATTACAGTGATTGCATACTGCCGACCGTATTGTACTACTGTTATGGGGCCTATACATTTACAACAACCAGTCTAACAAATTCTCGTAGAATGGGTTGCCCACCCGAATAAAATTAAGATATAAAAGGTTCTTTATATCGGTTTACGGAATGGTAAATGTTTGCGTTCGTTTTTATTATCGCAAGCTTTTATATACGAGATGTGTTAAATAGCAGTGATATAGCCTAGAGATAGTGATAAAAGAAATGAAACACAATTTAGAAACCTTGGTTTTGACAGAGATGTAGGAGCAAACTGTCAAAATAAAATAAAGATGGCTAACCTTTGTTTAATAAACAATAAATATTATTTATTATATATATTATATAATAATTATTATTATTTATTATTATTTAACCTTTGTTTAACTTATTTAATCGCTAATTCCAGGCAGCACTCCTTATACTGATAGATTACTTAACTTCTTTTTAAATTGCAAGTCATAATTGCTTACAAATATTTAGAATAGAATTTGAATTGGCCATTCATTTATTTGTTCATAACTATCGCAGATTAGTTGATAAGGCATTTATAGCTACGTAGAAGCAGGCCTTAAAGTTTAAAGTGATAGCGTAATAAAACACGGTCGTTTGGATTTACGAGACTATTCGATATCACGCCTTTGCAATGTTTGAGTACCAACATATTGACTTCCTTGCTTAAGTTTTTTTTATAACAAGACTAACGAGTTGTTAACGATAAAAAAACATCACTTTGAAATAAAAGTCTGAACATATTTTTTTGAAGTTGCCATAAATGTTGATTTCTAAAATTAAAATTTATGGACAGATAAGATATATTTATGTTTATAACTTTATAAAAGAGTAAGTCTTACTAAGAAAAGATTTTTCAACTCATAAGGGGATCAAATTGGGGTTCAAAGATTGAAATTTCTTTATTTTATGTCACAAGCAACGCTACGGATGATATAGTGTATATATACAAAAAAATAGGGTTTAAAAAAATTATAATAATAACGAATCGGTTCAACCTTTTCCGAGATATCATGTAACAGATATAACATTGTCGAATCTGAGCTTAATCTTCTAGCTTAGAATAATACCTTTAATGTTTGAAGGTCTGATAAAAAACCGGCACAAAAGGATGGCTTTTAAAGACGATTTGAAGTCACATACGCTCGAACAGTTTAGCGATTCTACTTCTATAGCTTTTTCGCGATAACGACACACTTTAGGTATGCTTTAGAACCAGGAGCACCTCCTCTTAGCAAGCTTGTGAATACATAAACCAGGAAGTGTCACGTTTTGGCTCAAGACACTTTTGATGTGTCAACTTCAAGTATACCGTAAGTATCTACTTAAGTTATACTTGAACTTAAACATCGTAGTTCACTAGCGACCTAATTCTTACGTAACTTATTTTACGTTTTTGTCATATTTCTGAGATACGATTTGACGTTTTTTTGTTAGAAATGGTCATGTGGTCCTAGTTTTAAATTTTATTAAAATTACTGCAGTAGTTTGGTTATTGATCCCCGACGCAAAAACGACGGGGTGTCATAAGTTTGAAGTGTTTGTGTCTGTCTGTCAGTGGCAACGTAGCTCCCTAATGGATGGACCAGTTATGATATTGGTTTTTGAAAAGTTTATTAGTTGGTCCTAGAAGGCCGCCGCGCCGCTACAAAATGGCTGATTACAATTTTTTTCACATATCCCTCAATATGTGTGTGTTGATTTAACAAAAAGCTTGAACGATACTTTACACTATGATAACTTCAAATACAAGATGGCTGCACAAACTTATTGATTTTTTAAGTTTGTGCATTAAACGATATTTAAAAAATATTATTAAAGATGGCTGCTATAACAAATGTCGGAGGTATTACAAAAGTTAAAATGTATACTTGTTAAATAAAAGCAACTTAAAACCATTACACTATCTTAAGGCTGCCAAATTAAAGAATCCATTTCAAAAAAATGCTTTAAAATAAAAATGTCTAACGACCTAATTATTGGTCTCTAAAAATTAAATTAAATAATGTCATCCCTCAAAACATTACTAAAATGCACAAGTGTCGCTGCGCACTTTTTCTGTCGTAAAAAAATGTGAAGTCAAATATAATCCAAGATGGTAAATTCAAGATCTGCGTATCTATGCGAGAAACTTCCCAATAACTTTGTCATAAATAATATACGGCTCGTACGCTAACAAAATTTAAAAGTGACTATTTCAATATAATTAATATTTATTTATTTTATAAATCAAGTGACTTGGCAATTGCACGCGGCGTAAAGATGTCTATTGTTATACAAATTGAAACTATCTAATATTAGGTACGTACATTACACTGCCCAGGTACGTACATTACACGGCCCAGGTACGTACATTACACGACTCTGGTACGTACATTACACGGACCAGGTACGTACATTACACGGTTCAAGTACGTACATTACACGACTCTGGTACGTACATTACACGGCCTAAGTACGTACATTACACGGTTCAGGTACGTACATTACACGACTCTGGTACATACATTACACGGCCCTGGTACGTACATTACACGGCCCAGGTACGTACATTACATTGTTCAGGTACGTACATTACACTGCCCAGGTACGTACATTACACGGTTCAGGTACGTGCATTACACTGCCCAGGTACGTATATTACACGGCCCAGGTACGTACATTACACGGCTCTGGTATGTACATTACACGGCCCAGGTACGTACATTACACGGTTCAGGTACGTACATTACACGGCCCGGGTACGTACATTACATGGCCCAGGTGCGTACATTACACGGCCCAGGTACGTACATTACATGGTCCAGGTACGTACATTACATGGCCTAGGTACGTACATTACACTGCCCAGGTACGTACATTACACGGTCCAGGTACGTACATTTTATTAGATATTAGAGCTTGATGCCATGCCTTTATTAGTCAGTTAAAATTTGGGTTTCTAGCTTCTCCCATAAGGAAGCTAAGGGGGGGGGGGGTCGAAAATGACTCGAACCGCTTCGAGAAAAGCATGATACAGTGGTGCCTGGTTAAAAACATAATAATAAATATAAGATAATATTTTATAACAAATAATATATTTAAATTTTCAGTAAAAAGTAAAACGTTATATTAGATCGCATAAGTTAAAGTGCAAACTTGTGAAAAAGAAATATTAAAAATTATAAACAGTATGTCGAATCAAAACAATAACACCAAATAAAACTAATAAAATGTACGTAATCGAATTTAAGAACATAGTATAGTGTACATTTTTGTATATTGAATAGCAAACAATAGTGACTTACTTTATGCGTAGAAGTAACAATTTTTTTTCCTTTTTTTTTAAAAGGAGTTTCTATATTCGGATTCGAAACACTTATCGGTACAACTATCAATATATAAAAACAAAAGATCTTGTCTAGCTAAATCATCTCTAAGAAACTACCATCCACTGTATCAAGTTTTTCATAAAAGGACACCAAAAATGCTTGATCATTTCTGTCACAAAAGCTTCTCTTCAACATAAGCTTATCTGTTTCTCTAGCCATATTTTTCCTGTGCTCAGCTTTGAATAATAGCGTAAACAAAATGAGTTCCCTGTATCACTCCATTACTAGGAGTTTTTGTGGTTGTTTACCAAATTGCTCGCTGAGATTAAAAACCGTCTCTTCACGAGGAAAATGTAGGGGCGATGATGTCAATTTTGTGAAGATTAGTCACTTGAAGTAGAGTTTTTATGTACTTTTTGCGTTAGTTAGTTTGTTAGTATTATGCTATGTGTTTATTAGGTTTTCGTTTGTCATTAATACTATGCGATGGTTTATTCCGTTTTATAACCGGCTTTAAAAAAGAAAGAAAAATCCTAATTCGTTGCAGTCTTAGTTTTTAATGATTTCCCAGAAACGCCTGGACTGATTTCGAACCAAAAAAATATTATTTGAAGCCTTTACAGGTGACGTCTTCTTCTTCGTCTTCTGCAATAATGATTTTATTAAAAAATTTAATTGGTCTGGTAGTTCGGTTACAAAATCAAACTGTCAACTTCGTCTGCTGAATGGAAGTCGGTTGCTAATTCCACTCAACGATCACCCATCTACTGTCTGACTAGAAGGTTGACTAAATCTGTAATGTGTGAAAATACCTGAGCAATCAACTACGACTGCGACTTTGTAACAGTAAAAAGTCAAAAGATTTTTTGCAAGACATTGTATGGACAAAACTCATCTACTTTATTTTCAAATCATCATCGTGTAGATCCATATTGCTTAAGACATTTTGCCAACATCTTGTTAAGAGATATCAAGAATATTTTCTATAGTAGGAGACGTGATGGGAAATTCTTAGGAACTTCGCTTATTTGAAGCGACTGAGATTCAGGCCTTTGTTACCCTGGGAATATGGTTGCTATACACATTGGATATTGGATTTTTGATTTAGTTATTTAAGGATCTTGTTGAATATAATGAGTGGAAGTAACAGGTAGATTATAGTCAAATAATTTAAGATAAGACAACTCTTCATTAAAAACCAGTTTACAACACTATTTAAATATAAACAATATAAAAACATACTGGATTTCTAATTGCAGCCTTATCACTTAAAGTAGTCTCTTCCAGGCAACCATGCACGTACAAGATATCACAGAACTAGAAAATCAAATATCATATATAATCAAATAAATTATACTATAATAGCAAATGATAAATTACACGGGTTTTCATGCGTACCTGATTGTTGGAAAAATATAACTATATTTTTGTGAAAATCGTATTGTTAAACAAAATGAATCAACTTGATTTTAAATACTTTAAAACTGCAACAAAAAATCATATCCTTTTTTATAGGACGCATTTACAAAAAAAGGTCGTAAAGCAAAAGTTAGATGTCAGCGTAAGAAAGCCCCGTTACAGGCTCACTTTGAAATTGAAATCATTTGAGTAATAGGTCTGATTGATGGATAAAATATTAGACGAGACAAAAGAGCTCGCAAAATTTAAGGCCCATTTGTACATTAGCAATGCCTTAATTTTTGTTTTCCATAAAAAAATATTCTACCGAGAATTTCTTGACGTTTTTATGCTGGTTTTATTGCTGATAAATTGTAATAATATTTTTTTGTATTTTAACAGTGTCTCTTTTCGTTGATTCAAATTTGTCCAGATTAACACCTTCACTTTCTCTGTATTATAAATATTGCGTTATTCTTGTGCATTTAAAATATGTTAATTTTAGCGTGTCTTTATCACTATGACTTTAGCTTGGTATTGGTTAAATAATAAATAACACTGTAGTAAGTTAGTTATAGTTTAAGGTTCGATACTAAGATCAGGCTACTCCTCTATGTTTTAATTAGAAAACTAACTCGTGTTTTATTCATTTTGGTAACGATAGCACGCACGTCTCTATCGTTCATCCCTGATGAATTTCACTGAATGCAAACAAAACTATAGTTAAACCTTTCCCACAATCAAATACGCGTGAAAACTCGTAATGTTAAACAAAAAACCTTTAAATTTTGTAATCATTTGCAAATCAGAATTAATTGCATTATTAAAATTAGAAGTTTGGAGAACATTGCCGAAAACCTTTCGAAGATAAGTTCCCAACACAACCCGCAATTTGGCCATACATGATGGTCAACAGGGCTTTTAAGAGACTAAACGAGATAATCCTCTTGTCTATTTTATTTATATAACGTATCATTTCTACAATGTCTCAGACATTCGGAAAGTTATTCAATAATTCACGTTCAGTTTCAGTCGAAGACATCACATAAATAATGCATGCTTGTGTCACTTTCGTGCTTTCGAACCTATTCGATATACTTTCTTTCTTTATACTTCTTTTGTTTGTCTTTTGTTTATCTTTGTGAGTGTCAAATGTATTAGAAAACTTTTGGAGCGATGGACGTCTTTAAGATTAACAAAGTTCATTATACGCAACGATGTTCTGAAAAATTTGGGGGAAGATTAATTATGAAATTATTCATTGTCAATGTTGAATCTGTGTTTTTTTCTTTGTGTTAGTGAATAAAAGATTTAGAAACAGAGGCCTGTACTTGTCGTTAAGAAATAAAAAATTGAAAGAAGTATTTAAATAAAAAAGAAAACAAATTTACTCCTATTAGATAGTAGTGCTTTTTCTCTACTTTTTTTATTATAAAGAACAAAAATGTAGTTGTTGCACAAACTTATAAAATATTATAAAATTAATATTATAAATGCGAAAGTGTCTGTCTGCAACTTTTTCACGCCTAAACTATTGAACCGATATTTATGAATTTTTCTACTAATATTTAATAGATATTATTCGTTAAAAAATAACAAAATACTAAAGTACATCGTTAGGTTTATAATTATTTCTAAAGTCTCATCACCCTTGGTAAAAAAAAAACTTTTTTCACGCGAAAGGAAGTCGCGGGTAAACATCTAGTATAATATTATGAAAGCGGAAGTCTGTAGTATCTATGTTTGTTACTCATTAATGCTTAAACGGCTTAACGGATTTAAATGTAATTTGGTGCCGAGGTAGCTTATTTTCTAAATTTAAATTATCTTTTGTGTTAACATAAAAGATAGGTATTTGTAAATCCAGAAAAACACACTGTGCCTGTGAGATATTTAAATTCGCCGCGGGTAGTAACGCGACGCGCAGTTTGTCGTAATTTAAAAATCAGCTTAAATTGTTACTTTCAATATACTTTTCTAATAAGAAAACATACGTGAAAAACACAAATAATTTATTTATACCTACCTATTGTAAAACACAAAAAATGGTCCTTCACATAAAACGTTCGAAAAACTAATATTTAAATTTATGCATAGTTTGTCTTGAATAAGATATATAAGTTCGATTTAAAAGGCTCGCTACTAATAAAAAGAGACTACCAAATAAAAAACTTGTCTGTTACAAAACTTGACAGAAAATGCGATGAAAAGCCTCCTTTTAAACCAAGACAATGACGTCATTGTTCACTTAGTTTACTCTCTGGACCGTAACCGTTTCGACAACAAAGTAACTCGCACTTTTAACATAATTTCTTTTTTCGCACAACGAAACCTTTGAAGATACTCTTTTAGAAAAACAAAACAAGAAACAGGCTACAGTCTACTTGGTTACTGAACTGTCATGAATGTTATAATATAATTCAATTTAGAAAAAACATTTATTATCATAACAGATAATGTTTGAAAGTAAACGGATAATAAAAAAGTGGTTAGAAGCGTATTCGAAAACCCCCGACTGCTAAATCGTTAAATCTGTGTATCATTCTTAATTTCTTTTTTTTTTAATTATGTTGAATAGTGTCACTTTCACGACTAAGACAAATCTATTGACACCACTCACATAAAAATACGACAAGCCGTTTATGCTCTAGGGCGCGCCAAAGAAATATACATACATACACTTACATATATTCACACTCATATTCAAAAAGCATAACCCTCCTTCTTTAGCAGTTCGGTAAAACGACTTCTTTGTCTATATGCACGTGTAAGAAGTTTACTCAGGCACAAAGTTCGGGGTATAATTTTAACTCTAGTGCGGTAATGTAAAGTAAAAAACATACGTTACTCAGATATAAGTTTTTAAAAACTATTAATAGTAGATTAGTAGTCAAGGGCTGTAAGGCATCAATTGCAGCCCGAGATATTTAGGCGCACGAGCGCAGAAAATACACAGAGTGTGGTGGCCAATCAAGAAATAACAAAAAAAAAAGTTTTTTATTCCCGCCTTTTTAAATTATTTTTTTCAAGAACGAAATTGAGAATATAAACTTGACGCTGGAAAATATATACGTATAGTGTTTTGAAAGATTAAAGTTTTTTTTAAAAATTACTTACCGCCCTAGGGCTTTTCTAGCTACATTATTACCCTAGAGCGCTAATTGCTCACTTACAAGCCTCATTTGGGGGTAATAATTACCTACTTACCGAATATGAGAGATGTAATAGTAGATTAGTAGCCAAGGGCTGTATAGTAGATATTTATAGTTCGAGGGTGCAATTGATGCTTACACCCGAGCTAACTACTCTGCTTTACATCTCGATTGTGAGGTAAGTAGAAAAAAACCGGCATTACAATAATAAAATATAATTAATTGCTGCAGCTTCAATTTTCATTGAATCGGGAGTGCATATATCTTCATCGCTTGCATAACTCATGTATTTTTCCTAATTAGCACGTAATTATAAAGAAATCCCAAAAACAAACAATATTTAAAGTAAAAGTATTCTATTCCCGCCTTTTTTCATCTTTTTTTAAATATTTTTTTCAAGAACAAAATTGAGCTTCGCTGTTCGATATTTAAAATTGATGACTATTATACTCATACGAAGACAAGGCTGAATAGCGAAGCGACCTCTTTTGTCATTGGGCTGAATGCATGATGTCTATTGCCAGTATGATGGTTAGACGTATGCGAACTTTTTGAAAGAGTAATTTTTTTTTCTAATTACTTACCGCCCTAGCTTACCGCTGGCTTTTCTAGCTACATTATTACCCTAGAGCGCTAATTGCTCACCTACAAGCCCCATTTGGGGGTAATAAAGACATACTTACCGAATATGAGAGATGTAAAAATATATTAATTTAAATTATATAACGCATTAAAGAATAAAAATATTTCTATCAGATAAACTGCTACAAAAGTGGAAAATTTTCACCGACACAAAGAGGGTCTTAATTTTCCACTTTTCCGGTAACCGTTTTATTTTTCTGCTGAAACCTAAGTTTAAAACTTCACACTCGCTAACGTGCTACTTAAAAGTTGTTTTGCTTGTTTTTTAATTCTACAACGAGTTGTTTGATGTTAGAGTTTTTTGTTTTCCTTTTGATATATGTCAACTATATGAATTGTATATATTCCAGCGTCAAGTATATCAATTTTCAATTTATTTATTAATCAAGTCAAGTCAAGCAATAAGTCATTGTGTTTAAGAAGACTGGTTTTCACGCGTACTTGATTGTTGGAAAGGTCCAACTATAGTTTCGTTCCCATTCGGAAATATACAGACAGAGACGAATTTTTTCATGAAAACAGAAAATATTTTTTTATCTTGATAATTATGTTATCGTTAATGGGCGTAAATTAGCTAGAGTGCACATTACCTAGGTAATGTGCAGATTACCTGGCTTCATCCGTTTTATTTCTTAAAGTAACTAGGTAATGTTCAAAATAACGGCCAAGACTACGATAAAATGCATAAAATAGATTATTGCTAGAATAAACCATCCGAATTAAGTTGGTGGGGACTATAATCTAAGAATAAAAATAGGTTTACCTAACCTAACCTAAAAGTGCGAATATTAGCTAGTTTATGTAAAATTTCGCACATTAACGGATAGAATCAGGTAATCTGCAGCTCACCCAGCTAATGTGCACATTAACTGGTTCCTCACTCTAACGGTGAAGTATTTATATTGGTAAAGAGAAATAAATCTACACTTACGGACGTTTATGGTCTTTTAGAAATTTTGTATGAAAAAAGTAAGAAATATGAAAATTACGTATTTTATTTACGTTGTCATGTATGGTTAATATTTGGTGATAAAATATCATATCATCAAATCAAATTTTATTCCAGTTTTTTTTTACGTTACGTCTGTCCCCCATTGCACGCAATTATTTAAACTTAAATTTAGACAGTCTGACCATTTACCTGCTAAATACATGCCTTTGACAAGTATTTAGCACAAGTATCAGTTAATTTCTTACTACTAATCCGCGGCTATCACTTGTTTAGAGATAACCACTGTTATTGAGTTTACTATCACAAAATTTTGTCTGACCACATTTAAACGAAAACGAAACGATCGAATTAAAGAATAAATTGATTTGCATTAAGAGATGAACAACAGTGAAAGTAAGATCAAGAAATGCCTCAAAATCTGCAAATATGAGTGCTTCATAACAATTGAACTGAACATGTCAGCGGCACTGGTCAGGGTCTTCGAAACTAAGTTAGAGAGCGCCTACCACCTTAGCCCTAACCTTAGCAAAATAATAGAGTAGAATAGAATACATTTTATTTGCAAGAGAAAACAAGACACACAACATTACAAATAAAAAAATAAAAATAAACCTAATTACTGATTTCTGTCAGAAACCGATCCCAACTCAACATAATGCTATGAGGTTAGGCTATGTTTAAAAATATTTTTTAGAGTTTGACTGAGAATGTTTAAAACGTCAAGCGAAAAAGACTAAGAAAGATTAGACCTATTTGCTGTGTTAGTTTTCACAGTGTGGCTTTATTCTGGTCTCGTATCTCACGAAAGTGTTACCCGCTATAAGACACTTACCGTTTCGGATTCCCACTAAAATACGGCACCGTAAAATATTTTCACGAAACTCGAACTTAAGAGCGAAATGTAATCTCGAGTTCCCATACAAAAGTATCCATCTATATCTACAAGGTACAGGTAATATTTTTATGTATTATGATATAACTATTTTACACCTGCCAAAACATTCGCGATTAATCGGACTGCATATTTTATTATAACTTTTTTTTTGTCTCTAGTGTTAGTAGGTACCATGTTTATAAAAATCAAAAACATTGGGTTTAACATTGAAATAACTGAATTAAATGTTTAGTCGCCTGTAGGTCACTTCTGTAAAGCTGTAAAACATTAAAATAAAGAGTTATTTTATTATATTATCTAGAAATCTAACGCTTGTCTGATTCTTTTTGGTATTCACGCGTACCTGATTGTTGGAATGGTCCAACTATAGTTTCGATCACATTCAATAAACTACATCAAGGATGAAATAGTATTTTTTTTCCTGCACAGCTAGCATTTGACCACAAGTATGCACGACCACGAAAATCCCTAGACACATAGCACACATATGAGACATATGTGTCAACACATAGCGTCCACAATTTTTTGTAGCGACGGTGACCGAATAGTTTAAGGGGGTAGACTGCCGTGCGAGAGGTACGACGTTCGATCCCACTAAATACGCAAAAAGAACCTGAGCTACCGGTGAAGGATAAGATCGTGTTGAAACCATAGCATGGTGGAAAGGCAATCTTAATACTTGCCTGGCTAACTAGCTAGAACTCAAGTTGAAAAATCTGTCGCCAAACAGCTAATGGTGTGTTGCGGCGGCCATTTTTGAGAACCAGTGTATTCCAGACTAGGCATGCTTCATCTAGAGTTTACAGTGTCGCTGGTTTCTATAGTCGAGCTGGTTGTCAAATGCCTAGCTGTATTGAAAAAATATTAAATAGGCAATCGGGATACATACATTAGCAAAACAAAGTGTACGGGTTAAAATGAGTGCAGAATTCGTAAAATTAATTAGGCGTTTATGATATGCAGAATCTTAACATGCTGAACATAATTGTGCAAACATCTCTGTATAGCTATAATTAATAAAATTTACAGTTAAAAACACTACTATCTTATTGTATCTTTTACAATGATAAGATTTAAGACGGACCGCTGAAATTATTTCTTTAATTTTTAAGTCCCACTGACATAATAATGAATGGCCAGCAACCGCGAACGAAGTCGAGGGTACAGCTAGTATTTAATATTTGCCAAAAACACACACAGAAACAATGTTGTATGGAATCACAATGCCGCAGTACTACCTCTTAAGGTGAAGGTGAGGTAAAGTGTTCCGTGCAGTCTCTAGCGGATTACTTGCTAGTAAAGTACCTTAAAAAGACGTTTTGGAACCGAGGCTTATAGATTCTATACTTTACAACCGAAGTGACTTAATTTTATCCAGTACTCCGTTGGCAAAGTGAAATACGTACACTATAATAGCATTTTTTTTTTAAATATTAGTGAGATTATAAATAGTAATAATTCAATGGCTGGTCACTCACTAAATCGAATCAAATAGCTATAGTTAGAGAAATAAGTTAGAGCAATCGTGGAGAGAGTGTTACATTCTGTTTCAGATTTCAGAAACGTTTAAAAATAAAGATTTCCGACTTACATAGCGGAAGGGGCCGATATAATTAGATAAGTTATTACACATGGATGATATATAATACACTTTCAAACAAATAAGATTTTTTCAAATATTATGTCACAAAAAAAGACCTTCGAATTAAGTAACATATGGAAGTTTTTAGAAAATGCTTTTGTACGTCTTATTCGGATGTGTGACTTTAAAAACATAAATTTTCTTGCTTTTATCATATTCGTTTGACGATGATTAATAATTTTAATAAGTTGCTTCTTGTAAGTAAAATCTTTGCAATTCATACGTTTAAAATGCAAACAATGTAAATATCTATTTCAAACCTAGTAGCTAAAACCTAGTAGCCAATTTACTAGCTAAAACTTAAGTAGTTAAGAGAGATGACTAAACTGCATCCCTTCATCAACCTCGGCTACTCAAAACTCAAAAGCCGACAGTAAGGGTACATACGCACTACGCAAAAATTAAAATAGAAGTAGAAAAACATTTATTTGTAACGGAAAACAAACTTTATCACACAATTTATAAAATCAACCTAAACTTAATTACTTCTTCCTGTCATAAACGGGACCTAACTTAACATGGCGCTGTTTGAAACAACCAGCGTTGATCTTGAAACAACCAGTGTTGATCTTGAAACATTCAGAGTTGATCTTGAAACAACCAGCGTTGATCTTGAAACAACCAGCGTTGATCTTCCATTGGAATCGGGAGGTGACGTCACGCTCGCGCCACAGCCGGCAGTTTTACTACATTAGGTATATGTAAAGTTATGTAGAAGCAAGCACAAAAAAGCATAAGGCATCCTCAGAATATGTTGACTCTTCAAGTGCTCGCTCGAAAGCGAAACAAATACTTTGCGTCGACTTTTATTATGTGAACAGCCAAATTGTGAAATTAGCTGCTGAGTCCTCTATTTCTCGATAGCTATATAATATCGGCTTTTTCAAATTGCAAGTGTACCGGTTTTTCTTCTAGGCACTCGTATGACATTCTAGGCCGCATCGTCGTTTTACATCAGGTTGTCATTGCGGTCAAACACAAGTCTATTTATATATTGATAAAATATATATATAAGTTATTCTAGCCAGTTGGTCTCATGTATTAGCCTAGTAATTCGGTTTCTTAAAAGAATTAACAAAAAAATATATATTTTCAATTAAAGTCGGTTTATGGCTTTTTAAGTACTCACAAATTATTATTTATTTAGAGAACTAACGCGTGTCTGATTCATTTTGTTTAAGAATACGGTTTTCACGCGTTTCTTTAACCATAATCGTAGTGAGTATTAGGTCTAACTCTGGATTAGTGACGTGAATTGTTATTTAACTCCCAAGTTAAATAGGTGGGCAGCCCCTGATTAAATAATGATAAATGGTCGAGCTTTATCCGGTAGCTGTGCGTATTTACCAAGCTTAGGCCAGATTTTGAAATCGGTGACTGTAGATTTGAAAATTTTCATAATTTGATTACGTATGTATATATTTCATTACTTTTGTGATTTCGGGGTGAGTCCAAACAAGAACTAGATTAAAATTAAATTCAGAGTGAAGTTTATACTAAAAATTAATCGTTAGACTAGTTTATATTCTAAAAACTAGTCTAACGATTAATTTTTTTTAAATGAAGATACAATTAAATTCTACAAAATGTTTGTATTTTTTTTAATAACTCGTTAAACTTATGTGATATTTGAATGACAGAGTTCTCCTTTTATATTTTTGACTACAGTAGGAACTTTGACTTCATTATTTCATTTTATTATTATTATGAAAAAAAAAACAAAACTAATTTTAATTGACGCATTTGACTTGAAATCTTTCGTCTGCCGATTGGTGTAATTAATTGTTCTTTAATCTCATATTTTAATGTCTTATTAAAATTAAATTTAGAGATGGTAGGTGGTATCTGCTTTTCAGAGAAATTCAATTTTTTAAGAGTAGTTAGTGTCCAGTAACCTACCGATTTTTACTCTTAAATTTGTCGCGCGTAAACCTCAAAAGTCCGTGGGGGTGTCGAGGACTAAGCTCCGATAATGCAACTCTAAGCTGGGTTTGGTTGAACGTTTTCGTATTTCTAGTTCTGTTATGATATCCTGGTACACTTTATATACTTAAAGTATAATTATAGTAACGTTGTTTAATTGATTTGAAAATAAAGAAAATCAGTTTTTAATAACTATTAATATTTGTTTAAATCATTTCTTAATTTCTGCTTTTTTATTGACTACAGTAAATAAAAAATGTATCCAATCGGCTGTTTTTTATGCTTATGTTTAAAAAATTAGAGAACCCCGGATAATGCAAGGTATTTAGGTTACCTTCAGACTCGCTGGTAAAAGGGCCTCAAAAAGTTCATGAGAAATAAGGAAGTAGTGGCTTGTGATAGTGAAAAGCGAAAGAAAAAGCGAAAAAAACTTAAGCCCGGCTCAGATAAATAAAATAAATAATTTCACACTAAAGTTCTTGAAATATTTTAGAGTTCTTCATAAGTTCTTTAAATATGTTTTAGTTCTTTAACTATTTTATTTTTACTACAAATGCTACAGATTTAGTCCTCGACAACGACAAGCATAAAAGTTAAAAGATAAGACAGCCAAAGCCCGAGAATCGAGCCTTGATGGACAAACATCGAACATAAAACTAAACGGTCTAAGCAATTCAGAAAGTAAATTGGGTTCATATCTCGGCTAGGCATCAGAGTGTTGCAGACAGCTTCAGCATTTGAATCTTGATTCTCGCATACGTTGAGATGGATAATGGAATATTCGTACACGTTGGACGAGATTGTCTAGAAATTGCAGTAGATTCAAGTGAGGCTAGTTAGCTAAATAGCTTTTTGTGGTTATATTTGTTTGGAGCTAGAGTTTTATGCTGTTGGGATAAGTGAATTGCAATATAATTTTCTTTAAAAAAGATTTGTAGAATTGTAAGTTACATACAGGTTATGATCTATTCTATGTGACACAAGTAAATTTGTAGACTGCGTCAACTCTTGCAAACGAGTAGGTACAGTTGGTGGGGACAAGATCAGTCCTTAGGTATACATGATTATTATCATGTCATCATAAAAGAAGATCTTTATTGACCTATAGATCTTCTATTATTGACCAAGTGAGCGAAACGTTTCTGTTTCGAGTCTAGGCCTGGGTCTAGGCCTCCCACTAGGTAGACCGACGACTTAGCAAAAGTCACAAATAACTTGTGGATGCAATTGGCAGCTTGTGCGTACTGAAGTTTTGTCCGCCTGTTCATTACTGGACGTCTTCTGGCTGATAACAATGATGATAATAGAAGTACTTTTGTTCCATGTCCTATCAGTTCTACTATCATCTAAGTATAAAACTTGCTGCCATCTTCTGAATAGCAGAGAATTAAATTTTCCGCTCTAGTTTCACAATTATGAAAGTTTTCCAATCGACTTAGCTTACGACGTCCCGTTCAATAGCAGTTAATGGGCGAGTTTGTAAACAACTGTTCGCGTTACATTACATTAACAAACAGGTAAGAGCTCTTCGCGCTATGGGATTTAATTTAAAACGTATCTTAATGGATCATTAAGTATATGAATATATCATTATTGTGTTATAGATCGAAATTTAATACTAAGCATTATCTAGAGAATTAGATAAATGATTGGTCTCGCATCGAGCGCAGACCAATTATTAATCTCAGTCGCGAGCTTTTTTAAAGTTTAGTCGATTCTACTTAAGCGGCGCGTCTGTTGAAACGGATTTTTATTATTATTTTTTGTTTGATTATATTAATCGACAGTGGCGACCTTAATATGAGTATCAAATGAAAAGTACTGGACTAGAAGAGTACTACGAGTGTACATCGTAAAACAGTAAGCCGTCACTATAAAACGGCGGTATCTAATGTTATTGATTTACTTAATAATAATTTAGAACTTGTAAATTGTATCAATAGGCTAAGGTTTGTTTAATAAAAAAACAAAAAAAAAAAAAACAAAAATAAATTAAGTAATTTTAATTTACTTACTTGTTAAAAGTGTTTGTTTTCTTGGAATTTATACGAAGTTAGATCCCAACGGAGAGACGCAGTGACGTCAATTCAAAGAATGGATCAGCAAGCTGATTGCCTGTCGATGACGCTCGCCGTCACGAATGCAATCATGCCTTTAAGCTGTTATGAAAGGTTGAGATTATATAAATATATTGAACTTTGAACCCCATTTGACCTCTTTATAGGTTGGAAATACTTTCCTAGTACATTTTTACACTTTATGACACCGCTCAACCTAGACACATGAAATTTGAAGGGTATATAATGAATATACGCTGCTGGTATAGGTTTACGTAGATTCCTAGCAATATAAGACAGTCAGTCAGGACTTACTCTTGTATACATACTCGTATAGGTTTACGAAAAGAAATATGTCTTACAAATAACAAACGCTGTTTGTTTTGTTCAATATTTTTTTGTTATCCAACACTGCTAGGCATTTGACCACAAGTTCACACGACCACGGAAGTCAGCAATACTGTAGCCCTAGATGGAGCATGTCTAGTCTGGAATATACTTGCTCTCAAGGAACGCTGCGGGAACACACCGTTAGGTTAGGTTAGGTTTTCAAGGTGGTAGATAGCCAGGCGAGCGATAGGAAACACCCTACCACCATGCTATGGTTTCCTCACCATGTTTTCCATCACCATTAGCTCAGGCTGTTTTTGCATGTTTTGTGGGATCAAATCTCGTACCTTTTGCACGGCAATCGACCCCACTAACCAGAGGACAGCGTACCCAGAACACGTGCTAATTCCAAATCCTTGTTTTCTCGGCCTTCGTAAATTCACAATAAAAAGATCTTTACTAACACAAGAGCAAATATGGCTCCTTCATAATAACAAAGGCTGTTTTTCTCGTTTAACACGGATTTTTCGTGAGAGTGACTCCATACGTGAAAGGCGTGAGAGATAAATAAATTTAGTTTGACTTGCCAAGAGAAGGAAGTAAGATAGTAAAAATTCTGCTGGATTAACTATATATTGTAAGAAGAAATGCAGTTATAGAAAATATCTGAGAATAACAGTTCAAATTTAAAAGTTTTATTATTGTTCGAGACTATTTTTACAATATGCTATTTATTTATCTATTCCTACATAAAATAGTAAGTCTTGACTTATATCAGGTAATAGAAATCAAGAGAGAGCCTAAATAGTTGAAAAATTCAGACATACTTTAAAAAAGGATAGTTACTAGTCATACTAATATTATAAACGCGAAAGTTTCTTAGAATGGGTATATGTTAGTTACTCTTTCACGCAAAACGGCTAAACCGATTAGACGAAATTTGGTACGGAGATAGTTTAGATTCTTAGACCCTAATTAGGCTGCTTTTTATCCTGTATTAACCCGGTAAACAACTGCAGGGCACAGCTGTTTTTGAATAATTAAATATCTCGCATAAGTTCTTGAAAATGTGAACTTTTCACTCGATACAAATGTTTGATCATACATTTTAATATGATATTGTATAAGATCACGCTTTACTGTAGACACACAAAACATAACCATATAAAATACAAAGCATATATACAGGGTGTTCTGTAGAGGGTCCGACAAACTTAGTGAGTGTGTTCAGGTACGTATTTAGAGAATACAAGTTGGCCAAAAAAAATCCCTGACCTCCTATTTTTTTTTAAAGATTTTTTTTGTAAATTTTACGTTTTTCACCGAAATTGTACCTATTCGCTTAAATAACATTTCTAAAATCCGTTTTAGACCGGATGTTTTCATGTGATTATAATCTCAAATGCATGCTTAAGCCACGAAAAGCAAAATTACATACAATTAGAACTACCTAACTGATGTAGAACTCATAAAGTGAAAAAATTAATTTAAGCTTGACATCTAAGTTCAACTTTCACAGTGATTTAAAAAAAAATCACTAGCGATTCTGGAGGTAGAATGCATTAAAAAAGTTCTCCATTTATCACTTATTACAACGACATAAAAAAATGCTATGATACTTATCGGCTTGTTGAGTAAAATTAAGATTCAAGGTAACATCATAACAACAAACAAATAGGGACCAAATACGACGAGCAGGTATAAAACTATTGTTATAAGTTCTTCTTTCTCTGTCTATCAAAGAATGCGGAGGCGGCGTAGTAAGGCCAATACCGGTTATTGGCGGTTGTCTAAACAATAAAATGTGTAAGTATTTAATTTAGTCGAGCTTTGACTGTTATCACTGTTTGACGCGAGTACGATTCCTAATACTTATTTGTTTTTCTGTTTTGTTTTTCCGTTGATTTGTTGAACTGTTACCGTTGTTGAGTGTCATCCGTTGTTTACTTTTACTGTTGTTAACGTTGACTGTTGCTGTTGTTGCTGTGTGGATTCTTTCTGTGAAGACATGACGGAGTTTAATAACGAAGAATACGCTGACATGGTTTTTGTCTACGGCCGAGCTGATGGGAACTCACGTGCTGCACAAAGAATGTACAGAGAGTCGTACCCCGACAGACGTGTGCCTCATCACACCACATTTACAAACACTTTTCGGAGACTGCGGGAAACTGGTACCCTACACTTTAGGGAACCACGCCTCAACAATAGACAGCATCGCGTCGTTGTAGATGAAAACATTCTACAAGAGTTCGATGCAGATCCCACCACCAGCGTCAGAAAAGTGGCCCGTAACTTGGGAGTTTCGTCATTCAAAGTTTGGACAGTAATTAATGCAGATAGGAGGCATCCTTATCACTACACTCCGGTGCAAGGTACATTTAATTTATGATTGTAGTAGTTTTTGTAGAGCACGCTCTACAATAAAAATAATTGGTTTACCACTTGCCCATCTGATGTTCATAAACAGGTTTGTTTTGGTTTCAGGTTTAGTAGAAGGGGACCAAGAGCGGCGCTCGCAGTTTTGCCGTTTTCTTTTACATACGGATGTAGATAACGAAGATTTTTTGAAGAACATACTCTGGACAGATGAATCAAAATTTACGAGAGAGGGGATTTTTAATCAACACAATCTACACTTATGGAAATCGCAAAATCCTCACGCGACAAGAGTGACATCACAACAATACAAGTTTTCGGTCAATGTATGGGCAGGTGTCATTGGGAAAGACGTCGTAGGACCCCACTATCTTCCAGATACACTAAATGGCGAAAATTACCTGGAATTTTTAATCAATGACTTACCGGAATTAATGAGCCACCTGCCGATTTTTGAAGATGACCGGGCAATCATATTTCAGAATGACGGCTGCCCGGCACACTACAGAAACATTGTACGCGAGCATTTAGATAACTGCTTTCCCAATTCATGGATTGGGAGGCGTGGCCCAATTGAATGGCCCGCACGGTCCCCAGACCTAACACCGCTCGATTTCTATGTCTGGGGACGTGCTAAAGAGTTGGTGTATGAGGTCGAAATCACAACAAAAGAAGAATTGGTGGCAAGAATTAACGACGCATTTGCAAAAATTAAAGCAGAAATGACTCTAAACACCACCACAAAAGAAATACGTCGTAGGTGCCGTGCGTGTATTCGTAACAGAGGAGCTGTATTCGAACAGGATTTGAAATAAAAATAATTTTGATTAATTTCTGTTGTTTGTATTTTAGTTGGTACCTCATTTATTGAACAAGCCGATAAGTATCATAGCATTTTTTTATGTCGTTGTAATAAGTGATAAATGGAGAACTTTTTTAATGCATACTACCTCCAGAATCGCTAGTGGTTTTTTTTTAAATCACTGTGAAAGTTGAACTTAGATGTCAAGCTTAAATTTATTTTTTCACTTTATGAGTTCTACATCAGTTAGGTAGTTCTAATTGTATGTAATTTTGCTTTTCGTGGCTTAAGCATGCATTTGAGATTATAATCACATGAAAACATCCGGTCTAAAACGGATTTTAGAAATGTTATTTAAGTGAATAGGTACAATTTCGGTGAAAAACGTAAAATTTAAAAAAAAAATCTTTAAAAAAAAATAGGAGGTCAGGGATTTTTTTTGGCCAACTTGTATTCTCTAAATACGTACCTGAACACGCTCACTAAGTTTGTCGGACCCTCTACAGAACACCCTGTATATATTCTTGAAGCTAAAAATATTTTAAAATAACATTAATTTATTTTCTAACTAAGTGTTGCACACATTCTGCGAACACGGAACTTTACAAAAGAATTTATAACAAAGGTATCTCTGCCTCAACGCCGAGTTAGAAGTATGTTCAATAGAATCAAAACACAATCGAATATAAGTTACAAGCCAAATTTATAACAAATATTTTTTTTCAATTTTTATTTTATCGGGACACTTGTTGATGTAGCGCGTAGCATTATTATTTACTATGACTTTCCAATACGTTATTCTATTCTCGTGGCACGGTCCTTGCTAAGCAAATGTCAAATTTAATATTGCACCGTTACACGGAATGCTCTCGTTTTGTACCATTTGAATAACGTATTGCGTCAACATAACGTTAAAGTCTGGCAGACCGCAAGCAGCTCAGCCCAGTTCATTGACACTACGCACGTCATCGCGAATCAAACCAGACTACGTCACTATGCGTGTAGACGTGCACAGATGTTTGACAGATTTCCTCCCGCTACATTTTAAATTTAAATGAAATACGAACGCCTTTTCGCTTGTGCTGTTTTGTTTTATTCGTTCATCGTAAATCAAGCGGCTAGCTTATTTGTTGTTACCGTTGTAATGCAATTACTGATGTTAGCTAAAACTCGTTTGTAATCAGAATGGTGGAAAACTTTTGCCCATTATGGATGGAGGATGAGTGTGTTAGTAACACTCCCTCTGCTTGTACGGATTTTCATGTTCATAATGTGTTTGGATAGTGATTACATTAATTTTTGATGCAATGGAATGGATTCGATTGGTTGTAATGTATCCTTATGGTTCAGTAACTGGAATAAACGGTTAGATTTTATACGTAATTTGTCATTGCTGTCGAAAATAAAAGGTTTTTCTCGGACCGTGTTAGGCTGAGATAAGATAAATCTTTATTTAGTACAAGCGTAGCATTACTTGAACATTAAGCAACTGTTACAAAAAAGCTTATAAATCTACCTATAGGCAGATATACAACATGTATGAAAAAGGTGTGACAATACTTAAAGAGTCCTAGTTTACCCATTAAAGTGAATCCATTGCAGAAAATATTTGCAAAAATTTGCTAGCTAAAAATAAATATACTTTTTTTATAGCGAAATCTTCAAACTCATGACATTTAACCTGTTATTTCATATAACTCTACATTTAAAGTAATAAAACATATAAAATTTAGACGACGTAAAATAATTATTTGTTATACAAGAGAGCAACGTTGCTTTTTAACCGCGTGCTCACTTTTGATGACCGAGCCAGCGAAGGATTCTAAAAATTTTAATTAGAATCCTGAGCGTTAGCGAGGGAATTAAAAGAGCACGAGGTGAAAAATCTTTGCACTCGAGTGTAACACGTAACTTTTCATCCCACCTCAGCGAGGAAATGACTATATACGAAAAATAAAAAAAATGAATAACTCATTTTAGATTTTCACTTATTTTATAACATAAGATTTTAACAATATGACGTGAAATGATACTGGCGCGCGCAAATCAAATTAAAAAAAGTACAGCAAAAAGGTTCCGAGTCTGAATTTTTAACAAAATAAAAACGGTTATAAGATGAATTCGGCACCATAGAGGTAGAACTAATTAGATTGAATGAGGTTTTTAATTCACAAACTTAGTGCACACGATATTCTAAATTCAAATTTACTTAAAAAGGCTTTTGCACGCAGATATCGAATAGCAAAAATACTCTTTCCGAGATGGTGGGATGAAAAATAAATTACCTACTGAAAAACATAAAAACCATACTTATAAAGATAATCGGCTCGTACGAAGCCCCAACAACCTTTTATTAAGTCCATTGTCATACGAAACAAGAGTAACGTTATCACGCGTGTCTGTCTCCAAAACGAAAGCTTTATTATGTCCCCAAAAAATAACAATACATTCTCAGATAAGTTGGTAACTCGGTGTTACATAAATACGTGATTCTCAAGCGATATTGGATAATAAATTTTGTCAGTGCGTTGTTATAAACTCCATAAATCGAGCTCAAGACGCGACGTGTTGTGGCCAATTTATCACAATCTTATAATATAGAAAATTAAAGAATGTTGTTGGACTGAAAGTGTTTTGTGTGACCTTCAAAAATGTCGTACACGAATTAAACCTTGCGTGTGGTTAAAGGGCTCTGCTTTTTGTCTGTGTTGTACAAATTAAAAGTGAGCTGGCAATTTCGTGTTTTGGACAGTGACCCCGATTCGGGCAGGCAAAACTTACTTAACTAACCTAATTTGACAGTTCTAAAATTACCTCCTCTCTTTTTATTTCTAATAGTGGGAAAGGGATGGATATAATTTTAGGAACTTTAAGTTTAGTCAGTGTGACTGGCCGAATTGGCGTCATTGTTTTCTATGACTGTTTTAGACAAAAAATATTGTAATAAGTATCTACTGTATCTACATGCGTCTGTTTTATAATATTTTTATAAATTACTCTGACTAAATATTTTGCATAACAATTTAATAAAAACCTATAAACATTTACAGTGTACTAAATAAAAAAACCTTAGTCAAGTAATCTCTGTAAAAAGAGTGGGCACATATTATGACAAAAAAGGCGTCGACTTGACAATCCCCTCCTCTTTTCGTCGGTTATTAAAAGCGTATGTTTATATATTTATTATAAAATACACAAGATTTTTATTAAAAACCTTGCATAAAGTGTATACAACTCTAGGTTTACTATTCACACACAGCCCGTGTGAAAAAAACTGGGTTATTAGGTAATATTAAAAAACAAAGGTGAAAACCTGACTTCGCCGGCAATTTTTCCAGCAATATTATATTTATAAACCATGCTACCTTGTAAAAGCTTGACTAAAGAGAACACTCCATTAAATCGTTAATTATTTTTCCAAATCAAGCGAAGCGGCAAGACAAGAACCTGGCGTGGAGTGGAAACATGTTAAACTTATGTTTAATTTATTTTTGAAGAATTTGTCCTTATAAGCATGAGCAATGCGCTAATAGTATAATTTTGTATAGTAATAGAACATACATGGAGTCGTAAACCAAAACTGTTTCAATGGATGTAATAATATCAAAGAACAATAAAGGTAAAAGTAAAGAGTTTCCGTTACATAATGCACAGGTCAGGGCTATTCTAACATACTGGTACGTTGCACAATGATCAGGTACAACCTAAACGTCAGAGATCATCAAGCTGACATATTTCTAAACTAAAGTTGAACCACTGCCCAACTAAAGGCCCAAGGTAGTCCAACTGGTTAGCCAGCGCAGTTGCACTAAAACTTTCAAAGACTGATGCTTATAGTAGCGTCGATTCTATATCGCTAGATGTAACATCGAAAATAGCACATCAGTAGGTCTTCTCAGCTTACTGCGCGCGAGATTGGTCCGGATAAACGGCGCAGGCCATCAATTCCTCCGTTCGCAGTAATGAAAGGCGCGATTTGTCGTCTCGTAAACGGGATCCGCTTTATACGGTATATTGCCAGTTTTACAAGCAACCATCAAATCCACTTTACGGTATTTCGACTCGGGAGATACGGTTTATATTAGATGATTGCCTTCGCGTTTATTTTTCTACTGGCAGCCTAGATACGGGAGTTTTACGTTTGGTATATCTCCTGGCTTCTCTTATTCTATGTCTATCTTCGTTCTAGTAGCTTTGTTTTGCTATATATACGAGCACAAGTTTTACTTTAACTGTATCCTGAAGTTATTTTTTTTCTAAATCTACCAAATATTGCAATTTAAGTCACAAACCATTGAGGCAAGTCATTAATTCATATAAACAGTTTGTATTACAAAATGCAAGTCACAAATTATTTTGACAGATATAAGGTCACGATAACTTTAAAGAGTCCCCATGCCCAAACATACCCATCAGGCTAGCAGCGTTCCCCCTCTGAATGGCCAACGAGATATGTTGGGCTAAAAATTGACCGGAACGGGGGTCACGCCCAAAGTTCCGCAAACGATGTCCCAGATCCGCAACAAACATATTCGCTTCAGAGTCCCACGGACCTGCTGTCTCAACAGCATTTATTAATATTTATTATTTAATTTGCTGATTGTTTGGTTAACTGCTACAATTAATTTTACTAAAACCAAAAAACGTAATTAATTTACGCTCTCTACGACAATTTTACATTATAATTATACATGTTCTATTTTGTTATTTAATAGGCAGAAACGTCATTCATGCTTTTTGAAATTAAGGGAGAGCACTGTACGCCAAAACAAGCAAAAAGCATAGTTTGGCAACAGACCAATTGATATCCTAAGGCCTTATCATATCAATTGATATGATAAGGCCCTATCCGTACCAATTGATAAGAAATTATCCGTAATTATTATGTTATCAGATATGTGTAAATTTATGGAATAAATGCATTTTATTTTATTTGTTTATAATAGTGCTACTTTTTCCCAGGCCGCACAGTTTGGATGCATGATTTATCCTCGCAGCTATCAATTCATCAGCGGCCACGTCAAGCGACCACATACGGCAGTTGGATTTACTCTGTGCTTCTGGTGGTCAGCCTAGTCGTTCAGCCAAACTGAATAAAGGCCTAACCTTACAAACAAAAATCGAAAAGAAAGATTGTAAAAATAACAAGAAAACCCCACATAAATTCGTAATTATGTTGACCGAATTGTTTCAAAAGTTATTTTTATCGCAAATCAAAGAGCAATTAAATATCTTAATTCTGAACGCACTCTTCAAAATTTTTCCAATAATAATACCTTAAAGACAAATATGGAATCGCATCTTATTTCCGAAGAAAAATATTTCCAATATTCGTTCTCCACAAGTGATGATCCTGATTATCGCAAACAAATATAACAGATGAAATCCCCCGTCAAATCAAAACCAATTTGATAAATCTCTTCGAAGAACTTTATACTATTCTTAGACTTCTCCTATCCAAATACACTGAAAATACGCAGATATGAAAACAACGACTCGCTTTTACTGATATATTGGTACATATATGCCAATATGAGTTGATTGATTCTCCTGATACGGCGTCCAAGGTCACAAACCACAACCAAATGTGACTGATGTTTTTTATCGAATCGTGTCAAACGACAGTTCCCCTTTCAGGCACATTTCCCTCGTATTTAGGGCATATTTTGAACACGTATTTTTGTGTATTTGCCAAGCATTTTATGTGGAGGGAGAGCACTATAAATACAATCTACGTCGGGTGACGTTTCCGTTTACCCTATGTAAACATGTATTGTATCATTTTTACAGTAGATTCACATGATGGAGCTGTCTACATATTGTCTCGATAATAGATGTTTGGAATCATTCTATCCGTACAGAGGTAGCCAATCAATCAAGTTTTATTTGGGAAAGATTTCCATATCAATAGAGGTAGTATGTAATGGCTATAAAAAAAATACTTTTATTCCTCTTCGAGCGCTAAATTTGAAGTGAATACTTCTAATTAGATAGGTTATTAATTGCACCCATCGACATGAAACAAAAATGTTTTGTCTTTTATTTCAGTGATCAAATAAGATTGCAATCCTATTTCAGTGATTGATTCTTAAGGTGATGGTTCCCAAATAGATGCGTTTTTGTTTCCATTTTCTAGCATTACCGTATTCTGTGCCATGTTGGAAGTTAATACATCATGTAATACATATACTCAATTAAAGCATGATGTTTCAAAATGCTTATTTTAGTTTACCAAACCATTTTAATATATTTTTGAAGAACTCATTATCTCATTATTTTGAACATGTTTCTTTCGGTATACGTGGAATGTCTACTTTGTAATGTTGAGGTAGATTAATCGAAATATTGGCACCTTCAGGCTAATGTATTGTTTTTGTCTTAGAATGATAGGTAAGTGAAGTTTTAAAGATAAATGTTATAAGAGCCTACTAAAAATTATTCATTTAGCAAAGCACGTTGCTAATATATTTAACTAGGCACTTAGCACATATTTTAATGAGGTACTTTGGCTTAGCTAGCGGGTAGCGTTCGTTTTGTGCGACGTTGCATGCGTGCCCGCCTCATTCCTGCCACTTCGCGTAGTGCGCGACGTTGTCAGACTTCATCTAGTGCAGCGTGAGAATAATTAATATAATATTCTTTCCTAGGATAGTTACCGCGTGCGCGTAATAACATACTTATAAGCGATTGTGTTTTACTAGAAACATTCTCTGCCGTGATTTTGACACTACTTGTAGAAGTGTGATAATATACAAATGGGAGATAAGAAGAATCGAAAACAAAAAATATCACTTTTTATAATCTTTATAAGTAAACGTTCATCGATGATTTCGCCAATTTACTTTTTTTAAATATTTATTTCATTGAATATTTTTATTTATAAATATATATATATATACTTAAAAAAATTGTAATAAATAAAAAAAATGCATATTTTATTTATAAGTCTAACTATTTTGACCGTTTTTTATCGAACTTATATGAATTAATTGTTCGTTAATTTTAACGTTAAAACAGAAAAAACTTAAAAAAAACCATAACTGAAATAAAAGATAAACAGTTAGGTATTTTTATTATGGCAGCTGCTCTTTACAGTGAAGAATATTTTTTTTATAAGATCTCTTTCCGTAGCAATCATCAGCTATAACATCTATGATGGCAATGCCGTTCGAATTCACCCTTCCGATTCAGATAATAACAATAATATTTTTAGTACCTACACTGTAAACGGTTAAATAAAATATAAATTATACACTTTAAAAAAGCAATAATCTGTTTTCTTAGAGACGCTATAATTAACGAAAAATTTATTCATATAAGTTTGATAAAAATCGGTCAAAATAGTTAGACTTATAAATAAAATATGCATTTTTTTTATTTATTACAATTTTTTTAAGTTAATTTTACGAATGAACCTCGTTGTTGATAAATAATGTCATCAGTGATATGAGCTGCTAACTGCTCACGAAGGCGGAATTTCGAAAGTTGCAACTCGCACGATATTCAACGAACGAACTCGAACGATAGTTTCTACGAAATTTTCTCAATTTTTTTTAATGTTTTTACGAGGTACGAGAAATCGTTTTAATAAAAGTTTAGTGAAATCGAGTTATTATTATTCGATAATGAGTAAAGTTATATTTGAATTGAGTAATTACTATATACTTCACCTTCTGTACAATAGTAATCTTTGACCTAACTTTCAGAAAAGTACGATGTTATTTCTCTGAACTTACATTACTCTATGTCAATATCCGAACTGTGCATAAGACACCATCTATCTATACAGTTGACAAAATTATAGACGGCAGGCCAATGCCCGCTCATTTGTTTCGCCCAGAATCAAACAGATGGCTTGGCATAGGTAAGTATCAGTACATACTATTATTTATTCCGTGACTCAATTCTCAATTGCGTTTGTCTATACCCGTCGCCTTAAGGCAGCTAGCGTGTTGTAACCACAATGGCCACAAATATTACATTTTAAACAGAAAATTAAATTACAATTAAGGAAAATAAAGATTTTTAAAAGTTACCTGAGGTTTCACTTAATTTTCTTTATGAGGGGATCAAAAACAAAAGTTAGGTGGTTTATAGTTAAAGGTATTTTTTTCTTATGTCATATTTCAACTTCCCTGTGCAAAAATGATGCCGATGCCGTTAGGCCCGTTATTGTTTTAACTATAAAATGATTTTAACAATAAATAAAGTCTTGATTAATCAATGTTTAACGTTTTCTGACACCTGACGATTAACTTCGTCAAAGTTTGAACATCAGGTAAAACTGACTGAGAATAAATGAAAAGCGATTACCTCCGTAAAATAATTCATTATCCAGCGTCTTAATCCTGAGCAGGGTTTAATCGATTTATTTATTCAGTAACAAAAACTTAAGCCGTCCAAAGTTGGAGGAGGAGCAAAGTTAAATCAAAATTTTATAAGGGAACCCGCATCTTCCTTTCTAATTTTGGCTATCGCCACTTCAAAACTAATTTCAGTTAACTTTACATCTTGATTTGTGCTCAGTAAGTCTGTTAAAGTTTGTATATTAGATTTTTCGCAACTGGTATTGTGAAGAACATTAGTAAGTTTTGTTATCAACTAGTTACAGAGGCCCAATTTCATATGCGCCAAAACCGTACAAATCCTATGATATATTTTTCTGGGGCCTTACTTAGAAATTGTTATTGAAATAAATTATTTAATATTTTTGGGAAATTCGTGTATATATTTTTATTGTTAAATTACTAATTACGATTGTTTCTGTAAATACATAATCCCCATATCTTAATTTAAATCCTTACTTGTTTTTAAAACACCGACGTGGAATATGAGTTACAATATTCATAAAGTAGACCTAGTGGGACAACACTGTTTGATACATCATGGAATTATAAACTATGCTTCATAATTTGAAGTTGGTATTCATATTTTTAACAAGGTGCTTAAATAGAAAAGAGACAGCTGGCAAAGTCTGGCTCTACTTTTTCTTTACTACCTATAATAAGCAAGATAGAAATACTAAATAAGAACCCAGAGAGTGCTGTAACTTTGCTTAACATAGTCTTCGGTTAACTATAACTTCATAATAATATTGTTCGTAGGCTATAAGACATGTAACAGAAAGGTGTGACAATACTTAAGAGTGTCAGTCTACTCATCAAAGTAAACTCTGCGTAGAACATCATTTTGCAAAATTTGGGACAAATTATTACGTCCTCCATACAACTAATCACTTTGAAATAGTATTTGTTGGTTTGTTTGTTCGTCTTTACTCAGTAACGTAGAGACATATCAACTTAATTTTTTGTACAGAGATGGTTCGAGATCCAGCGATTGCCATAAGTTTCTTACTTGTGGAAAAACCAACATAACGGAGACGAAGCAAAAGCTAGTATATATTTTACTTGTAGCTTTTGTCCGTGGCTTGCCATGGCCCACGTTGTTTCAACCGGGATAAAATTAGCCTACGGCTGTCACCGGATCTCGATCTATGCTCCATATTGCTGTGGAGAAGACGTTGTTCATCTTACAAATCAATAAAGCAACAAACACAATTTCGCATTTATAAAATGTGTAGGGATTTAAACGATCCTTTTTTCTTCATTATGTTTTACAGTACAATATATATTGAAATTTGACTACTCGTTACATTATCTCGCAAAATACGTAAAAATATACAAAAGTAAACTGAACATTTTATTTATGAATGTGAGTACTTATGTTAAAATACGTCCAACATAAAAGAGAAAAGCTAAAAAGCCCTTTCAGCGTTTCACAAAAGAATGAATCCTAAAGCGATATCCGCAATTTCTTCAACAAATAGCAAATTTTACGTAAAGCCAACCCTGGGAGTTATTTTAAAATATATCCTCGGGTAGAAAGGCTCGTGTAAGCTCGGATAGCAAAATGCTTAATTGTGTGGAAACCGCATTGAGCCCAGCGAAAAGGAGTGTGGCTTCAGTCCCTAGCCAACTGGGTCTTGTTTTACCTTGTGGTTGCGTCGTCCGTAGGAACTACGAGTAACATTGTTAACGCTAGTTACCCCTTGTCCTTTTCTTTATATGATTTGTATGCGTGATTCAATATAAATAACTTTTAATTTCACTTTCCTACACGTCCTGTTTCATTCTTACAAGTTATCTAAACGTTTGTTTTACAACTCACGTATATTTCGCAATTAAATATTTTGCCTAGTTTTAGATTTTTTTATCTAGCACAGCTAGGCATTTGACCGTGACACCGTAGCCCTATATGGAGCGTGCCTAGCCTGGAATACACCAAGTCCTAGATTTAGATACTTATTGATACTTTTAATTTTTATATGGAGTTAGCTCATAAACCTAATATTATTCAATCTTTTTCTAGAAATTAGATTTGAATTTGATTGTATCTAGCCTGAAAAATAAAGAAACTTGTAGTAAGTTTTACAATCTGGCTTGTGATCTAATCGAATCCTTGAAGTGTTCTGAACTACAATAACATTTTTACGATTTTAGTAACACAGGTAAATGGTATCTGATAGTGAAATTTACTTGTTTCAGAAACCATCGACAAATCTGGCGAAGACCCGGTTGTCTCCGCATTACGAGCATACGGCGCCCCAGAAGACGAAGACGGCAAAGACTCCGAATTCCAAAAATTCTTCGGCAATTTCACGCACCGAGATACCACCACCGACGTGTCCTTAATAGACCATTTCATCAACGTAGAACATAGTTACGATAACGAAACAAAACAAACTATAGATGATGCCAAAGAATACACTAACGATACGCTCGCGAACGTTACGATTTCAAGACCGGTCCTTGAAGACGTAGTAACAAAATTTCTAAGGCTGATCGAAACTCAGCATTTATTAGGCGAGAACTGTACCGCAGGCACTCATCTAAACTTAGGTGAAGGTGTAGTAGATAGATACGCTCAAGAGAGGTTTAGAATAGAAGCTGACGTAGCAGTGAATAGAGCTAACATGTTGACTAGACTGTGGAAATACGCGGGCCCTTCTGTGATGCATAACGAATATCTGTTACATGCTAGTGTGTTTTCTATGGTTGAGTTTGATGACGATATATTTGCGGCGGGTAATTGTTACGATAAGGATCAGTATAAGGACTATACGTTGTTTTGTCCGTTTGCGTATCGGTTGCCAGAAGGGCCAATCTTGGCTAAGGACTTGGCGGTGGAGTACAAATATTTGAGCAATACGTCGGAATGGTTTTACATCGCAAGGAAAAATGCTGAAAGGGTCATACGGAATCATAATCAGTTTAGACGAGGTAAGCAACGATTAAATGTGATTCCAATAATTTTGCAAGATTTTTTGATGTCATATTTTCTTTTTTTAACGTAGTTGAACGATTATTTTAAGTTGATAAATTATTTCAAGTGAATTGAATTAATTTATCTTTATATCAAAGCTTTTATATTGTTCGTCTCCATTATATTTTTGGAGCTTCGTAGAATATCTTCTAATGATTAACAATCCCTCCTAGCTATTTTGAGAAGCAAAGTAAACCAAAATTTTAAATCAAGTAAGTTACTTACTTCATTATACCGTGTTTTTGTTAGAAAATATGTTGAAAACATACCTTTTGAATGTTCTGGTTCTTCACCTTTAATAGCAAAAAGCTTCTCTAAGCCGACCGCAAGCCTCAGAACATTTGTCGGCAACACTAAATCTTTTCCTACCCGCAAAGGGCCAAGTTTTTCGATAAAATCTGATAATAAACCTTGGTGCAAAGTTGCCTTTGTTAACGTTTGACGCATAGCCGGGCTAATTGTGAACAACTTGTGAGGAGAGTTCCTAACAATTTCGTTTAGCGTTGTTTTTGTAGGACGGGAGATAACGCTTTTGTTATTAACTTTGTACAAAAGAAAGAAAACAACGGTTGTGTGAAAGAATGGACGTGAATAATTGTTATTAGAAAAGACAGATTAGAAAGACGATGGAGTATCAGTATTTGTTTTGCTATAATGGTTTACCAAACTTTTATCCTTATTTTCTAATAAGGATTCCGGGACAGGAATTAAGACAGATTTACCTCATTGATTATTACTGAAACAAACTTAAGTTAACTAAACTAAAATTGCATAGGAAAATAAATATTTTCCTATGCAGTTTTACTTTTGTCTTAAATTAAAAAAAAAAAAAAACTTATTATAGCCATAAAACGACCTTAATACTCGGTTTTATTAATAAATGCGTCCTAACTTTGAGCGTCACTTGTCTTGTTTTATCTGATGGAGAACGTTACGTGTCAAAACAAGACAAAAGATGTTTGAAGATAAGAAGTGTTTATTAATAAGTCCAACTATGTTCAGGGAGCTGTTTTAAATTTCCAAGAAGATCCTATCCCTGCAATTGATAAAAAAATGCCTTCAATAAAAAAACTCTCTTATAAAATTTTGGGTTGCCAGAATCAACAATTAAAATTAACCTTAAACTACATTTTACCATTGCCACCTAAAAAAAACTATTTTCTCCTATTATTCCTCACTGGATAAAGAAAATACCTACAGGATCTTAGACTCTGTTGAGTGTCTGAAGTGAAGAGCGAAAGCGGAAGTTTTAGCGGTTTTTGTTCACGATAGCTTATTCCTTGAGACCGAGTTTGTTTGTGTGGTTTTCCAAACCAAGACCAGAGTTTTATTACTCAACTTGAGATTTATAAACCAAGAACTGAGTTCTACTTAACTTGAGAAATTATGAGCAGAAAATTTGTGATAGCTGGTAAGTGTTTGTTTTGTGGTTTTGCCTGAGGGACTTAAAGATCTCAGAGGACTCATTCGTCAACTGGCACCCTTGGAACTCGAACACCAAGGAATCTAAGAATTGTCTTTTCTTTTTTATTTAGGTTTAGGGTTTTTCTTATGTAACGGGTAGTATTTTTGCTTGTGCAGTTTTTTCATATATAAATACTAAGTAGGGTCTGCCAACTCATTCAACCATGAGTCGGTAAAGTCATCACAACAAAAAGTGATCTTAGATTTAGTCAAACTTATTTTAATATTGCTAAAATGTTCGCGTCTTATTGCCACAATATCGTTTAATTTCACGAAATTCTCAAACATTAAGTTTCATTATGATCATATTTGAGTTAATTTTAGGGGAGTTAATTACTGAAATTTCGTTCAAATGGTGTCTAGATTTTATATTAATTTTGTAACGAAACTTAACGAAACCTTGGCGCGAGTGATTATTAAATTGTTTAATATATTCAATAAAAACCAATTATGCGGGAGAAGACCTTATATTATTATTGGATTCTGGTAACTAAGGAGTTAAAAGTCTTTGTGTGTGTAAAAAAAAGTGGGTTTTATGGTTGACCTAGTAAGCTAGGATATCTTTACCTAGTTAAATAGTGAGATATTAGTTTTGTTTTCGTTTTGAGATGTTAACATTATATTAACCAATATGCATTTTGATGGCAAAAATTTAAGATCCGATTTTTGTGATTATCTAAAAACGGCTAGTTTTTCACTCTGGAAATTCGTTAAAAATATATACGAGCGTGTATTTTAGCTAAAATAAAATATAATTGAAATAAAAATACTTGATAATTAATATAATATACTTAAAAAGAAACCGATAACACCACGGGTTATAAATAATATAACTGTTGAAAAATAGGATAGTTTTGAACTGCAGGCGTCTTCTATAAAAAGTATTAATTTACTTCTCATTTCGAGTACGCAAGTGAAGAAATGTGGTAAAGCAATTTAGCGTAATTGCATACATTTTGTTCTTTTATTTTCATCATCTTCCTTATCAGCCTTTTTTGGTACCCATTCCGGGCAATGACCTCGCTTATTTTCTTCTAAAATATATACCTAGTATTTTTCTTGAACATCTAGTCGTGAACTGCATGCTTCAATATGTGATTGATATGATCAAAATAGGTCCAGCTTATCTGTGACTGGTGTTGGTCTGCTGGTCGCTCATGATATCCATAAAATTATTTACTTTGTCGATCCATGCGAGCTATACGGTTCGCTTCACTTATTCTCTGTCATCAGTTTCGCCACGTACGAGTATCTCTGTTATGTTCGTTTTGTGTAAATTATTTTTACGTTCGCGCTAGGAGAACTCATACAAAATATTATCTATCTCTATAACTTTTTGCACAAATGATATGACAAACAAAAATGTTATTCACAATGCACTTTTTTTTCGTTTTATTATATTGTAAAATGACTGAGCTTTAGAATTACCTATACAAGATTTTCCCCGCGGCTTTATTCGCCTTGAATAGTGAAATGCTTTTAGTTTTATGCAAAAATTATCAATTTTTAAGCTTTCTAAAAACCAAAAACCTAAGGTCCTACATTGAATTGAATAGACAAATACGTGACCTAAGCGAGCGAATATATTTTTTACTACTTTTCATTCCACATTCGTAGTGTTTGTCTACACTATTTTTACTCGACTGCGAAAGAAGGAGGGTTATGTTTTTCGAATGTATGTATGTATATTTTTGGCACGACCTAGAGCCTAAACAGCTTATCGTATTTTTATGTGATTGGTGTCAATAGATTCGTCTTAGTCGTGAGAGTGACACTTGGTACATCAAAATTAGAAAAAAAATTAAAGAATTTAAGGATGATGCAGGTTTAACGATTGAGCAGTTAGGTTTTTTCGAACTTGCTTCTAACCACTACTTTTAGCGGTTTAGGCAGTAAGTTGTCTGTCAGTCAAGATAAAGCCTATTATATTTAGGTATAGTTATTGATTAAAACAATTACTTACTATATTAATCACATATACAGGTTTCAACACATATGCGTACAACGACTCTGCGCACACGCACCGCGAGCCTGACGAGATCTTGTCAGTGACGTATGAGGACGGCAAGTGGTCGAAGCCGTACTACGACTGCGGGGGCGGCAACATCTGGATGTTGACCTACACGGTGCCCTTCTTCGGATACAGCAATGGCACCTACTTCTTCAAGTAAGTTTTCAATTTTTACTCTTTTGCTCCTAGATTCTTAAATTGTTTTGAGATTTTTCTATTAGATTCTCATGCGTTATGTTGTTTTCCGGCATGAAAAGTAAAGTATTCAATATATTTCTCTGCAAGTAAGACAAGTGAATCTGTCACTCAATTGCTAAGCAGAAGTAGGACAAACGAACCCATGAACACACTTTCGCTTCTATATGTATACTTCAAGACTAATTTTATAAAGAATATAATTAAAAACTACTTTATTGTTAGCAAAAAATTTTTCGCCGTTAGTCATCATCAATATCAGCAGCCCCCCTTATCGCATTGTTGGGTATATAATATAAGTCTCTCTCATTTCATACCATCTGGCTCGGTGCTGTGACAATCTTGTTGAAATGGATCCGTGACTATGGAGAGTATGAAGTGATTTGCTAAACGTGCAATTTTTAACGTATACTTTTCTTATATATATAAATCAGTCGCTGTTCGTTTGTCTCACGAAAACTCGGAAACGGCTTGGCCAATTTAGCTGATTATAGTTTTGAAATGATTGTGAAATTTAAAGGAAGGTTTAAACATATATAACTGTTAGTCGGTACGAAGTTCTCCAGGTCAGCTAGTTTATATAAATCTAATCTAATAAATATAATTTTTATCTTAACTAATGTGAAATATTATGATTGTAATTGCTTAGATACTTAGGGTTATTTCTCAACACGAAATTAAATAACAATAATAACACTGATGTGTGAAAAAAAAAACTTACGGTAATTCTGATTCTACAGCATTTATACATTATATAAAGTTACTTGAAAAGTTAAAGCTACTGCTGCATATATGTGACTGCTGAGTATAAAGCCAATAAAGAATATAATTGTTTTAGGCGATAAAGCCGACTAATGTATCCTTATTTTTGTTTGGCATGCAATAAAGCTACATTCATTAATTAATTTATTTAAAGAATTTTCTTTGATTTACTTTTGTCCTGTACAACTATAAAATATTATCATACAATACGCCCGCTACTCTATTCCCCTAAGCCCATTCTTTCCAAATATAGCCAAAGCCTTCATTCCCCAAACCTTATTGCGTGATAGTGGAAGGTAGAAGTGGCCAAAAGTGCTATAAAGAGATGGGGTCGGCGATACCGCGTCTATATCTGTCTGCAAAGGTATTATTATGCCGCAAGGAATGCATTATTTCTAATAGCTAGAAACGCACGTCAACTAAATGTAAAGCAAATTGTAACTACGAATTTTTAAATTAAATTTTAATAAGATGGTATATAAAGAATATTTAGTGTTTTCCCGCCTTGTCTTGATGTCAGCGTGAGAAATCGAAAAATATTTTTGTTTTTATGGTGTGGTTCCTCCTCACACCTAATCTTATTATTTCTCTTTCTCTCAGTATCCGACTACTTCGACACGTGTTTCGCCTTAGCACAAAGCATCCTCAGGAGATGGTGGCTCTTTATAGTATTGACATCAAGACAAGGCGGGAAAACACTAAATATTCTTTATATACCATCTTATTACAAATGGATATCCGCAAGGTAACGCCTTACTCCATAAATTAAATTTTAACTGTTTCTTCTTTTCAATCAGCTTTAAAAAATAGGTAGCTTTTAATTCAATTATTATTATATATTTTTTTAATGTTAGATGCGTGTTTTTTTAAATAAATAATTTTCTTGCTATTGACCGCAACTCGGCTAATGTAAAGGGACGTTGCAACATAGGATGTGCCACGATAGATAAAAGCAATGAGCTCAACCACGAATTTAAGGCTTTGGTGCTGTGTCTCCCCTGGTATCTCCCTGAGGGAAGACAAGGTGATACTGCTAGGGTCCGTTCCCTTGCGCGGGGGAGACAAGGACCTTCTATTTTTAGATCCGTTTTCGAGTGCAGTGTCTCCTTTTAAACCAATTTTAATGTAACCTGTTTTTTAAGTATTTTAGTAAGTTGTACGTTCTGTTAATATTTTGGCAATTTGTGTTGTATTTTTACACACAGTTATTAAAATCTATATTTTAGACTACAGTTCGTGAGACTGTTTTTTTTTTTTTGATGAGAGTGATTTAATTGCAAAATAATAGCGACCATGTTCCACTTCCACATTGTGAATGTTATGTGTTCGTTACAAAATAAACGTTAATTAATAATTAAAATTAAACGGTTTTGTTACCGCTGCCTGTGCTGCGATTCAAACAATGTTATTGTGTTACCGCAGTCTGAATGAAATTGTTTTTCGCTGAAATTGTGACCAGAAATTGTTTCCTGGTGTATTGATACTATTAAAGTTTAGTAAGTATTATATTTTACATCAAAAATATAACAATAATAAACGCAAAAAAATATTAATGCAAACAGTGGTGCTGTCAATTCTAAGTAAGAGATATAAGCTATATTCAAGTTAAAATTTAGTAAAAAAGGGCGAATCCTACCAATAAATAGATTAGCTAAATGTAAGAAGCAGGAGCTTTATACCAAAATACTGATGTACAATAAATTACCTAATAGTGTAATGGATCTCAATTTTATTACATTCAAACAAAAATTGAAGTATTTTTTTGAAAGCAATCCTTTTTATAAACTCAGCGAATATATGTGAATGCAGCTTGTAGAATCATCGTTCTTGTGTAACGAACAACCATAATAAAATATTAATAATAACTAAACAAAGCAATCATAATGTAAATATTTGTCATGAGAACTATTAAACTAAGAACTAATATTAAGTAATCGTATATAAATGAGATTTGTAAGTTATTTTTTTTAAGTAATCATTAATATAAATGTAATAAGACTTGCCTGTAATGAACGTTATTTAAAGGTCAATAAATATTACTTTACTTTACTTTAAAATATGTTTTATTACTTTTGATACTGTCAAACTTGCGGTCAGTAAAATGGCACTATAGCAAACTTCCCCCATTTTATGCCAAACACACCCAATCAAAGAATCCCTGACGATTCAATTCTAAAAATTCGTAGAATTCGTACACCAAGTTTTGTCAAGATGTGTTGGAAACTGCGACCTGCACGCGATTATGAAATTTCAAGAGAGACATAAACACACAAGCATTCTAATTGACAGAGGAAATAAAAAATTGCAAGACCCGAAGCAGTTAATAAGATAGATAAATAGATCAATTCTTTATTGCAGACACACAAAAAAAATTAAACTCAAGAGAAAAAATCTTACTATTAACAGAGCCACAAGTGTAATAAGCGTGAACTATTAAAACTATTTATTTAATTTAAGAATTATAAATATAAGAAAAAAGATGCTTACTTACAATATAGAATAAGTAACATCCGTAAAATAAAAAACTCATAAGGAATTATAATATAGAAATACCAATAAACGCGATATATTTTACAATAGTATTTTAAATTACATACATTGTTATACCTAATATAAAAATACCAATGGCGAAAAACTTTTCACCTATATTCCTTGTTACTTCTGCCACTTCCTGTTACACACTCGTATAAGATAACCTACCTATTTTTTGTCTATGACATAAAACTGGCCGAGGTACTTATGTATTTTTTGTATACAAATCAAAACTTAGGATCAAAATGTTCATAAAATATATTTTTTTACCCGATTGCGAACGGAGGGTTATGTTTTTCGAGTGTATGTATACATATACATATGAATGTATATTTCTTTGTCACGCCCTAGAGCTTCAAAGGCTTGTCGTTTTTTTGTGAGTGGTGTCAAAGGATTCGTCTTAGTCGAGAGAGTGGCACTAAAACATAAAAAAGGATGATACATAGGTTAAGATTTAGCCGTCGAGTTTTTTCGAATACGCATCTAACCACTTTAAGGTAATACGAAAATCGAATATCATGTTGTCATAAAAAATCTGTTTTCTTATCTCTGGATAAGATATTAAATTCCCTTACAGTATTAGATAAACACATATTTTTACCAATATTTCACAGAATACTGAATTCTATACACTGTCCCTCGTTACGTATCACAATTGAAAGTTGTGTTATTCTTTGGACTCCCTTACCTTCAGTGTTGACTCAGCTGCTTTCCCTCGGAGCCTTATCAAAGGCTTCACAGGTATAAAGAAAGCCTTATTTATTCAAGTCCGCGGCTCTTAGCTGTCGTCCGTTTTTATCCGACTTCAAAAAGGAGAAAATTCTCTGTGACACCAGCAAAACTAGATATCGGCAAGATATAGCCATGAAAGAGGTGACAATAAGAGCAAACGAACTTGACGGCGAGAGTTCGCCGCTTTGACGCTGTATGTCGCTGATTCAACGCTTTCAAACAAAACCAAGTTTGCCTGCTCTTGTTTTCACCTCTTTTTTAGATCTGATATTCACCGCTTCAACCCTTTTGCAATGAGACCCCTGCAAAAGGGTTGAAGCGATCAACTGTCAGTAACCAAACTAAAATTGCACACTTGTTTTTCTTCTTTCATCGCTAACTACATACTGTTTTTTTTTCTTTGTTTTAACATATACAGGGTGATCGGTTAGGGATTTTTTAAGTTGAAAGGAGGTCACTACACTTATCCTAAGCAATAACTTTCACTATGAGACCAACTCTCAATTCGAGAAAACAAAATTAGCTGTTTCATACATTTTGTCGACCACAGATAAACTTTTAGTATGAAGCGGGTGATATTTTTTCTAGAATTCAGGGTTAGTTCCATAATGAAAGTTATTATTAATTATAAGTATAGTGACCTTCTTTCGGCTTAGTACACCCTTAACTGATATCCCTGTATATACTTTCTAGTTGGTCCCTTACAGATTTTACTAAAATCAGTATTGTACTTTAATTTCATATGAAACTAACCTGTTTTCCCTCCATTACGTTGAAGCCTTATCAAAGGCTTGACAGGCATAAAGAAAGTCTTATTTATTCAAGTCCATGACTCTAAGCTTACGTCTGCTTTTCATCCTTCAAGCTTCAAGTTATATTTGTCGTATCGCGAATTTTAACCAGACATTAAATTACTCTCAAATTAATTCCTGAAGGATTGTTATAAAATGTTGTTAATTTATTCGGGTTTTGCTATTATTATAATGTGACGCATTCGTTTTATAAAAGCGAAAATGCGTTTGCTGGTTTATTCGTTTTCTGTTGGTTTTTTCTCATTTTCCTCGGCAATTAAGCGATGGATGTATCTGATTTTTTGCACTAAAATAGTTCGTAATTTTGAGTTTTTTGAACAAACGTAACGCTCGCGTAGCCGCGGGTAAAACTAGTTGAAACACTTTTGAAAAAGTGTCCACTGAATATTCAGCAGGCAAACGCTACACAGCTTCATTTTAATTTACAAAACTATCATATTATAAATCGATTAATTCGTTAGTTTTGTAAATTGAAATGAATAAAAATACGATAACACATATGGGTTTAATGCGTGACGACTTAAAAGTCCCGATGGAATGACACTCATTCCTTGGAAGTTGGGACGGCCTCTAGTTTGGAATGCAACTTGTGTAGATACCCTGATGCCGTCCCATCTCACAGAAACATCTGTACAAGCTGGTGATGCCGCCATAAAAGCAAAATTTATAAAGCGGCGCAAATATGAAAACCTTTACCATATTTGTGCCGTTTGCAGTAGAAACTTTGATGACATGGGGACCGAGCGCTTTAAAATTATATCTAAAAATATCAAAACGTCTAGTGGAAGCGACATGTGACCAGAATGCTGGCTCTTATTTTGGTCAGAAAATTAGCATTGCCATCCAACGTGGCCATGCTGCCAGCATTCTTGGAACTTTCCCTCCTATTGGAGGTTTATTATTAGATTAGTTATTATAGCTGTGAATATTTAATTTTGATTTGCTTTTGTGTTTTAAGTCTTATCGATTTAAAAAATATATATCAACAGTGCAAGAAATATAATTTTTTAAACAAAAAACAACTAAGCTTCTCCAGGCTCTTTGTAATTGGGTAAAATATATACATATAAAAAAAAGATTTCGATGAATTGAAAACCTCCACCTTTTCTGAGGTCAGTTACATAAGAAAGAGGAAGCGAAACGAGTGTATATATGTCAAAACTGTGAGTTACAGCCGACCCGCCTCATGCTTTTACTGTATATAATGAAGAGGAACATTAGGAAGTGGTTTTTCCTTGTGGGATTACGAAAAAATCTTTTATTTCTTAAGCTTTTCTAAATGAAAATACATTATGGGTCTTCTTTATGTAATTAGACGAAAAACACTTATTCCAGACTTACTTAAAATATGTCTACTTAAAGTAATTGATATAGTAACACAATATAATAACACCTTTTTTTAAAGCAGAAAAAAATAAACACGTTAGTTTTTCAATATTTCGCCAAACGTAAAATTATAAAAGCTTTTCATCTTAGCTTTATATTTAGTATTGTTGATCTACTATACCGAGCCACTTGAGTTCACACAAAACTATGTTACATGATATTAAGGGGCGCTTCTGCTAAAGCAAACCTGAATCGTGTCATAAAACTTAAAAAAATATTTAAGACTTTGTAAATATACGGTTAGATTAATAAAACAGAAACGATATTCGTAATTTTATAAGTGCATTTTATTGTTTGCAAAAATTAATGGCTAATATCGTCGAAATTAACTCTAAAATTTTAAATTCGAATTTTTGTCTTAATTTAATATTTTTTTCTGTCAACAAACGATTTATTTAAAAAACTTGAACGCGTTGCTGTAGGCAAGTCATTTTAACAATTGCGTATTTTTTTGTAAAAATATAAAGAATTACTTGTAGTATCATCAAACCTGGTGACACTCTAAGTGAATTCTTAAATTTTTTTAGTCATGTAAACTTTATCGCACACGCGCCCCTTAATACTTCAATTTATTATACGTCACAGGGTCCGCGTCGACCAATCCACTTGTCCCTAACAAACAAGACACGAAGTATCATCGCCGTGAAAATATTGTTTCTTATTTTAGGTTCAAAGTAAATAGACTGTCATGTTTGTTTCGCAGAGGGACGAGCGGAATTGACATCGACCTTCGACGGGTCGATATCGACCAATGTCCTCTGAAGCCTGGCTCCACGCAGCTCAATATCTTCGCTGGTACTGACAAATGTAAGAAGAAGACTACAGAGGTAAGGCAGCTTTATTTGAACCTACTTTTGTCCATTAAGACCTTCATAATGTATAGTATGTAGAGATAAGAAATTGGAATATGACCTTCTAACAAGCTAAGATTTAATTATAAGGCTGGTTCGAGAAATGACTCATTTCATCCCTGAGGTTCGCCGAATGTGAACGAAACTATAGTTGGACCTTTCTAACAATTGGGTACGCGTGAAAACAAAATGAATCTAACTTGCGTTTTCCAAATAATACGTCCTTTAAATTTTATGGACTGAACAAGCAAAACGTCTCATTTTTGAGTGTGGTAAATATACATTGACATATAATGTCAATATGTATGTTTGTCAAAAGTTTAAAAGCAATCTTGAAAACATTACTAGTATAATAGGTAAGATTTAGATTTAAATTATACGATATTTCTAAAATTATCAGTCATCAGTTGTGTTCCACTCAAAAAAAATGGGTGCATTCCAAGAATATTTTTTTCCATAAAGGTTTTCTTGAAGAACCCTATTACCCAATTCCAATTTAAAAAGTAGCTATGTCTGTAGCCTATGAGCTACAGTATTTTGAACCTTATTTAAAAACTAATAAAACTCTTTTTTGAGATTACGTCTACGTTTTTGCATTTCCTAACTAACTTTCCCTTTTTGGGAAATCCCCATGGTCAAAAATCCACGACGACTAAAAAGTTCGAACCCATACCAAGATTTGATGGAAACTACGAACTGTACGCGAGTACGAAATTCCTTGCTGCCAAACATACAAAAAAACATTTGCCAAGCTCGAAACAGAGACGTTTCGCTCATTTCGCTCGCTTAATCAATTATTGTCTGCAAATTTTAAGTCAAGTGACGAGATCTGTTATTTTTCAATGGGTATAATTTAGACGGTAACCAAATATTAGTTTTGGATTTTCTAATTTCTTAACGGTCACCAAATTATGTCTCCGAATACTTTCGCCATTTTTATGACATTCTGAATACTTTCGGCAACAAGGTCCATTTTAGGAAACGTAATTTGGTGACCATTTATCCATTTTGGTAACCGTTTAGAATGTTTGTTGGCAGTAAAACAGCTAGGTTTCAGCGGTATTTAAATACGAGCCTTTTTTAGGTATTTCTGTAACAAAGATTTAAGTAAATACAAATCACATCCACAAATATTTTCCGAAATACCAATCCAATGATCACGATCAAACATCTAAAACTCCAAATTCGTTTTCTAAACGCATATTATCCATTTGTCCGAAAACTTCAACGGCGTACAGATTCGTCCAGCATGAAAAAAAGATAGCCATCTGCCATAGCCACCGGCCCGAAAGAGATCACTGCCCAACATTTGTAACAAAGTCTTTTCCGATAACAAAACAAAATAGCAAGAGTACAAAATGTCCCTTATTGAATGGGCAGGGAATCACGCGTGTTAGATAAATCTTATGAAATAGCCGCCCTCGTATATATGAGGATATAGAAGAAATACAAGGTTATTAGTTAGGGGTGTACTAAACTGGAAGGAGGTCACCATACTCATCCTAAGTAAGACATTTTACTGGGTTGCCAACTCTGAATTTGAGAGAAAAAAAATCAGCTGTTCCATACGTGTTCTAACTGTGGTACCATTAATAGTAAAATGGTAAAAACCGTGGTACCATTGATGGTAATATGGAAAAAAAATACCGTGGTAATAAGTTAAGGTTTCATTGATGGTGCCATCTAATGGTACCACGGCAAAGAAACGTTCTCGACTACCGATAAACTTTTTTCAAGGGAAAATCATTTTTTTTCTCAAATTCAGCGTTGGTCCGATAATGAAAGTTGTTTGTAATGATGAGTATAGTGAACCCCTTTCGGCTTAGTACACCCCTAACCGAAAACCCTGTAGTTGCATCGAGCACTGGGAGAAATCAGTTCGTCGACGCGTAGTATCTCCAACCTTTTCCTTTCAAGTGCTGTTGTTTGTAACAAAGTAGGTAACTTCCGCCATTTTGTAAAATTGTGGATACGTTCCTGTAGGTACGAGTAGACTTGACGCGTATTTGAAACACTAGTTAGATTTATATTCCTGCTTTTTCTAAAGTAAAGTAAAGTTTTTGAAAGTAAGAGGCTTATGTTTTGTATGCATGTATATTTCTTTGGCACGCCCTACAGCCTAAACATTCACATCAAGACTCACGACGCACGACTCACATCAAAATACAGGCTTGTTGTATTTTGATGTGAGTCGTGCCAAAAGATTCGTCTTAGTCGTAAAGTGACACTGGACACATTAAAATTAAAAAAAAAAGAAATTAACGAAAATATCGTGAGGAAACCTGCTTGTCGGAGAAAGTTTCGAAGATAAGTGAACTCCCCAACCCGCAATTTAGCCAGCATGGAGGACTATGGCCTACACCCTACTTTTAAGGGAGACTCGTGCCCAACAGCAGTAGTTGTGGGTTGATACTAATTCTAGGTAAATTCTAAAGGTAGTTTTTTATAAGAAAGCGAATGAAAAAATTCACAACAAACCAGAAGATAAAAAAGAAAAGAAGATGAAGATAAATAAAGAACAGGAAGAAGAAGAAGAAGGTTCAAATGAACTTGCATTTTTTAGATAACAGTCCCAGATGCCTTGACCATTAGGCCATTGTCGATTTTCTGTAAATCGCGAAATTCACGAAAGCTCACAAATTACAGTTCTTAAGTGCCTGTTATGATGAGAGAATTAGTTCAAAAGATGCAGGTTCGAATCCTGTTATGATTTTTTGTTTTATTTTAGGTTACAAGAATCTTCAGTAAATTAATAAAATATACTTCGAAAATCTGAAACAAAACTGCTAAAGTGTTTATAAAAAAGTATGAAAGATGGATATGCAAGAATTTGGATATTTGATAATGTACGCAAGTAATCGTTTTTGAAATTATGGAAGTAATAATTTTTAAAGTAGACTTTTTATGAATTTATTGTTGCTTTTTGCTCAAACACTTTAGCTAAATAAATATCACTGAAATTAACTACTGTTATCAAAGATAAAACTAAGGAAACTTTATCAATACTCACAACTTCTCTAATAAAAAAAAGATTAAACCGATTACAAACACGAGTTTTCTAAATCGATTTGCATAAATAAAGGGACACGCCGAACTTCTGTTCTTACTTTTCCGACGACTAAGTATTCCCGGGAATACTCCAATAAAACTTTCGTTATTCCGAATGGCGGTCATGAAAGTAATAATAACAGTCAGTAATCGTCATACTGTAGATTAATTTTCGGTTTTATTCTCCAGTCCTTACCGTGGTCGTCTCAGCGCGATCTATTTAACACGCTACGTTTATCTTTGTACGATATTAAACCATATCCCACTATGATGAAGTAAGCGATCGCACAGCGTAAAAGGACACGCGTGAATTGAATTGCAGTAAACCAGCCAGAAGACCCTGTCCTGGACACTTTTGGGTCACGTTAAGATAACCGAAACCTTTTACTTTGATGGGGAGAAGTTACAATTCAGTTTTGCTTTGATTTCGACAGTGAATGGCTATCGAGATGAAAATGTTCTTAACTCCTTTTGAATTTTAATAACGGATTTTGTAAGTAGATTTGTGTGAGTCAGTGGGAATGAAGTTGGTTTTGTAACATTTAGACCATTTTACCAGACTTTTTAAGTAGACTATTTATTCAGTTGTGTTTAGACATTAACTGCCGTTTTTTGTCCTTTTTTGATACAAGATATGCTGTATAGGATAAAACGAGACAAAAGATGCTGAAAATTGTAATTCGTTTACTAATAAGACAGTTATGAATAAAGAATTTCAGTTTTTAACTAGTGACAATACATTAAATTAAAACTATTTACTGTTGCTGATTAAATATTGAGTTTTTTTTTTGGTGTTAGTCTATATATTGTAGAAAAATTTTTTGCTATATTAAAAAAAAATTACAGAAGACGCAGCTATTTTTTATAGAACTTTGTTAATATATGTTCGAGTTCTTAATGTTATTTTTTTAGAAATATCTTAGTAATAGAAATATCAAGTTGAATATCAATGTTAAAGACACATTTAAACTTATTTCTTGAACGAATATTAATCTCAGTTATTTTTCTAATTATTGTTGTTTATGAAGTCAGAAAATAATAAATCTTATATCTCGAGCGAGAACTCTCGAAGTTTTTGTGAGTTCCATCATCTCTCAGTCTTCAGCCCATCAGTTAGCTAATCAACGCACCAATTAAGCAAAGTAACTTCCAAATTTGACGGTAACAAACAAACTTGCCTTGAGGAAAAACAATGAAATACGCAACTACGGGGCTAGAAGAACTTTATCACAAAATGCACAGATTCAAATTATTGATTGATGTAAAATACATAAGTCAAATTATATTTTTTATTGAGCATACAAATGCATGTCATGAAAATCACCCATTGTATACAAAGTAATCTGAACATAACTAAAAAATGTTTCCTCGACGACTCCGTGTAAAAAAAATAGTAAATCCCGAGTGATAAATCTTAAACTTAGCATTTCCTATTTCAACATATAAGTTCCAATATATTCGTCATTACAGTTTACATACATGCATACACACATACAAATACTCGAAAAACATAACCCTCCTTCTTTCGTAGTCTTGTAAAAATACTTTATTTTATTTTAAAAACATCCTATGTTCATAATTCGAGATAACGCCGCCGCTTTTTAGCGATAAGCCCTCCACTTGTAGCACTATATTATGTAAGAATTTTTCTCTTGTATTAATTTTTTTTTCTCTGTTTGAAATAAAAAATCTATCTATCATTTAATAGTTTACATTTAGCTATGATTAAAATTGCCTTTTCTGAAATTTTATTGCTAGTACAGAAAGTGCCAAAAGCTGCCTTACCCTTATAGGTTAGACAATACGGATTTATATTCTTGCCTCCATGTTGAATGTGCTTAGGATTTCAGGCTGTCTTTGGGTAAAGCCGCAATATACTTAAGAAGCGAAAGAAAAAAGTGTGAAGGTTAAACGTGTCTGGGTCTAGATGAATAAAAGAGATTTCCTAGCAACAGTGTTTTTGTACATATTCGTAGCGGTACGCAAAAGAAAATTGTAAGATACGAGTATCCCACGTATAATTCAGAGTTCATTAAAAGTTTAGTGCTTTTACAATATACTATATATATATATATATATTATTTATCCTACACAGCTAGGCATTTGACCACAAGTTTGAACGACTACGGAAGTCAGCGATACTGAACCCTAGATGGAGTATGCCTAGAAGATCCTCTTGTTAGAAATGGATTACTGCAAAATAACGTATGACTCCATATATCTTTTATTGAATGAAGTCTAGCAAAAATTACTTTCATCAGTTAGTTTGTATTTTTATCTGAATGTTGGTACTCGCGTTTACATCGTTGTTTCAACTTACCTTGATGAAACTTGGTAGACAGGTACTACGAATTTTAGTGGATTTACAATTAGGCTGATTTATTTTACGACCGTTATCCAAACAACCGTTAATTTCGGATCATAATATTTCCACGAAAATGCTAAATGGCGTGTTACTGATTTGACATTTGCGACAAATGATCCAATTTATAGTCATTGTGACAACTAATATACGAGTAGAAATTTAGGAAAAAATTAAAATAATAATAAATATACATACATACACTGCCTTGGCCAGAAATAAAACATAATAATATACCATATCCTTGTAAGTCACTTCACGGCCCAAGCTAGCTCGTTATATAGAAATACTAATGAAGCTGACACAGTTTATTACAATAACAAAAATCATAGCTTTTGATGGTTTAGTTAAAGCTAAGCTCCAAATCTTTGAAGCTTCGTTGAAAAGTGGTAAGTCTTTTCCGCCATTCCCATTACACTAGCTGACATGTAGAGATACGGCCAGACGTACATGGTAAAGGTAACACGGACTCACACGAAACTCAATGCTCTTCTTTCATTGTGCGAACCGCCAGGTTGTGGAAATTGCAGCCGGTTTTTCTATTTTCTGAAAATAATCTGGGTCTTTTCAAGTCGCAAGTGAATCAATTTCTTCTAGGCAGGAATGCTCTATCTTAGGCCACGTCATCGCTTCACATCAGGCGAGTTACGGTAAAACGCAAGGCAATCTTATATATAAAAACATTCTAAACAAGACTTGCTATAAGCAGTAAACTGGTGCAAAATCATGATAAACAAAGTCGATCTTGAAATTCTCCAGTGCGGCCTTGCTCGGGGCTGTAGTCTAGATCCTAGATTAGCATTCTCCACGAAGCTTGTTAAATATTTTATACTTTTTAATCTCTTTTAAACTCGACCTTACTCGAGTTCCTACTGACCTTCCTTTGAGATTATCAATCATGCAAGTTGTTTCTCTAATATTTATGAAAATATTTAGTAGAACAAATTACAATGTAGCGAGGCAGTAAGATACGAAACCTATTTCAGGATGAAATACCAGTAGATCAAAACACTTTAGAGCCTTGAAAATTGACATCTACGCATTAATTGTGACCTATATTTGGGTGTACTTTACCAATAATAGCGTCCCACTGCTGCATGGGCACGGGTCTCCTCTATTGAAAGGGTGTGGAAGCCATAGCAAGGGTTGTGATAATAAGTTCAAGTTTTCATCTGTTGTTAATACGTATATTGTGCTTCTGAGGGGTTTAGTTCGGTTTGATATATGTAGATGGCGTTGTTACCCCTTAGCCTACATCAATATCTGTTTTTATAAAATTTGTCTTCTGATCGAGATTCGGGTGAGTTTCATTTAAAACACCTACCTTTAAGTGTCTACCCAAAGGAGGTCAGACATGGAGACCGTGTTCTTCAGTTGTCGTTATTAATTTCGACCAAAATACTGTAAAACACGTTTGTTGTTAAGAACCCCCATTTAATATTTATTTTATTCAGAAATATATTTATCTCTGAAACTCTTAACTGTCAATCTATAATGGTTTATGAGATACAGCCTTACAGACGGACGGACGGACAGTGAATTATTAGTTATATATAAAGGGTCCCTAACCTAAAAAGTGCGGAAGCTAAACCTTCTCACCTTTACAAAGTATTATCCTCTCAGACAAGCAGGTCTAGAATTGAACCTGTCCCCCTTTGCTTATGAAACAAGGAGTTCACCCACGTCAAAAAAAGCTACCACTAAAGAGAATAAAAAATTGGCCAGTCTTCTCTGAAACACTTTGCTTGCTTGGTCATTACGAATGGCAGCAGCAGAAAAGAAATCCTGGAGTCGGTATGAGCACCGCGCATCTTATACACGTTTCAACACTTCACGTTCCACTGCTGAACTTGGGTTTCCTTTATGAAGAGGGATATAGGCCATAGTCCACCACGCTGGCCAAAATGCAGGTTGAGTACTTCACTTATCTTCGAAAACTAATTTATTATTAGTATTAACTGTACCTGGGATTGAACCCACGCTCTTTCGTTTTTGATTCAAGCGGCTTACCGACTTGGCAACCTAACATGTTGTTATTTAAATATTGTTTTTGTTTCAGTGCGTACCGATCCCAGGGCTGGGGTTCAGACGAGGTTCATACCGGTGCGTGTGTCGCCGCGGCTTCTACTTCCCCAACACAACGGCCGAGCATCGTTTCTACAACGGCAGTGACATCGAGGAAGAGTACGAGAAACATCTCTCGGTAACTCATACTAACCACAGAATACATAATAGTACTGTGTACTCAAAAAGGCATTCAAAGAAACTAAGGCTGTAGAATCGTGGTAATAATCTTTTCGGAATTTTGGGAGTAGAGGGTAGAAATGAGAAGCCCAGGATAGGGGCGAGTAGCGTGCGTTGGGGGATGCTTATGTCCAGTAGTGGAAGAGAGTGATCTGATGATGGTGTTGATGTTTACGAGTAATTAATTAGCGTTTTCCTAAAAGTGGCTTGTGTTGACCTTAAGAAACAATTTGTTCTAGACTCTGTTACAAATTCTCTTTGCTATATATTTGTTATACCTTTTTTGTTGACAATTGGGAAATCTTTTAAAACTTTACTTATCCATTTATTGAGATAAAACGGATACTTACATGAGCTAAATGGCCGATCACAATGTTAAGTCAGTAACCACAGAATACATAATAGTACTGTGTACTCAAAAAGGCATTCAAAGAAACTAAGACTGTAGAATCGTGGTAATAAAGTACAACATAGCTCGTGCGGCGCTGAATTCAAGGTCATGTTTGTACTATTCAGTGCCGCGGCTGTTAAAGTAGCTAAATTTGTGCCGTATTTAGTTTGACTAAGGCTTATGACTATGTTATCTGTTTTATCGAGTTTATCTCTCTCACGCTTTGCAACTTTTCATCCATATATAGGCTTTACTTATGTATGGTAGCCTAGTTGGTGAACTTCTTGTATTTTTAGTAAAGAAAAAAGTCGTGGGTCCAAACCCAAGGCTTAAAGTTCCGATAGGGATCAACATTGTTGCATCTGTCGGTCAGGGTTCCGTCTCGAATAGTAGAGTACTCATCTTGTCACTGTTTCTAGCTGAAACTATGGAACATGTGCTTCAGAATTACACTGCGTGGCTACAGAATTATAATATGCGAAGTAAACTGTGGTTTCAGAACAATATTGGGTTTTTCATTAACGCTACTATCTCAAAACCGACTCAGCTAGCCTAATCGTAAACCTTTTTCATATTTCTTTTTGCCTGGTGCCTCTTTAGCAAGCGTTCTACCATTTTGATAGGTTTTTTCGGTGTTTTGTAGACTACATCTATTGCGGCAAGTGTAATGAAAGATATTATGTCAATTATTGTTTTCCAGATAGTGCAAGCAAAGTAGATAACAAATTATAAACGTGCTTCATTGATTAATCAGGTATCTATACTTCTTGTAGCAGTATCAACAAAGCCTGTACTCAGTAACGGATGCATTCTCGTGCCTGCCTTGCGCTGAAGGCTGCGAGGCATGCGCGGACGGCTCTCCGTGTGTGGCGGCACTCAACTGGGTGCTCCGGACCAGCATCTTCGCGCTAGCCTGTCTCATCATCTCACTGCTGCCTTTTATTGTTTATTTCACAATCAAATACGGACATGTTAGGGTAAGTAGACGCTGGTTTATATCGATCCCTTGAACTATAAAAACGTTTACGCGGTTTTTTTTTCTTCTTCTTGATTGGCCACCACTTACGCGTTTTTAATTCGTTATCTAAGAACCAGAGACATCTTCATTATACCTATATTGGTATTTTTAATTTATAATTCAGTCATTTATAGACGAGAATTGCTGGACTTCTGCATAAGAAACTCCTGCTTTAAGAAATAAGGTTTAACGCGAATCCCAATAGCATAACATAACGCGGCGTGCTAAGTGTTCAAATGGACAGAGAATAAGTCCCCACGAGTCTATTTCTCTGAAGCAAATCTGTCTTGCAACCTGTTTTTTTTATCAGTTTTTCTTGTATTGGACGCGATTGCCCAACTCAATTTTTTTATCATCCCTAGGTGGTTCGCGCTGCCAGTCCAGCACTTCTCCGGGTGATAGTCTTGGGTGCGCTGCTCATCTACTGCACGACGCTGGTAATGTACGGCCGGCCGACGGTGCTGACCTGCACAGCCAGGGTCTGGCTAAGGGAGGTGGGCTTCTGTCTCACTTACGGCGCTCTAATGCTTAAGACTTGGAGGTGGGGATCTATATGGCTTTTGGTTGATTTACTTTGTGTTTAAGCAATAAAAATATAAGCTATAGATACGAAATAGTTCTTTAAGAGAAAATAAAAAGAATTTCCCAAATCTGTGCAGGCGTCGCTGATAAATTGGGGAACATTACGTTACAAAATATTTCTACTAATTAAGAAGCTCCTCTTTTTTTAAAGTATTTTAACAAACTGAAACATAATGATGACAATTTGTTTTGTCATATGGGGTGTCTATTTGACGATCAGTGATCTGATTGTCCTTTCGGCAAACGGCTTGATACCGAGAAGCCTAAACAAACATCTTAAGAGACTCTTGCAAGATGGTTGGATCGAGGGTCGGATATAACTCGCGGTGATCCTCGATACGGTACGTATTGTCAAGAGATTCCTCCCGCTGTATTCTCTACCACCGGTGACTTGGGTCCTCCTTTGCTGCTGACGGCAATTTATTCCAAGTTACGTTTTTTTTTTATAATATTTATCTCTTTATAACAACTACTGTAAAAACCTAAGACTTACGAAAATAAATGAGGAAATTTTTTTGTAGTTGATCAGTTTATTAATAAAGGTCGACACTGTTTGGACCGTTTGTTCGACATAAATACCTCTATTACACTATGATTTGTAGACGACACAATGTACTAACGAACCTTTGATATCAAGAGGAGTGAACCAACCATCAGAATTAATTAAACCATTGATTGATTGAAGCTTACTGGAGTAAGTAAAGGGCACTTGAATAATAGTCACTGTTTATGTTATGTCCTTTGAATAAAGTTTGTCGGAATCTATACACTATTCGGAATTTTGGGAGTAGAGGGTAGAAATGAGAAGCCCAGGATAGACGAGTGGCGTGCGTTGGGGGATGCTTATGTCCAGTAGTGGACGAGAGTGAGCTGATGATGGTGATGATGTTTACGAGTAATTAATTAGCGATTTCCTAAAAGTGGCTTGTGTTGACCTTAAGAAACCATTTGTTCTAGACTCTGTTACAAATTCTCTTTGCTATATATTTGTTATACCTTTTTTTGCTGAAAAGTGGAAAATCTTTAAAAAATTTACTTTTTTATTTATTTATTGAGATAAAACGGATACAATACCACTTACATTAGCTAATAATTACCACATTACATAAAAGTTTGGTTATTATTAATTACACTATTTCCAATATGGTCTTATTTTAATCTTAAATATCTTATAATACATTATCCTAAATTCTAAATGTAATTCAAAGATACATAAAAGTCAAGTCAAGTAGTTTGGAATGGCCGATCACAATGTTAAGTTAGTGTTCATGAGAAAATACATCATAATAAGTTATGACAATATATTTGAGTCAATCTAACGTGTCCAATATAATGTCTAAAAAAGATACCCTCTTATAGGTTGTAGGTGAAGCAGGGTTAAGTCAGATTGTACCTACTAAAATAATCTCAGTGCTTGATTTGATGGAGTGCTCCAGGATTTCTAGACGAATTCACCGCTGCCCTCCTTGCACAAAGATTCAGCATTTTCATACTGTAATATTTTTATTGTATTCGGGTACATCCAGCTTATGTAGGGTTATACCTACTTATACCCTTCCCCGGTAGCCTACCTCAGTGATTGACGGAGGGCACCGGGGATCTCCGTAGAAGACACCGGTGGCCTCCTGGCACGTGTATTTTGACCTCCTACGTTATCGAATGCACGACCACGTGACCTACGCACAATGCCGTTTTCCTAGGGCTCATATAGGTATACTGTTATACCCAGTGCTTGCTAAGACAATGGAAATGCAAATATAATAATAAATAATCATACTAATAAAAATAAAAATTTGTCTATGTGTGTTTGTTTGTCCCTCCTTTACGTTCAAGCAGCTTAACGGATTTGGATAAAATTTGGCATGAAGATAGCTTGTAGCTTGGATTAACAGTAAGGCTTACACTTACTTTTTATCCTGGAAAATTGAAGTGTTCCCATGAGATGATAAAATATCTAATCCAGGTAAAACCGCGGGGCACAGCTAGTTATATATACAATACTATCTACATGTAAATATAAAAAATAATATAATTGACCCCTTCAATTATTTTTCCCTCAGGATATCAGTGATATTCCAAGTGCGTTCAGCAAAAGCCGTCAAGATATCCGACATGTACCTGCTCCGTCGGATAGGCATCATAGTGGGCGTGGCGTGCGTCTTGCTTGCCATACGTACCCTGGTAGCACCCCCCGCTGTCATCGTCGGAAGAACGAAAGACGACCTCAAGGCGTATCTTTGCAATACAGATTGGTGGGACCATTCTTTTACTACGCGTGAGTATTATTCTAAATTAGTAGAACCCTTAGGCAGCAAACTCTTTAATTCATAAATATGAGAAGTCGGGTTAAATTATAGATTCTGGCACAAACTTCTGAGTTTTTTAATCAAGTGCGTTGCAAACGGTGAAGGAAAACATCCTGAAAAAAACCGGAGAAGGTGGAGCTGTAGAAGATAAATGAAATGAAATGAATTCGGCCAGCGTGGTGGACTATCGTCTTCATCCTCTTCACAGAAGAGACTCGTGACCACTGGACGCTATAGATTAATACGGTACGACAATATTAACGGTAGGCACCAAGCAAAGAAATAAAAGAGACAGACTTTTTTTAGCCGACAAAGCTAGGCATTTGACCACAAATTCGCACGACCACGGAAAGCAGTGATACTGTAGCCCTAGATGGAGTATGCCTAGTCTGGAATACACTGGCTCTCAAGGAAGGCTGCCGGAACACACCGTTAGGTGCTAGGCAACAGATTTTACAACTTGAGGGTGGTATCTAGCCAGGCGAGCGATAGGAAACGCCCTACCACCATGCTATACCTATATGGTTTCCTCACGATTTTTTCCTTGACTTTAGTCACCATCTCTTAATTTCTGCTTGACTGTGTTAATATTGCCGTAATTTCTACTGAATAAAAGTCCCCATGAATTCGAGCCCTGCAGTAATAACTAACTAAAAGTATTATTGTAGTGGAGGTGATATTTCTGGTGTGGGGCATCCGTCTGTGCATCATGGTACGCAAGGCACCTTCAGAGTTCAACGAGAGCCGGTTCATCTCCATGGCTATTTACAACGAATTCCTACTCTCTGTCTTCCTTAATATATCTATGTAAGTATGCAACAGATTTTTTACAAACTACATAAATCTACCTACCTTTTTAAATTAAACACACCGTCCAGCTCGCTGTCGTACGGCAATGTTCCTATGTTGCTGGCAGCATTACCTCGCTGAATAATTAAACTTAACTTTTGCGCGAAGTGCCTGTACTAGGACTTATTGAGGCGAGAACCAGTATCAAAGATCTACAAAATCTAGGAATCGTCACAAATTTTTTTCGTATCATACGATGTAGGTACATTATTCAATATTATTTTAATTCTTATATTCTGAATGTTACATAAACAAAGTTAAAATTCTAAATTATTTCACGTAATTCAGATTGTCTTTTGGCATAGGCTTCCCCTAATAATTTCCTTCGGGCTCTAAAAAATCGTAACAGGACAAATAGGAAATAAATATTATGCGTCACTACTCTTTAAAATAAATTAATTAAATTTTGGCTGGGGCGGCGGCATATCCAGTGGAACAGCACAAGCGGCGAAAATATGTTAGGCTCGTTAGCCGGTTGTATATTTGAGTTATTTGGGTCGAAACTTGAGGACCGTGATTACCGAGAACTCATCTTATTTTCTAAAACTTAAAAGCGTGGTTATGCGGCTAGCATGTAGATCTTAAATGGTCTATAGGTAATTTTTCTGCTATATATTATTTTTGTTGTTTTAGTCATTTAGTTTTTGGTAATAAAGGCACAATACCTTGCCCGGTATATATTTTTCTATATTTGCTTGTTTATTACTCGTATTAACTGTCGAGCTATAAACTGGACAAGCAGGTAAAAATCAATAATCATAAAAAAATCCTGTCCGTCGTCTTGCGGTAAATAGCAGGACAGACATTACTTTTCTTCCTTAAGAAGAACAGATTGACAGGAAATAAATAGTGGTTTCTATAGAAATGAATTCTTTTTTCATACTAACAATGTCATTACTATGAAAAGTCGAACTGCCTACAACTTAAGTTACTTTTACGACGTGTAGTATTTACGTAAATCCTGTTATTTTCTTTCCTTATCTCAGTAGTAAGGAGAATCGTTAGGTTTAACTGCCGTCTAGTTTAAGATAATGGCATACAATCTATCTCTAGGTAGCACTTACGTTTGCTCCTCTACGTCTACTACTTCTATGGTATACTTTACGTTAATTTTAGTCTAGATACGCCGGTGGAATTCATTTATTTTGCCAGAATTTAAGCACTTGATTCGCTTGCTTAGTCAAATATTTGAACGAACAAGCGAAGAGTCTCTTCAACGAGTACTTTTAATCAGGTGGTTAGAAGCGAGTTCGAAGAAACCCGACTGATAAATCGTTAGACTTAATTTCTATTTATTGTTTTAACCTTTTTGAGTAGTCGGTAAACATTTGCATCATTTTTTGGTCTGACTGTTTGCATTAATTAGAAATTAATATATTTATTTATTACTTTCGATATTTAATATAAAATTCTTATTTACGAGGAGATGTGAATTCACGTATGAAATATGCGCAAGTTACCATCTTGATGTCACTTTGATCTATTCCGTATTAACCATTCCCAAAGGATTAGATTTAAACCTGACAGCTAATTAAACGTTCCTTGATTAATGTATGTAATATGTATGTGTGTGTAAATATATTATGTATGTGTATGTGACATCGTTAAATGAACAGTGTAGCTCTTTTGTATACATATTGCAAACAGCAAGGTAAATACTTTTGAAAATGTGAAAGAACAACTTCAATTTTAATGGCAGTATATTTTATTTACACTCATTAATAAACCAATTAACTGGAAAGTAGTTATATTCTTGGAACACAAAAGGGGGACATAGCGGGGAAATTTTAAAACGATTCTGTGAGTATTTGTTACCCTATATTAATATGCACCTATTTATCCATACCACCTTTATAAATATATCATTAAGTCATAAAATAAAATGCAAAAGGACATACCTAAACTTGTATTGACAACCACTAAATGGACTGAAAATAATCATTACTCATATCGTATACCTTAATTGTTTGATTCAATATTAAGAGTGTTTTTTCTTTCCTCCCATCTCTAATACAGTCTGTTTCCAAGACGCAAACAATAAATACAAGATCTATAAATAATTAATGTTTCGGACGAATTCCCGCTAAGGGTCGAGGTAATAACATTCTATTATCTTAATTGGTATATATCTCAAGAGAAACGTGGATGGAGTATATAATGTTAAAATTTACATACATTTAGGCATTTAGTATTAGGAGGTAGTTCATGAATTTATATGTAGGTACATCTTAGAAATTTGTGCCCTCCGCCATAGAACCGCACTGTTAAAAAAAATGTATTGGGTATGGGACCTATGATCTATAACCACTTGCTTACGTCATTACTTGAATCGGAGAATATCAATATATTTGAGAGACAATTATTTAATTTTTTGATATTGAAAGGTTACTGTTCGTTTAAAGAATTTCTGCAAGATAAAGTAGTTATAATGTAAAGGTGTAATTTGTAAATGTTATTTTATCTGGACATAAGCATAATTTTTTCTCAATACTAATTTGCATGTTAGATTTAAGTAAGTAGTATACTAAAATTATTGTATGTTCGCAAGGACAATACTGTTGAAACGATAAGAATTCTACATTAAGACTAATTTCTGTACAGTTATGCAATAAATGATTATGATGATGATGTTTAGAATTAAATCTATCTTGCAGTATCGGTCTGTACCTTATAAATTAGATAAAATTAGGAAAAAAATGTCAGTATTGGTTGCAATAGATTTGCAACGGGTGTTGTACAACTTTAAACAATTTCATATCTTATGTTATTTTACACCCAATCTGAAATTATTCGAAATCAATATTTGTAATTTAATTTGTATACTTATTTAGACCCCTGACTTTAAACCGAATAACTTCATCATTATGGGTATCGAATGAAAGACTTGACCAGTATGATAAATTTCAAATTTAAGATGGCTTTTGCGACAAAACACGGAGTCCGGTATTTATTTTTTTAGTTTTAGTTGTTCCTTACTCTGGCATTGCTATATGTATATAAACCTGCCGGATCATATACTTTAACAGCCATTCAGCAATAATGAATAGATCACTTAGGCGTCTAATCACCCATCACCTGCACGTGGCCTAGGTTATGCGATCAATTGAAGCGATTAACCACTTGCTATGGATATTAAATTATTCTGTATTGTAATTACGTCGTATACTCAACCAGACACGATCATTTCACTGTCAAATTAATAAGTTGTTTATGTTGATGGTAGTTTGAAAGATAGATAAATTATAACACAAGATTGATAACAAACAGGCCCTTAAACGAAGTATGCAGACAGAATAAATATGCATCTGTGCAACGACAAGAACAGAACACTAAAATAAAAATAAAAATTCTATTGATATTGATATTCAGCCCTTTGTTTGCTAACGTTGAGCATGAAAGAGGTAAAAACAAGAGCAAGCAATGGCATCAATATTTTTCACTTTGCCCGCACTTGTGCACATAAACAAGACATTAATGGTCAATAATCCCCAATACAGCTCATTAAAACTTGAAGAATCACTAGTTTTGCAAAAAATACACTGACGGAGACGCCATATTTTCAGCGAACGCGGGAAAAAACATAATACTCATTCTTGAAACTTAAAATGACAGCTCTAAGATTTTTTAAGACATTCTATCTTTAAAATTGCATTATGGAAAGGTAGTTTACGAGTTTTAAAAATGTCCGACTAAACCTTTCAGATCGAGACATTGGGCTCGATCTAAAAGGTTTAGTCGTTTAGTCGTACTTCTTACACATTTTCCATTGGAGAGATAATGTAATAAAACGTTCTCTCTCTACAGCTTGAATCGACAACATTCCAAACTTTTGACCCCTATTTTTATTACAATAAGAATGGAAAGATAAATGAAAAATAACGTATCCCTGTCTTTTCATTTTACTTTGAATGTAATAATTATAATAACGTTTTCAGATATTTTTAAAAATCTAAGTAAAGTTCCGCAGAATGTCATTCTCGTACAAAGCAGCTCTTAAAAAAACATAGAACACAAATATATATAACTGATGACGTCATTACGAGCTTTGTACGAGAATAACATTATTCGGAACTTTACTTCAATAAATCTCAATCAGGTCAATAAATTTGAAATTTTGTCAATTGTTATTATTATTTTCAATATTCTGTTAAATTTATTTCTCCTAGTTTTTTGCTTCCTTTTTTATATGATTGCGTAATTCTCACACTCGACACAAAGCAAAAAGTAGTAATAACAGAGTGAGCAAATAGTACTGTCTAACTAAACTAAACTTGTGCTTCTTTTTAACTTACACTGTAAGCATCGTTGTAAGACTGTACTTATAAAGTTAAATTAGTTGTGGAAATGCTAGTCCTTACTGTGATTCTTAGTATAACGTTAATTGTTTCGAAATGCATATCAGTAATTTGTGAGGGCGATTGTGCGTGAGATTCATTGTTTTATTTTTTGTAGAAAGTTATAGAGTTGGCCGCGAATTGACTGTAAAGTTCGTGTTGTTGATTTTATACTGTGTGGAAGGGAAATGAGGCTTATAGACTCTTAAGGAAAATGTGCTTCCTTCTCATAGCCGACGACAAACTACCAAGGGCCCTATTTTTGAGATCGCTCGTATGAATACAAGAATTACGTGCGAAAGAAGTCACGAATGATTTTCATTTTGTATTGTTAGCGAAAGGTGATAAATTTTAAAAAACGCGGCTCATAGCATTTTATTTACATTCTTAGGTGACCTCAATAGCGTATGATGAATTCATTCGAACGTTTCAAAAATAGAGCCCAAGATTCTATCAAGAGTTAAGATTGTTTTGAAATTTGGTTGTAGAATTTTATGAGGTTTTAGATTAGGTACTAGTAGATGTTAATCATGACTAGATTAGTTTTTTAATAAAGTTATACGCATTATTTTCATCTCTCTCTTTTTTCAATTTGTTTTGTGTTATCAGAGCGATCACATTTTTTTGTGCAAAACTCTTTTCTGACTTTCAAAAAACAGGGGCTACTAAATTCGACGGGTATGTTTTATTATGTTACTTGATTTTCCGGATATGAGTGGATCGATTCAAAAATTATTTTTCTTGTTTGAAAGGATTTTATTACCTTAATAGTCCCATTATATGTGTATCAATATCTGGTCAAGACGTTTGATATTTAAATCGAAATAACTCATAAAGTTCTAACGGCGCTGGCGCCTTCTGTTATGGAAGTCGGCAATCACTTATTTCATTAAATTAAATATTACAATATGTATGAGATCTCTTTAATGATTTGATTTTAATACCTGGCTGTGGCATAAAATTAACTATCACATAAATCATGTAAATTATAATTATATAATAATCGAAATGTACTAATTTATTTATTTTATAAATAAATAAATCTTTATTAAATAATCAATAGATATACAACTTACATAAATAGGTAAGCATGTTAACTAAATTACCCGTTCTGACTCAGTCCCGGAGCAAAGGTGCCCATACACTGGCGGTATTACCGCGCTGTATGGCTATGGCCAACCTTTGAACCAAGAAAGAGCCAGAACGCGAGTTAAATCAATATGTATTGTAATTTTTAATTTTAATTTCTAAACATAACCAAATTCAGATAACGAACGCAATAACCTGAAATTGTGTTCAAATAGCCATAACTTTAGGTTTCCGTTCTAGTAAATTTTAAATCAATATTACAAGTCTTAACTTCATGTTTCGTGCAATATATTTGAGGACGCAACACTTCGGTTTTCTTGCGAACTTTTTGAAGTTAGCGTCGAATTAACATGAAGTTTGCATGCAACTGCATTTCAAAAGTTAGGTTAATGTTGATATATTCGGTTCTAAATCGATTTGAAAACGGGAAGAGGTTGTACGCATTACATATTTACTTTTTTCATTTGTATGTATAAAAAATCCGATTTTTTCACAGATGTTTGGACTGATTAAAAGTTTATTAGTTTTGTTTGATAACACATTGGGAATTCGCAGGTGGTTTGTAAGTCAAATAAATTCAATATTTGTTTAGGCACCTGCTGAATTGTAGCCGGCTTAAGCGTTCTTTAAAATATATTTGAATATCAAGAGATATATATAAGAAGTAACACCAAAAAAAATTAAAACCGACGTCAAATAGACTTGCTACCTTTGAGTAAAAAAATGACAACTACGTATACGCAAAGAAAATTAAAAGTTACGTTACTTTAAAATGAATGCTAGACTGACTTTGATAAAATTCAAATCTGTCTAGCCGTCTCTGAGAAGTAATTAATCAACATAGCTTTAGATTTGTGTACCTTCTCTTTATTTGGGAAATTGGTAGAACGTCAAGAAAGTCACGCTAAGTACTCATTCGGCCATGATTGATTAATTCTTCATGGATTACAAACAAAACATTAAATACAAGAGAAATTTTTACCTATAGTGCCACAAGTACCGCTAAAAGAGGCCTCTTCGTCTTCTTCTTCTTCTTTTATGGCACCACGCAATCAGAATTTACCGTACTACACAAAACGCTATTTGTCAATTTATTTTAAGTTCTAGAAATGATGAATTGTTTCTTCAACGTTTTTTAACTGCTTGTGAAGTGCGTGACGTCACCTCCCGGTTCCAACGGAAGATCAACGCTGATTGTTTCAACCAGCGCTATGTTGATTTGGGGTCGGTAGCAGTCAATAGATTAGTTTCTTTTGTTGTGTTGTATGTTATACTGTTTCTTTCTGTTGCTAATAATTTTCATTCTATTCTATTCTTCCATTTGCATTGGGAATGGCATTTAGGCGGCCTAGAAAATCTGACATTAAGGTGAGCCATTCCGTCTATACAATGACGATGTTAAACACTATCAATATGTAAATAATTCAAAGAAAGACATTTTAGTGAACATATATATGAAATAATTGTAAATAATTAATTTATTCTTTGTACGTAGTAATCACAAGGTTAATTTTGTTTAAGAAGACGGGTTTTTACGCGTATCTGATTGTTGGAAAGGTCCAACTGTAGTTTCGTTCACATTCGGTGAACTTCATCGTTCGTGTGTTCAACGATGACACGTCTCGCACTGCGCTCGGCCGCTCGCCGCCCGCGCGATACTATAGTTGGGCCTTTTCAACAATCAGGTACGCGTGAAAACAGTCTTCTTAAACAAAATTATTGAAAAACGCGTGTGATGCTATGTAGTTATAGTAGTAATATGATTAATTTAATTAATTTAATTTAATTTAAAAAAAAACACTGTTGTGTATATACTGGAATCCATTCTGAAGGACAAGTTAAAAGTTTAAAAAACGAGTTAAAACTAATAAGTTACTTTAATAATATATATATATTTTAATTTGGAATCTTTTATTAAATCGAGAATGTGGAACACTTGAAATAAGATACTTTACTTAATTTAGATAACATCATGTAAATTAATTTTTAGAATTGGCTTAGTACGTTATAAACTGTTTTTTATTAATATTAAAAAAAAACAAATACTTAACAACGTGTAACAGAAAGATGTGACAATACTTAAGGGTGTTAGTCTACCCATCAAGGCGAAAATATAGTAGAAGAAAATATTGCAAAAATACAAGAAAAAAAATTTAGGTTTTCCAAAAAAATTGGTCAGGTGATCGGTCTAGTTGTATGGAGGACGCAATACTGTTTTCTAGAATTTTTCAAAATGTTGTTCTACGCAGGATTCACTTTAATGGGTTGACTTACAAGCTTAAATATTGTCACACCTTTCTGTTACAACTTGTATATATGAGATGATGTATATATGAGAAAGGATATATGAGAAAGGACAAATTTTAAGGTGTATGCATTATATGGTGTAGAAGTGAACCAATGGAGGATTTTTTAGAAATTCAACACCTAAGGATCAAAAAGGGGGTTAAAAAATTTAAACTTCCATTTTATATCACGGGCGGCGCCGCGTGTGTTTGCTAATAATATTACATAAATTTGAGTTTGTAAAACCTTAAATTTTTTGGCAATAAAACGCTACTTTCTACATCTCTAAACTAAGTTTCAATAAATACGTACGTGCGAGTAAATTTTGTAAATATTTTTAAGATACTATTAAAACCTAATAATTGCTTCAAGTAATGTTTAAGTTGCAATAACGAAAAAACTATGTAAGTTATATTTAATATTAAAATTATAATAAATTATGTAAATTTGAAGAATGTTGAGAATACTAAGTTGGTCTTAATAAACAGTATTAAGAGAGTAATTTCGTGTTTTATTAATTTAATTGACCGAACGAGCGAAGCGTCTATACAATACAATAAAATATTTCTCCCAAAAACAGAATAAACAAAAAGATACAAACAAGAACAAAACATCGGTAGCACATTGGGCGGCCTTATCGTCTAAAGCAATTTCTTCCAGGTAACCTTGAGACGGATCGGGTCTATGCTATGAGTTAGATATTTTTTCGTCTGTCATTTTGTATATATAGATGTTTGTTTGGAACGTACGCGTACAGGCTATGGATTTCGAAACTTGGTATTTTTTTACAACACATTATTTTTTTTATTGGTAATGCATTTTTACCAAATCTTAAAATATGACTCGTCTAGTAGATGTAATTGTCACAAAACTTTTAAAACATTTTTTTTATTGCTTATAATATATGTAAGAATATACTAGACTATTTCGTTAACTATTCTTCTGACTTTATAAAGCACTCGGCTATGTTACCCGCGGATCTCTAATTTCATAGCCTATGTGACTTAGTGATAATGTAGCTTTCTAACAGCGAAAGAATATTCAATATCGGCGCAGTAGATTGTAAGTTTATTCGTTATATACAGAAATACAAAATAAAAATCTTTCCTCTTTACAATATTAGTGTAGACTAGCTTTTGCCCGCGACTCCGCCTGCGTTATTTTTGTTTTCTCAGAATAAATGCCTACTGAAGAGAGGACGAACAAACAAACCAACCAATAAACCAACAAACACAGTGTTGCATTTATAATATTGTAAGGGGATTACGTGCGAAACACAAAAACATCCCTTAAGTCTATGTACCCTTAAGGCTAGTCTAAGTAGGTTAAGCCTAGGTTTACTTATACCTAAATTGTCTTCAAACCCCCTAGTTCAATATCCAATCGCAGCTGATGTCCTAGCGTAGACCCTAAAAACCATATTTCACGGTCCAAAGATGATTTGTAGATAGGCTTGGTGCAAAAAGGCTGATGTATGCGACCCTTACATTATGCAAACAGGCCATTTGCCTAAATTTTTGCTAAGAAATCAGTATATCGAAATGTATGACGATTTTTTTTCTCTTGAAAAGAAGAAAGTTCTCAATGTTTTTATTGTATTTATTTATTATTATTTTTTATTACTCTGGTACAATAACGCGTAACAAATTAAAGCTTACTTATAAGACAATATTTAATACAATAAAAAACTTTATTTAATTAAATCAACACTTAATAAATCTAATATATTTTTTTTTATATACCCCTTACCTATAACTCTCTATTCACCAAATTCTACCGAATTCATTTTGAATTTACTCTTTATCAAATGTCTAAATAAATGAACGAGAATTAAGCATCGGTCCGTACTTAATAATAGCAATTTATATCAAGTAAGTTTTCGCAGACGTAGAAAGTTTTAGTTAATAGGCTATTACTGTGGAGAAAATATCATTAAGCATCCGAGAGGTCCCCGAGGTCAGTATGATAATTAAACAAAAAGGAAAATTAAGGAAATTGACCAAGTTTGCGTTAACAGTAGGCACTGAGAAATGTTTCTATCTTAAGATTATTTTTTGGCTCGTGTTTAAACACCGACCAAAAAAGGAGTTATTTTACTATCAACAAAAATTCTGAACCGTTAACAAAATGGATAAATGGTCACCAAATTGCGTTTCCTTAAACGAAACTTGTTGACGAAAGTATAATATTTGGATTATCATAAAAAATTACCTGAACCTACTGAAGACCCTGTTGCCGAAATTCGGAGCGTCATAATTTGGTGACCGTTTAGTTTAGTATAGGAACCAAAAATAATATTTGGTGATCGTCTATATTAATAAATAAATAAATAGTAAATAAATATTCTCACTCATAGCTTCCTACTGGGATTTATGAATGCCACGCGACGGTTACAAACACAGGCGCCAGAAGAAATAGAGGACATAACAGATGGAAACACAGTGTAGTGTCAAGCATAGTCTTATAACTAACAGGACTAGTGGAGAAAAAATCCCATTAGTTCTGTCGATAGAACTATCTACATAACAGGTGGGTATAACCGTTCTTTTTTTTGTAAAATTTAATTGTATAAATATTAGTTATAATACGAGTAACAGCCGAACAGCACAAGCGGCGAAAATATGCTAGCCTCTTTAGAGGTTATATATTTGAGTCATTTGGAGTCGAGACTTTAGTGCCGTGGGGACCGGGAGCTCATCTTATTATACTAAACTTATCGAAACGTTTGATCGATTCGACGCGTGACCAGAATGCCGGTTTTTATCTGGCCCAACGCACAAGCATTGCCATTCAGCGTGGTAATAGGGCTAGCAGTGGTGGGTTGGAGCATTTGGATTATCTGTAGATCTTAAATGGTCTATAGGTAATCTTTCTGCTATAATTTTTTGTTGTCGTAGTTAGTCATTTAGTTAATGTTAATAAAGGCACTTGCCACTTGATACTGCCAAGGTCGGAATCTAATCGAAGCTCAGCCACGGCAGTTCTCAAATAGTAAATCAACTTCAAATATATTTATGATAAGAATGAACTTTTGCACAAATAAAACAGCAAAAAAAATGGCTCGCTACCCGTGCACCTATTGTCTTAACCCACCAGTGGGTGTAGGGGTCATTCCTATTTTCTCATGTAACGACTGCGTCGAGGTTGAAATTAATAATAAAAATATTATGTATGTCTATATTTGCAATTTCCTTCCGTTTTAAATAGAAAACTGAGAAGTCACACATTTAAACATTAAAATAATTTTCTAAATCGGTTAATACAAATGCGATTCGCGATCTGATTTCATGTGATGCGTCTAAGAAATGCGATGTATTGGCAACTTCTCTTTTGAAGCCAGTTAAACGTCAGTTCAATTAAGATTATCAACTAGTCATGTCTATCGACTGCGCCAGGTTCTAGAACCAAAAGATATAGTTCAAAATTATCTCGATTTATCTAAAACTCTATACTTAATTCGATTCTCGCAACATCCTTTCAAATCCATTCTATTTTCCAAGTAGCTACTACCTAAACAAGCATCCAAAATCCATTCCCATATAAAGTAGTGATTACTATGCAAATTACGCGTTCCGAATGCCTGTTGGGAAGATGGCATCAGCTCCTTGAAAGGCGTGTTTAAAAAACCTGTTAAGCTTATATCAAGATCGCATTTACTGAGCCCTTTGACTGGCGGGAGCTGCCGGGAATTGTAGGGAATATAGGAAGAGGAGAAAAAATAACGGAATTATTCTAAAGATACGCTAAGTTTATGATCCTAGGTATATATAGTTTTTGGACAAGAAATAGTAAATTGACTGCGTAAAAAGCAAAAAAAGACTAATTCAAAATATTAATAAAAAAACTGTGTACTTGAAAATTATCCCCACGCATATTATCCCCCAGTGTGTTTGTTCCTGTTGTACTCTGCAACAGCAGTTTGAAGTCTATGCAGAGGCTATACAGAGACAGAGACTGCCATAGGCGAAGCCGCGGACAAAAACTAGTCCTTAAGTAATAGTGAAACAGCAATTTCAATTCGACAGGCAACTTGTTCACCTACTTTGATTTATAAAACAATCTAGATTTGATAATAAATATACTTTTAAAGTAGAAACACAATCATCAATTTCATTAGGTACTATTTATTTTTGCCATTACGAATTTAACTTTCTCATAATATTATAAGAATAAAGAAGGTACATGAGAAATCGCTAATATTCTACCGACTTCTTAAAAAGGGAGTTACTCAGTTTTTTATCTGATTTCTCGGCGACGGGTGGACCAAATTGTTATATATATATATACATATATATATATATATAGGGTATACCTCCTATGTGGTACCTTTTTAAATTTATCAAAATCAGACAAGAGGTTTGACTTTTAAATCATGATAACTGAAAACGTTTTGAATGTTGTTTAGGTAGACGATACGAATAAACACGTATTTTTAAACAAATTTGCTCTGCGAAAATATTGTAAGTTAAGATGGCAATGATAAATAAGTAGGTATCATTTTGTTCCCGCGAGACTCATTATATAAGGCTTATTGGGATCCTTCTGTAGCTCAATTACTAAGTCGGAGCGAGTCTACTCTTCTAACAGAATCACTATCTTCTGTGTGTAAAATATATTATGTATATGTCAATTTGTATCTGACTAAAGGCTTGGTTAAACCATAATAAAGTATTACTTATAGCTAAACAGAGCAAATACGGTGTAAAAAATTAATAATGTAAGTAAGTACGAATAAACAATAAGGAACTAAATACATGTACCTAAGTATAAATCAATTTCATGAAGTTATGCTATCGTCAAAAATAATCAATGTACCCTGCCCAAATGTGCCCATTACTGCGGCAACATTAGGCTGTTACTAGACCAGTCAATCGACTGTAGGTCGATGGCACCGGTCGAATGCTTGCGCTGCTGAATAAACAGCTCAATCGACGTCGACTATAAGTATTATAGTCGACTATAAGTATTATATTATAGTCCATTCTACTATCGATCGATGAAAGGGCCAATGACTCCCAAGGGCCGACAAAAAAATCAGGTTTTTTTTCGAAGTAGTATACTTTTCATTTGGCAACATTGTCTACCAAATTATAGTCGTTTTCATTTTTTAAAGAGTACTTGTAATTCAAAAAACAAGCAGTGTAAATCGCTATAGCTTGTAACTTATGCTGCCCTACAAACGTGGGTATCTCGATCGATATCCGAGCAGTGCGAGACCCTTATCGCGGTCTTGTAAACGTCTGTATTTTGTTCCAATCGCCGTAAATCTCTCTCTTACTTGTCCACTTACCTATAATTTACTATTGGAAATTTACTGGCGGTATTGCTGTTCATGAAACCAGAGGTTTTCTATACTTGGAAAGTGATTATTAGCTATTTTATTTTAAATTATATTAATGCTTTTATCTACACTAATATTAAAAAAGGAAATGAGGAAAAAATATTGAAATGATTTTAAAAAATTATTTATCATTAGAAAGCTGCATTATCACTGAGTAACAAAGGCCATATTTATTAAAAGCAAAAAATAGACATTCTTAGAAATACCTAAACCAACCCAAGATGTATAAAAATTTGCCATAAAGTCTTAGGTATAATTTAGACGGTCACCAATAATATTTTTTGCTTCCCAAAATGGGGTAACTGTCACCAAATTATGACACTCCGAATACTTTCGACGACAAGATCCGCAGTAGGTTTTGGTCATTTTGTATATGACAATCTGAATACTATCCGCAACAAGGTCCTCAGTAGGTTCATATTAATTTTTTTATGACATTTTAATACTTTCGACTACAAAGTCCGCAGTAAAAATACGAGCCCAAAGTATTGCATCACATGTGGTGCGGTAAGTATTGATGTTAGAACAAAAAAAACTACAATATTATAGAATATATCAATATGTACAAAAAACTTCGAAAGATTACATGTCAAGTTCACCTCATTGACGACATCATTTATCGACTGTTAGGCTGTACGAAGTTTGGCAGGTCAGCTAGTAATTGTATAACCAGTAAACTTAATACCTATGATGGTGTAGGTATCTGGGATTACGGCAGTGTCCCCGCCAAGTCTTGCACGACCGTACCATCCTTTTCTTGAAGCTGTTCGAGCGACCATAATATTTATATGGTTATTATACAAATGTTTATCAGCTAATAAACAAAGTCAAAATCAATTTATGACAATGTGTTTGTATATTTACTGACATAGATAAATACGAGTAGGTATTGAATGAACCGACTCGGTTAACATTCGATTTCACGACGGCTTTTTACGGCAGACAAACTGTGCTGCGAGACTTGTACGTTTTTGTACATGTTATATTTTTACGGCAGACAAACTGTGCTGCGAGACTTGTACGTTTTTGTACATGTTATATTTTTACGGCAGATAAACTGTGCTGCGAGACTTGTACGTTTTTGTACATGTTATATTTTTACAGCAGACAAACTGTGCTGTAAAAAATGTAAATTGAACGCTATATTTCACTATCAAATCCTATTGTCTATGAACATATTATATTCATTAAGACATGTATAACCAGTTTCAATGTAACCAGTGGATGTTAGCAGCTTGTCGTTCGGAATGGCGTCGATCAGCAGCAGTCGACGTTTTGACGTTGATGAATATCAATGTTTTAAAATAAATTTATTAAACACTTTTATATCTTTGCTTTATCGCTTTATCTCTATCGATGTGTGAGTGTGAATAAAATACGAGTGAGTATGTGTGTATATATAGTATATATTATATTAGCTGATGCGCGACTTCGTCCGCGTGGTATTTATTATTATTTCTATTAAATTTACCGGGATCAAAAGTATCCTATATGTTGACCCGGGATATAAACTACCATCTGACAAAATTTAATTTAAATCGGTCCTGTCATTTAGGAGATTAGCTCGCATAAATAGACAGATAAACAAAGTTTTTTTTTTAATATAAATTAGTTCTGTTTTACTTCTTACATTCCCCTGAATTGGTTTTTAGCAATTATTTTATTGTACTGAACTTCAACCTCTACAGCTTTATTATATGAATAGATAAGGGTGTGAGTGGAAGTTGGTCCATCCCCGGGGAGTTGTGGAATTGCCACTTCCTTCCAAAGCGGAGGTCGCCGCGTCGGCTAGTCTCTATCTGGGGCCAGGAATCTTGCTGCTACGGAATACAAATATGTGATTTTACGAGATCAAAATGGAAGTGTGATTTATAGTTAGATCAATCATATCAATTCTTTATTGCAGAAACACAAAAAAAAAACAAGAGAACAATTCTTACAAAATATAGTGCTGTAAGTGGTGGAGTTCACGTTGTTTTTAATTTAAAATGTGTTTTGCGATGTCTAGATTATATAGATTTTAAATATTTTTTTAAATCTATATGTATAGAGTAAGTTGACGTGACTGACTGATATTTGGTAGGAATCAACGCAGAGCCTAAACCTAGAGACATTAAATTTGGAAGGTGTAAGGTAGAAATGGGGGTTCAAAGTTTAAAGTTTTTTTAAGTCGCGGGCAATGCCGCGTGAGACAGCTACAAGTGATATCACAGAAAAATATCCTGGATCTCAGGAAATATATAAAAAATAATTACCTTGTGGATCTCAAAAAAAAATTCTTTTTAACATTTCGTATTATGCAATATTAGTGAAATATATTTCTTAAAAATCAGTTCTTAAATCGTTGTGTATATTTTTATGAAGATTGACGGCACTGCGAATATGAAGACCAGAACATACAGTAGCCGTATGTGAATTTTTTTACCGAATTAAAAGGAAGATATTCCAAAACCCGCACAGAACCTGGGTTTCCAAAAATATTTTTCATATAACAGAGTATATTTTGTAGTTGATTCCATATAAATTAAATTAAATCAAAATCAGTTCACTACTATTGGTTTAAGAATTAAATGAAATGATAAATTTGCCTGCTAATCTTATGTCCGTTTTTACTTTTATTCAAAATATTACTAGCCACAGTACAACATCTAATTTAATTGCTAATTTTGGAGCCTTATCTGTAGCGTCTGCTTCAGAGCAAAAACTACGTTTAGGATTTATGGGGTGTGAATTATTTGCGCTGGACGCGGCTTGTGGACTTGAAAGGCAAGTGGCATGAATTTTAGAAGCGTAAAAAACCTAAAACGCGTTTAAATTTAACTACTACAATAATTCGATTTTAAGGTTACACAGTACTACAACGAACTCTTTACAGTTTTTTCAGTCCATCCTTCACGGCACGGCAGCGCCCCCGCCAAGTCGAGCAAAACAAAGGCACGGCCGTAACATCCTTTTCTCGAAGCGGTTCGAGCCATATTCGACCCCCCTGTAGTTTTAAGTGACTAATAAAGGCATACATCAAAAATATATTTCCAAATAACATGAAATTTGGACCATTACTTTTTATACAAGAAATAAACATTAATAATACTTAATAGTTAATTCAAAACTTTGTTATTAGCTTAAAAGCAGGGTATTATTTATGACAAATTAATTGAAAACTTTCTTCGATAAATAGACAATTAACCGAATTAGTTAACATTTGATTTCACAACATTGAACGGCAGAAAATCTGCAGTTTGATACTTGTGGATTTTTGTGCATACTATGTTTTTGACAGGATAGATTTTACTTCTAGCCCTATAAAATCGGTTGTCGATAGAATGTAATAGAAATCAAAAACCGCATATTTTTATTCATTTTTTTAATATACATATTGCTTTTTTGATTTAAATTCCATAAACGGATTTCATTTACAACACGAGTGTGAAATTTACTAGATACTCATAACTTACACGAGTACAAAATTAATCAGAGTTTAAATCTTTTATTAACATTTATTGAAAGGGCTGGGGAGTTGCCATTGTCCAAGCTGAGGAACTTTTCTAATTTACAACATAGATCAAATATTGATCGATTAGATAGCAGTAAACCTAATTTTAAAAAGTATAATATCCTTACAGTGACATCTCTTTACATATTTAAAGTATGTAAATTTGTTCGTGACAATGCCCATCTATTTAAAACTGAACCTAATTTACTAATTGACTCAAACGACACAACTCAACCCGGAAACCGGTTAGCGCTCCCCGAGTATCGGCTAAAGATGCACTCGTCTGCTACTTTGGTCACGGCTATAAATATATACAATAAACTACCTGACCATATGAAATATATAGATAATGACATTAAATTACTCAATTGGTGAATACTTAAACGAAATTCCTGATACTAATATCAAAATTTAATTACTTAGCATGTTTTGAGCTTATTTTTAATTTGTATAAAATATCCTTCTCTCTCCTACTTATATGCTGCACCAGACGAGGTCTATTGTATGATTACCTTATGTATTATCAACACCCTAATGACTCAATGGAAGAAATAAAATCTGAAAGCTGAAATCTACAACGGAAGTATTATTTGTGCCGTTTGCAGTAGAAACTTCGGGGACATGGGGACCGAGCGCTTTAAAATTATACATAGAAATATCAAAACGTCTGGTGGAATCGACATGTGACCAGAATGCTGGCTCTTATTTTGGTCAGAAAATTAGCATTGCTATTCAACGTGGCAATGCAGCCAGCATTCTTGGAACTTTACCTTCTACTGGGGGTTATTATTAGATTAGTTTTTATAGCTGTGAATGTTTTTTTTTTCCTTTGCTTCTGTGTTTTAATAAAATATATATATCATATAGTACTGTAGCTGGCAAATTGTCTTTTTCTTTTTAGGCTCTAATGTCCATATTTTTTTCAACGGTTATTATTTGAAGGGTATTTGGTGAGACTCTGTTCTCATGCAAACCAGTTTGAGATAATCGTTAGTACATGACACGAACTCGCAAGAAACGCTTAACGTCAACTTTTATTGTACGAACTGCCAGATTATGGAATTTACTGTCAAGTTATCAATTCCCCGATAGCTATGATCTTGGTAATTACAAATTAAAAAAAAATAGTTATTTATTTTGGCACCTCAAGTACTTTTCACCGATTTCTCCGTCAATTGCAAATCTATTTTGAAGATTATTTTTTTGGTATTTCCTATTTCGGAGATGCTCAAATATATTTTTATCTAACTCGATTTTAGACTAATATATCAGTAAAAACTTATTAATTTGTACACCTGCTTAATTTTAATTAGTGAAAAATACTTATTAGCATGTCAACTGAGACAAAAGTCAAGGTCAAAAGTTCCGCTAAACTTTGACTTGTAGAATCTTTTATTGTTGGATACATTTCTAAAGGGTATCTTAAAACAGTATCGTTAAATGAAGTGTCCCTTGAATCGCCTTTTATTTGCCTTTTACAGACCTTTTCAGTCCGTTAGAAGGTCGGTGTATACATAGGAGGTATTTGTTTTGTGCTTGAGGTAGTTTTAAAGTACCTACATACTGTATATAAATTAAACGGAACATTTACTTATGAATGATTATTGCGAGTATGTAATGTATGTATAGGTAGGTATGTATATTTTAATATATATATTTTTTTCTTGTTGTTTTTTTTGGGCTACAATATTTGTAGTTGTATTTTTTTCTAGTTTTGCTATTGATGCAACACCGACGTAACTGTTCTCACTTAGTCCGATCCATCCCAAGGTTACCTGGAAGAAATTGCTTTAGGCGATAAGGCCGCCCAGTGTACTACCGATGTTTTTTTCTTGCCTGTATCTTATTGTTTATTTTGTTTTTGGTGCGCAATAAAGATATATTGTATTGTATTGTCTATATTTTTTTAAATTCGCTTTATAAAAGGAGGGAGAATTAATCGATTTGAATGCATTTTCGTTATTATGTTAGTTACCTTTTTTTTTGAAAATTGTTAAAGTTGTTAAAAAAACCCCATTGTGGCTATATATTTTTTATCTGAATCAATTTAGTGACTTGGTTTCTAAATTAAAATAACTGAACAATTTGTATCGGCGCATGTCGAATTGTAATCCCGTTTGTTATCAAAAATACTTGCTATAAATCACCGACGACGAAAAAAAATTGTATCTTACGTCATTATAATTGAGACTTCCTGTCCAACTAGTTCCCATTGTAGTTCCCCTGCGGTATAATATAGGCCTCATTCAATGCTATCTTATATCAGTGTTAAGAAGAAGAATTGAAAGAAGAAGGTTCGATCGAGCATGGAGTACTGCTCGCATCTTTGGGACGGCTCAGGTAAATACCAGCTTGAGGCGTTCGAGTTTGTCGAAAGGAGAGCTATAAAACTGATAGGCAACGGTGCTTTGGCCAATGTTAATCTCCAAAGCCTTGAGCACCGTCGAAAAGTGGGCTATCGGTTTTTTATCGGATACATTTCGGGGAGTGTGCATTGCAATTACACAATTTGATTCCAGCATCCCTTTTCTACAATCGGACTAGTAGAGATACTGCAAGACGCCGCTGATATATGGTAGAAATTCCAAGGACTCGCACTAAACGCTTTGCGTCAACTTTTATTGTGCGAACTGCCATGTTGTGGAGTTCACTGCCGAGTACTCTATTTCCCGATAGATAATAATATCTTTTCAAATCGCAAGTGAATCGGTTTCATTTAGGCAAGCGAGGTACATCCTAGGCCGCATCGTCGCTTTAGATCAGGCGAGTTGCGGTCAAGCGCAAGCCTATTAGATATACCTAATAGAAAAACCAAAACTGATTTAAGGTTAAATTCAAAGTGACAACATTTCAAATTTTAACCTTCGCATTTTTATTATGATAATGGAAAGAAAAATTAAATTAAAAAAGAAAAAAAATTAGAAAGAAATGAAGTACCTATTTTATTCAGAATATAATAATTATGTTTTAAGAGCTTTTTGATAATATAAGAAAAGTTCAGCATGTTGTTATTCTCGTCAAAAGCTTGTAAAAAAATATGTCATTAATTATCTGTATTTTTGTTGTTTGATTTGGTATGGTTCACAGATGACAGATACAATAATATTTTTATTGGTGGCATCTGACGGTCTTAACATAAATATGAGAATTATTTTATTCATTAATTTTTAGTTAATAACTCTGAAGATGGTGGATATAAAAATCTGCTATTTTTAGTATGAACTCTTCATAACATTATTTCGAAATGGTTTTCGAATTTCCATCAATTTGCAAAAATAAAATAATGTCAATTGCGGTTGCACTCCACTCTGCGGTCCTTTCTTAGTAACCTCTGATGTGACCCTAACTTATATCTTCACCGCGGCTTCGTCCACGTTATGATAGTTCTTCCGGGAAAAAGTAGTCTATGGCAGTCTCTGGACCTCCAACAGCTTTGTGAAGCGTTGAGAAAAAGGACATACAAACCATCAACCGCAGTTTCGACGTGTACTATAATGCGATAGGTAATAAAAAGATCATGTCGTCATTTTTTAATCATCTATCTCAACTTACTTAGTTGAGATAGATGATTAAATGATTTTCAATAGACAACGCAAATAGACGAAAATTTGTCTCCTGCAACCCTAACAGCGTCATGCTTCAGAAAATGTTTTACCTTAAAACAAATATTTTAAATTTTCGAAAAACCTTTACTTTGAATTACATTGTGGATCTACAAAGGCTTTAGAATGTTCTTAAACAAAGGCCTTTAATAACATACAAAGGCAGGCTTTTAGCCGCCGCGCCGTCTACTGACTCATACTTAGCATACAATATTGCTAAAGTGAAAACTTCAAGAAAAGTTTTACTTTAAAGTGAGAACTTAACGAAGAAAAGCAGTCAGTTGAAATAAATACAGACAAGTTCGACTGATGAAGTATTAATCGAATCTAATCGAATCGAAGTATTATTAGGCAATGGAGTAAGGTGTCACTTTGCGGAAATCCATTCCTTATAAACTAATGTAAAAAAAGACATTAGTTTATTGGAAAAAGATTTCTGCAAAGTAATGCCTTACACCATTGATCATCAAACTAATGAAGAATTTACAATTTCATTTGGATTATCGTAACATTTAAGAAAACATTATTTTATTGTACAATAAATTATTAACCAATTAATTAAGTTCGGTAATATTTTTAGATACTAATTTTCTATTCATTTATTTATTTCATGAGTTTATACTATTGTAAATGTGGGTATTCATTACAGGATGTAGGAGTGTACTAAGAAAAGTTTTGGAAATTTAACCCTTAAGAGATCAAATACGAGTTCAAGGTTGAAATTCCTTTATATTACATTATATGCAACGCCGCGGGTAACAACTAGTTTAGTCTAGTATTGTATAAAAAAGCTCTCAATTTTTTTTCTATTAATTTACGACCTTTTAAAAGATTTGACTAAGGCTTTTTCAAACACTCACTTTGAAAAAAATAAAAACAATAAACTGTCAGATTGCTGTCAAACAACAATGAACCTGCAAAGGAAATGCACGAAAGCAACATCATTTTAGCAACTTTAATTTAGAAATGTGAAAATAATGGGTGATAAATCTGCAAAGACATGTTACCCGATGATCGAAAAGTTGGTGAGTTGTCAATAATCATAGCCGTAGCGATTGGTTGTTAGTTTTGATAAGGCAATTCGTAAAATATGTAGGAACTAAAACTACAAAAGTTATTAATGAAATGTTTTCAAGGAGGCAGGTAAGTCTAATACCAGCTAATTTGAGTTCTGATTAGATTGATCTATCGTATAGCTTATAAGCACTGAATGATAAATAAATAATAATAATACTTAAATATACTAAGACGGCAATCCACACAAAGGTCTTCAAGTCCCAAATTAAGCAAAGCCTGTGCTATGGTAACCTGATAACTGATATACGAGTACATACTTAATAAATACATATTTATATATAATAAACAACCAGACACATATCAAACAGACATGTTCATGCACAGAAATGTTTAACCTGTCCGGGGATCGAACCCAGTAAAAAGAAAGTAAAAAAAAACTAAAGTAAAAACACAAATAAATCATTCCTGGTAGGTGTTTATGGTCATTTTATATAATGTAAAACTCAGGGGCGTTTGGCATTTATAAGTACTTTTATACTACCTTTATTCGATGGAAAATAGTACGTACTTACCAGGAAGTAGTTACTTCAGAGTTCTTTGCAGCTCCAAACAAGGCTGTGGCGGTCCACCATTTCTGATTGGCTAATACCTGTGTGTTTCACCTCACCTTTACCAATAAAACTTAAATGATCCCCAAATGCGTAAGACGGTATAGACATGTATGCAGGTAGCGATACTGACGTTCTTTTTGAGATATCATAATATATTGTGCCATTAACCTCATTTCTAGCTAATCTCGATATTTACTATAGATGAATATAACTTGGAGATTTTTTCAAACTGTCGCTAAAACTGCAGTTGAAGTTTCCATATACATTTATATATTAGATATATTCATTGACATTTGCTAGATTCTTGCTAGACCTCCAAAATAATCAACCATTAGTTGACCTTGCAATCGTATTTAATGGAACTTTAATAAAAAAGATACAAGCACCTGACCGGTTTTTTTTGACAATATTTGACAAAGCACTTCCGAAAGTGTGTGCATCCAAGCAAGATATCAATTTAGTGTTGAAGAATAAACGCACAACAATTATACAAAACGATAGATCAAGATAAAATATTTTTTCCGAGTACTCAGATACGCAAGAACGAAACACAATTTTTAAATGATGCATGCAACAATTCGTCCGTGTCTAGAATATTTTGTATTTACACCCTCCCTACAATATTAAAGAAATAAAAATGTAAAGTCTTTAATCCTTGTTCGCAGAACGCGCAATAAATACAAAAATAATCTACTCACTGTTGTTTTCGATAGAAATGATAGACGACATTGCCGCGAGCATGTACGTCGATCACCAACAGTGGCGACGCGCAATTCTCGGACATTCTGTATGTAACTTATCTTTACTGTTCTTTCGGCCCGAGTTTAATTTTCTCAGATTCAAAATCAAGCGAAAATTAAACGCAATTCTATTTAGAAAACTAACGCGTATTTGATTCATTTTGTTTAAGAAGAGGGGTTTTCACGCGTACCTGATTGTTGGAAAGGTCTAACTATAGTTTCGTTCACATTCGGTGTACTTCATCAGGGGCGCAATGAGTCGTTCGTGTCTACTATGACACGTCTCGCACAATGAAGTCAAGAGAACCCGTATTTTTAAACAAAATAAACGCAATTCAATAATTAAGTTATTTGACATTTATTTTTACCTCAGAGAACTCAGTGTCCCAAGGAAACTGATTTTTAGTGACATTTTAAAATTAATTTTCAAAAATATTAACCACACAGGCTTTCCTTTTTAGCCACCTAAAAATGGGCCGTAATTTTTAATAACTTTGGAAGAGTCATAAATTCTACAGAGTTGTAAACCCGCGGAACTTTTATGCTGAAGGGTCTGATATTTTCACTATAGTTTGTAAATATATTGATCAGACCTATGAAAGGAGATCTACGTTTTAAACGTATCAAAGTTTGCATTTTTCGTATAACCATAAGGAACTTAATTTTGTAAAGCAAAATTTTCGATTCAGATCGAGTCGCGACAAAAAACTTTTTTATTTTAGCCCGAGATCCCTGGAACATTTTTGCACTTTGATTACTATCAAGCTAAATTTAATTACGCCCAACTATACCCCGTATAAAACTCTCGGTTGTGGTAGCTAACAGAGATAGCCAGCATGAAATATGTCGATACGATGATTCTCAAATGAGAGACGAAAGAATATTAACCAGACTCAAAGCAGAGACACGTTCGCTTCGCTCGGTAAATAATATTCGTGTCTTGTTGTAATTCCAGTTCTCCGTATCTCGGCCATATTGCGGCGAGTACGCAGAGAGCGCCACCGTGGTCAATGTCTTGAAGAACTGGCTGAAGACACATGAAGAAGCTCAGGTACTGAGCTTCGCAGTATCGCCATAGTAATGCCAAGCAGTGTAGGCTAAAATAAAATCTATAACCAGCCTTGACCTGGCCTTTAAAACACACTACCTGGGGATATCTCGTAATAAAACTCTACGACACTATTGCTCCACAGTTACTTAAAATGCGACATTTCCGGATTATTCCGAACCTGACCCGAAAACCTGACCCGTCTCCATGGGTAACAGACTTATCGCTGCGACACTCGCTTTCTGGGATTTGCGGCTGATCTCAGATCAGGATACACTTGAGCGTATGCTCCTAAAGCCTGCACTGTGTTGAGGTGGGACAGGTTTGTGACAGAAAGCACTTGGTAATGTTACATGTTACATATTTTGTTTTTGTTTAAGTTGTGTTTTCTGTTGCAAATAAATATATTTCTATTTCTATAAAGCTATATGTTATCGTCCCAGGTGATGTTCGCCAGCGTGCTGGTGGTGGTGGGGCTCTGGTGGTTGGTGCGCACCATCCTCACGCTACTCATCAATCTTGTCTGTCCGCTGCTCGTTGTTCTGCTGGCCGTTGTAAGTTTATACCTTTTATACATAAGCATTATTTGTTCTTGAAGTTAAAATAGTGTAACATAACCAAGTAATACTAAAGCAAAACTGATAAAAGTCTTTTATCTGCAACATTTTCAGTTATTTTGATTCATTAATTCAAACTATTGAATCGATTATGATAAAATGTCGATGGGTACAAGAGTTATCTGTGCAAAAAGAGAGCAAAGTGGATTTTTGCTGCGAGTGCAGATTTTGAGTCTCGAAAGCGAAAGATTCAATAATTATTGAGAACGTCATTCTACTCTTGAAGTCGTTTGTAAATTTGACACATTTCAAGCAGCGAAGCTTTGCTCGGCAATAAACATGGAAAAAACATAATATATATATGTACAATAATCGTAAGCACAAAGTTTAGTACTATGAAAGGTCCAATAATTTCAGATCTGCGTTCCCCAGCTGCGCTCACCTCTTCTCGGACAAAATTACCCTATGTTAGCAAATTTACTCAAAAGCATTCTACTCAAAATGGCTGAAAATATCAAAACTAACAACTGACTGCAAAAAAAAAAAATGTAAGTAATTTACTGTGTTTGAACTACTTGAAGACGTCGAAATATAATTGTGAACTTTATCTGAGCTTTCCTTTGTGTTTTATTGAAGGGAAATAGACAAAATCAAAAATTCCCGACGACAAAAAAATCACCAACCAAAATTCTTTAAAATTTATTGGAAACTACGAGCTGCTCGCGTAAACAATTTTTTTAGCCGAACATCTACTCGTATAAGTACAATATGACAGACGACAGGAAAAAAAAAATATGTGGTACTCGGGAACTGCCGCGGTAAAGCTATTGCATACGTCGCACGCACACAAACACCGTGCCGAAGTCTGCCGAACAGAAATGACGTTAGACTAGTATTACGTTTATTTTCGTTACGGAATTTCTTGATTCTTTCGCCGCGATCAAAGCCCGCGATATATGCTATGCTAGCTTAAAAATACAGACTCGAAGCATAGACGCTTTGCTCGGTCGGTCCATGACTAATATGGTGTAAACTAAGACGTTAGTTAAACGTTAGATGTAGGATATGTGATATTTTATCAAGGAACTGAGTTTCTTGTGATTTTAGAGTCGAACGTTTTCGTATCTCAATTAGCGTAGAACCTGGACGTTATTGTTATCATAGGGTTAAATATAGGTGGTACGATATTTTTACAGTTTATTGGAGGGAGATCTTAAACAAAAGTTTGTCTCTTTTACGCGTACGACTGAAACCACTTGTCGTAGGAGACAGAAAATAGCGCACCTTGCGTAATAAATTTTGCTTAATTAATTTGGATTTATAATATATAAATTCTTAGATAGACAACTATGGTCTATGGGAGTCATTGCACACTACCTGTCACTCCAACAATCCTGTATATAATTTATCAGTAATACATTTTTTTTATATACATACCTTTATAAATTGTATGTATTTATTATATTATTGTATGTATTTATATTATAATAATATATTGTTGTGTATGTATTTGTTCTATATTCTGTACTTGCATGTCTGGATCGATGAAGAGATCGCTTTAAGCGATAAGGCCCCCATTAGAAAGCTAGCATGTTTTTTGTATTGTTTGTTTTTAAGTAGTGTTACAAGCTGGTTTTTTAATAAAGAGTTGTCTTGTCTTGTCTTATGGTTTATACGTGTGCAGTTGTTACTATATTAAACTAGCTGGCCAAGCAAACTTCGTACCGCCTAACAGTTATTTATGTTTCTCAACTTTTAAACTTTCCCTGGAGTACGACAAACATTTCAAGACCAAAATCAGCTAAATCGGCCCAGCCGTTCTCGAGTTTTGGCGAGACAAACAAACAGCAATTGAATGGCCTACTCGCTCGATTTATTGACTATTTAAAATATAAAATCAAAATGCCTGTCATAACGGAAGCTGTTTTTTTTAAATGATTTGTTAATATCTTTTATATCAAAAATTAAGAAAGGGAAAGTAATGGGGCGCACGCATCAAATTATGCTATTTAAGAGGTATCACTATTGTTGCTGGATAATGTTCCATTACTATCATACAAAAATAGGTGACACACTCACCACGATCAGGTCACAATAGCGTGACAAACCGGACTTTTTTACTTATTTGTCTCAATAAAAACCTTTTTGTCACACTGCAATGGTATGACTACAAGTCATAACTTCAAAAATGTATGGTAGGTATCCACAACACAGCTGGGTTGATGATGTCAAAGCTCAGCTAGCTTCATGTAGAGCCATATAGAAATACCTTTACCACCTTACGACAATAACTTTCTGCTCGTAAACTGCGTACTTCAGTTAGGGTTGCCATTAGGTAAGGTTGTTATAAAAAATCGAGGCGTTATGGCATATTATTACGCTGTAGCGTAAGTAATAGTTTATATGAACTACTATATGAAAAAATATTAAAAATGTAACCAAAATTGTTGAAATATGTACTTATTAATTGACCAAGTGAGCGAAGCGTTTATGCTTCGGGTCTGGCAGTTTTTTTTTCTATCGTCGGTCAGCTTGGATATTTGTATTTTGCATGTTATTTATTTATATTATTTCATTTATAGCAAACACATACAAGAATAAAAATGTAACATTAATAATAATAATTACAGTAAATAAATTTGTATATACAAATATATAATTTGTATATACAAATATATAATTTGTATATACAAATATATAATTTGTATGTAATGTTTACGTTTACCGCAAATATTGTATTTGCTGTAATAATAGTTTTCTTGTAATGCTCAGAGATAATATTAATGTAATTAAGTACACGTTTTCAATTTATTTGTATGGGTTCTGCAAATTTTTTGAGTTGTTTAATCGTCAAGAATTTATGATTCGGAGATATTTCTTCCAAAAAGGGGGGAAAATGTTTACTATTTTAATTTATGAAACATTTTATTCGACAGTTTTTTTTTACTATATAAAAAATCGAAAAAGCTTAAAAAAATTTGCAAGTCGATCCAGATTGCGCTAAAAATCAAGGAAGATACATTAAAAAGAAGATTCGGACGAAATGCTGTCCTTCTTCTTTTTGAAGGCTGTTAATAAAGTCCGACCCCACCTCACCCAAAATCCCCACCCCATAACTCTACCCCGGTGACAACCCTATGATCACGTCACTATGAGAGTATGTGTGTGTGTTAGACAAATGGAGCAAATATAACTCAGATGTGCTTTTGATGGTTAACATTGTTGTTAGGAGCTGTCTATTACAGAGGCTTTATAATGCCGGCTGTGACGTCACTGGTGCGAATTGTTGACGTTGACAGATCGAGTGGTTTTGACAGTTTGTAGTGTTGTAAAACAAATATTTTGGCGTGCTAATACCTAATACAAAACATATAATTCTGTTTACACCAAGCTAACATAAAGGTTCAACATAGTCATATCGAGAAAACATTGAAAAGAGGCTTATAAACACATAGTGCTAAATCTGGATTTTAAATATTCTTTCTTCTAGCTGTTTACGAGTATATTATTTAAATTTTCATTTTTGTAACTAGTAATTTAAATAGGATATTTAACCCACGCATATAACTGTAGCGATGATAGCCGAGTGGTTAGTGGGGTCGATAACCGTGCAAGAAAGAAGTTCGCTATGTCGAAATATGCAAAAAATGCCTGAGCTTACCGGTGAAGAAAAAACATCGTGAGGAAACCATAGCATGGTGGTAGATCGTTTAACTTGTAACACTTGCCTGGATTACTACCCTCAATTTGAAAAATCAGTCAGCCAAGTAAGTAACGGAGTATTCCTGCAGCCTTCATTGAAAGCCAGTGTATTCCAGACTAGGCATATTCTATTTAGGGCTACAGTGTTGCTGACATCCGTGGTCGTGCAAGCTTGTAGTCAAATGCCTAGCTGTGTTGGATAAAAAAGCTACAAAACGGAAGAAGCTTAGTTTAAACATGAGCTTTTTATATTCATATATATTTACTTACGAACAAACAGGCTGTATTATATAAACCACGCAAAGTGTGCCCTAAATAAAATTATACTACCCATGAGCATAGATCGTTCTGTAGCGAGGAGAACTTAGCTAATTTGATGAAAAAAATTACAGTAAATAAAAGATATTTCCAGACCTCCCCGCGGAGGTTCATAATAAACGGCGGTCCTAATTCACCGTCCAAAAGTATTTGTCTTAACCACAATATAAATGTTAAGCAGTATGTCAGCTTTACTTATTAGGAATTGATTGAAAGTTAGGTTAGGAATTAGTTTCATCAAGTCAAGCTTGTGATCATAGCCGGATAAAGAAGTATTGTTTCTACGATACCCACTTGTTTTCTAAGATGCTCACTTGTTTTCTGCGATGTTCATTGCTTTTCTGCCGTGTTGACTTGTTTTCTGCCGAGTTGACTTGTTTTCTGCGACGTCTGCTTGGTTTTGGTTTTGCGATATTCATTTGTTTTCAATAACCACCCAAAAAACTTTTTTACTGACACACTTGACGCTAGATTACTAGATTTATAGCGTTCTTGTTAATTATTCTTAAAATCTAGAAAATGTTATATACTTTAGCAGTAATTTTGTTAGAATATCGCATCGCATGGATTAAATCATGCTATTCTTATAAATGCGAAAATTTGTGTGGGTGTTTGTTACTCATGTGTACTCGGGTTTGTATGAAATTTCTTTCCAGCATAGCTTATATTATGGGCTACTTCATATCCCAAAAAATGAAGTGCTCTCGTAAGATAATCAAATTTCCGCGGGTAACATCGCGTTGCGCTGCTGTTTGATTATATCTCGAAAACAGTTTCTTTATACCTATTCAAGTCGTAAAATCTGTCGCCAGGCACCTAATGGTGTGTTCCGGCAGCCTTCCTTGAGAGCCAGTGTATTCCAGACATCCATGATTCATCTAGGGCTGCAATATAGCGATATTGCAGACTTCCATGGTCGTGCGAACTTGTGGTCATAATGCCTAGCTGTGTAGGATAAAAAAAGATTTATTGCACATAGTTAAGATTATTTAAGAACTACTAAGTGCTGTCCTACTGTGAAGTAATTTTACTGTTGTTATTTATCCTCTAGAGCTGCCCGAACATTCAAGCGTGTGACTTATCAACTTTACGTTTCTTTGTCTTATAAGTTTGTGAATATTAAATGTGTATATTGTAGCTTGAATATTAAATGTGTATATTGTAGTGTGTGATAGCTGGCTTGTGGGTTATGAAATAATTATTGGTACATGGATTCTATTTAACTCTCGACGCATAAATAACGCGGTGTTAAAAATTTGACATGTCTGGGTGACTGTGGTATCGTAGCTCCCGAACGGAGGAATCTGATCGCAACTGATGTAAACTGCATCGCAAAATAAGTAATATTTATTGGCCATTAAATAACGTCAGTCACAGGCGAGTCTTGGTATAAACATGAATTATTACTAACTTTAAAAAATTAGACTTAAAAATGTTATTCGTACTCGAAAATCTTTCGTGTAGTTTTGTATTATTCATAAATATATAATACAACGTATTACAGAAAGGTGTGACAATACTTAACAGTCTTACGCTGTCCTCGTGTACCTCTAATAAAGGATAAACGACTAATTTAATAAATATAATATAAATATAAAGTGATATAACTGTCAATATCTTATTATCTTATTATTTTTAAAGTGTATTCTCGCAGAACTACGTTTTTCGAACCATTCATTGTTCCTGGTTCTGACATTTTAAAACTTTTTTGATATCTTTAGCATTTCCCCAAACAGTAATAGCATGTCTTAGATTAGAATGTACGTTTTTTTTTATATAGTTGATAGGCTTGCGCTTGACCGCAACTCAACTGATGTTAAGTAACGATGCGGTCTAAGATGTAGCGCGCTTGCCTAGAAGAAACCGATTCACTCGCGATTTGAAGAGACCGAGATTATAGCTATCGGGAAATAAAGAACTTGGCAACGAATTCCACAACTTGGCAGTTCGCACAATAAATATAGACGCGAAGCGTTTTCTGCGTAGGCATAATAAACACACATGAGTGACTTTTTATCTAGTAATGACTTGAACCGACACTTTCTAACTTTATCTTAGATATTTCTATCGTTTCACACTAAATTTTCCGGTCAAAAGTGTAATAATAATAATTATTTAACAATCTGCAAATCCACAGCTGAAATTTAATGGAAGGCTCGAGTAAATTATCAGTAACTTTTAATATTCCGCCAGAGAAACTAAAAATATTTAACACTTTCATCAAAGTTTCATAGAATTTTATCCAGTTTTATGAGCGTAGCCATAAAACGTTCCAAAATGTTCGAGTGGCGCGCGGACAATTATGTAGATTTCTTTTGAATGAGTTCCATTGATTGAATGCTTAAGATTGATGAGTAATTTTACAATTTTTGCTTTTTGTCGCGGTTTTTTATTGAATTTGCTCTCTGATATTGTATTTCTATGGTGACAAAGAAGCTTTTGGTTTTTTTATGGGAAAGGTACATTTCGAGAGCCCTAAAATTGCATAAGTTGTATCCCCATTCTACAATAGAGCTAGGAAAGGCACTGAAAGCTTGAATTAAAAAAAACCTGCATCTGCGTCGTGTGTTAAATGTTAAAACCTGCGACTCTCTTGTGTTCGTCTCTCTCAAATTGTAGGTTGAGTATACTTAATACTCTGCATCTATACATATGGTTTAATATTTCAAAGACCTGGCTATTCAATTCTAAACTACACATGATCAAGAAAACTTTAACTTAGTTTTCAGTAAGTTGGACATAATTATTAGTTATAAAGAATTCAAAATAAACTATACATAATTTTAACAGATTTAATTAAAGATATTATAACACGTAATACATTTCATAATAATCTACAATTCTAAAATACAAACCCAATAATATAATGAGGAAATCTTTATAATATTAATAAAGATTTCCTCTTTATGATTAGATTTGTATTTTTGTAGCAACATTACTAGAAAAAATAGAGATATATAATACGCAGCTATATATAAACTAACTAACAATGAAAGAGTCGAAGTAAACTCCATTAGCGACATCAAAATCAGAAAATAAGAATTACTTAGATCAACATATCACTTCGCTGGAACTTTGTTATCATCTACATACTCATTAGAATCTTCATCTTCTGTGGATGGATAGGGTCCTTCATGTGGAGGGTGGATTCTTTGCGAGGGGTTACCTCCTGGAAGAGGATGATGCCTCAAGTATTGCATGATAGCCCTCCTGAAGTCTTCGTCTCCGAAAGTCAAGTCGTAATCTGGACGGTAGACGGTGCCAGCGGCTGAGCGAGGGACCACGGTAACGCCATTGTCCATGTATCGACCGCAGCGGGAACTGATCTGAATAAACAGAAATAAATAGTGTTGAGAAAAGATAACTAGTAGATGGTAGCCTGGTCAATAAACTCTTTACCTCACAAGAGAAAGGGAGCAGAGTCAATCTCAGATTCCGGCATGCACCTCTGAATTTTTCACTCATGTTCATATTACTGCATATTATAACTAGTCACCACAAGCTTAAAAGGTAAAGGAAAAACATTATGAGGAAACTTACTTGTCGGGGAAGGGTTAGCTTTCGAAGATAAGTAAAGTCCTAAGCAAAGGCCTCTTTAATATAAGTTATTATCATTTACGTGCATGGTTGCCTGGAAGAGATCGCTTTAAGCGATAAGGCCGCCATTCAAAAGCTGGTATATGTGTATGAGGTTTTCTTTAATCATATTTTATGTATTGTTACTGGTTTTTAAATAAAGAGTTATCTTATCTTATCTTATCTTAAAGTCTCAAACCACAATTTGGTATCGCGGTGGACTATAGCATACACCCTCTTCATAGGGGAGAACTGAGCCGAGTAGTGCGACATTAAAATTGATACGTAAGAAGAGCAAAAGAGAAGATCTAAACGTTTCCCTTTCAGTCTGAAGTCTGTATCAATTTTAATTCATCAGGCGCGCTTACAAAACTTAGTTATTTCGATTTAAATGTCACAATACTAGATAGTCTAGGATCCCTAGAACATTTTCGCACTTTGATTACTATCAAGCTAATTTTCCGTGAGCAGCATGATTTTGACGAGACGCCTAACTATATCCTGTATATGACTCTCGGTTGTAGTAGCCAACAGAGATAGTAAGAATGAAATATGTATGGTTTGATCAATCAGGACCCCTTTTCCAACATGTATCGATATCGATAAATGATTACTAACCAGCAGATTTTTTAGTATTACTTGATTAATATTTATATAATTTAACAGTCGTCCTACAAATTGCGTGGTAGTTTACCCCGGTCTTACGCCTGAAAGTAGTAGAACTGATCCTTGATGTAAAAATAGCAGAGAATAGCTTCGTTTCAATGAGACGCCCAACATTCTCCGTGCGAAAATTCTCGATTGTGGTAGCTAACAGAGGTAGCAATGATAAAAAAATCTCAGCGTCACAAAAAAAATGTCTTTTTGCTAGACATTTTTTTTTTGTGACTTAGATTTATGATAGCTTAATAGTAATCAAAGGCGAAAATGTTCTAGGGATCCTGGACCAAGACCTTTTTGGATTCTGATATAAATTTTGTCGGATCATATGTTTACGAAACACTTAAAAACAAAAACATTGCTGAAACTGAATTAAAGGTGTAAAACCAAATGTTGCTTAATCATGATCCCTTACCGAGGAAGCAGGGCTGATGTTGTACGGGAACATGACGCAGAGAACACCTGATTCCAGCTTCCAGACCGCACTGCGAGCATCCACCACGTCAGGCAAGAGCCTGACAGCTGCATACTCTACGTCGCAGTTCTTCGCCTGGATCGACACGAGGCGCTGCCGTACTTTCACCTGCAAATATGGGCTTATTCCATAAGTCTCCTTAGACAAACCCCTGCGCAGAGGATTTGTGGAATTTTTGTCGATAAATCCGCTGTGGAATAACGTAAGGGGATTTTGGGCATTTTAGAAAGAAAAGAAAAGAAAGAAAGAAATTATTTATTTGAAACGGAAACAGAAGTTACAAATTACTGTTTTCTGTCATGAACCACTCACAACTCAACATAATGCTAGTTAAAACAACCAGCGTTGATGGTTTTATGGACATTAAACATCGTCAACACAAAGGATGCTTTTTAATTAATTAGATTGTCTTTTTTATGTACTCGTAACATACAAAATCTCTCTTTTGGAGCCTCAAGTAGCAACACCATATAATAAATCCAAAGTTTAAAATAAAATCTACCTAACACAATCTTAATTTTTGGCAATGCTGATAGTATACTAAGCACGCTGCACGGTCATGGGTTGGGGCATTTGGATTATCTGTTAGTCATTTCATTTTTCACTTACACGGTTGTTAGTTTTACTATCACTTATTGTCATTTATTGTGTTTACCGTTTATCCAGATTAAGCCTACATATAGAATATAGTCGCCTATATATATAATATAGGAACATTAATATGACTAATGAATTCCATTTTTAATGGTAACCATACCATTGTGATATCTCTGAAAACAGGCATCTGTCCATAATACTTATGATTCGCAATTGGAAATATGGGAAAAATGTTCTAGCTTCTACCTATATCTCATCAAAAAACAGGGATATTCCCTTAATAACTAAGTTCATCACTCACCTGAATATTATCTTCAGTGAACTCTGCTAGTTGCACACGAAGTTTGAAATGTTCGACCCCGTAGACCTCTTTCAGTGGGCGATCCGAATGCGCCGTGCAGAACTGCTCCATCTTCTGACCAGCACCTATCAAGTACCGAGCTATTGCTGACACGGATATGTCAGTCCTGTCATACCTATGTTGTTTTTTAGGGCCTGCGATATATAAGTCATCGCTTCCATCACTTCCAGGGCGGAACCAGTATTTGTCGTCATATTCTGTGTTTCTGTCGTCACATTGGCTTGCAGCCAGACCTACCAAGCAGAATAGTACAATCCAATAGTACATTGTTATTATTATTTTGCAGTACAATTTTGATTTTATCGAGCTTTCAGTAAGTGCTTTCTTCCTAACGTTTGCTCTTTGATTGAGTCTTATCAGCATTAAGCTTGGCTTTAAATAGTTTGCAGCGCGTCAATAACAGATATGAGTAGGGTATTATACATTTTATAGTGCAATAGAGGTCAATTTGTAATTGTGCTTGATAAAATAAATCGTAACATTTTGACACTAAATACATAAGTTACTCGTACACACGGGTGCTACGTATTAGAATTTAATATTACAGGAATATTTAAGAATTTCTTCTTGTTTTCAAATCATTTTCCCTATCATGAGTTTGCATCTTGTGTCGTATAATCTAAAATTTAGTTTACCTAATTTGTGTTGATAAAATATCTTTTCGTTAATTTTGCGACATAATGTGTGATAAAATACATCATCAACAAAAGCTTTGCGCCATTAAGGTATTCCCAAACGTGTCTCATTGTATAAACAACGATAACGCAAATCAGCGAGCGGAGCTGTCATAAATATAGTGGGGTATTTGTATAATCAACATACATAAAGAAAGTATCGTTGTGTGAGTAATAACAAGTTTTACTGTGCGGCCAATTTAAAACCTTTTAAATTATTTGTTCTGCATCAATGTTATTTGAACAAAATGTAGAAGTTTATAGGTTTGGGGTGTACTAAGCTGGTGGTCAAGTCTGTTTATTTGAATTGTCTCAGAATTACAATTGGATTGTGCCTTAATGGCCGGTTTGACATAGAATAGACCACAGTTAGTATTAAACGAAACATAATTTATCATACTAACTCTGATCTATTCTATGTCAAAACGGCCATTTTGGCACAATCCAATTGCAATTCTGAGACAATTCAAATAACAGACTTGACCACCAGCTTAGTACACACTTGACCACCTGAAAAGCGGTCACTATTCATTGTAAGGAACAACTTTACCTATGGGACCAACACTGAATAGTGACCCCCTTTCAGTTTAGTATACCCCTAACCGATAACCCTGTAGATTATGTTATTTTGAGAAAAAACTGTAGTTTTCAAACGGTATGTACTCGAAGATACATCATATAAAAAAGAAAGTCCTGACTGATAGACTGATATTCTTAAAATTCTTACCTTAGACTGCTGAACCTTGTGACATGAAATTTGGGGTATGTATTCATTATAGGGTGTAGAAGTGTATTTAGGAATGAATTTGTAGAAAATTCAACCATAAAGGTGGTCAAATGGAGATTACTCTTTATAGCGATGATGGTCGAGTTAGTGGGGTCGATTGCCGTGCTATCGGTAAGGAAATCATCGTGAGGAAACCATAGCATGGTGGTAGGGCGTTTTCTATCGCTCGCGTGGCTAGCTACTACCCTGAAGTTGTAAAAATCTAACGGTGTATTCGGAAGCGTTCCTTGAGAGCTAGTGTATTCCAGACTAGGCATGCTCCATCTAGGGCTACAGTATGGCTGACTTCCGTGTTTGTGCGAACTTGTGATCATATGTCTAGCTGTGTGTCAAAAAAAAGAAACAAAATTGAAACTCCAAAGATATTTACAGCTACTAGAAAAGCTATAAGTATATAAAGTTAATTTTAAGTAAACAAAAGGTGCTATACGGAAAGGTATATTTCACTAAAAAAAAGGTATACCTACTATAATCTTTGTTCAATATGCCATAAAATTTAATTCATGCAATGCAAACGTAGATTCGATATATTCATAACATGGACAATCAATTCAATGTTGGACTTGCTGTCAGTGCATTGACTTCGGTTGTTGTAGGTGCCTAAGATAAGGTACTGCCTCTCTCAAGTCATCATGATTTAAGAAAATCAAATAAGAGAGTCACATTTGCCCAAGCACCTCAAACAAAACAATTTCAAGGACACTGACAACAAATTGAATTAAATAAATGGATTATTCAGAAAATTGACTTACACCAGCAGCAAAAAAGTGTCAGCTTTTAGTGTCTTCTGTATATTATAACAAAACGTTGAGGATACAGTGGTCAGAACAACTATTCGGACTATCAGAATAATTGTAAATGTAATTTGTATATGTGATACGGCCCACGCACTCGATAGAGTAAAACTGTCGTAGGTCTATTGAGCATTTGTTTTTTTGCTACACTTGCAAGGTTTGCATTCTTATTTACCGACTTCTCAAAAAGGTACGTTTTTGTTTTGCGTACCTGATTTCTCGAAAAGCGCTGAACCCATTAGAAAAAAAATTTTTTTTTAAAAGGGATTGAAGGGATATCGTCTAGAGTCAGACTTCTAAATCGTCCAATTTATTTTTTATTGAAATTGGTAATAAAGCATAATATTAAAATAATGTATTTGCTTAATAGAATATTTATATTAACTAAAAACTTAAGATAAAAATAAAAACGTTACTGCAACAACATAGCGAGTAAATGTCCTAGGGTTTAAAAACAATTTTAACTAATTTATTCTAACCTATAAAAATACTTTCTAAAATGACTAAGCCTATGATAGATAGATAGATAGATAGATAGATCAACGCTTTATTGTAGACACACAAAATATAACAATACAAAAATATTAATTTACATGTAGTGCCACAAGTGGCGGCCTTATCGCTATGATTGCAATACCAAAAGTGACCTTGTAATAACTAGTCAACATATTGCTCGTCTTCATCTTCATCAGCTTCCCTGGCCAGCTGCTCCAGGGCTCTCATGATGGCTCGACGCAGCCTCGCGTCGCTGAAGGTCACGTCGTAGTCCCGGGGGAATACCACATCAGAAGCACATTTGGGCACGATTATAGGATCAGGGTCATACTCGCGACCGCAGCGCGATTGGATCTGAAAAAATGGAAGATCAGGCTTATACTTTTAGACTTCTTACTATATAACTAAGTTGAGACCGCGAACTGATAAACTTAGTGTATGATGCCCTACTGCTAGGTGGAACAAAGACATACAGAAGATAGCAGGCAAGGGGTGGAGACCAGAAGCCCAGAGTAGGGCCGAGTGGCGTGTCATGGGAGAGGTTTATGTACAGCAGTAAGATGATGATGATGATGATGACTGTATAATTAGTAGAAGTATTATGCATGGATTGCCGATCAGATTTGGTATTTAAATTTTTTACCAGTGATTTTTCAACTGGCTGGATTATTCAGCGAAATTTGCCTCTTAACGACCTGGATTCAATATCAGAAACTACGTAGGAAATATAGTAGGAACTTCTCAATTAAGAATATCAATTTGTTATTGTTAAATTTTATAATTAAACGAGTATTGACGTCTTGAAATAGTCTAATCGACGTCATTTTTTCTGTGTTGTTGAAATGATAAAATAACTAAGAACAATAAATACTATAATAATTACATTGAAAAACTTTAATTTGAAACTTTCGGTTCATATTTGTTTTCAGGAATAACTGACGGTTGTCTTTGCGGCAACTCTTAGCTAAGAATTATAAATTCTTACAGCGTTATGCTTCTAGGTTCAGTTTTGACTCCGGTTCCTTACCTGTCAGTAAAATAGGAAAATTAGAACTAATTATAATTTACCTCTGAGTCGGGTGTGATGGCATAAGGGAACATCACTGTCAGCCTCCGACCTTCCATCTTCCACATGCCGTGTCGGGAATCGACCACGTCTGGTAGGATCCTTACTGCTGCATACTCCGCATTGCAAGTCCTCGCCAGTATTGTGACCAGCCTCTGACGCACCCTTACCTGTATAATAACATCGATTAATACGCATGTACGCAACTTAACAGCTTTAATCGATAACCACAAGCTTTTACGAGAATTGGTTCATTGTCAAATAGTAAGTTAACAACAAGTTACTTAAAATAATATGATTTAAATTTGTACCAATCTATCTCGAACAATGATAACAGTAAATTTTCATTGGATAACTCACGTGTATATCATCTTCAGTGAACTCAGACAGTCGGACGCGCAGTTTGAAATGTTCAACTCCGTAAACTTCCTTCAGTGGCCGGTCTGAATATGTCGTGCAGAACTCTGCCATCTTGCGGCCAGCTCCGAGAAGTTTCGTCTCTATATCTGTAGCAGAAGGACCACAGCGAGGTCGCTTCATGATGCCTCCACACATTTTGGAGCCCCAGCTTGTTTCACCCCAGCCACTGTTAGATTCCCTAGGATCCCATCCAGAACTGCCCGGTCGCCAGCCAGGTCCTCTTTGGTCATTTATTCCATCACTTCCACCGTTATACGACCAGTTCGGCGGTTGGTAATAGTCAGTCGGAGCTGACTGGCCAGGTTTGTTTAGCCATGGCCAAGAAGATTGCTGCTGTGGGTTGGGGTTTGGCTGTGGGTTCGGGTCAGGGTTGCCGACCCCGATGGCTATACAGAAAAGCAAAGCTACCAAGGTCTGGTACATTGTGCTCTCACGGCGACGCTCTCAGACTGATTGGTGTCCATTGCAATGTGTCTCAGTTTATAAATAAACCCGTTAAATAGATAATGAACGCAGATATCAGTAAAATGTACTGAACTTACGCCCACACGTTTTTCGAAATGTCGATACTTTAAGCTACAAAGAATAAAATAAAATGTTTTACTTTGAAAATTCAGAATAAAATTATGCCAACAGATTAATGCCAAATGATACAAAAATACCAAAGGTTTGCTTTACGAGATTTTAAGTTCATAAAATAGTTTCGCTACAAACGAGAAAACATAACAATTACTGATAATAATTTTAAACTTAAGATAATTATTATTTTCAATTATTCTTTATTATGACTTTAACTTATAAATTTTATTTGATGGAGTCAGGCGTTACTTTGCGGAAATCGATTTATAATAAGATGGTATAAAAAATATCTAGTGTTTTTCCGCCTCGTCTTGATATCAGCGTTGAGAAATCTAAAAATATTTTCGTTATGATGGTGTGGTTCCTCCTCACCACAGCCACAGCCACACCTCACCTTATTATTTAATATTGAGAACTCTACATGACGTCAGTTAAAATTCAGAAACAATTCAAAAAGAATATACTGTTGATTATTGATACAACACCTAATTTACATAAAACACAGTGAAAGACCAGAGATGGTCAGTCGCACTGCAAGCTGCACTCGTTCAGGAGTTTACTTATGTACGCCATTGCTTTCCTCAACCATATTGGAATACGCAAGGTGTCCCAGACCTCAACGTCAAGCAGGCATGAAGCAAGAGAAGGAGTCATATCAGTACCCGAAAAAATAAAATAAAAATTCCTTATGGCTTGGTTAAGTAATAATTGTCAAATTTATAAAATAGAAGAAATATTGCACCTTAATTCTTTAATGATTCTCTAATTTAATTCTTGAATTCGAACCCCTAATTTAATTCTTAAATTTTTAATGATAATAACCTCATTTACTATTTTGCTATATTTCTTTTTACTAATGTGGTCTTTGATAAACATGCTTCCAAACCGCAAGCACAAATCTAGCAAAAAAGGTTGCTAAGTTTGTTAAAATTTTCATGTTTTCTCTAACACATGATTGAAAAAAAAACTCACCTAGCTTTACATAGTACATAGAGAGATTACATAGAATATATGTAATTATAAAAATTCATATATGCCCAACACATGAATTATATTGTATGTTCAGGAAAATTTTACGTTAAGTTCGTTTGCGATATTAAATGCCCATACAAGACCCGCGACTCAAAAACTCTCAGAGTTTAATGATTAAGATAATATTTTTTTCAATTTCAATTTCATTTATTAATGCATAACATGGGTGTGTACATACAAGTAGATCGAACAATAACAAAAGAACTCCATATTAAGCCTTTCAGCATGCATTAGGTACATTATAAATAAAGATAAATCATGCACTTACAATACTTTAGCTAAAAAATAAAATATGTTGTTTCCATTTAGTTGTCACAGAACATCAACTACAAACGGCACAGCAAACAAACATTACACAGAACGAGAAATAAGTGATTATTACATAAAGACAACAAACAATAAACGCTGAGTTTTTAACATAATTGTTTAGCTTTCTAGAATTTTACTGCATCTTTGACAAGCAGATTTAACTTATTTACCTGTACAGAGGCCTAAACGGCTAACGTTGGGGATAAAAAGATGTGAAAAGAAGCAAAAAATATTTTTTGCGCTTGTTTTGACATGTTTAATGATAACTTCAGAAAATAATCGGGCAGATCTTCGTTTATATATATATAATATAATACATACACAAACTTAGCTCACTAATGGGATCTTGAAGTAGAACAAGCTACATCTAATCAAACATCATGAAAAAAATAACATTTATAGTCTAGTATGTTTATTTATTTCCATCCATAGTATATCAGCTAATCTATCTAATAATCTAGGAAGATCCTCTCGCTGGGGAACCCTCTGCGTGGACTGATCAAAGTTTCATCGATGTATTGGTTGTTGCAGGTAGTGTCGTATTCACTAATCCTATGGGCGTAGGGGAAGGCCACGATGAAAATACCGTTGTTATACGTCCAAGCAGCGCTATGGGTGTTGACAAACTCGGGAAGGACTTTGATGTCGACGTAAGTCAAGTCACAAATCTTAGGACCCGTCCTTGGGTAATGGCCATTAATGTATATAACACGATGCTTGATCTTCACCACGAAAGTCGCTAGATTGAATTCGGGAAGGTTGACTTCGAGGCGGTAGGAGTTGGGGCCGAAGACTTCTCGAGCTGCAAATGTCGGGAACTGCTTGCAGGTGTCTTGAACTTTCTTGTCCAGATCCATCAAGTCATTGGCAAGATTGTGGAAACTGCTGTCAGCGGCGTTCCATTTGCTTCGGTCACATTGTGTGAATGGTTCGACAGACTTTGCCAGGAGCAGACCAAATAGAATGAAGTAGTTCATGGTGATTTATGGAATTTAAATAGATTGATTACCAGCTGCTACTGTAGATACTTGGGTATTTAAGTAAGTGTATATCTTGTAACTCTGTCTTTCGGAATAATGCAAAAAGTGCCTGGCTGGAAGTATTTATAAGGAATAATCATAAAGATAAGGCTATCTTTTTTTAAACATCAGGTCAAATATCAAGTACTAACTGTTTAATTACTCGGGGTATCTAGGAGCCAATCGCATAAACTTTTCCCCACTTAAATGATAATATGACGCAATTGTTGAATTGTGTTTAAATTATAATGTTTATAAAATAATGTTATAGGTAAAGATTAATAGCTCGCATATATCGTTTGTCAATCTTATGGCGTCTAAGTTCTTCGCAGTGTCTTGAGACCTATCAGGTACTTGGAATTTTTTGAGCTTGAACTCGAATAGTTGATTAATGTTTGTCTGCATTTTGATATTTTCGAATTTTTACAGATTTTAATGTTTGTGCAATGATATCGCGACACGAGTGTCTGTTAGTTTGTTTGTCCCTAATCTTTTCAGGAACTGAGTGACGGATAAATTCCCTCAATAAACGTCATAGCTAATATAAAAATATATAGCATCAAACAAATCTGCTGTGTAAACACAACACAGACCAGCTGAAAAACTATTTGCGCATAAATTATCATCATATCCATGTTAGGGAATTATGTATGTAATGAGTATATTTTTGCATTTAGAAGTGCTCAAAGCATACCGCATTACCACGGGGACGAGTAGGCATGTGGGACTCTTACTTACTGAAACAGCTCAGTGTCACTACTCGTCCGCTGAAGGGCAGTATAAGTAAACTGTTGTATTTGTCTGCACCCACCGCGGCGGCGCTACGCTCCCGTTAGAGTAAACCAGACTCTTGACGCTTATTCCAATGGAAGGCAAAACCGAGACTTCGAACTAGAAGTCACGATGCACCATAACCAAGGCGATACCATTATACCATTCCATCTTTTGAGTGTTAGACGACCCCGTATCTAGACGCCCTTGGTCAATGTTCAATTTTATCCAGCAGTTTGTCATCACTTGGCCGCAGAAGATATTCTTGATGCCACTATGATCGTTAGAGCTAGGCATCCCATTACCGGTACTCCAGGAGAGCCCATCGATATTATACAACTAGGTACTAACATTGTAAAGGATCAGAAAAATTAAACATTAATATTCTATAAATAAAGAGGGCATGAATCTGTTAAACGGGTTTAATTATTTGAAAATATGTTATTTCATTTTATTATACGAGTATAATAAACGTCAAATCCACCATTACTGATATAATAATTAATTTAATCTAAGAAGATCTTCTCAGTACAGGACCTTCTGCTTAGGGTGATCATGGTCTCATCGATGTGTTGATTGGCATAAGTGACATTGTATTCCTTAAGCTCATGGGTATAGGGAAAGGCCACCATGAAAACGCCGTTATTATATGTCCAGGCAGCGCTATGAGTGTTGGCGAACTCAGGAAGGACTTTGATATCGACGTAAGTCAAGTCGCATACGTTGACACCCGTCCTTGGGTAATGAGCATTGATATATATTAAGCGATGCTTGATCTGCACTACGAATTTAGCTTGGTCAAATCCGGGAAGCTTAACTTCGAGGCGGTAAGCGTTGTGGGCGAAGATTTCACGAGCTTCAAAGGTAGGAAACTGCTTACAGGTGTCTTGGACTCTCCTGTCGAGTTCCATCAGTTGGACGGCCAGATTTTGAAAAGTGATATCAGCGGTGTTCCATTTGATTCGGTCACATTGTGAGAATGGTTCGACAGACTTGGCGAGAAGAAGACCAAATAAAATGTAGTAGTTCATGGTGTTTTATGAATATTAAATGATGGGTTGACTACCAGCTGCTACCGCCGATGTTACTGAATTATATGAAAAGCATTGCGCTGAGAGCATTTATATAGTATTTATTGGGACGAATCTTAAAGATAACACTATTTTTTTCATAACAGTCACCTCAGTTCTACCTACATTACACAAGATAGGTATCGCATGTGGATTTCCCAGTGGTTGTTCTTAAAGAATGGTAATACCACTGTGTTGCGTACGTTATGTATATATATATATATCTAGGTAAATAATAATAAAGCGTACCTATAGATATATGTATACCAACATTTTGACGTCGCAGTTTCACGTTGTCACGTTCTTTTAAGAGTAATTTAATAATATAAAATGAGAATGACGAAAATGGTAATTTTGAGGATGCTTAATTATTTACCGCCGACGCAAACTCGACGGGGTGTTATAAGTTTGACGTATCTGTGTGAGTAAGTGTGTGTGTTTGTCTGTGGCACTGTAGCGCCTAAACTGATGGACCATTTTTTTTATTAACGGTGTATTAATCTGCTGTGTTCTTAGTTATTTTTGATGAAAATCGGCCCAAGATGGTTGCCGCCATAAATTGTCTACTTGCGGGGTAGATTGGGGTGACAAACAGGTATAAACCAAATGAGGAAGTACAATTTTTATCTCACCTCCCCCAATATGGGTATCAAATGAAAGGGTTTGACTACAAATACAGAAGTAGAATACAAATATAGAATACATTATGATAATTTCAAATTCAAGATGCCACAACAAATGTCGGAGGTATTACACAATTTTCAATTTTACTTGAATGAATGAATGAATGAATAAACTCTTTATTGCAGACACGCAAACATCAAATATACAGGAAAAACCTTACATCTAGTGTCACAAGTGAACTTGATCTTATAAAACAACAAATACCAGAATATGCGTCTTAGAATACAGAATAGAATCCACACTGTACAATAATCCTTCCACAGCTGCTTCTATGTTTCTGTTTCATAGTCCTGCTTATCAAACATGATGTATTATGACATATAATAAGTAAGTTATTATAGTTTAAAAGTGCATTTCTCTAAGAGCATTTTACAGCAAATTACAATTTGCCCTGAGTCAGTATTAGACACAAAAGTTCAAAATAAATTAAATATTTCATACAGTTCAGATACAGTTTTCAAAATCGTCAAGTACGTCAATATTGAAGGCAGATACAGTATATTTTAGTAGCAGTGAAATTTGTTTTAAATACTCACATGCATAAATAAAATATATATTTTCACAACTACCTACATAAAGCATCTAAGCGACTTACAGTTCAGTAAAACTTTCGAAGTAAATTTCAAGGCATCATTAATAAAACTTTGACTGTTCTTTTATTCTTTTTTTTAATTGTAAGTATATGTCATTCATTTAGTATTTTAATTACTGTGTTTTAAGTTTTGTCAAAATTAATATATAGATATACAAAAAAGGCACAATTTGTTAAGTATTACATGTTTTTATTTATGTTTCATAGCCGCATGATACCCTCTGAGTGAAATATTCCGACAGGTGTCCGGGCTCGTTGTAATGCGGGATATCATGGGAATGTACAGAAACTGTCAGTGTGTCAATTTGTGTTGTTATGGAGATAAATTGCTCGCTTTTGCGGGGTGGAAATGGGCAGCGCAAAGGTATTGTTATAAAAGCTTGAAAAAAAAACAGATTTAGGTGAAGTTTTTCTTTTTTTTGCCCTACCCAGCTAGGCATATGACCACAAGTTTGCACGACCACGGAAGTCAGCGATAATCTAGCCCTAGATGGAGCATGCCTAGTCTTTAATACACTGGCTCACGAGGAAGGCTGCCGGAACACACCGTTAGATGCTTGGTTTTTACAACTTGAGGGAATTTTTTTATGTACCCACTGTCTCTCTCGCGACTAAGACGAATGAATCTATTGACAACAGTCTCTTAAAATTATGACAAGCCGTTTTTGGCTCTAGGGCGTGTAAATAAATATAGGTACATACACTCGAAAAACATGACTCTAAAAGTTTTCTCCTTCAGACAAACTTTGAAGGTATGGTAAATTAAAATTAGATTTAGCGTAGGCTCTGGTAAACCTTTTGAAATGAGTTATTGCCCTTCGGAGTGATTTTACATTCTTTTTAATATCTGCAAAGTTATAGCATGATAACACCAAAAGCTTATTCACTCAAGCTTGTGCTTGGATTTTCCAGTCTAGATAAAAATACGAATAAAATATATTATTAAATTATTACAGAGATACTGCTATCTTGGGTTTTATTAATTTGAGCATCCGGAGGTCAATAAGAGTCGAATTTTTTATAGCATAAGTAAAATATAATAATACTATATAATTTTTTTTTGGACACGTGTGTGATAATGTTATCTGGGTACAATTAAAAATTAATTACCAAGCATAAATATTTTTTGAACTTTAAGTGACACTGTTGATAAGGAGATGTACGTAGGTGCAATAATCCGTATCATGTTATGTTTAGGTATTTACAGATTATTTTTGGTTAAAACCAAGAAAAAACCCAATCATATATTTAAACAATATAAATGATTTCAAAAGGAAATCTTTTAACTTTAAGCTTTTTTAGGGTATCCTTACCTAAAGAGTAGGAACGGGACCCTATTACTGAGACTTCAAGGATGTATCTCAAGTACCGTGATAGCTAAATATATGATTTTTGATGACGTATTTCTATTGCCACTAGAACAATAAATACCCCATTCTCAATAATATTTTTTTAAATATCTCCCCAATGGGCTCCCATAAAAAAGCGTAAATATTTTGCCGTTTTACTCGATGTTAATAACGACAACAGATAGACGCTTGAAATATTCAGAGAATATTTAATTGTATATAAACTAAATAATAAATAATTCAATCTAAAAATAAAATCAATACAACAAACGTGAATTTTGTCATTTTTCTCGATATTTATTAATTTCTACACTTAAAAGATTTCTACAACATGTAGAAATCTGAACTTATGTTTTAAAGATACACCCGGTGGTGGTGTGGTACGGAACCCTTAGTTTAGTCCGACTCGCACTTGGCCGCTTTTCTGAAGTTACTTAAAGATAGCATGTATAAAAGTTAATCATGTATATGCATATATTAACCTCCCTTAGCTCCACATACGCCGTCCTACAGGGTTATCAGGTTAGGCGTATACTAAACCGAAAGGAGGTCACACGTACACTAGGCGGACTAGCTTCTTTTATAATTATTTTATCGTTCTTTATTATTATTTATTTATTTGTACGTTTGACATATTATGTCATGAGAAGAAAATTTGTGCTGTCGGATTTTTTCTAAGAATATTTTAATTTTTTATTTTCTTAATTTATACATGTAAATATACGAAAATATCGGTCGCTTTGAGTTTCTCCTTCTATAAACATAAACTTACCAACAAATATAAGTTCTAAATACCAACTTTCGCTGTTGAACCAACTCGAAATTCAAGAAATTAAAATATTATTTACCTTAGCCACTACTGGTAGTGTCATGGGAAATTTTATTTTCCCATGACACTACTTCTCTGATTGGCTCATTGGACACGTATAATAAATAAAAAGCTTTAAAAGACAACGGACAGACGTAAAGTCGTGCCAAGGGAAATCAATTTTCCCTACTAGGGCCACTGTAGTATCACATGAAATTATTTTTTAACTGTGGCACTACCGGTAGTGTCACGGGAAAGTAACATTTCCCATGACACTACCATTAGTGTAAAACAGTAGTGCCTAAGGTAATAAACGGATAAAATCAAATGTTTCAAACATTTGACTGGCAGTTGGTAGCAACCCTGCCTGCGCCGCTGGTCCCGGGTTCGATCCCCGGACAGGTTTAACATTTGTGTGCATGAATATATCTGTTTTTCCTGTACCTGGCTGTTTATTATATATATATATATATATATATATATCCACGTTTATGTGTATATCAGTTATCAGGTTACCATAGGCTTTGCCTAGTTTGGGACCTGAAGACCTTTGTGTGGATGTTGTTCCATATTTTGTCGACGACTGATAATATTTTTTTCTACAGAACATCAGTTTTTTTTGTGTTCCTTAGTGAAAGTTGTTCGCAATGATGACTATAGTGACCCCCTTACGGCTTAGTACACCCCTAACCGATAACCCAGTAGGTCTATCACATAACGTGATGCTAAGCCTTGATTCCAGTAATCTTAGATCTACAGAGAATCAAACTCATCAGTATGCAACAGACGCGAGTGGGATGATGCGATCAGAGATTGGGCACGCACGGTGACACGCTAACAATTACTACCTATATATTGCATAGCCAATTCACAGAATATCTGATATAAATATTGAAAAAATAATGCGTGAAACAGCTGATTATTTTTTCTCGAATTCAGAGTTGGTCTCATGGTGAAAGTTTTACCTCAGGATAGGTTCAGTGACCCTCTTTAGGCTTATTTCACCTCTAGACGATAAGCCTGTGTATGTAAAGTATTTGTGACGACGAACATTCTTACGTATTTTTACATATATATATATATATATATTATATATATATATATATATTTAGGCTTATTTTCATATATATATATATGTTTGTAAAGTTACAAAAGTAAACTAGATGGCGCTGTACCCACTTAAAACACGCAAACGTTTTGTACACCACGTCTTAGAAATGTAAATGTATTATAGGTAATAAATGAGTAGCGCAAACATTTGGTGCCGAAACCCTAGGAAGTGACTTGTGTTTGGATACAGTGCAAAGACCCTTGGTTAACCGTGAGTAGAGTGACACGCTTAATAGGACTTAGTAAAAGTGAGTGTACAGTAAAATTGGACTTTGGACTCTCAAACACTTAGAAAAATCGAAGCAATTTGTCCATCGACTTAGAATATTTTACTGAACACGGGACTTAGAAAAATCGTGATCAAGTGTTCATCGACTTAGATTATTTTACTCTATACGGGACTTGTAAAAATTTCCGTTATGTGCTTACATTAACATAGACGTTCTCAATACTATACAGGACTTACAATATTTTGAGTGATAGTTTAAATTGTTGCACTGGACTTATATTTTGTGTTTCTTCAATTTGACTTTTGCCGGTACATAAATTGAACGGAACTATTAGCACATTACATTGAAAGTTGCATTGGCTTAATCATCACATACAACCTGCATAAGTACATTTATTATGGAGAAGTTAATTGCAACTCAGCTAGACTTGTACGAGAGGCTGATAAAAGCAGAGCGGAATTTTAAAAAGACTGGAAAAGAGAAGATCAAGAAACCGTATGTAGAAACAAAGATAGAAACATTAGATCAACTATGGAATGACTTTAGAACTGGACATAAAGAGATTACAGCATGCACGCCTAGAGAAGAACGAGAGAAAATAGAATATTTCAAAGTAGACGTGTATGATCAGTTTGAGGAGCAATACTTGGCGTATAAGTCTTTACTGAAAGAAGTATATCAATCGCTTTCTACTAGTGTGGAGGTTTCTCAACAGCGAAAGATGACATCTACGGCTTAAACTGATGGGTGCGAAGTCGTAAAGCTACCACGTATTGAACTACCAACTTTCAGCGGAAAGTACCATGAATGGCAGACTTTCTACGATATGTTTAAATCTGTTATTCACGAGAATAAGAGTCTACCACCAGTTCAAAAGCTACATTATCTAAAGAGTTGTCTGTCGGGAGACTGTGAGCTACTTATTCGTAATTATTCCACAACCGATGCAAATTATGAAGAAGCATGGAATCAACTTCTTAAACGTTATAATAATAAGAAGTACAATTGCAACAGTATTATGCAAATTTTGTTTTCGTTGAAGCCGATTCAGACCGAATCGTCATCGTCATTGAAGAATTTGTTGGACACCACATCCTCATGCTTAAAGAGTCTGAACAACATTGGCATTGATACAAAGTCATGGGATGCGATCGTCATTTATATGGTAGTTTCCAAGTTAGACCATGAGTCACACAAACAGTGGGAGTACCAGATAAGTCTGATGTCCGAAGAGTTACCCACTTGGTCTCAACTAGTCGAATTTCTAGAATCCAGATTCAGAGGCTTGGAAATGATTGAAACTGGAAAGACAACCAACAAACAGACTACAAAACAAACAGTGAAAACAAAATCATTCAATGCAACTGTACAAGAGGAGCAGAAACTTAGTACTACGAGTACGACTTGTCCATGCTGCAATGGCTCTCATCACATATGCCATTGCAAACAATTCGGAAGCAAATCGGTACAAGACAGATTCAGTTTGGTGCAAAATAAAAGACTTTGTTATAACTGCCTCGGAGCTCACTCTGTAAGAAGTTGTAAGCAGGCAACTAATTGCAGAAAATGTGGAAGAAGGCATCACACTCTTTTGCATATAATCAAGGATCATGAAGGCGCTACTTCATCAAGCACTACTACAACAAACACAACGGCAGAGACAGCACGTGTTCAGCAACCTACACCTGCAGAAAGACCAACCACCTCGGATACAAACATTGTGGCGAATTTTGCGAAAGACGATCATCAACAAAGTTACAGTGTCTTACTTGCTACGGCAGTCGTTAGAGTAGAATCGAGAAATGGTAATATTTACAATCTCAGGGCTTTACTAGATCAGGGTTCGCAGGCTTCCTTTGTGACGGAAGAAACTGTACAATTGCTAGGGCTTAAACGCACACCAGTCAGTGGTTGGGTGTCAGGCTTAGGGGGAGGTCAATCGAAGATAAGGCACATGGTTGCACTTCGTGCGAAATCTCAACACAACCCTAACAATTCGATCGAATTCAAAGCATACGTATTGAGCGCGCTGCCGTCAACGATTCCAACCAGAGAGATACCCTCTCCAATGTGGGTAACATTAGAAGATATCCCATTAGCGGATCCAACCTACAACACCCCCGGCAAGATTGACATCTTACTGGGAGCAGAAGTCTACAGTGACATCCTACTTAGTGGAGTAATGAAGCATCCTCAAGGACATTTATTGGCTCAGAATACAATCCTTGGCTGGATCATTTCAGGTAGAGTGTCATCAGAAGTTACATCACCAAGCAGTGTGATTAGCTTACACGTGCAGACTAGAATAGATGATTTACTTAAGCAATTTTGGGAAGTGGAAAACGAACCACCATCAATCAAGAAGAAGATGACAAATGAGGAACAAAAGTGTGAAGAGATATACGAAGCAACTACAGTAAGAGCAAAGGACGGACGATATGTAGTTAGATTACCGTTTAACAGCGATGACCCCGAGTGTCAATATGGCGAACACCGCAAAATAGCAGAGAAGAGGCTGAAGTATTTAGAGTCAAAGCTCGAGAAGAAACACAATTTGTACGAAGACTACAAAGCCGTATTACAAGAATATACCACACTGGGTCACATGAAGCCTGTAGATCAAGAAGATATTGATAACTCAAAAGCAGTATATCTCCCTCATCATGCGGTAATTAGAGAAGACAAACTTACCACCAAAGTACGTGTCGTATTTGACGCGTCTTGCAAAGGTGTCAATAATGTGGCACTGAATGACGATCTTTTAGTTGGCCCGAAGCTCCAACAAGATCTTAGACACTTGCTCATGAGATGGCGTACTCATAAAATATGCATTATTGCAGATTTGGTAAAAATGTATCGACAAGTGCGAGTGGCTGATGAAGACATCAACTACCAGAGGATCTTGTGGCGAGACGATCCAAGTCAAGAATTGCAGCATTTCAACCTCCTAACCTTAACGTTTGGGACGGCATGTGCTCCTTACCTTGCAGTTAAATCATTACAACAATTGGCTGTAGATGAGCAGGACAAGTATCCGATGGCTGGAGAAATCACGAAGAAAGATTATTACATGGACGACCTCATGACTGGATGTGACTTGGAAGAAGAAGCTGTAAAGATTTATGATGACATGAACAAACTCATGAACGCTGGAGGTTTTGAGCTTCAAAAGTGGAGTAGTAACAATGAAATGTTGTTAGAATATATTGGCAAAGACAAACATTGTTTAAACAATTCTGTGGCGATTCAACAAGACAAGAAAGGGAAAGTTCTAGGAATATGCTGGAACAAAGAAACAGACAATTTTGAGTATTCAATAAATTTGCCTGAGGCCAAAGGCAAATTTACCAAACGACAGGTGCTATCAGATATAGCTAGATTGTATGATCCGATGGGGTGGATTGCACCAGTAGTTATAGTTGCAAAATTGTTTATACAAAAGCTGTGGAAGTCAAGATTAGAGTGGGATGATGATTTGGACGAAGACTTATTAAAAGAATGGACAGCTTACAGAAAAGAGTTAGAGCAAATAAAAAATATTTGCATACCAAGATGGCTTAATTTCTCACCAGGTTTAAGGGTAGAGCTGCACGCATTTTCTGATGCGTCAATGTCAGCTTATGCCGGAAGTGTATATCTTCGAGTTATTGACACGAACAACCAAGTAACAGTTAATTTGTTGTCAGCTAAAACTAAAGTTGCTCCGATCGAAAAAGAAATGTCAATTCCACGTCTGGAATTATCTGGAGCAGCTTTAGCAACTAAGCTATTGTTTGAAATCGCAGAAGTTATGAAAGTTCCAAAAGAAAATAGATACGCTTGGACTGATTCAACAGTGGTTTTAGCTTGGTTAAAAGGACCAGCTTGTAGATGGATGACGTTCGTCAGTAACAGAGTCTCAGAGATATTGACGATGACAGACTATGAGCAATGGGGACATGTCTCAACACATGCGAACCCGTCCGACTGTGCATCGCGAGGCTTGAGAGCTAGTGAACTAGCTGAGCACTCCTTATGGTGGCACGGGCCCACATGGTTGAAAGATCCTACACTGAAGCAAGAAACAGTCGAAGTAGAAGATACACATATAGAAGAGAGAGTGAAAGCGTTGTGCACGCTACAACAACCGGTTGAAGAATGGCCATGGGAGAGATTTTCATCATTGACAAAAATGATAAGAGTTTTGTCATACTGTAGAAGAATATTGAATTTAAAGTTACGAAAATCAGAACGAATAAAAATGAAAGAATATATCACACAAGAAGAAATGGATCAAACATTGAAAAAATGTATTAAACAAGTTCAAGAACGAGAGTTTGAAGAAGAAATAAAACATTTAAAGAAGAGATGTTGTGTCCCGAAAAAGAGCGCATTGCACACTCTTTGCCCTATCTTCGATCAGGATGGGATTTTAAGAGTTGGAGGACGCATTGATTTATCTGATGCTACGTTTGATAAACGTCATCCTATTATTATGCCTAGTAGAAATCATCTTACCAAGCTACTAATAGCGGATGCTCACATTAAAACAATGCACGGTGGACCACAGCTTATGCTAAATCATCTCAGATGCACTTATTGGATTTTACGAGCTCGTGACTTAGTGAAGAAGCATTTCCGAGAATGTGTTACATGTTTGAGATTCTCGAAAACGAATAGGACTCCTTTAATGGGACAGATTCCTGCAGCGAGGTTAAAGCCAAGTAAACCTTTCAAATCTAGTGGCGTAGACTATGCGGGACCCATCAACGTTCGATTTTCACCGGGACGCGGATCGAAGGCATACAAGGGCTACATATGCTTATTCGTGTGCATGGTTACCCATGCAATACACCTGGAAGTAGTTTCCAATCTGACATCAAAAGGGTTTATTGCTGCTTTCAAGCGCATGACGGCGAGGAGAGGTCACTGTCAAGATTTGTACAGTGACAACGGTACAAATTTCACCGGAGCAGATCGAGAACTGCGTGAAATGTTTGATGCTGCCAAGTCCAAAATGCCCGATGAAATTGCTCATTTGTTAACATTTGAGAACACAAATTGGCATTTTATTCCACCAGCAGCACCAAATTTTGGAGGTTTATGGGAAGCCGGTGTCCGCTCAGTAAAAACCCATCTCAAAAAAGTCATTGGCGAGAGTACGCTCACTTACGAGGAGCTATCGACAGTGTTGGCACAGGTGGAAGCGTGTGTCAATTCGCGACCACTAACGACTATAAGTGATGATCCAAACGATCCCCTACCACTGACACCCGGTCACTTTCTGATAGGCGAACCTTTGTTGAATGTCACGAATGAAGAAAGTGTAACAACCAATTTATCAGACAGGTGGAGGTTAACTACCAAAATAGTTAGAGATTTTTGGAGTCGTTGGAGCGCGGAGTATTTAGTCACTCTAAATAATCGCTACAAATGGGTCACTCCGCAGGAGGAGCCAAAGATAGATGATATAGTTATAGTAAAAGAGCCTAATCTGCCTCCTACTCAGTGGCTCATGGGTAGAATTGTAGAAACCCATCCGGGTAAAGACATGATAACACGGGTAGTAACAATTAAAACGAAAAATGGTACATTCAAACGCCCGTGTAGCAAATTATGTTTTGTGCCAAGAAATAATAGTAATACGTTAGATTAAGATACTTTACGTTTGCAATTGTATCACATTCAAGCAATTAGTTGTTTAAGCTTGCTTAAATTGGAATAGAGTCATTTTTTGTAGTTAGAATCATTCACGGCGGTGTTCCCCTTTGTAAAATATTGAAATGGTTTTTGTTTATATTTAGTTTTCAAAAGAACAAGTTCTTGGTGGGCGGAATGTTTGTAAAGTTACAAAAGTAAACTAGATGGCGCTGTACCCACTTAAAACACGCAAACGTTTTGTACACCACGTCTTAGAAATGTAAATGTATTATAGGTAATAAATGAGTAGCGCAAACATATATATATATATATATATATGTAAAAATACGTAAGAATGTTCGTCGTCACAAATACTTTACATATACAGGCTTATCGTCTAGAGGTGAAATAAGCCTATATATATATATATATATATATCTTTTCTGAGATATATGTGTCTTTAAACCTTAATCCAGTATTAGTAACTAGCTGGGCTCTGCGGTTTTACCCACCTTAATACAAGTTAATACTAGCCTAAAGTTAAGTTACTAGCCTATGTGTATATGTCATTTATTATGAAAGAACGTAACGAACTCAAAAGTTTCGTAGTACATAATATTCCTGCAACTTTCCTCTCTCCATCATGTGTTATATTTTTTTTATTATTATTTAATACATATAGATTATTATAAAAAAACTAGGGCGGCGTCTGCGCGAAGGGGGTCACGATCCGAGGTGTCAATCCAGCGTGGTAACGCTGCGAGCACATTTGGGCAGGGTTCTCGTGATGGATTTTTAATATTGTAACTAGTTTGTAATTTTTGGCTTTATTTAAGAAATAATTAAATATTTATAAAAAACAGACTTAAATAAATATATATATATTATTCTTTTAACACTAACAAGCCGCTTATGGTGCAATAGCAGCACTAGAATATTAATTATATTTAGAGCTGTTATCATTTTATTCTGCAAATTCCCCAAGGAATTTACGCTAAAATAATGCAATTGAACTAAATTCGTTATCGCTAATGTCCTTTGTTTATTGAAATGAACTTGTAGATCATGTTATTTATAGTTTCAGGTTTTTTACAACAGATACACAGATCGCTTTTGATGACCATAAGGAACAACTTTTGTTCTAGGATTCTTGAAAATATGCATGTTCAATAAATTAGCATTGAAAAAGTAAAAAAGTTTTGATTTAGTATGTATTAATCTTCTATATATATATGTACATAAAAATCAATTGCTGTGCGTTTTTCTCACAAACACTTGAGTAAGGCTGGGCTGATTTAGCTGATTTTGGTTTTGAAATATTGTAAATGTTCAGGGATGGTTAAAGCAGTAAGAAATATACATAACTATTAGGCATTACGAAGTTCACCGGGCTAGCTACCCGGTATATTTCTTACTGCTTAAACCTTCACTGAACATTTACAAAATTTCAAAACCAAAATCAAGTCACTTAAAAACAAAAAGAATGTAACTTTTGTAAACTATTGCATACTTTTATCGCCAGTGACACACGTATTATTTTTCGTATAGAACTATTAAACTAATTGATTAAAAGGCATTATAAATTAAGTAAATAGGATTTATCTATATTTTTATTTGTTTATATTTGTTAGAACAGAATAACTTTTTTTATATATAAATTTTAATAATTTTTTTAAATTATCTTTAGTAAGGTCTTGGTCTTATCACCCAAATTGATTTCTATTGATTTCTTCAGGTATCATTGATCTTTCAGGTATTAGGTACATTTTGGGCTTAACAACGTCTAGTGTGGAAAAATGAGCAGTAGGTATATTATACGGGTGATTTTAAATTAAATTGACTGCATATATTTTTACCACGCAATCAACGTCATATTTCGCTAAAAAAAACACTTTTGTGCATTTTTGTTTACAAAAAAACTGTAAAATATTTTCAACTAAGCGTGGTTACACAAATTTGGGTCATGCAAACGCGCTTGCCGTCGACGTGACCTAGTTTTGCACCGTGGCGGCGCGGCGGCTTAGGGTGCCGACAAATTTCGCCTTCACTTTGCATGACCTCAATTGAAGTTTTCTCAATATTTTTATACTAAAGTGGGTTAAACAAAAAATATGGGTATTTTATTTTTCAACAATCTTTCAATATTCTAAACGCAATACGCACTCAATTTAGAATAATCTAGTCAATTCGTTGCCGATGGAAGACAAACCCCATGGTTCAAAACTAGTTTAACTACGCTAACTATGAAACAATATTTGAGATGGGTTTTTACATGCCACTTTATTATCAAAGAATTCATACCTTCTCCGATAAGCTAGTTCTGTAGATTTTTTCCTTTATATATTTAAAAACCTACCCGTAAGCAAAAAACCCAGGTTGCAGGCCAATCCGATATCATATTTTTATACCTTCATCGTAAAATATAAATACTAATAATCTCTCATGCTTGCTTCAGTCTAGATCAAAACATTGAAAGAAGACTAGCCGTTTGACATAAATACAATTTGTCAAGAGCCGAAGAACCATGCAGCGTTATCTTACTTTGGTCGTTCTTTGTTTCGTCGCTGTAAGCGAAGCTTGTCAACCCCCACCATGCCATTGGACTGAAGTTGACGTCAAACCTCTCGAAGATTACTATGACAAAGTAGCCAACGTCATGATATTAGCTGACAAGAAAGCTCAAGACTTCTGTAAACCGCAAGGATGTTCAACTTGCAATGAAGATCATAAGTCGAAACATTATAGGCTCATCTATCCCAACCCAGGTGGAGAACTCTTCGAAGTAAAAGTGTGGGGTCGAGCTTTGCTAGTACGAGCTGAGAGCTGCCAGGGAGTTCTTACTGACGTGAGGGTATTACCGGCTTACGTGGACCCACAAAAAGCCCATTACGGGATGAAGGATGGAAACTTGATAATAACCTTCCCGTATAAGTTTAACGTGGTTTCGGGAGGTGGAGTTTGCGTACCACCTCACCCTTCGATTATAATCGTTCCTCGTCGAGAAATAACGGACTGCAATAGCTGTACTGTAGTTATTACTATAACTAAAGTGTAGGAAATATAAAATATAATATACAAAATAATTAAAATAAATCCAGTTCTTTTTTACCGTCGTATTTTATTAGCTGATAGGATCCGTCTCAAATATTTGTTCATTTGATTTTTATGATTTTTGTTGTCTTAACTTTGCTGTCCGTCCCTTCGTCCGCCATCGTCAAAATTTATCAGTTAAAGCGAATTCGATAAACCCGACTGCAAAAATTCTAGACCACTGTATCTTAAAGAAAAATAAAACAGTCAAAGACAAATCCAATGACACCTCGCTCGACACTTTTTTCGGACAGTCGTGTAAAACCACCGAGCCTAGTGGACCTTACTGAAACCTGAAAAAACTGAAACCTATTAGTAATTATGTATATACTACACGCTTTCTGAAAACGTCCCCTTGTTATACAGTTCAGTTTTCAGAATTTTAGGTGCCTACATAACTTCTTTTGCTTTCCTACGTTTGTCAGCCATCTAAATACTTAATCTTGAACAGCTTGCTTAAATTAATACGTACTTGGAATACAAAATCTTAGATAAGTGTTGAATGATAGATTGAATAATAAAAAAATAATTGAGTTGCCTTTCCGCTTGTACAAGAGTATTTGTAAGTTTTTTAAAGTTGAAACTTTAGTTGAGCTGTTACTTAGGAGCAGCTCTAACTTTCTACTTAGCCTCATTTAATGTCTCGGCTGACGGTAACTGTAACTTAAACTGCTACTTACCTCACCATAACAATTTAAAATACTTTGCCGGGGTACTTCGGAACTTACATGTATTTCAAAGTTTCGAAAACTTTGAAACAAGTAAGCACGAGAAATAAACTCGACATAAGTAAATTTAATTGCGGTATGTGATTTTTCATACGTTTTCTGAATAGAAAAAAATTCAAGAGAACCGGTTGAGAAATGCGATCTGTATAAGACAACCAGGCAAACCAAAAATCATTAAAAAAATCGCCCATATTCATCTGGTTTTAATTCCATTGTGAAAAAAAACACCGATTTTGTTGCCACAAATCACCGGGTTGATATCATCCAGGTGCAATAAGTTTAAAGTGAATTGAGGATACTAAATTCCCGCATTGTTCACCAAGGTGAAAAATCATACGAAAGCATTTTTGCTCAAGCTGAAACACACTTTCGGTAACGCTCGGTAATTTTTTCTAAAGGTTTGAAGTAGTTAATAACAGTTTATCGATATTTAAAACAAAATGAAAGTCATGGTAGATACCAATTCATATTTGACCTGTTTGATATGTAATACTTATATGTAATGAAAGTTATTATTTCAAATAAGTGCCTCGTACTGTAACTTGTAGATTACTAAGTTACAAATTGGTTACAAAAGAAAACGTTTTGTAAATACTTAATTTTGAACTCTAAATACATTTTATTTAATTGCTTTCTTTCAGCATTCAATTCATGTCCTATATACTTAGCTAAGTATAGAACACATAAAATTAATAATAATATCATTAAAATTTCTTATGGTACGAATATTATGTTCCATTGCTGACTCATTAATTTATTATCATACTACTTTTAAATTAGAGACACATTCCAGTGCAAGTGACCAAGGGTTTTTAGTCTTATCCTACAAAACAGTTTTATCACGAGGTCTTCTTAATCTTAAAAACATAAATTATATTTTAAATTTATTTAATCTTTCACACAAGCAAAAACCACGACAAATACCCAGAGGTTCAGGCCATGTTGATAGCAAATATTTCATTACACCACACGCTATCACTTTCATGATTTTGTTTATACTTAGTTTGCTTAATCAATCAATTTTACGACTCAAACTATCGTATAAATACTCGAGATTCCCCAGTAATGCTTTAGTCTACATATTAAAGACGGAAGATCACAGGCGCTCACATAAATCCAATTGGTCAGAGGACCGAAAAACCATGCAACGTTATATTATTTTCGTCGTCCTTTGCTTCGTCGCTGTAAGCGAAGCTTGTCAACCACCACCATGCCATTGGTCTGATGCTAAACCCATCGAAGACTACTTTGACAAAGTAGCCAACGTCATGATAGCTGCTGACAGAAAAGCACAGAACTTCTGCCGGCAGCAAGGAGGTCCGAGAATCAAAGAAGACCACAAGCCGACTCAATATAGACTCATCTATCCCAACCCAGGAGGAGATATCTTCGAAATCAAAGTGAGAGATCGAGTACTGCTGGTGCGAGCTGAGAACTGCCAAGGAGCTGTTGCTGACGTGAGGGTAATTCCAGCATACGTGGAGCCACGAGGAGCTCATTATACAGTAGAAGGCGACCAATTGATAATTACGTTCCCGTATAAGTTTGATGTGGTGTCGGGAGGAGGGGTTTGCATACCTCCTGACCCTTCTATAATAATCATACCTCCTGGAGCTGGATCTGATTGTACTGACTGTATTAGAAGACCTTGGTAGTTCTTCGTTTAGCCTTATAAGAATTCCGAATGTTTGAAATAAATATGCGTCGATCGATTAAAATGGCAATCGTATTAATAATGTTGATTTAAGAATACTCTCCAATACGTGTTGATATAAGTATTTCGGCTGTTGTCTGAAAGATTTAAATAAAAATAAAGCCAGTTTTTATTGTATTTACAGTCTGAATTTGTATTTTTTGGTGACCGCAAAGATTTGAATAAGTACCAATATATCACCAGGAACAGTTATTTGTTATACAAGAGTGCAAAGTTTCTTTGTAACCGCGTGCTCACTTTTGATGACCTAGCATGCGAAGGATTCTAAAACTAGAATTTTAAAATTAGAATCCTGAGCATTAGCGAGGGAATTAAAAGAACACAAGGTAAAAAATCTTTGCACTCGAGTGCAACATGTAACTTTTCATCCCACCTCAGCGAGGAAATGAATATGTACGAAAAATAAAAAAATTTAATCACTCATTTTAGTTTTTTTACTTATTTTTAACATAAGGTTTTAACAATACGACGTGAAAAGATAAACAAATTTTAAAAAAATACTACAGCAAAAAGGTTCCGAGTCTGAGTTTTTAACAAAATAAAAAAGGTTGTATGATGAATTCGGCACCATAGAGGTAGAAGTAAATAGGTTGAATGAGGTTTTTAATTTACAAACTTAGTGCACACGATACTCTAAATTCAAATTTACTGTATCCCCTAGCGGATAAAAACGGCTTTTGCACTCAGATATCGAATAGGAAAAATACTCTTTCCGAGATGGTGGGATGAAAAAATATTTTCTTAAATATTACATTCTTTAGTATATTTATGCCAGTTCTTTTTTAATGTAAAAATAGGCAATGATTAACATTGAGAGTTAACTCACCCGTTTAAATTTTATTGTGTTCTCATAACAAGCCCTTATGTCTTTGTTCGATTATGTAAATCTTATGAATAACAATCCGTACTGATCCCTATCCCTAACTTACTTCACTATTATAAATACGAAAGTATTTCTGTCTGTTTTATCATCATCAGCCTGAAGACATCTCCTGCTGAACATAAGTCTCCCCCTTAGGATGCCATTTCGAACGACAAGCTGCCAATTGCATCCAATGGTTATTTATGATTTTTACTATGTCTGTCTATTTCTCTGTCTCATATGTTTTTACGCCCAAACTAATTAAGTAACCGATATCAATTAAATTTCGCAAAAAGACAAACTGAATTTTAATACGGACATTTTACAACAATACGGACATTTTACGACAATAGGACGCTTCGACTCAAACGCTTGCTAATATTAAAATTCAGTTTGTCTTTTTGCGAAATTTGATTGATATCGGTTACTTAATTAGTTTGGGCGTAAAAACATATGAGACAGAGAAATAGACAGACATAGTAAAAATCATAAATAACCATTGGATTGCAATCATGTACCACGTAACTACATACCTACTTGAAATATTTTGACAGTACCAAGAATATAAATAAAGTGTAATTATTTATTGGCCTTAGAACCACTTATGTTACACTAGGCAAGTCACATTACAATAATTCACATTAATTCAATAAATGTCAAATATACTATGTCAAAAATTATACAATTCATTTAATTACAAAATTAGAACAGAATTATGTAACATCGATAAATACTGATATAATATAATACTTCTATAATAATTTACATTAATGTCAGTTGAATTGAATAAAGTCAAAATATAATAACCTACTTAAATATCAGAAGAAGCAAAAACTTTAATGAGGGAGACAGGGCGTAGAATTAGTGACTTGACTGGCAACTCTCGCTCCGGATCTTACTTGGTGCAAACGCTGGCCATTGCCATTCAACGCGGTAACGCAGCCAGCGTAATGGGTACCTTTGCTCCGGGTACGATTCGGTTGCTCGACTAATTTATTTTGACGTGTTTTAATATAATGATAATTTATGACATTTGTGTTTATAAATAAAAATTACGCAATCAAGTTAAATACAAATTACAAAACTTATTACTTACTTAAATATATTGTGGTTTTTATTCCATAAATAGGCGATTAAGTGATTTTGCTATTTAAATCTATTATTTATTTATAAATTACAACATAAAATATTCTGTCTTCATTGGACGCCTACATGAAATGATTAGGCAAGTACATTTCTGACGTTTTTCTTCGATGAACAGTCTGAAAAGTATTTTGTTAAGGTGATGGTTCCCAAATAGATGCGTTTTTGTTTCCATTTTCTAGCATTACCGTATACTGTGCCATGTTGGAAGTTAATACATCATGTAATGCATATACTCAATTAAAGCATGATGTTTCTAAATGCTTATCTTAGTTTACCAAACCATTTTAATATATTTTTGAAGAACTCATTATCTCATTATTTTGAACATGTTTCTTTCGGTATACGTGGAATGTCTACTTTGTAATGTTGAGGTAGATTAATCAAAATATTGGCACCTTCAGGCTAATGTATTGTTTTTGTCTTAGAATGATAGTCAAATGAAGTTTTAAAGATAAATGCTATTAGAGCCTACTAAAAAGTATTCATTTAGAAAAGCACGTTGCTAATATATTTAACTAGGCACTTAGCACATATTTTAATGAAGCACTTTGGCTTAGCTAGCGGGTAGCGTTCATTTTATGCGACGTTGCATGCGTGCCCGCCTCATCCCTGCCACTTCGCGTAGTGCGCGACGTGGTCAGACTTCATCTAGTGCAGCGTGAGAATAATTATATATAATATTCTTTCCTAGGATAGTTACCGCGTGCGCGTAATGACATACTTATAAGCGATTGTGTTTTACTAGAAACATTCTCTATCGTGATTTTGACACTACTTGTAGAAGTGTGATAATATACAAATGGGAGATAAGAAGAATCGAAAACAAAAAATATCACATCTTATAATCTTTATAAGTAAACGTTCATCGATGATTTCGCCAATTTACTTTGTTTAGATAATTTTTTTATTAAATATTTTTATTGTTAAATCTAACTATTTTGACCGATTTTTATCAAACTTATATGAATTAATTGTTCGTTAATTTTAACGTTGAAACAGAAAAAACTTAGAAAAACCATAACTGAAATAAAAGGTAAACAGTTAGGTATTTTTTATTATGGCAGCTGCTCCTTACAGTGAAGAATATTTTTTTTATAAGATCTCTTCCCGTAGCAACCATCAGCTATAACATCTATGATGGCAATGCCGTTCCAATTAATCCTTTCGCTTCAGGTAAAAACAATTATATTTTTTAGTACCTACACTGTAAACGCTTTTTAAAGTATTTTTGAAACTGAAATAAAATGTTTACTTGTTATTTCAGTTATTGTTTTTTTTAAGTATTTTTCTGTTTTCTTAGAGACGCTAAAAATAACGAAAAATTCATTCATATTAGTTTGATAAAAATCGGTCTAAATAGTTAGACTAATAAATAAAATATGCAATTTTTTTTTATTTATTACAATTTTTTTAAGTAAGTTTTACCTAACCCAGCGAACCTCGTTGTTGATAAATAATGTCATCAATGATATGAGCTGCCAACTGCTCACGATGGCGGAATTTTGAAGGGTGCAACTCGCACTATATTCAACGAACAAACTCAAACGATAGTTTCTACGAAATTTTCTCAATTTTTTTTGATGTTTTTACGAGGTACTAGAGATCATTTTTATAAAAGTTCAATGAAATCGAGTTATTATTATTCGATAATGAGTAAAGTTATATTTGAATTGAGTAATTACTACATACTTCACCTTCTGTACAATAGTAATCTTTGACCTAACGTTCAGAAAGGTACGATGTTATTTCTCTGAACTTACATTACTCTATGTCAATATCCAAACTGTGCATAAGACACCATCTATCTATACAGTTGACAAAATTATAGACGGCAGGCCAATGCCCGCTCATTTGTTTCGCCCAGAATCAAACAGATGGCATGGCATAGGTAAGTATCAGTACATACTATTATTTAATTCTCAATTGCGTTTGTCTATACCCGTCGCCTTAAGGAAATCTACCACAGTAGTTAGTAACTTTCCCATATTCTTATATCTAACTTTCTCGTATATTCGATTATTGCAGTCATCAGGTTACCATATCAAAGGCCTAGCCTAGTTTGGGTCCTGAAGACCTTGTGTGGATGTTGTCCCTTATTATATACTATTAAGTATTATATATTTATCTATGTGTATGCCTCTATTCTCAATCATAAATCCGATAGTGTGTATGTTGGTATGTCTGTCCATCTTCTCCTTAGAAACTGAGTGACTTTTCGACTTGATTTTTTGCACAGAGATAGTTTAGTCCGTTGAGTGTCATATGCATTTTTCCAGAGAAAACAAAATTCACGCGAAGCCGCGAATAAATGCTTATTATAAATGTGAAATTAATTCTGTCGGGCCGTCTGTCTGTCTGCTACGCTTTCACGCCTGAATCCCTGAATCGATTTTGGAACTATGATAGACTAGTCCTTGGGATTTATGCTTTTTTTGTTGCGAAAAAATGATGAGATGAAAAATTCATTTTTATTAGAAAGAGTTCACTTTCCCCCCTTAGTCTCATAGATTTACATTTTTATCATAATCGTCGATAAATATAGAAATATAAGAAAATAAAGAACTGGAATTGGTTTTCACTTTTTTCATATTACTTGTAGGCTAATGCTTGTGGTAATGGTAATTGTAATACGAGCCAGCTGATAAATACACAATATAATATTATGATAAAGGTAGAACATCCTAATTCCATACTCGTATAAAAACTCAGCTTCTTCGCAGAATTGAGCTTGAATTACCCACAAAATAAAGCACTAAATCACAAATAATGGCTTCCTATTTTTTGAGCGGGACAAAAGACCTACGTGTGTATTTTTTTTTTGCATACCCCGTATTTTAGAGTGGCAATTCGAAGGTACTTAGTCAGTCAGAATACCACAAAGCTTTTCAGCTCAGGAAATATTCAGGAAGAGAATCCTTTCATTGTAAAGGTATCAAAATATGTTCACAACGACACATGTTCCGCCTTATTTTATACGAACAGAAGGAAGGGAAGGGAAGACTACTTGCGTGATGGCATAAAAGAGCTGTTTTCTAACAACCAGGGGCTCTATTTTTGAGTTCGCTCATACGAATACAAGACAAAGAATGAAAGAAACTATTTATTCATTCATATTCATTCATTCATACTAACGTTCATAAGAATTCACCGGTGAATATCATTCAGAGAATGTGATACTATCACTTTCGTATTGCTAGCGAAGGGTATCCATTCAAGAATTCACTTCATTAGTCAGTGATGAATTCATTAGAGCGTTTCAAAAATAAGGCCCCTTGACCTTCATCTGAACCGCTTGTATGAATTCATGACCCTCTAATGACGTCATAAAGGTAGTCTACCAAATTTACACAACCATCTTGATACTAGAACATCCTACTAATCCTATCCTACTTCCTACTAACTTACTTATATTATAAACGCGATTCGTAAGAATGTGTGCATGTTTGTTTGTTACTCTTTCACGCAAAAACTACTGAATCGATTTGGATGAACTTGTATGGAGATAGCTTAGACCTTGGATTAACACATAGATCACATAGGCTACTCTTTATCAGTTTAGAGTCTTGATGTTTAAATCAAAATAACAGAAAAGAAAAAGTTTTATAAGTGACTTTTGATTTCTATTACGAGTACGTCAGGCGCCTGTCGTAACGGAAGTCAATAGTAACTTTTTTCAATATAACTTATATGACAAAGATAAACACCAGGATTCTCGTCTTTAGTTTCGAAAAATAAAATTAAATAAATGACCAATTAATAGGTATGAACTCAAATAGTTTGCCTACAACAGCAAATTTTAAATTAGATTTACCTCAATTTAATGCAATAATTATTTAAAATTAATAGCATGCAGTTATTACTGGCCATTGCGTACCTTGTTTTGAATAACAACATGTCATAACTTATTATTACATTACGTTAGACAAAGAATAAAATAATTAGAGGAGCTTTGATATTATTATTCATTGATTGCGTGTGATGAATTTTGTGTAAATGCTAAATATATAATATAATTCTGTTCGTATAATGCTAAATATATAAATATATAAATATGAGACACTAGATGTACCTACCTGTGACCTAATTTGAGTGATCTTAAGTTTTAGATTTTAGATATTTTATAAGTAGGTGATAGCTAAATTTTTAATAAGACTTATTGTCATTGTTTTTTCTTACTAATAATTTTAATTTAATACTTAACTTATACTTAATTTATATAACATATTGTCAAATCCAACTAAACAATTATAGTCAAAACTCACAAACTAATAATGACATTAAGGTATCTTACTATATAATGACTTTATTAAATTGTACTCGCATTAATGTAAACTATTTTAGAAGTATTATTATATCAGTAATTTATCTATTAATCGATACAACACAATCTTATTTAAATTTTGTAATTAAGTGAATTGTAAAGTTTTTGACAAAGGTACATTTGAAATTTACTAAATTAAGTATTGTGTGAAATATTGTAATGTGACTTGCCTAGTAAAACACATGTTGTTATAATTCCAATAAATAATTTCATTTCATTTCATTTCGATACCCATGAATGAAATAGCAGTGTTTTATGCTGTGACTTTGATTAATTGAAGCAATACAGAGAAGTTCGCGTAAGCATGTATACCATGAGTGGACAAATCTGAAGATTCTGCATTAACATTTTTGTGAATTCAGCACTCATTTGTAATAGATTTCAAAAAGGTTCAGGATTTGAACTGTTTAAATTTTATTATAAGTATAGATTCAGAAACGCTTGTTCTTTCTAAATTTGATATTACATTTCCATCCTATGTTTTGATACATTTAACAATAACATAGTTTCTTGTGATTTTGTTTAGGTATTAAGCCATTTTATGTATAAAAATTTATGAGTTAAGACTATACGGATTATTGCTAATACTTATAAGTAGGAACTTAGGCTGTTATATAGATGTTTTCAAAGTTCCGAACATTTGAAATAAAATAATGACCAGTCCTGACTGACGGATCGGTCACAATCAATACAAAGCCTAAATTTATTTTCTTTCAGACATGAAACTTGAAGAAAACAGTCATTATATTAAGAGATAGGTGAAGCCTACTACGAGTAATAACGTATTTTTAAAATGTCAATTCTTAAAGGACAAATTAGTTAATACTATAATGGACCGCTAGTTAAACTATCTTCAAATATTAACCAAGCAAAATGCATATTAGGGACTTTCTTGCCTGTTTCATAATAAGTTACCTCTGTCCCATGCTGTTTATCCGTATCTTTGTTCCCATTTCAAATGCACAATATCCTGTCATGGGACACAAATAACATAGGAAATTCCAACAATACCCTTTAAATACACATACCGGTCGCACTGACTGCACATTCCAAGCAACAATGAGACTGTTAGTTCTGTCTTTTCTCGTGAGTTTCGTATCAGCCGGTGATTACTGGCCCTGGGATCCAAGATCACAAAGAAACAAACATCCTAACCACGTTTCACCAGGCTATCACTATCCAGTTCCGACTACATACAGCACGGTTTTCTTTCCAACTGGATCCACACCCCTCACATCGGCCCAAGCTGCTGTCAATGAAATCAAAGACCTTTTGATCAACGTCGAGAGGAACATGCAAAGATTCTGCCGCCGGTATACTGATCGGCCATTGAAGGAGGCTTATGGAGCCACGCATTATCGTTTGTATGCCAATATGACTGGCTGCAAGGAAGCTGGTATAGAAGTCCGAGCGGGACAGCGGCTGGTGGCCGTTCAGGCGAGGGATTCCCGTTGTGATTACATCGGTTTGAGACTGCTGCCCGATGCAGTTGACTCCAATACCGCTTTCTGGAGATTCGAGAACGGGCAAGTTAACATCTTCTTTCCTTACAACACGTCCAAACGTCGCTGCGGCCGTGTCATTAGTGATAACGTACACCGGGTGCCGAAGTTTGAATCTGATGTCGACGTCCCAGATGTTGATCTGCAGCTGGGCGATGATAGCCTTGGTGAAGCTCTAAGGCTGTACTCGGAAGATCACGTGATCCAGCGAAGCGATACGAGTAGTGTAAACTATGACGATGATTACTAAAATCTGAGCAGTTCTCAATTAAATTTCTATTATTTTAAAGTCATGGTCATTATCTATATTACTCACATTTTCAAAGAATTACACGCAAAGGACACGATTGCTGTGAGATTTTTTAATTAGCGTACCAAAGTTTTCGATTTTAGCACAATTTAATAAATTTCGATAGTTTTATATAAATTTGTACGACGAGGTACATATAGAGCTAAACCCGGTTGTCGTCAAAATGCTGTGTAATAGTTGATTTAATTATTGAATTCGTGCTATAATGAAAGTCGTTCTTTGGGATGACCACAGATATTCTTTTAGCTTAGTACAACCCAAGCCGATTCTGTATACCTACTCATAACGAAATGGTATGTAATCCGTAATTCTTTGGTATAACTTTTCGTTTTACTTTTGGTTCAGTTTTAATTATTAACCTAAAAAGATCACTTTATGATTAATAGTTAGATTTAGTTTGATAAGAATATAGGGAATGCGTATGTTTTATTTTTAATTATTAAAAAAAAATATTTGATGCTCAAGTTTCTTTTTTTTGCATTAACATTAAACATCATCGGCCCAAGTATATAATTTAATATTAACACGCCAAATAAAACACTGACAATTTAATACTGCCAACCAATACGCAAATATATTTTGAATTTATGTAATTAAATAATTAATGTTACTTCGGTTTTTCTTTGAATTTATGTATTTAAATTAATAATTCTACTCTATCGTCTCCTAAAAGATACACTGAATACTGAGACGCTCAAGTTTTCTTACACTTATATTTTGAATATCTAGTTCTCGATCTTTAGCTACATTATTACCTAATGCTCCGGTAAATAACGACGCAGCCATCTTTACCGATTTATTTTTGGGAGAGATTCTGTCATTTATTTCTAAACTAGTATCTGTTGCCAGCGATAAAATGTATTATCAAGAGACTTTAACGACTTGTTCATGTTATTTCTTTTTACTAGTAAGCATAAACTTTTTCACCTCAATAAAGACTTCAACTTTTTTGTATTTCTTACTTACTTTAGGAAACAAAGTACCGACAGGTATCCTTTGTCTAAATATTATCTCAAGATCTCTGTTTAAATAAAGATGAGTAAAGGATCTGTATTTTGCATCACTATCTACAATATTGAGCGACAAACCTGCATGCATTACAGTTAAAACCTGTATACGAGTACATGCCACCTTAAGTTTCTTAATACATAGATTACATAACTCGAGACGTTCAATTTAGGTAGGAACAATAAAACAACCAAACATTACGAACAACCTAATATTTATAAAATGATACCTTAAATTTATCTATAACGAACTGGTACAAATTCGACCTCGTCTTTGAGATCGACTGCGTAAGTCGTCGCTTCAACCGTGTTCCTCGGGATTTCGTTAGTAAAGATTTCGTTGTCTTTGTCTTGGATCTCTCTCTCCTGGTCGCCGCGGCTAGCTCCCACATCTGCGTCTCCTTCGACCCCGCGATGCCCTGGGTCCATGTCTTCACGACTGTGCTCTTCTGTCGCGGGTACTTCTGTCGCCATTTCTTCAGTAACAGTCTCTACGTTCTCAGTATCTTCGTCTGGCTTCAAGGGGAACACAATCTTGAGCACGTTGTCTTCGAAAGTCCATGAGCCAGCGACGTTAACGTTTGCAGGCAGAGTCTTGATGTCCAAGTAACTCCTCTGACCGGCCATACCGTTCTCTAAGTTATGCACAGCTTGCACCATCAACATACCTTCGCGGGCCTTAACAACGATGTCCTTCTCTTCAAACCCGCTCAATGGGATAGTGATTTTGTACTCGTTGCCTACTACGCCTTGAGTCGAGCTGATGGATGGAAACTTCTCGTTAAATTGGACGAATAGATCGTCCAGCTGTCGGAGTTCGTTAGCCATCTCCGACCAGAAGCGTCTCGTATCGAAAACATCGTCAGCGAATGGATCGTAGTACCGTTGTGGAGAAGGGAAGCCGTGCTCAAACTCCGGGTGAGGATGGAACGGCGGTGGTCCCGGAGGGAACCGTGGTGCGGCGGCGCACGCAGCGACTAAAGTCACGAGCAAAAGCGCGAGCATGTTTGCGGTAGCCAGTGCTGTACTGCGTCGCACCCGCTTGATCTTTAATTTATACCCGCGCCTAAGGTCGAGAGTTATCAACCCTTATCTGCACATTCTGGACTGGACAAACATTCGTCTGCCCCGAGAGGTCAATTCTTAGAACTCCACTTACAAGTAACTTCGTTATTTTGTCACCCTTATTTACTTTGGACTTGCGGTTGTTTTTGATTGGCTGCTATTTTCTCCTGACGGTTTTATTATATTGATAACAATGGTTATTTCCCGGGATCGGTCTGCGTGGCCAGCGTTTTAGTTAATGAGCGATAGTTCTAGATAATTACTCTTGTAAGTAAACAATGTTCAAGCTTTTCTGACGCTGTTCATTGTCCGTGAGTCATTGTTTAATTTTTGAGGATAAATTTAAAATAGTAGCTTTTTATTATCGTCTTATTATATCATTATCTATAGACTAATCCTACATACCTATTGCTCTGTGATCTTCGAAATGAACTCCGATGAACTTATTTGGCAACCCTAAACTAGGTACTTATGTATAGAGAAGTATATAGGTATTGGTAATTTATAACTTAATTCGGAAAAGGTAGTGGTGAATAGGTAGGTAGTGCTTAAAAAAATATTTGATTAAAAATTTACTACCAACTTCCATTACGGCAGGCGATAGCTTTTACAGCTAATTCGATTTAAAAATTAAACCCGTTCAAACAAAATAAGAATTATTCAAATCGGTTTAGCCGTCTCCAAGAAATCAATTTACGAGTACAAACATAAAAAACCTACCTCCTCTTTATGGAAGTCAGCAGAAAAAAAGAAAATGTTTAAGATCGATGATAGTTTCATAGACGATCTTTTTATCTTCAGTTTTAATAAATTTTATTTCAGTCTTTAATAAATTTCCTAGCTGTAAGAGACATAACTAATACAAGTATGTATTTAACGACAAAGTAGGTAAACAATATTTTTCATAAAATAAACTTCGTTAGTATCCGAACATTAGTTACTTGAGAATATTTTTTTTATAAACACATTTAGCGTAAATAGCCATCTGTCATCTGTTTCAACAAGCCATAGTTTTCTCTTCTCGACGCTAGATGGCATCTTACACCTGCCATCTATTGATAAGTAGCGGAACTAGAAACCATAGAGCTTTCCAGAAATATCTAGTACACGCTAGATGGCAGTGGCAGTAATAAAATAAATGATGATGCGTGTTTACATCAACACCGATCTAGTTTACAAATTACAATCTAAATACTGCTGCCAGAGATGTTATTAATGTGGCAAACGTAACATTTGTTGTACAGAGTTGACTGTGAGGTCACTTGCAACTTGCAATATTTAAGAGCATGTGATTTCTAGACCATAATAATGAACTATATTAAAAATAAAATCTGTGTATCAAGTAAGTACATCTACACAGGTACGTAGGTTAGGTTATCTATTGACTGCATACTTAGCCATATATCTACATTACCTGTACCTAACTAATTAATTGATTAACTTTATGCGTTAGGCTGTTTTGTTTTTAGGCTTTTATAGGTACCCCTACGAGAACTATTGCTGAGAAAAGGCTTTGTTGCAGATTATCCTTTTTTGCAAAACATTCCTTAAAAAGTCATTAATTATCTATTACTTAATGTCTAAATTATTAATATCTAGTTCCATCCCTCTAATAAAAATATGTTTTTGATGCCTATGTAGAGATTAGGTATTTTATTTTTAGATTTACTACGGCACATGGTAATGGAGGCCTATAAACAGTTGTAGACAGATACAGACTGAAAACTATTATGAATGATGATAATTATCAGAACTAAAGAAATGACATAATAACAACACTACAAAATGACAAGGAATAGGTATCTACTTACTTTAAAATCAGTGATAATGACTTTAATTCTTTACGCAAAGCTTGTGTTACCAAAATCACATCACGTACATAGGTACGTACTCAATGAACTTGTATTGATTAAATATAAAGAACTTATTTTAGGATCAATTTTTCACGTTTCGAATAAAAAAGGATTTTTTTAAATCGGTCCTGCCATCTCTGAGAAATCAGGTAACATACTTAAAAAAAGGTTCTGAAAATAGAGAAGCTTTTTGAAGTTTTTTTTACATTACAAAAAAACGAAACCTATTGAAAATAATTAAAAGACTGGTCCTTATTAATTTTTTTAATTCAATAAATTTAAAAACTTTAACCATATACCTAGTTTTCTTTAATAGAAGTGCCACACCTAATTATAGAAAGTGACAAAATGTACCAAAAGCAATATTCGGCTAATTATAAATATCTAAAGTAGGTAATTATGTAGAAATTAATACATAAGGATTCGAACTAATTACACGTATTATGCAAATCAAAAGTACCTAATGTTGTCATTCACAAGTTCTTACAACAATCAGCAAAACTTCCTAAAATAACAATATTAGACGATACCGGCCACATGCACCACTTTGTTACCGACGATAACAGAGCGTTACTGAGAACCGTCTTACTATCTCTGTCCCACTCGCGCAGTCCTAGATGCTACTTTCTCGGTCTTGCGCGCCGTCCCCGCTCCTCACATCAGTCATTCGCCTTTCATTATCAACATCGCTTGTGTGCTAACTTGCTTTAATACGAAACGAAATTCATTCATTTCTAATTATTGTTTACCAACATGGCACCGGCGTCTAAGCTGGGTCGCGGGAAACCTCTTAAGAACCAAACCAAAGAAGTGTTGCAGAAAATCTACAGATATTTTGAGTCAGAGATCGAGAGGGACCCTAATTCGACGGTCACGGCCGCACAGCTCGTGACACACGCGACCGGCATATCGATGTATGCGTTACGGCGGGTCATCAACGAGAAACCAGGATCCAAGGTCACCGTCAAGTCTGAACCTCGAGCCAGCCGGCGCCGGTGCAAAAAGAACATAGCCTCCGGAGATTTCGACGCACAAGCCATCAGAAGAATAATTCACGGATTCTACACTAAAGATGAGGAATTCCCGATAATGAAGGATCTTTATCTTATCCTCAAAGGCGACGTCGATTACCAAGGATCGCTATGCACACTGAGACGTCACGTCGCTAAACTTGGATTCAAATGGGTCGGGAAGGCTGACAACAACAGCATTTTATTGGAAAAACACGACGTTCGGTACGCGAGGATACAGTACTTGAGCAAAATTGAAGGTTATCGGTCGCAAGGCCGGCACATTGTTTACACCGGCGAGACGGCTATAGAGAGCAGTAGGGTCGCTTCCAAACCGAAACCCGACGGGAGCTCTACTTTACTTAAACAGCCCGCGAAATCTAAATTAGTTATCATGTTAGCCGGCGAACTGAACCATCCTTTGAGAAACACGCTCTTTATGTTCGACGGCAACAAAAAAGATATGAAAGAGGAGATCGAAAGTAAGCGAGAGAATTTTGAACAGTATGAGAAGTGGTTAAAGTTCCATTTGCTACCGAATCTAAAGCCGGGCAGTATTGTTGTGGTGGACGGCGGATCAAATTTCCACAACAGGCTAGCGTATCCGACACCGCACTCCAATTCCAGGAAACGAGAGATTATGGACTACCTGACGTCTAGAAACGTGCCTTACTCCGCCGATATGTATAAGCCGCAGTTGTACCAGTTAGTGTCGATGATCAAGGACAAATATGGAGAATATAAGACTGATGCGTTCCTCCGAGAGAATGGCCACACAGTGCTCAGACTTCCCCCATTTCACCCTGATTTAAATCCTATTAAATTTGTGCTATCTGGTGTTACGAGATATGTGGGAAAAGACGTTAACTTTGCCCCTGAGAGTATAACGAAAATAGCTAAAGAAAAAGTTTACTCTTTGACTCAAGAAGAATGGAAAGATGCCTGTAGGACTGCTGAGGCGGAAGAAAACAACTTGAAAGCTATAGACAAAGTGATAGATGAGATATCTGAAAGAACATTCACGACTGTTGATGATGACGATGACGATAGTGATGACGAAGAATATTCTGATCAAGAATCTATGGATAGTGAGTGAACTGTGTTATGTTTTAAACCAAAGATTAATAATTACTTACGAATTGCCGAAAATATATAATTACTTACATGAATAATAAGTGATACATACATAGGTCTTACCTAGTTATCGTTTTATGTTGTTTTACTATTTTAACGAGTATATCATACTCGATTTCTCAGGCAATCTTTTCCGTTAATTTATTAAAAACAATGCGGTAAAGATAAAATTTTATATAAAATATATATTAGAATTACAAATTCTTACTAGAGACTTATTGAAGTGCCCAAAGTTTTAAAACATGGTGCATACTGCCTATGTTATCTTGTGTTTATAAATATTAAAATGATGAAATGTGATATGACTGATTTATTGTAGACACAGAAAATATGAAATACAACAAAAGAAAATTAACAATTACTGTTCTTACTGAAATGATGTCATCATATAAACAGTTATTTGTGACTTTAGTCTGATTTTAAATTATTTTTTTTTCTATTTCAAATAAATATTATTTCTATTTTCCATTACGAAGTATATTAAACAATATTTTGTTTAAATTTAATGATTTTATTCCTATTTGGTTTTCAGTATGTACTTATACGTAGGTATAATAATAATTATGTATATTTACTTAATAAATAGATTTAATATACATTTACGCAAGGTTTCGATGAAATACATTATTTTAATAAACTCTTTACTATATTATATATATTTTTGTTTTGTATACATATAACATGAAGGACCGCTAGCTATGGAGACGAAAACTGTTCGATGGTAAAATAATCTCTACACACACGTTAGAAAAACAAAAGTGTTCATTAGTTCGTTTGTCTTTCTCATAAGGTACCTAGTGACATAATCGACTTGATTTTTTACCCGAATACGAAAGAAGGAAGGTTGTGTTTTTCGACTGGATGAAATCATATATATATAATATGCATGTATGAATATTTCTTTGACACACTCTAGAGCCTAAACGGCTCGTCTTATTTTTATTTAAGTGGTGTTACCAATAGATTTGCCTTAGTCGTGAGCGTGGCATTGGGTACAAAAATATTATACACAAGTTAAAAGATTTGAGAAAAGATGAAAAAAGCAGTAGAGTTTTTTTTAAGTCGCTTCTAAACATTGGTTGCACAGAGATAGTTTGAAGTACGGACCAAAAAACGCAAACGCTACTTTTGTCCATGTAAAACAATCATAACGCGGGTGAAACTGTGGACAAATGCTAGTATGTTAATATTATATATATAATAATAAAGTTTTATAAACATAAAGTTCTTCTCGCGTCCTTTAGGAGCGCTGCCCAAATTTGCATACCTACTTAAATTTTACTATAGGAACATGTTAGTAGGATGCTCCTTGATATTTATTTAATAATTCAATTTGAAAGCTTGTTAGTAAGCCGTAAAATATAATAATATTACTGTTCTTAATTTTTTATTGAAAAACTAAACTGAATGGATCAATTGAAAAAAATGGGTCTAAACAAGAGGTATTAAAACCTTTCAAACAAAAAATAAATTTCAAGATCGGTTCAGGTGTCTCTGGAAAATTTTAAACTGGTTGTTCCTAACTTAAAAAATATAGTCGAATTGAGAACTTTTTAATTTTTGGAGTCGGTTAAAGTACATCGGTTTCAAAATTACTTCATATTGATTATAAAATAAGATATTTTTCCATTGATAATAAATAATGTTATAAATTAAACGATAGGTTAGTTAATCCATGATAAATATTTTATTAAATTTAAAAAAAAAATATTGGGCCTAAAAATTGCGCACAACAGACTTTTTACTAAATTCATTTCAATTCTTTCAGGCAATAGACGTACTTAGTATTATTATATTAGGTGTATGTTCTTGAATTACACATTGTGTAACAGAAAGGTGTGACAATAGTTAAAGGTGTTAGTTTACCAATCATAGTGAACTCATTACAGAACTAAATTATCCAAAATTCGAGAATAAAAATTAAACACTAATTTTGCAAATTTTTTCTACGCAGGGTTCACTTTGATTGGTAAACTAACACCGTTAAATATTGTCATACCTTTCTGTTACACTTTGTATAGACCAAAAACATACCTACACCTTATACAATAATACGACGAGTAAGTACTACCATTGTCTAGGTTAAGCGCATAGACAATTTTGTGGTCTACGAAAGTTTCATTTGCTTAAGTATAGTTTATAAATAACCCCAAAATACAAGTATATTATCAGTGCAATTCTGACCTAACTATATTAATTTGGTCTGTTTCAAACTAAAGCTTCTAGCAGTTCAATATTATTATTACAAAATAATATTGAACTCCTGAACACGTACATTTTTTTAAAACAAAAAATTAGACATGTATATGTTTCAGTTAAATTCTTTTTACAAATCCACAGCTATCTCTTATTTAGAGATAACCGCTCGGTTTATGCAAACTACTAAACTTTGTTTTACCAACAAACAATTTTGACGTTCGTTGTTTTTGGTCATTTATTAGCAAAACTACTACGTAGTGTTCAAAACATTTGTCTAAAAATATATGTTTCAGGTAATACAGTAAATGTCTAATTTTTAACCCTATATGAAAGTCGCAATACTTTAATTTGAATTACTCGCTTAAATACAATTTATGGGTGAAACGATCATTGACGTCAATTCTGGCAACTTACTATAAACTCAAACTTACTATACTTACCTAAATTGACATGACTAAAACTGTCTCCTTTCTTTTTGTTTTCAAAAGTAAGAAAAGGATGGATATCGTTTTAGGAAAATTTAGTCATTTTGACTGGCTGAATTGGGGTCATTATCGTAGAAAGTAAGGCTTATATTCGACGATAACCGTTCAAAACCATTTTAATGTGTAAGTACACCATTTTAATGTGTAAGTACCTCTTTGTATGATTACTAAGTAGTAATCATACAAAGAGGTAGAACTAATTGATACTAGCAGACTCTGTCATTAAATAAAAATAATAAACAACACGGCACGGATCGTCCCTATTACCAGGGTGTAAGCTAGTCTTCTACGGAACGAAAAGTGCGCTTGAGAACTTCAATTATCCTTGAACGCTATTAACCTTTTTTGACGTGCAGGTCCCTCTTACAATGTTTTTACTTCACTGTTAAAGCAAGTGGTACTTAATTTTAATTTGCATATCAGTAAAAAACTCAGAGGTACATGCCTGAACCTGAGATCGAACATGCATCTTATCACTTGACATAGACTTCTTTATAGGATTATCGTATATACTCGATACATTATATATGTACTATGCTCATCAAACAAACCATTCTGATTTTATTCCAACGAAAAAAAAACACATATTTCATACTGTCGAAGACTGGTTCACATTTTCTATGTTGAAAACAGCTGACTTTTATTTCTGTAAGCTTAAGCTAAAAGAAAGATTATAGTACGTATCATCTTAGAAAAATGTACTAGAAATGTTCTAGTACATTTTTCTAAGGTATCATGTCAAAACTGTATGGTGGGGCGAACCACAACGAACAAAACTCAGCAGAGGTTGGTCTCAAGATGAAATTGTTACACCATCAGAGACGACCCTCTTCTACTATACTTTTATCCTAACCTGGGGCTTTTCTGTTATGGCTGCCATGATATTTAGTGTTCTAAAAAGTTGAGAATTTTAAATATTTTGTAAAGTTAAATAGGAGTATATTTTCAATTCAAAAATATCATTATGCTTTGTATTGAAATTGCCGGTCGCAATATTATCTGATACCTACCTACCTACGAAAGATAGGAAAACTATATTATAGAGAATTAAAGGTAGAAAAAAAGTTTTAAGAATATTAAGTCGCGTTTATTCAAATTCTTTTCATACAAACATAACATTTTATTAATTATGAATGTAGGTACATAGCACTGTTTAAACACATCTAATAAAATACAACAATGGCACAGATCTAAAGTTATAATACATGCATTGGTACTAAAATCAGTCTTGAAAGTAGAGAAAATATGTAAACCTAACAAAAATAAATGTTTAAATAACTACCCGACTTTAAATACTTAAAACAACCTGCACCAAAAGTTACAGAACATTTCTATTGAGATGTACGACTCATTAAAATTAAACTTAAATTCGTTAATTACAATACCAATAGATATAGGCGGGTAGAAAACATCACAGTTAGTACAGAGAATTACTTGTTATTCTCATCAATTTTAGCTGCTTCGTTTTCTATTTGAGGCGCGGGCGAAGATAATTGCTTTTTAATCGGTCCTGTGTGAGCAATTGGCACTATTCTTTCACCAATCGATGGCAATGGAAGCACCTTTGGAGCCGAAACTGTTAGCACTCCATCAGAAGACAGCTGAGACTGCACTGTATCAGGTAGGCATCCTTGAGGTAACGCGTACCTTCTGACGAAATGTCGTGCCACATATCCATGGTCGTCTTGCTTTTCTTCATGCTTTCCTTCCACAATCACATGACCGTTGACGACTTTGACGCTGATCTCTTCGGGCGAGAAATGCTGGACGTCCACGCTGACTTGGAACTTCTCGTCGTCATCCACAGTTCCAACGTCTTTTATGGTCAGCTGGCCCACTTGTTTCGAGAGCTGTTCCAATGGCTTCGAGATCTGGTCCCATGGAAGAGAGTTCTCCAACTGCTTGAAGAGCGACGGTCCATACATTCCTCGACGCATCCAGTTGAACGGCGACATATCCGGCCTAAGGAATTCACGTTCCATCATCCGGAAAGGCTCTTCGAAGTCGTAGAAATACGGTAGGAGCGACATTTTCTCCGAACTTTTTGGCAGAACACTTTTTGCTTTGAAAGTTTTCACTTCGCTTTCTGAATGAGAACTGTGTGGAAGTCGCGCGCAGCTCTCGTATTTATATGGTGTTGTCAACAGCGCCACCTGCGAGCGGCGCCTCGAACGTTCAAGCCCTTGTCTCTAGAAAGTACGGACATCTTCCCGATCGCGCACAGTGGAGGATGTTCTAGAATATTTCATTCTAAGGAAAGTCCCGCCATCTAGTGCTTAGTAGCGGAACTACCTTTTATTCTATAGCTGAATATATTCTTGTGTAGCTAGTCTATAATGGAGCTTTTGTATCTTAAAGATAATAAGTTGTTATTATTTCTGTTTAATTAAGATATTTATTGTATTATTTCTGATATTTTATCCATGTTTTATTTTAATTGACATTGCAGATCATTTATTGCCTTAAACAGCTTACTCTATTTTACTTTCCATGAAGCATATTCCAGGCTGTTCGAGTTTTACTCTGTATGCTTTATTTTTTTCGTTTCGTTTACTAATTATTTTTAAAGGTTGAGTATACATAGTTAGAGAACTGCCAATAAATTTTCTCAAAACCAGCTAACCGAAAGTCGCTGCAAGTTTTTGCATTTTAAATAAAGCAGGCCAGATGTATACCGCTAGAGGGCGTAGCAGCAAATTTTAAATTTTTCTTTATCTGTAAAAACATCGTAGTTTCTTTCGATAGAATGCTGAAAACGGTATTTGTAAATTTGTTCCAGTAAAATAAAAAAAAGTGTCAAGAGAATAAACATAATATGTCTAAAATTAAAAAAAGGAATACTACCTACCTGCTTATACAATATTAAACCTTTTTCTGCCTAAAAATACATTCAGACGATCCGAATTAAGAACTTACATACTATTTTAGTGTTCATCCCGTTGCTTCTCTTATACTTAGTTGGTCTGAATGTATTCTACAGAGTTCGAATTGAGTATTTTTTCCAAAAGGAGGAGGTACTCAATTCGACTGTATTTTTTGTTTTGTTATGTTACCTGATCTCTCGCCTACTGGTGGAGCGATTTGGAAAAAATATTATTTGTATGAAAAGGTATACCAGCCATGTGGTCCCATTCCAATTGCATCAAAATTGCTCAAGAAGTTCCACTTTTATTTATTTTTGAGGCAAAAATTTGGTAAACAAAACTTAAAAAGAACCTAAACTGTAAAAATGATTAAAAGTTGAAAAAAAACTGATGTGTTGCAACGTCCCAACAACGCTGACAGTATTCCAGTGTTGAATTACCACAGAACATGTTTTTTTTTAATTGTAATAACAGAAAAAGTTCTATCGGCGCAGTTATTCTTTTTTATAATAAATAATAATCTATTGCGCAGTGTTTAGTATCTAGTATGAACCTATGTAGTAGGTATTCGCGTGGGTCATTCAATTCACTTTAACCGGACGAGTCGTTGACTCCACGCTACTGATAAAACTATCGTCCTACATAATAATGCATTTAAAGTTAACATCATACAAATAATAATAAATAATAATATGGAACGACATCCACACAAAGGTCTTCAGGTCCCAAACTAGGCAAAACCTGTGCTATGGTAACTTATTGACTGATATACATACTTATATACTCGTAGGTACATAAATACATACTTATAAATACCTATAATAAACACCCAGACACAGGTCTAACAGATAAAAAGTCACTTACGTATATAAGTTACTATTTAGTTTTTACACTCCAACTGATTGAATTCATAAAACAACATAAAACCGTGTTTGCAGATCTCAGAAACTAAATAATCTCTAAATCCATATCTGAGTCTTAGATAAACCTGACAAATCAAAAAATCCAAGTTTATAGCCGGAACGTTTTCTATTCAAACTATTTTATTTTTCAAATAGGAAGTTACCAGTTAAAGCCAGTCTAAACTGGAGACAATTTGAACGTAACTGTCATCGTAAATTAATTTAAAAAATATATGTCACATACCACTCCCGATCACTAATTTAAAGACTGACCACCGGCTGGATTACAGAATTATACGAATAAGAGCCACAGGTGAACGCTGACCCAATTATTTTGGACTTATATTATGACTAGCTGGGCTCTGCTGTGTTACCAACGGATCTCTAATTTTTTATAGCCTATGCTAATGAAGTTTCCTAATGGCGAAAGAATTTTTGCTTTTTTCCAATAGCTATTAAGTTTATTCGTTTCATACAAAAATACATATCTATCTTCGTTATAATATTATTATAGATAATAATGTACCTAGGTCACCTAGGGGTCACCTAGGGGTCACTTAGGGGTGCCTAAGATTACATTCATTCTGTGTTACTTAGGTACATAGCATACAATGTTTATTATTTATTAGAGAGCAATGACAAGGGGCATCAGTGTAACCCTGCCACGTGGACAAACTAAGGGGGGCAGCTAATATATTATATTTGTCTAGAACTAGTTACATACTAACTAGTACCTAAGTCATGAACTATCGACCATGCGACCACGATATTTTTGTAACTTTATAAAGAAAACGACGACCATGACAAGCCACCTAAAACTTTAGTTCTTTCAAAAAAGAAGAGGGTCCTGACGATTGAAAAATTCTACAAAGCAGAACCCATACGCCAAGTTTCGTCAAGATTGGTTAAAAACGTACGCGAGTACGAAATTTTTGGGAACATCCCAACATCGTATCTGACAGAAAAAAGAAAAATATGTCAGACGCGAAGCAGGTCTCTCAGCTCGCTCGGACAATTAGATTATAAATTATAACAGGGATAGGGAACCGACGCATCAACGTGCAGGCTGGTAACCGGCCGCTTTTTTGTAGCATTTGTTTTACCTTTTATGACAGTCAATATCGTGGCTCGATGTTACTCGCACGCCATCTCAGTTACGCGTTTTTCAATTCAATATTTATTACTTAGGAATAACTTACATTACTACTACTACTTAACACTGAAACAAATAGTTTAAAAGTTACAATATAATAAAGCTAGTTTAATCATCAGTTAAGTATATTAATTTATTTTTTATAAATAAGTTTTGTTAGTTTGATATCAATGTCGTAGGTATTTTGAGACTATTCCACCCTTCAGATCAGGTTCTAGATTCGTCCCTGGATCAAGCTCGCATCATATATGAATGCGCTTATGTCGACAATGCTCGCTCCCTTGACTGTTGTGTTTTTGGTGGGACTTACCTGGTAAGTATATTGATTTTATTACTAACAAATTTTATATTGCTTACAATTAAGACTATAGACCGCCAACTTGTCCTTAAATAAGATATATAGCTCTATTCTACCTTTTAATGTTGTCCAATTCTATTGTTTTTTTTTCACATAGCTAACACATCATTTACTACGTTTTTTCTGTCTTTTATATCACTTTAAAGTTACAAGCTTCCAAAGCAGACATATTTTTGCGCTGAAACGATGCCTTTTAAAGCCTTTATTATGCAGAATTCAATAACCTTTTTTAATATAACAAAACGTGTTGGCCTAAAATACATCATAGTGAATCGACACCAATAAAAAAAAAATACGTTCCAAATTAAGTGGTGAAAAGGCCCCGGAACGAAAATTGTATCAGAAACACGAAAACAGTGAAGGGTCGTTGATACTCTTAATGTCTGATAGTAGAAAATAATTGGAATTGAATAAATGTTATGCAAATCGTATTTTTCGTATCGCTATTTTTACTATCATAAAATTATTAATGCATTAGTCATACTATTAAGCAGCAACAACATATACGAGAAGGTATATAAATAATATGTAATACGCCTGATGGTCAAAATATGCACATGCACATATAAAATATAGAACAGGAAAATAAGTTTTACGTACTTTTATTACCTAATTCTTAAAATATAGTAGGTATGTACTTAGCATTATTGCAAATTAACTTCACAGTTTCGCAAGATTTATTACTTATAAATTTTTCATACAGAATGTTTAAAATCATAAAGATCTTAGTCTGAAAATTTTTGCGTGTGTTCAAAGGTATGTATGTGGCAGGCGTTAAGAAAAAAAATATGCATTTTTGAGTTACGCGATAGGCAAAAATAATGAATAAATTGTGAGTTCAGTGTTACTATTTCAGACGTTACTATTTCAGGGCATCAGTGGTGGGTGACAATAGACTATGTTTTCCACCAAACTTTGCCTTCGGAGTCGCTACAGCTTCATATCAAATAGAGGGAGCATGGAATGTGTCAGGTACGTACATACACACTACTAATTGTGGTAGAGACAGTATCTCAGTGATAATCGTCCTCTGACGTCCCCAACAAGCCATTCCCCACATTATATTGTTAAATTGCGGAAGTATTTTTGTTGTTTTGTATGTCCTTCTTCTCCTCAGTGGAGGAATGAATATGAATTTAATCTTATTGCACATTGAACAATAGATAAAATTAAAATCAAAAACAGTTTTATTGGTAGAAACATGGTAACTCTTGTACAAGATCTTATAATAGTTTAGAGCATACATGTTCTGGCCTAGTTTGGCATGCATAATATTTAAAGTAGGTGTGTAGTTTTATTTAAGTATAGCAAACAAAGAAAACCAAAGTAAAAATATTATGAAAAGTTGTCACTCTTAATCTAGATAGTAAAAATAGTAAGAATATAGATAGTTAGGTATAGAAAATGGTAGCACTTTGGACGATCTTGGGGCCCAAAGCATTCCGCACCTTCATTCGATCACTGAAAGGTCGGAATGACCTTTTTTGCACAGAGAAAGTTTGTGTTCCTGAGGGCCAAATAATTATTAGGCCCCATAACCACAGCTACTTTTCCCCGGAAAACAAGCACGGAAATAATAAGCCGAGGGTAAAAGTATTACAAGCTAAGTGCGAGCTAGTGCTAAAATGCTTGGCTGTCTCGAAAAAAGAAAATATACGTTGAGATTTGAGCATTTTCTTCTTCAAAATCATTCGAACACGCTTTAGATCGGCAGACTCAATCGCAAATGCTGTAGACAAGTAGCACTTATCAAGGGAAATGGTAATAGATATAGTGAGAAATATCCGTCATAATTTAAACTCTCAAAATTTAAATTAAGAATTATGATTATTCTACTCTTTTATACTAGTGTACTCGTATGATATCATTGGCTTTTTATATTCAAAAGAAACAAATTGTCACCTTCTGAGAAAGGCAAGAAAAGGGCACCATAATATATATGAATGCAGCTTGTAGAATCATCATTATTCTGTAACAAACAACCTTAATAAAACATTACTACGCGTTATATCTAAACAAGTAATATTAACTAATCTTATTTAAATAATATTTACAAGATTAATTTTTATGTAATTATTAATTCAAATGTAATAAGACTTGCCTGTAACGTACGTTATTTAAAGGTCAATAAATATAACTTTACTTAACTTTAATCCTAAATAAAACCCCACATAACTAACCAAAATTAACTACGTAAGCATCTGAAAGTTTTGATCGTATAAGCAACTCCTTTCGCTCTGCGATAAACATGTAACTAAAGAGAGGGGCACAATCTAAGATTTCTATAAGCATAAGTTAATTTCAACGTCTTTTGACGATCACTCCAGGCAAAGGCGAAAGCATATGGGATCGCTACACACACACGTATCCAGAAAGAGTGTTCGATCATCAGAACGGTGATGTGGCTGATGATTCCTATCACCGATTCAAGGACGATGTGAAGCTGCTGACAGATCTCGGTGTTGGTTTCTACCGATTCTCCATCTCATGGCCTAGGCTCCTGCCAGATGGGCAAAGCAAGTAAGAATCATTTGGTTTCAATCCTCTTTTTCTAACTACTGACAGGAGAGAATAATTTTCTAGTGTAGGTATTTTTCTCCTATTTCACAGTTGGGGGAGTTCCTCGTTGGGAAGTACCCCTTATTACACGGCAATTCTTTTAACCCTACTTATCCGAAAAGTAAAACAATACGTTACATATAAAGTGTGTCAGGAAGAATGAATGAAGGAGTTATAGCCATTTCCTTTGAACAGATTTGACTGTGATATTCACCTCTAAAATATATTCAACTGTTCAATACAAGCTGGACAAGATGTATGAAACAGCTATTTTAATTTATTACTTTTTTTGTCTTGTCAGAATATGCTATATGTTTACCAAAACTTCAGCGCCGCGCGCCGGGACGGATATTTTGATAAACGGATACCATATTACGAATGGATTATTTTTGTGAATTAATTTTTCAATTCTTAAGAGTGTATTTTTAGCATTTTTAATGATCGTTATATCTTGCTTTCTCAGCAACGTCAACGAAGACGGCATCAGATACTACAAGGAGCTGTTAGAAGAACTCTCCAGGAGTGGAATCGAGCCCCTTGTAACTATGTACCACTGGGATCTCCCGCAGGCGCTACAAGATCTTGGGGGGTGGACCAACCCTATCATGGCTGACTACTTTGTGGACTACGCCAGGGTAAGTTTTTACCATAGAAACAGTACCAGTTCACCGTAACGTTAATGCATAGCTAACCAGAGACATAGCAAAGCAACGAAAATTCTTTGTGAAAAAAGTTAGATCTAAAATCCGAAAAACCTCGTTAAGGGTTAAGGTTAAGGGTCTCTTCCTGGTGAAAGTTTAAAGGCCACCTAAGCTCAACACGTCCTTTGATTGTTTCTGATGACAAACAAACGGGATAGTTTAATGAGTCATCCCGATCGGTATCGAATCGATATTCTATTTTGTTCAACTGAGTGGGATAACAGTTGTACAAAGTAAAAATGAAATTCAATTCATCTTGGACTTATTCCACCTCAGCCATCTTACTGATACCATCCAGGTGCAATCTCCATCCGACATACGGTAATGCTCAAATTCCTGGCTGGCACCGCCATAGTTACTGCACGACCTGAAAAACCACCGTCCTCCATTCACAGGTGCTGTTCCAAAACTTCGGCGAACAAGTAAATATGTGGCTGACTTTCAACGAGCCGCTGTCATTCTGCCACGACGGGTACGGAGGGTGGGATGCGCCTGGTGGCAGATCCAGCGGGTTCGAAGATTACTTGTGTGCACATAATGTACTGCGAGCACACGGGATGGCATATCAAATGTACCAAAATGAATTCCGGGGAAAACAAAGAGGTAAAAATACAACTTTACTAACTAATTCAGAGGATAGTAGCTGAAATAAGCGGAAATCGAACTGGGTACCACCGCAACTCAAAGCAAACCTGCTTGCCACTAGACCAGGTAAATCGTCATCCTACTACCAACTTGTACTTTTGAAGCTGGTGGACTTTTGCCCGCGTTCGCAAGTAACTGAAAAGATCTAACATTATTTCTTGGCAAGCTTAGCAAGCAATTTTGAAGGCAGATGTTTTATTATTACTACCCTTAAGCTTCCCTACCTTTGGAGATGTTGGTGCTTATAGCTAATATGTTCCATGCATATCACTTGAAATTCTAAATCATAACTTTTAATACCAGACATAGCACCGAGAACTGTTGTTGTTGTTTCTCTAGGTACGTAATGATTGGTGTTCCATAGGGTTCGTCGGAATCACATTGGACATAGCATGGTTGGAGCCAAACACTACATCTGCTTCAGACGCCCTCGCAGCAGAGACAGCCAGGCAGTTCTATGTAAGTATAATTCATGGAAAGCGTCAAGCGGGCTTGGTTGAGGTTGTAATTTCTTCTGTGAATGGCACTTAACAGGAAGTTGAAGCAGGATTTGTCTGTAACTGTTCAGTAAATGTGTGGAAACTTAAACAACGCCCTTATAGAGCGTGAGAGGAACTTCAATATAAATTCAGAACTTTTTGAACTTAAATATCCTTTTTAAAGAACTTTCAGCCAGGTGCGAGGCAGGTATGTAGGTAGGCATTTTCGCTCATGTTGTACTCAATACGGGCGCTACTTGCCCATGTCTGTTATCCAGTTATTACAGATTGTAATCATTATATGAATCTTGAATCGTATGACAATAATTATTGGGCATCCATATCAATTTAATAATTTCAAATAATAGCGCCTCGGCTTGTTTTCAGTTCGGATGGTTCGCAAACCCGATATTCTCACCCAAAGGCGATTATCCAGCTGTGATGCGGCGCCGCATCGACGAGATATCCAAGAGGCAAGGGTTTCGTCGCTCGCGGCTGCCTACCTTTACTCCGGAGGAGGTGGATTTTATAAAAGGTAAATTATGTCAGTTCGGGTCCGAACAATCAATTTCTTCAAAGGACGTAAGTAACTAAACTGGGTGTATGGTTGCAAACCTTACCTCGCGGCTGTCAAGCTTTACACAAGTCGCCTACTAAATGTGACCACAGGAGATTGATCTTGATCTTCTATCTCTCACGTGGTGTTCCTACTCTAGTTCATACTCGATTACCCTAACAGTATGCACCCTATCTTTACATTAAACATTGCATTCTTCATTTCTGTCTTCATGTAGGTACATGATGCAGGACTTCCGTTACTTTCTCTCGATTTTCATAATATTCTATCGCGTTACGATTGAAACGAATGACACATTAACCCTTCCATCAACAGACCACAACTAGAGTACCGAACTACAACAAGCAATGGGTACTTTAGTAAAATCCACCAAGTGCGAGTCGGACTCGCGCACTAATGAATCCGTAATTTAGGTATATTATCAAACATGTATTGCTCTTTCATCGCCCAGGTTCAGCAGACTTCCTCGGAATGAATCACTACACGACTCGCATGGTGACAGGCGGCGGTGGGAGGAGGCCTACATTCAGGCCTTCCTTCGAGGACGACGTCGGAGTCACTCTCACACAGAGGGACGAGTGGCCGAGGAGTAACTCTACTTGGCTGAGAGTGAGTTTCCACTAACTTCCCTCTCTTTTCAAAGCAAAAAGTATGCTATGAATTGAAACAATTTGAAGAGGCATTCGCAAAAAAAGAATATTGGTTCTTTGAGAAGGAATCACCGGGGTTTTCATATTATGCGACAGTGGCGACTAGAAAACTTTTTAAGGTAAGCTATTCGATGAGTTTACACCAAAAACCTGATACAGAAAAAGGAAACAGATGTCTTAATCAGGCATTTGATAATCAGCAGCTCATTTCTTAGGGATGGTTCGAAGTATAAGAACCAGCTTTTACCCGACTGCGAAAGAAGAAGGGTTATGTTTTTCTAGTGTATGTATGTATATTTCTATGGCACGTCCAAAGGCCTAAACGGCTTGTCGTGTCGTGTCGTGTGAGTAGTGTCAATGGATTCGTCTTAGTCGTGAGAGTGACACTGAAAAAAATCAAAATTTAAATAAATTAACTTGAGGATAACACATAGGTTTACGATATAGCAGTCGGGTTTTAATCACTTGTTATCTATTTTAATTATATTTGTCGCAGATAGTACCTTGGGGTTTCCGTAAGGCGCTCAACTGGATTCGCATCACTTACGACAACCCGACAATCCTGGTGACCGAGAACGGGGTCTCGCTCGAAGGAGGTCTGCACGACCCCAAGAGGGTTCAGTACATATCGACTTACCTCACCTCACTGCTGGGGGCGCTGAAGGACGGTTGTAAAGTGTTGGGGTATGCTTACTGGAGCCTGATTGACAACTTCGAGTGGATGAGGGGGTATTCGTAAGTATTTTAGTTTAAATAATATGTATCAACATAACCCCCCTACCCTAACCTAACGGCGGGGTTAGCACCTAACGGTGTTTTGCGGCAGCCTTCCTTGAGAGACAGTGCATTCCAGACCAGGCATGCTCCATCTAGGGCTACAGTAACGCTAACTTCCGTGGTTGTGCGAACTTGTGGTTGAATGCCTAGCTGTGTAGGATAAAACAATAGTCAATAGCATTCTACTCCTGCGTATGTGTCTCTCGTGTGGAGGGAGTACAGACACGTGCGCCGCCGGCTACACCGTTGTCAAATTGCGGGTCGAAGACTTTTCCTCAATAGCTATTAACCCACTCCGACCAAAGTGGTTATCAATTATTCTGATCTGCTCATCAGTGAACGACACAAATATATCATAAAAAGCGAGGGGTTCGCCAACAAAGTGACCACATAAGAATAATATTTGTGAGATAATTAAACAATACATTCCATTCTGTCCTTTCTTGATCAGTTGTGAAATTGTTACCAGCAGACTGATTCAGCAAGCCTTGAATCGACGATTAGCTTCAAAAACTCTTCGTAAAGAATACTATGAAGACGGAAGATTATCAAAGCAAATTTATATAAAATAAAGCTTACTGAATCATGCTGTAAATATTGTTTAAGAAGACGGGTTTTCACGCGTACTATAGTGTGACCTCTCGAACAATCAGGTACGCGTGAAAACCCGTCTTCATAAACAATATGAATCATACAGGCTGTAAATGTTTCAATAATGAATTTAAAACGTTATTTCAATACAATACTATTTACTTATTGTCACCACAAAAAAATAACATCTGGTAACAAATACAACAGAAAACACACAGAAGTGCATTATTAATTTCCAGTGAAAGATTCGGCTTATACGAGGTAGACTACAGCTCCGGATCACGCGTCCGCTCTCCTCGGCTGTCGGCTGCGTACTACGCACAAGTGGCGCGCACGCGCTGCCTGCCCGAAGGGTGGGGGTACCACGATCTACACTATGACGTCACCGACCAATAAATAAGCAGTTATATAAGCAATAAATCTGATTTTTTGTTACTTGTTTAACCCCATCCATATAGCTCCTTTCTACCTTTTAATGTTGTCCGAGTCCAGTGTTTTTTTTTACATAGCGAACACATTATTTTACAGGCTTAACCGTTTTACTTTTTCTGTCTTTTATATTACTTTAAAGATACAAGCTTCCTAAGCCTATTAAAAACCTTTATTATGCGGAAATCAAAAACGTGTAGACCTAAAATACATCATAGTGAATTGACACTAATAACAAATCATTACGTTACAATTTATCAACGGTACGAACATTCTATCAGAAACACGAAAACAGTGAAATGTCGGTGATCCTCTTAACCTCATCCAGGTGATCAAGTTTGTTATTTGAATTGTTTAATACCTAATGACAATTGCATTGCGCCAAAATGGCAGTTTCGACATGGAATATATAGAGGTAGTATTCAAAATTATGCTTTGCTTAATACTAACTGTCGCATATTCTATGTCAAAGCGGTCATTTTGACACAATGCAATTGTAATTCAGAGACAATTCAAATGACAGACATGACCACCCGGTCTGGTGTTAGTAGAGTGAAAATTGTGTAAGGAAAATAGTTAAAATGTATGGAGCTCCGGCCAGGACAGTGTTCATGACATCATAAATACGTTAGGGACTACAGTAGAGCCTTGATAATCCGAACTAGCAAAAACTAACCCCTGTTCGGACTCACGAAGCGTTCGGATTATACTATGTAAGGAGAAAAAAAAAACATTTTTATTCTTAAAATAGTGTTTAATTATATACATACATAGTTTAAGAGGTACAGTAAGCAACGAGCTGGGCTTTACATATTGACCTTGGGAACGCTCTTATTACAAGCAGCGTAAGGACTACAGTCGTAATGCAAATGAAAAGCCCGGCTCGTTGCTTACCGTACATTTACATAATAATTAGGTACCATAAAATACGTAAGGTGTAAATTGTCTATTTAGTCTGTAAACTGATCTATTTTAGTTTGGCGAGTCCTGTTGATGGACCAGAAAAAAGCTTTGTCCCTCAAGTTACGTAGCATCATCTTTTCCGATAAGGACAGGTCATTTTCTTCAGCCCACTCCAAGCAAGTGTTCAAAGATGATATGGCTTGTGAATGAGTAATTTTCTTGACATTTGAAGCAAAATAATCTTCAGCCAAAGACTCGTCATTCTCTTGCGTTATTTGGGTTATGATCTCATCATCAGTTATAGGATCTGTGCAATTCTCCTCTTCACTCATGGACAAGAAAGTGGAAATGGTTTCTTCTGTATAACCACGATTACGTAAAAGACTGAGCGGGAGATCGTCTTCTACGTCGAAGTCATCATTTTCTTCTGATCTATCTTCTGTTGAATTTATTTTTTCAGGCCAAAGAGGCTTCCAAGATTTTTCGATAAGAGACGATGATACATGATCCCAACATTGCGCTAGCGAAAAAATGGCGTCTTTAATTGTGACGCTTTTTATAACATCATGCAAGGTTAAAGCCTCATCGGCTTCTTGCTGCACGAACATTTGAATCAGGAGTTTCTTTTTGTAATTTATCTTGACATTTTGGATTACGTTTTGATCCATAGGTTGGATCAAAGGCGTACAATTTGGAGGCATGTACAGTACAGAGAAGTTGCCGTCTTCTGTTGTCAAATCTTCAGCATTTGGATGTCCAGGGGCATTGTCTAAGAGTAGCAATGCTTTTTGTGGCAGTCCCATTTTTTTTAAATGGCGTTTGACTTCAGGAACAAAATGGCCTCTAAACCACTCGAGAAAAATATCTCTGGTTACCCAAGCACGCCTCTGCCCTTCATAATGCACTGGTAATTTTACAGATCCAAAAGATCTTGGCTTTTTTGCCTTCCCCACAACTAGCAATGGTAATTTGTGATTCCCTGTAGAGTTTGCGCAAGGCATAAAAGTTATTCGCTCTTTAGACACTTTCGACCCAGGAGCGCTAGTTTCAGCAGAAGAGGCTAAAGTTTTGTCCGGCAGAACCTTCCAAAACAATCCTGATTCGTCGGCATTGTAAATTTGTTCAGGGCAAAGGTTCTTTTCTTTTATCTCGTTTAGGAATTTTTCTTGGAATGGTTGAACAGCTTCCGTATTGCTAGAGACTTTCTCACCTGACACTTTCAGCTGACGTATGCCATGACGTTTTTTAAAATTATCAAGCCATCCTCTACTTGCAGAAAAATCCGAACCTGTTAGTTTTTTATGGAAGAATCTCGCTTTTTCCATTACGACCTCACCAGACAATGGAATGTGGCGTCGTCTTTGTTCTAAAAACCATGTGAACAGTGCTTCTTCTAGCACTGGATTCTCTGGTAATTTTAGAGTTTTTCTGAACCCTGGTCCTTTCTCAGTTTTAGCTATAAAAGATCTCAATTTTTGCTCATTTTTCTTGAGGTCTGTAATTGTTGATTTTCCAACGCCATACTTACAAGCAAGAGAAGTTGCCGACACTCCGTCCTTTAAACTGTCTAGTATGGTGCACTTTTCGGCTATAGTCAAAGTTTTATGTTTGCGTTTTGGTGTTGGAACCATCTTTATAACCTCAAAAAACACGCCGCGCACGAGTACAGAGCAGAAAAACGTGGAATGGACGCGCAACGTGGCAGTCGTAACTGCAGACTAATTAATAAACAACATAGCAGCGAGGCGAAGGCGAGGAAGTGGGGTGGGGTATGCAGTTCGGATTATAGCGACGTTCGGATTAGCCTGAGTACGGATTATCGAGGCTCTACTGTATTAATCTTCAATCTATTAATCAAATTCAAAATAACGTAACTTATCGCAGTATACGAATTCAATTTCTCATCTAAATATTTCCATGTTATATACGCAAAAAGGTGATTTATGCGTTTTTATATTGTGTCAATTTTGACATTTGTGACGAGCGTTACAATTTATAGACCGATGTGACCATTGGAGTCAACGTAGGATACATAAATCTTCCAGGGAAGCCATAATTCCACTACAATTCAAAGAATTTAGATATTTTTGTACACAATAAACTGCAACTACCGCATTTTTCATTAATACACGATACTAACTACATCTTTAGGCATTTTTTAGTAGACGTAAACCGTCCAGGCAGAAAATGAAATAAGTCCCTAATTGTTTTATGTTCACAGCCTGTCCACAATAAATCTCTAATTATTTTATATTCACAGCCAGTCCACAATAAATAAGTCCCTAATTGTTTTATGTTCACAGCCAGTCCACAATAAATAAGTCCCTAATTGTTTTATGTTCACAGCCAGTCCACAATAAATAAGTCCCTAATTGTTTTATGTTCACAGCCTGTCCACAATAAATCTCTAATTATTTTATATTCACAGCCAGTCCACAATAAATAAGTCCCTAATTGTTTTATGTTCACAGCCAGTCCACAATAAATAAGTCCCTAATTGTTTTATGTTCACAGCCAGTCCACAATAAATAAGTCCCTAATTGTTTTATGTTCACCGCCAGTCCACAATAAATAAAACGAAAGACTAAATCTTTCAAACATTTATTTTCAAAAAATACATTTTACTTTCATAACAACTCATCTGCAATTCACTTATTTGGAAGACTTAAAATAATTATAATTATAATAAGGACACTTCTTACTTATTTTAAATATAAATTACACTACACTAAAAATATTTCAAATCGAAAAATATTTTTTATCTTATTTGATCCCTGTGTACAATACAGGGTTATCGGCTAGAGGTGTACTAAGCCGAAAGGGGGTCATTGTACCCATCCTAAGGAACAACTGTTACTATGGGACAAACTCTGCATTCGAGAAAAAATAATCAGCTGTTTCATACATTTTGTCGACGACCGTTCAACTTTTTGTATGGCTGGTTTTATTTCTCAAATTCAGAGTTGGTCTCATAACGACAGTTGTTACTTAGGATGAGTATAGTGACCTCGTTTCGGGTTAGTACACCCCTAGCCGATAACCCCGAATAGGAGTAATTAGGAGTTATTATACAAATAAAATCGAAAAATTTAGTTAATTTTAATTTAGTTATAATTTCATACAATAAAATTTAACTAATAAATACTGTTAACTACTAGGAATTTCGTAAACTTTAACGATGCGTTTACAAGGAATTACATTTTTATCGTTCATAGCTGCGATAAGGATGCTTATTAACCGTACTGTGCTCTCTTAAAGCGATTCATTTTAAGCTATTTTTGTTGTTTTAGGCTTGTTAAGTTCAAGTAGGTTGACTAATGCAAAAAATAAAATTTGACAGTTTTTTTTTGTAAAATATGTAGTTCATTTTCCGCATTCTGAATAACTATGGCATGAAATGAAATTACTAAGAAAAAAAGACGCAGTTGGATAGCACATAAAGCACTAAGATTTACAGATGAAATTCTCCAATTCACATAAAAGGGCAGTGTGCCCCAATGCTAGCGGCATTACCACCTTAATGACAATGTTAAACGTTGGGCTAGTATATCGTAGGTATGTTTGGCTTCACGTCAAGTCTTATGTATGACATACTATGCACCTATATCTGACGTAGGAATATTATTGATCTAGGTGGGCGGCACCTTACACGTTTACACTTATATCTGCATGACGTAGGCATGTACGACCGCATGACGTAGGCATGTACGTCTGCATGACGTAGTCATGTACGTCTGCATGACGTAGACATGTACGTCTGCATGGCGTAGTCATGTACGTCTGCATGACGCAGGCATTTACGTCTGCATGACGTAGTCAGGTACGTCTGCATGACGTAGACATGTACGTCTGCATGACGTAGGCATGTAAGTCTGACGCATCTATGACGTATCGGTGTATGTACAACGTTCAACAGTGATGTGTGACAACTTTTCCATGCAATAAGCTATTAGCTCTACTTTTTAATGCTGTATTTACTAGGCTTCACCCTTTTATTCTTTTTTCTGCCATTTATATCACTTCAAAGTTAAAAGCTTCCTCAGCAGTCATATTTATGCGCTGAAACGATGCCTATTAAAAGCCTTTATTATGCAGAATTCAATAACTTTTTTTCCAAATAATACAACGCGTGGACCTAAAATAGTGAAGCGATTGACACCAGTAACTAAACATTACGTTACAATTTAGGTGATGAAAAGAGGTACGCCCCGAAACGAAAGTTGTATCAGAAGCACGAAAACAGTGATGGGTCGGTGTACCTCTTAAGTATTGTCACAACTATCTGTTGCACGTTGTAAATCTGACGTAGGAATGTGTTTGGTCTAGTTGGGCGGCATCTTGCACTGGTTACAAGCTTCCATCCCGTCACTGAACTCTTCGATCTGCAGCGTCATCTCGAAGAAGTTGTACTTCTCGTGCACGAGCCGAGTGGCTTGCTCCAGAACCTTCTGCGGTGACACACCGGTACCTGTGGCAAATATATAATATAATCTTCTATCATATATAAAAAATGAATAGCTAAATATGTTGCTAATCGCAAATATCTAGAGCAGCTGAACTGATTTTGCTAATATTTTTGTTAGAATATTCCTTGAAGTACGAATCTGGTTTTAACGGAGAGAAAAAATTTAACAATTGCCTGAAATGATCTAAAAACAACACTTTTCTATACTACCATACAATCGGTTCGTAATAATACTTAAGTCAATTTGAACTTTAATACCATACCATAAAGTTTAAGTGTTAGTGGAGAGGTTCCCGGAAGGCTAAACAATTGTGTGACGTTAGTATCGTATAAATATTAATGTCAATATTTGCTGACTCGGCGTTCCGAATATCAGAATAATTATTAAAAATATATATATATATAAAAAATCGACTGTTAGGTGGTACGAAGTTCGCCGGGTCAGCTAGTATTACATACAAGTTTTAAAGTATTAAATAAATAAAAATTACGTCACAATTAAATTAGCCCTAATCAAATAACTCACCCCTAGTCGTTCCTGGTACAAAGGTACCCATAACACTCGCAGCGTTGCCAAGTTGAATAGCAATGGCCATCCTCTGCACCAGCAACGAACCAGAGCGGGAGTCACCAATCCAATCCTAACTTTGAGCCTTTGCTCTATTTTAATTGCAAATTAAAAGTTCTTTTGAAAAAAAAATTATTACGACTTCCCTTACGGCCAGCGCTAATAGAACTTTTTCATTTATGTCGATTCAAACGTTAAAAACTCTTCGTCTCCGAAAAATAGGGTAACAAGAAATTACACTCGTCGAATCGACTACCTCCTCTTTTTGTAATTTGGTAGAAAATGTAATTAAAATATTGTTGATGTTGGTACTGACGTATGGCGAGGTGTGCCGAGAGCGCGGTCTTGTCCAGCGAGAGCGCCCACATGCGCAGGTTGTGTATGCGCACCACGCCGGGGAGGGATAAGAACGTGTTCGCTACATCCTGACAAACAAACATACAACATATCATATAATATAGCGCAGCGGCTAACATAGTTTTAATACAAATTAAAGAAAAGTAATTTGAAAATCATAGAGACATCATTTAAAAGCCAGAAAGACATAATTTAAAAATCAGAGAAACATAATTAGAAAATCAGAGAGACATAATTTGATAATCAGAAAGACATAATTTGATAATCCGAGAGACATAATTTGATAATCAGAAAGACATAATTTGATAATCCGAGAGACATAATTTGATAATCAGAAAGACATAATTTGATAATCCGAGAGACATAATTTGATAATCAGAAAGACATAATTTGATAATCCGAGAGACATAATTTGATAATCAGAAAGACATAATTTGATAATCAGAGGTACATAATTTAAAAATCTGTGAGATATAATTTGAACATCAGAGAGACATAATTTGAAAAACGAACACAACTGCCAAATTTATATGTCACATTTATTACAATACATTACGTTTTGACATGTCACATCTTTGTCATTCTTCAGCCATATTATTTATTGTGTCACAGTAGGTTAGAATGGGGTCTGAGCAAACTTCGCCAATCAAAATCGTCCCCCTTCTTCAATCCAAAATCGTGAACCCCTTATACCAAGTTTCGTCAAGATCGGTTAGAAACTACGACTCGCACGCGAGTACAACATTTATTGACAAACATACAGACTGACAGACTGACAGAACACAAAGCAGAGACGCTCGCACGCTTCGCTCTGTTACACGGCGGGTGGCTGGACACTTGAATGAAAAACACTTTTAAAGGGTTGCAAACTTTTATTTAAGTTTTTAGACCGACCCTTGAATAACCGCCGAAGAGAAGAAGTCCGAAACAGACTGGCTCTACTGTTGGGTTTAATGTCTCTTTACATTTTATAGGTTTATATGCGAGGGATGTAAAAGCTCGCTCGGCCTGAAAGCGGGATGTAAGATAACTTGATGTTTACCTGAAAGTCGAGCCCCCTGGGGGAGCCCTCCATTAGCACTATGAGAGTGTCCTTGATGATGTTGAAGGTAGTTATGAGCACCAGCACGGAGAACAGGAACGTGCAGATAGGGTCCACTAGGCTCCAACTCGGCTGAAATAGTAACATAAAATAGGCTTAACCTTCTAGCGCCGAGCTCGCTAGCGGTTGTCAAGTACCTATAAGTAAAGTTTGTGTAATTCACTTGTTAAACCACACTAGTTATGCTTATAAGAGAGCATGAAAAATTTCACGATAGGCTTGGATTCGAACCTGCATTTTCCACACGCCCAGATATTTTCACCATTCGAGCACTAGCGATGTAGGCCGAATAGTTAGTGGGGTCCATTGCCGTGCGAGAAGTACGACATCCGATTCCATGAACCAACAAACGATAAAAAGTGAATACACTGAAGAAACCATAGTATGGTGGTAAGGCGTTTTCTAACTCGCCTGGCTAGCTCAAATTGATAAAATCTGTCGCCAAGGTGTGTTTCGGCATTGCCTTTGAGATCCAGTGTATTTCAGACTGCTCATGCTCCATCTAGGTTCGCAGTTTCGTTGATTTCCGTGTTCTTGCGACTTGGTGGCCGAATGCCTAGTTGTCTTAAATTAAAAAAACGAGGCACTAGCACAGTTTCACTCTGATACCGTTGTCTATGGTCGCGCGCATAATTCACGGCGCTCAGTACGAGCTCAGCTGTTGTCAGAAGCGCGCTTGCGGGAACTTTTTCAGCAAACGAACGTGAAACGAAAACGAAGAAAGAAAGGAACAAATTTATCTAACACATTGCGGCGCCCATTTACGAAAACTTTTCGCCATGGCTGTGAACAAATTTTATATGACACGAATGGCGTGTCAAGCGCCGTAGATTTAACAATTAATTTAAGCATGTCACTGCAATCGATAAAAAAACTAGACGCCTATCGTATCAAGTTACAAAACTTTATGACACGCCGTAGTGCCATCAGCAACGAATCGGGATCCTATATTTACCTACAATAGAGAAATGTCAAATTGATATACGTAACATTAAAATACATAACAAATTTAATTTTACTGATATAACAGAAAAGATTTCACGTAATTTATGTAAAAATAATATCTTTTGGTCTATGTATTTATTTACCTTGAAATATATAACAATGGCTGCGACGAGCACGCCGAAGCTCTGCAGGAAGTCTCCGAGCACGTGTATGAACGCGGCGCGCACGTTGATGTTCTCTGTCTGTGCGTGCGCCGGGTGCGCGCCCTCACCCGCCTCCGACGATATGGAGTCCGTGTGCTCCTTCTAAAATACAGTAAAAAAAATACGGTATACTTATCGACAACTGGCCTAAATTATACAAAAAGTCTGACAAAGTGGCAATGAATCCATTTGATTCGGCATTCGACGCGACGTTCGGCGCAGATGTGTGCGTGTGCGTTCATGGAACAATGTTTGTTGTCTATAAATTGTTATATTTAGAAAACTATCGCGTGTTTGATTCATATTGTTTAAGAAGACGGGTTTTCACGCGTATCTAATTGTTGGAAAGGACCAACTGTAGTTTCGTTCACATTCGGTGAACTTCATCAGAAATGTTATGAGTCGTTCACGTCTCCAACAATCCTCGTCTCCTTTCCAACAATCAGGTACGCAAGAAGACCCGTCTTCTTAAACTATATATTGACGCCAATTCTGTCAGGCCAAACTTACTAAGCCAACCTAATTTGACAATTCTAAAAATGTCTCCTCTCTTTTTGTTACCAAAAGTGAAAAAAGGATGGATATATTTTAGAAACATTTAGTTTAGTCAGTGTGACTGATCGAATTGGGTTCATTGTTGTTCCAGTATAAAATACGAAACGAAATATAATTAAGCTTCATACTTTAAACCCCCGAATTGGGGTTAAATTTCCAAAAATCCTTTCTTAATACACCCTCCATACACTCTCTATATTTTATAACTCTAAAATCAGAGGTTTTAGCTCTACGTTGTAGTTGTGTTGTTTGTAGCGATGATGGTCGAATGGTTAGTGGGTTCGATTGCAAAAAGTATGAAGTTCGATTGCACGGAACATGCAAAAACAGTCTGAACCACCGGTATAGGAAAACATCGTGAGGAAACCATAGCATTGCGGTAGGGCGTCTGCTATCGCTTGCCTGGCTAGCAACCAGCCTCAAGTTGCAAAATTTATGCATAACGGTGTTTTCCGGCAGCATTCCTTGAGAGCCAGTGTATTCCAGACTAGGCATCTATGGCTACATTATCGTGGTTTTGCGAACGTGTGGTCAAATGCCTGGCTGTGAAGAATAAAAAATAAAAATACGTTGATTCCTAGCGAATATCTTTACTTTGCTTTAAATATAAATTTAAACCTGATTTGAAGGTACAACCTCATATCAGATTTTAACGTTTACCTTATTATTTAGCACGGGATTGGAGGTCCCGTGGCTGTGACCGTGACCGCCGCCGCCACCGTGGCTGTGACCGTGCTGGTGCAGCGTCAGACCCATTCTGGAAGAGAACACCAACATTGTTACAACTAAATTTTCAACCACTTTAGTCAACAATAGCTTTAGTCCTTATGCTCCTCACCTAAGATTTCTTAAAATAAATTACAAATGTTCTCTAGTTGTTAAAACAAATTCGTGATAGTATTTTTAAAAGGAGACATTGTAGAACCTGATATATAAGTAGAAAACATTATACGACTTGTATTTGTGAGAGCTATATCCAGCACAAAATAAATTAAATTATAGGCTATAAGTGTCGTAGCATTCTTTTATATTTATGATTTTTAGTGGTATCCCACTTCTGATGTCGAAAATCAATGTATGTTACTTACACGAGATTGACGGCGACTCCGACCGCGGAAGTGATGAGCATGACCGTAGCATCGATCTCAAACTCCTGGTATATGACTCGCTGGACCGCCATGTACACCAGCACGCCTGTCACCACCCAGATGAGCAGCACCGACGTCAGAGCGCCTATCACCTCCGCGCGGTACCAGCCGAACGGCATCCTGGATACACGGGATAGTGAGCCCTAACATTGTAGCGATAAGATTGGGAATTGACGACATTTCGATTTTGCTAAGTAATGGAAATTCGAAAGCCATTACGAGATAATGTAATGAAGAGTTCATAATATAAATACCAGATTTTTATATCCACTTTCTACAGAGTTATTTGCAAAAAACTGATAAAAAAAAACTCGTACGTATTTATGTTAAGACCGTCAGATGCCACCAATAATAGTTGTTTGTTATACAAGAGTGCAACGTTGCTTTTTAACCGCGTGTTTACTTTTGATGACCGAGCAAGCGAAGGATTCTAAAATTAAATTAAAGATACAAAATTAGAATCCTGAGCGTTAGCGAGGGAATTAAAAGAGCACAAGGTGAAAAATCTTTGCACTCGAGTGCAACACGTAACTTTTCATCCCACCTCAGCGAGGAAATGACTACGTACGAAAAATAAAAAAATGAATCACTTGTTTTAGTTTTTTCACTTATTTTTAACACAAGGTTTTAACAATATGACGTGAAAAGATAATGGCGCGCGTAAAACAAATTAAAAAAAAGTATAGCAAAAAGATTCCGAGTCTGAGTTTTTAACAAAATAAAAAAGATTGTATAATAAATTCGGCACCTATGGTGCCGAATTCAAATTTACTTTATCCTCTAGCGGATTAAAACGGCCTTTGCACTAAGATATCGAATAGCAAAAATACCCTTTCTGAGATGGTGGGATGAAAAGAATATTATTGTACCAAAACAAACAACAAAATTACAGATAAATTAATGACATAGTTTTTTTCGAGCTTTTGACGAGAATAACATTATGCTGAACATTCCTTAAATTTTCAAAAATCTCTAATAACTTGTCGTATTTTTATGTGAGTGGTGTCAATAGATTCGTCTTAGTCGTGAGTGTGACACTGGGTACAAAAAATTAAAAAAAAAAAGGAAATTAAGGATTATACACAGGTTTAAAGTTTTAGCAGTCGGGTTTTTTTGAACTAACTTCAAACCACTTGTTTAGATAGTTATTAGTTTGTAAATCAAAAAGAATTACGAGTAAATTGGCCAAAAACGTCTAAATCGACCGAAAGTGACATTTTGTAATTTATCACGAATTTTATTTTTTTTATCTCTAAAAACAAAACTTTTTCAATATCTCATCGCATTTCTGTAGGCTAGCCTATTTAAAAAATGTACATTTTTTTAGTGTCACCTAGACTAATCACCGATGCACGTGACCGACAATGGCTGTGTGCGAGACGCGTCATCGTTGAAGACAAGAACGACTTATTTCATCCCTGATGAATTACACCGAATGTGAACGAAACTATAGTTGGACCTTTGCACCAATCAGGTACAATTGAAAACCCGTCTTCTTAAACAATATAAAATAAAGTCGCTTACCTTCTAGTGGCAGGCCTGCTCGCCACCCATAGCGAAAACAGAGATATCATGAAGCTAGCGAAGTCGGTCAGCAAATGAGCCGCATCAGTCGCTATCGCTAAACTATTTGATATATAACCACCTGGAATACACGCATTAAAATTATTATATTTCTTATAATGGAGTCTCTAAAGTTGCTCAGCGTTCAACGGAAAGAGTTATGTTAGGAGTGTCTTTGCGCGATAGAATCCGTAATGAGGATATTCGCCGAAGAGCTGAAGTTGCTGATATAGCTCGTAGGATTTGTAAGTTGAAGTGGCAAAGGGCTGGCCACATCGCTGGAAGAACCAATAACCGATGAGGGAGAAAGGTTCTTGAGTGGCGACCACGAACTGGAAGACGCAGCGTAGGTAGGCCTTCCACTAGTATGAGCGACGACATAGTAAAAGTCACAAGTAACCAGTGAATGCAATTGGCAGTTTGTCGTTCGGAATGGCATTCTAAGGGGGAGTTCTATTTTCAGTTTCACACAGTGGCCTGCTACTGAGCAATGGCTTTCTAGGTCCTTATAACAATATCATAAACGCGAAGGTTTGTGGGAATCAGGATGTGTGAATTTGCAACAACTCTTTTTAATTAGACGATACTTGTTGAACTCACCTACGATTTCTCCTATCATAAATACTACACATAATATACTGGCGATGATGAGTTTTCTTCGAGCCCTCTTGTCGATCTCCTCGTTCCTCGATCTGTGACAATGCCCTGAGAACAATAGAAAATTTATGATCACAATCTTATATATAAAAATCAATTGCTGTTCGTTTGTCTTGAACTCGACCGAATGTCAAAAACTCGATAATGGCTGGGCCGATTTAGGTGATTTTGGATTTGGAAATGATTATGAATATTTTATACAATAATAATTCTTAATTTGAACTGTTAGGCGGTATGAAGTTCGCCGGGTCAGTTAGTCTTTTATAAATATTTTATACGGCATTTATTTGTATTCGGCAGGCATACATTATTGTCAGTTATATTGATTCCATAACCATACTGCCACCACCTTACTTTTTGAACGAGGTGAAAACAAAAGTAATCAAAGTTGGCATCTATTCCATTCTTTATCTTCTCTTTATTTTCTTTATCATCTTTATTTACGGCCTCTGCGGTATGGCCACTTAACATCAAACTTGATTTTGAAAGCGTCGAAGCGGCGAAACTCAGTTTGTTTCCTCTTGTTTTCACCTCTTTTATACCTAATTCTAGTCGAACAAGAAGTGAAAACTATCTAACATTGTAAGCAGCGTATCTTAAAAAAACGGCAATAAAAAAAAACTAAAAATTCGTATAAACTGCATATTTATTTCCGTAAAGGTTGAAAATTACAACCTGGTAGTCAAGTCTGTTATTTGAATCGTCTCAGAATTGCAATTGTATTGTGCCAGATTGGCGGTTTCGACATAGAATAGATCAGAGTTAGTGTAGAAAATTACGTTTCGTTTCAAACTAACTGTGGCCTATTCTATGTCAAAACGGCAATTTTGGCACAATCCAATTGTAATGCTGAGATAATTCAAATAACAGATTTACTCCCTGTATGTCTACGCGAGTATAACGTTGACGGACAAACATCGATACATACATACATCAAGTTGGTTAAAACGAAGCACAAACGCATCGCTCGGTCAATCAAACAACACTGATAACGTTACTACGTATTTCCGACAGCTCCATACACCAATGTGACTTAACAGTACTCGTATCACCGACCGGAACGAAAATTCTATCAGAAACACGAAAACAGTGAAGTTTCGTGTTTCTGTTCTACCTACCTCTCTTCACCCCCTAAATTACAATGTTTTGCTATGGGTGTCAAGTCAATCGCTTGACTACGATGTATTTAAGGCCTACACGTTACATTATTTTAAAAAAAGTTATTGAATTCTGCATTGTATTGTATATAGCTAAGTGAAAAAAAAAAACCACTGGAATCGGACAACATTAAAAGGTATAAAAGAGCTATATCTTATTGTATGGACAAGTTGGCGGTCTATAGCTGTCTTAACAACAGATAATGTAAAGTCAAGCGGCTCGGTCGAGGACCGCGTTGGACGCCTCATTTATTTTTTCTTTTCATTGTAATATGACAAGCAAAGCCAATCTTGCTTGTTTTTGTCCGAAACAGCGGGAGAAATTCGCGTGAAGGTTCCACCACAGATTTAATGATAATTACATATTATATGTATTCAGCACTTTAACATTCTTGAACTGCTTCCATCACATTAGGTAGGGGCACAATTTTTTTTTATAGAAACTGGCAATATTTCATTTTGCAATATGTTCACTTTAATGTGTATACTAACACCCTTAAGTATTGTCACACCTTTCTGTTACACGTTGTATATTCTAGTCAAGGTTTTTTCAAACGTAACTTCCTCCCGTTTCGAGAGAAATATCCTACCAATCGGAAAACTCCGACGACAAAAAAAATCGTAACCTGTAAGCATCCTGGAAATTGACCGGGAAGAATCATGGGAAGTGATCAGGAAGTATCCTGGGAAGTGACCCAGAAGCATCCTGGGAAGCAACCCGGAAGCATCTAGGTATTAAACAAGCCTATGTGATCTGGACCTCGTACTGTTTCTGTGCAAAAAATCAGGTCAATTCGTCACTCTGTTGCTGAGAAACTTTATTTAGCTTTATTTACATCCACATCCCACATGTTTGAAAATCTACCATATTAAAATATTCCGGAATAAACTAAAATAATGGTTACTGGAAAAGAAATTCTATTGTTTGAAAGAATATGTTTAAAAGGTGAGAAACATACATAACTGTTAGGCGGTACGAAGTTCGGCGGGTCAACTAGTTACATAAATAATTATAATTTGTTTTATGGCATACTTGAGTGTTTCAAAGTGTTTTGCCCATACAACTGTGATTTGTCTTTGTGCTAAAAATATTATTAGTAATTACTCATTTTCGACTTATTTGTATCTACTGATATATTTAATTAATAATTAATTGTATATAAACGTACGGAACAAGCCGTACATTGCACTTTGTAATTTGCTACGCGTGCAGTTTACGCGGCTCGCCTCCCTCGCGACACGTCATCAATGCAAACTGATTGATGACCTGTCGCGAGGGAGGCGATCAAACATCAAATCATCATCACGCGTTCTCATTTAATTATAAATAAGTCTGTTCAATATTACATTTTCACGCTCATATCTAAGACTTTCAATTTATCATTTCAATTTCAACGTTATGCCTATAGCTTCTTTAGCCGGCTATTAACTCTTTACTAATTTTTAATTGAGGACTTTTGGTTGTTATTCTGCTATAATATTAAATGGATTGTAATTTAGAATCTAATCTTATTCCTATTGTAATATTATTTTTACTATTATTATATCTCTCTTGTACTTTTCAAATATCCTAAGAGCGCGCGCAACTCCTATTATAATCAGCACATCTTTCTCCTGGTGTCCAAGATACCGGCTTGCCGAGTTTGGAACCGGCCAGCAACCCTCGGTCTTGACGGTTTTCAGCACTTCAACCTGTTTAGAAAATTACCTTCTTTATCTGTAAACTAACCTTAAGACCTATGTAATTTTGGCAAATAAACGTTTACTTTACTTTATCCAAAGAATACGCCAACAAATAACAGTACAAAATAATTTTAATTTAATCTGTTCTGAAATTTTAACATGTCTAGTCTCGGCAAAATAGACTGTACAAAAAATTCTATTAGTAATCTGTTCTGCTACCCTATATTTTGTGAAATAAATATTCGTTTCATTTCATTTCACAAAATAATTTGTATTTAATCTTTGGTAAACACATTACCAAAAATGAAACATAAATTATGCTATACAATATTCGACTAGTGTTATCATATATTTATCTTGCACACGCAAACCACTTCCGCATACCACAATTTACCGCACATGCATTTTATCTACGACTTTCATACTTTGTTGTAGTCTTGCGCTATACAATTTACTTTTCTACCAATTCCAAAAAAGAGGAGGTTCTCAATTCGTCGGAATCTGTTTTTTACATACTTACCAAAAAAGGAGGAGTAGCCCAATGAATGAACGATTTCTGATATGGAAAGGCTTGTCTAGTGGTCCCGTTTAAATGTTATCAATATCGCGACCGGTATTGAAATAACTAATAAAGTTCTTCCGACACCTGCCATAATGTAAGTAGGTACTCGTAATCACGTTTTTCTAAGGAGTTCTAAGGAGGAGGAGCAATTGAAAATTTTGATTAACTCCCGGCATTTGTTGAGGCAACCATTTGGATTTGATATTATCAAAACGTATAGTATCAAGACGACGTTCATTTGTTACTATAACGCTAATACGGCAAAACGGATATGAATAAAATTTTGCTCCAGAATACATTATGTCCTGGATTTTCACAATGACTACTTTTTACCCCGGAAAAATGCAGTATTCATTTGGAACAATCTAATTTGCACGGGTAACACCGGGGGGATTAGCTAGTTTAACATATAATAGTTTAATATAGTATAGCAAAAATGTGGGCTTATATAGAATAAGAAATATTTATTGGCCTTTGAATAACGTTCGTTACAGGCAAGTCATGTTACATTTGAATTAATAATTAATTAACAAAAATAAACTTAAAAACACATTTAAATACTTTTATAATTCCGTCTTAAAACTTATATTTATTATATTATATTATATAATATATTTACATTGTGATTTATTTCTCTAGTTATTAGTAATATTTTGTAATTATTGTTCGTTACACAAGAACGATGATTCGATGTAATTTAATTCCCACCGAAGCTATCTGTCAATAACGAAGGGTTATATAAAAATATGTATAAATTTTGCACCAGACAAGGAGTAGCATTGTTACCTTATCGGGTCACTAAACCGCAACCCTACCCGAATACAATATCAACAAGTTTAATATCAACAAGTTTACAGTTTTATTTGACAGATAACACGAGTAAAAACATATTTATTTGAGCGAGCGACCGAGTGTGGAAAAATGTTTGAAATCAAATATCGAAGATGTTGAAAACTTGACGAAACTTAGGAGTATAAATATAGGTTTTGCAAATGTTTTTGTATTTTTTTACCGTCAGGAGTTTTTGATTGGGGTGGTCATTCTTCCAACATGGGGTTTGAAGCGCTAAAAAAAACCCGACCGCTAAATTTTTAAACCTGTGTGTCATCCTTAATTTTGTCAGTGTCACTCTCACGACTAAGACGAATGTATTGATACGAGTACCATTAGACAAAAATAATAATGTTAGCAATCAGTGTAATATAAAAGAATATTCTCATAGGAAAGCTCGAGAAAAAGCGAAAATTTTCCTGCTGTCGCAATCGTATGATAAAACTGATAATTTAGAACAAGTTTATAATCGTTTGTAACTGAGTATGAAGGCTAAATTCACTCTAACGCTTCACCACACACACACAGAATCACCTAGTCGAGTAACTACTGTTAACCAAGTCCATAGATTATCTTTAGCGGAATTGTCATGCACACAGTTTCACATTCTTTCCTTTGCTCACACTCACACTAATAAGTACACATACACACCCTCCCCTACACTTCAATGAGACGTAATATGTCCATTCATCTGGAATATTTATTAAAGGATTACCAAAATCTATTGATTAAATTCTTTAGTGTGTTATATTTAATGTAAAATGAAACTATAACTGCCTTATTAATGAATGTAGGTATATTATTATCTCTTTAGTATTGTAATGTGTTCGTTTCTTAACTCCTGAATAATACAATTTTTTTAAATTGGATATGTAATAGATCATCGTAACATTATGTAATATCAAGGTTCAGAAATAATTAATAATAATGTCACAAGTAGATACACGCTCATTATTATTCACATTGTGAATGAAGTAGCGCGAATTCAATTGTTTAATAATAATAATGCGTGGGTCTCCAAAATACAGGCATCGTCTAGTTTGGGACCCACAAGTAATCTATTGTAACGGATTCATAATGTAGTTAGACAATGTATAATTGTTTTGTACTAGCTCGTGGTTTGTAATTTCCTACTTATAATTTAGAAATAATTTGTTATCTGTATTTATTTGGTAAATAAACATTATCTTATCTATTATAAAAATACGACAAGCTGTTTAAGCTCTAGAGCGTGCCAAAGAAATATACATACATACATACATACATATTTGAAAAACATAGCCCTCCTTGTTTCGCAGTCGGGTAAAAAGGGAAGAAGTTTGCAGGGGCGTCATTTATTAGCCCATTTCAATAATATTTGGTACTTTAAAAGATTCCTTAATATAAGCAAATCATCAAACATTTACGTTACTTATTTTGCCAAAATTGAATAAAATATGGTGGTCGCGATCGCGATAGGTATACACAAAATACTAGCGCTTACTTTACAACTCCTGTCAGCTTAATTGAAATAGAAATTTGAAATTGAAAATTTGTTTATTCAGACCTTCACCTACCCTGGGTTCACCACCTATACTAGGCCAGTTAAAAAGGTTTAAATTCAAATTCAAAATATAACTTTATTGTACACCAAAAATATACATATACATTTCAAACAGAAATTAAAAGGTTATTAGAAGGTTAAATTTAGGCACAGGTTTAAGTCTAGACTTTAGACCATTACCTTTACACAAAGCTATGGTTTTATCTATGTACAAAACAACGGTAAATGGTTACGAATGACCGATGAAGCGAAATACGTTTTTATACTACTGCTGTTCTTCTTTGGCCTTGATCTTAAACGGATTTTTTTCTTTTCTATTAGGGTTTCGTAATTTCCTTGATACAAATACCCGCATACAAATTATCTTGGAGTACGAGTCTACGATTGTCTATTTGGCTTTTTTTTAATTATTAAAGCTACATTGTACAATATTATATTATTTTATAGAAATAGTGATGATATTGATATCTTATGATGTCCAATTTTTTCGTTCATAAACATACTTAAGACATATCTTTTTTAAAGTGGTACCGCCTTAGTCTGCCGACAGAACTTTTTCTGTTATTTCGTTGTAAATTCCAACCTCTTGATCGATTTTAATGAAATTAAAATGTAACCACACACTGGGATAAACAAACTTTTGTAGAAAAGTACAAAATCCAATAGATGACCAAATATTGTCAGGAAGATATCGCTTTTAGCGATAAAACCACCACTCGTGGCTATTGTCAGGCAAATTGATAAGCTGCGACTGTCGCCTGACCTGACCGAGGGAGAAGTAATAAGAAGATGGCGGCATACTACGTAATACGACGCATCTGTGTTAAACTGATGTTGCGTGGATACATTGTGGAAGTAAGTACATATCGCTACAACTAATTATCTACTCGTATAATATAAAAATGAATCTCTAAATATGTTGCTAAGCGCAAATCTCGAGAGCAGCTGAACCGATTTTGCTAATTCTTTTTTTTAGGATATTCATTAAAGTACGAGGATGTTACGGCGAGAAAAATCTAATAACACCTTTCTATACTCTCAAACAATCGATTCGAGATAATACTTGGACTTTAATACCATACCATAAAGTGTTAGGGGAGAGGTTCCGGGAAGGCAAAACAATTGAATCAGGTTAGTATCGTATAAATGTTAATGTCAATATTTATACGCTGTTACCATACAGCCTAACAGTCGATTCTTTAAAAGTAACTTAAAGAATCGACTGTTAGGCGGTATGAAGATCGCCGGGTCACCCTAGTTACGAGTATTAACATTAGCAGGTATATACGAGTATGATGCATCTACAAGTAGGTACTCACGCTCAGCGTCTCCTATACTGCCGTTCCGCCTCTCAATCTCTTCTCCATCAGCATTTGTTTCTATAACGGCACAGCACCCCGTGGACGGGTTCCCGTGCACGCAGAATATCACCCGTCTCCCTCGTGCGGGACTGTCTGTCTCTGTCGCCGCGCCGTACGATGCCTTGCCATCTTTGAACCTGAGGACCAATCCGGTATTGTCATGTCAAATGGATGACGTTGAAACAATACATCGAGCTGCTGCTTAGTTAAATGCTACGCTGAAACTGAATAAATTAGGAGAAACAAGAAAGAAGGACTTCGAAAAAGAAGGACGTAGTCAATCTGACTGTTTTTTAAATCGTTTTCGCATGAAAATTGTATCAATATTAAATCAATAGTTTGCTAGAGATTTGAAATTTGCAAACAGAAAATTGCGGTGCTGTGGTTGATTAATAAATGTTGGCAACCCAACATTGATTTATTCATAGAGAATATTATATCAGCCATTAAATATTAGGTCAAAAATAAAACATGGCAACCCTTTCCTAGGAGGATGCTAGATCTTTGGTTTAGTTTGCCAGGGCAGTTAAAATGCAATTTAGATTCTTAAGTACATTAAGTTTGGCAATGATGTTGATTTGACCTCGATGCCTTTAGCCATCCACCATTTTTTGACACGTCTTGTAATACATTTACCCGAAATACATTAAACTGTTCCGATTACAGAGTTTCTCTCACATCAACATCACAGTACAATCCGCATGTCCACAGTAACAATGAGCACGCTAGCTTAGAAGAAACCATTTCACTCGCGACTTCAAAACATCTAGATCACAGCCAAGCAGTTAGCACAGTAAAAGTATATGATAAGCGTTTCATACGAATCAGCTAAACTTCTACCAAATAAAGGTAGTGTCACGGCCAAGCTTCAGTTATAATGACCATTTTAAGTTTATATTTGAATCGTTTCAGAATTACACTTGCAATACGTCGCAAGGGTCGTTTTGACATGGAATAAGTCAGATATAGTAGGTAGTAGCTTACAACTAACAAACTCTCAAATCTGTCAAAAACTACCATTATGATGCAATGCAATTGAATATCTTAAAACGATACAAATAACAGACATGAGCCCCTGGATGCGATCTTCGATTGAAACAGGACATAAGAAAGCAATTATAACTGAAGCACGGTAAGACAAGGACGGACTTGGGGAAAGTAGTACCTGAAACAAGGCGTGACAGGTACGTTTCTGAAGTAGCAGTAAAAAAATTGTCTATGTTTATATTACAGTAGAAGAAAAAATTACTATGTATAAATTACAATCATAAGCCAGTCACAAGAAAATATTCAAGGACAAGGTCAATATAGGACAGCATTCTCAAAAAATCTATATGACAGGGTCACCGAAGCCTTGGATGTTTAGGATGATTAGGTCTACTTGTCTAAACAATACTTAATAAGTGTTTTCCGTAAAACTTTTTTCAATTACACAATGTGCTATATCCGGGGACGGTAATACTTTTTGTTAGTGTTGAGTGAAGACATTTTTTTTAGGTTTGTGATCGAAACTTTGATGAAACCACAATATAATTGTTTATTTTGCGCTACGTCTGGTCGCTGAATCGGAACTCGTGATTATTCTTCAGTATGTTTGTCAGTAAGGTTGTCCGATCGAAGTTATCATTTTTTTTAATCCAGTAGCTGTAATCCGCGGCTTTGCATTCGACATACAACTTTCAAACTCCTGGAAGGCATTTTTCCAAAAACCCCTATTTTAGTAAAATTTTACACCATAAAATGAATACAACCTCTAAAAGTTACGTCTCTAGAATCAGCAGTTCAGGCTATGCCTTGACTTCTATCTAATATCAGTCAGTCAGGACTTACTTTTTTATATATTACATTGAAGGTAGGTATACGTGTTCCCTGACTTCTAGAAGACGTATGGAACTCAATTTTTGAGATCGCTCGTGAATCTTGAATGTGCATAGGAAATCACCGGTGAATTTTCAAGATTGCAACTTTTATCCATTTCGTACGTAAGTCAAGTCATCAGCGAGTGATGAACTCATTCGAACGTTCAAACATAAGGTCCCTGGACTGATTCAAAAAATTATAATATGTAAAGCTTCACACGTGTCACATGGTAAAACCACAGTATCTGAAGCAAACATCTTATTTCCGCCACATTAGAGTGCGGTTGCGAACAAATCATGCCCATTATACGATACAGTGTAATCGGCCAATTGATGCTATTACTTGCTGTTGTGGTTTATTACTCTTGTTAACTTGCACTAACCATCTCACAAATTATCGTACCCACTGTTAGGTAGTTTCATTTTTATTTTGTGGTACAATAGTGTGTTGTATACTGGGGTAAAACCGAGATATGTACGATTGTATCTACTGAACTGAAACGCCACGGTAGCCTGCCTCAGTGCTTGAGAGAGGACTGGGACCTCCGTAGAACGCACTGGTAATCAGTTGTAGGCCTAGAATGGGCTTTTATCTCCAGCGAAAGGGAAAGACAATTATATAATAACATGCCAATTTTGAAAACACAATGCAATATTTGCTTTGAGGCGATATTTTTTTTAAATTAGAAGTATGTGTTCGAATTGGAATTAATATCTTCAAAGGTGGATAAACTATATTAAACACTGTCACAGGTAAATAAAATACAAAATAGAACACGACTGATATATAATACCACAAATAAAAGTTTAATAAAATTGAAAACCGATTTTCAATTCAGCAGACATGTATCAAAATTTTTCTGTAATTTTAATTCAAACACCAAACTATTTTACCAATATTTGATTATATTTATATGAGACATCCTATCAGGTACATATGGTACAGGCCAAAATCGATTTTAGGATCAACTAGTTTCTCCTAGGCCTGTCACCAGGCCAGTTCAACCTACAATTGGGTTTAGCCGGTCACATATATACCCTTTCAAACAGAAGAATTTACCAAATCGGTCTAAGCGTATTGAAATCGGGAAAATACAGAAAAAAAATATGATACCAATTGAGAGCCTCCTCGTTATTGAAGCCAGTAAAAACGAATACTCTTAGCGTCTTACATTTACTTACAAGTTCCACATTAATAAATTATCGCTAATTATTAATGCCACTTGATCTCTCGTTACAGAAATAAGATGTAAGTATGCAAGCGTAATGATATAACAATCTCTCAATTGATAAGTCTATAATTGTTTATCGCTACCGATGGTGTAATTCAATAACTGTCCACTGACTTAGAGACTGCACTTTACGCGTAGACGTAGCAATTTGTCTAGACATATTGTTGAACTGGCGAAGCGGGCTCATTCTATTGGGAACGAAAAAGCGTGGCGTCGATCAGCAAAATACGGCTTATGACGTTGTTATATAGGGAACGATGCTATGCATCGCTGTACAACTACGCAATTCACCACACGTCATGCCAGACTACGTCACTACGCGACGATATATGTGACTTTTATTTATTAGTCCGACGATTACTTACATATATAAAAGCGTTTGTCTCAATGTCTCGCAAGTTTAATAAACTCTCACTGCTAACTTCTCATTTCAAGTAATCTAATTTTTTGTAACTATGGATGTTACGCGATTACTGAGTCGATAATGAATCGATTTTGATCAATATCTTTGTATGGTAGGTTTATGGTATTTCATGTTCAAAGGGATGTAAGTACGTATGAATTTTACCCAAACCGGTCTAGTAGTTCTATTTTAAATCAAAATAACTAAAAACAATACGCCGTTTGCAGAAAAAAGGCGGACGCTTTGGAAGTTAAGCGAAGGTGAAGCGGATTGATAGACGCGTACATGTTAACATCGAAACAAACACATTTTAGACCGAAAGACCTAAGAAATTGTTACCAGACTCAAAACCGAGGCGCTTTGCTCGCTCGGTCAGGTAGTGTAACAGTTCGGCTAACATATCATTGACATGATACTTAGCCCTGACAACCGCCAATGCTTGATGAAGTATATTATGCGATATCTATGAACAATGCTAAGTCTGGTTCCACTTGTTATCAACCACACATTACGATGGTGATACAAGTAAGATAGTAGGATTACATATGCTACCTTGTACCTATAATCATAATGCGATTTTGAATAAAAACATGATAATATTATTTTTTTATTGATTCAGATACCGTTACGAGGAAACACCGGTACAGAGATGCCACACTTGATTTTAAGTTCTAGAAATGACGAATTGTTTCTTCACCCTTTCTTAACTGCTTGTGACGTGCGTGACGTCACCAGGTCCCAACGGAAGATCAGCGCTGGTTGTTTAAGCTAGCATTTTTTTTTTTTTTTTTTTTTTTTTTTAGGCTTGCGCATCTCACCTGATGTAAAGTAACGATGCGGTCTAGGGTGTAGCGCGCTTGCCAAGAAGAAACCGATTCACTCGCGATTTGAATTATGTTGAGTTGGGGCCGGTTTGAACAGAAAGCATTCTGCTAAGTTGTGTGTTACGCTGTTTTTTTTGTAACAAATAAAAAAAACTATTCTATATAAAATTATTACCCAATTCTCTCGCTGGTTTTTTACAGTATATATTTTTCATAATTGACCGAGCAAAGCGTCTCTTTATACCTACATTAATTTCGACGGTCAGGATTTGTATGTTTAGATGTTTGTCTTGCAAAAATTTCGTACTCGCGTTTATCTCGTAGTTGGAATCTTAAATTTTTTTAGTCGTCGGGGGACTGTTGATCCCCACAAAAAGAAGGAAAGTTTGCTACGGCTCCATTTACCGATCAATTTTAATAGTTAGTAACGAATTTGGTCTTTGTAATAATGCAATTATCAATAATAAGCTAAAAAAAAAATAATATAAAATGTCGAACATAACTTTTTATAAGTAGTATGAATTTAAAAAAGGCCAAAAAACGGGACAAGTTTATATATATAATTTTTGGGGTCATAGGTCAACTGTTCACAGAATTAGTAATAGGTCAACAATTGACAATACTAGTAGTTTATTTTTGTTGGGAAATCGTGACATCCTGTACTTGAGGCGGATTGATGTTATCAGCTTCGATAGTAGTATTTACAGCAAGCACGGGCAGGTAAATACGTAATGATACCATTGAATTTACAAATACGTGAGCTAGGGCATACATGAACTTTTTTTATCCTAGGCATTTGACTAGAGTTCACACGACCACGGAAGTGAAGTAGAAGAACTAGATGGAGCATGCCCAGTCTGAAATTCATTTTTACAAACGGTGACTGGACAGTTATAAATATGACCAAAAAGTATTAGATAAAATTAATACTTTAAAATATGTGAATTTCGATTTCAGTTCGGCAGACGTCACCTTTATAATTATTTCAGTTATTCTGATTTACAAACCAAACTGAATTTGATAAAACAGCGATTAGATCTAATGTTAAAAATATCAATCAAGATTTACCTTTTGACTGCGGCTTAGCCCGCGTTAAGTATGTTTGTAAACAGCTAAGCATTGCTACGCCCTAATTCTGTCTAGCACAGGGCGCACATCTAATATACTTATTTAGATATACTAAGACAAAAAAAATCTTATTATAAGCTACTTAGCGGGCTTGCAATATAAATGATTATTAAATTAATAAATTGTTTTTCCGGACCTCTGACTATATCGTGCAACAAAATTAAGTCCATCCGTCACGCCTAGGATTCCTATTCTCCACGCCGAGGAGGAAAAGAACCATCAAGTCGATGAGAAGAACAAACAAACGAACAAACACAGTTTCAAACATGCAAAAAGACCCTGAGCTACCGGTGAAGGAAAACATCGTGAGGAAACCATATAATGATGGTAGGACGTTTCCTATCGCTCGCCTGGCTAGCTACCACCCAAGTTGTAAAATCTGTCGCCAAGCAACCAACGGCTTTTGGAAGCTAGTGTATTGCAGACTAGGCATGCTCCATCTAGGGCTACAGTATCGCCGACTTACGTGGTCGTACAAACTTGTGGTCAAATGCCTAGCTGTGTAGTATTTAAAAAAAAAACATTTATAATATGTGTAGCGATTTTTTTGTGGTCAAATCAACAAATGTGTAACCAGCTTTATAACCAGGGCTGGGTTTGTCGATCTACTTCTGACCTTAATAAGGGCACACGTGTGGGTCTCGTGTATGTGTTATCTAAGAAGGGTATAAGTAAGCAGGTACCTCATTTTGGTAGATATCCTTATCTATTATTATAGGCTGAACGTCAAAGACATATTTTACTGCAGACTTCCAAAAAATAGGTGCTTACTCAATTAGATGTATTTATTTGTTTGGTATTTGAAACCTCAGAGGCGGCTGGATAAGCGATCGGCTGATAATACGGTAAGTTTCAGTAAGACTGGGCAGAGCAAGTCTGCTTCATAACACGACAGATATGTCATACACACACACAGACAGATGTCGAATGTCGAAGGAATTGTGAGCCAGAGCTCGTTGAAAAACTAAATGACACACCTGGCAGAAAAACGAGAGAAGACTGAAACGAGCATTACTCTTACATAAGAGGCAGAAAGTTGTAGAACGTAAGTAAGGAGGCCTTTTCCCAGCAATTAATAAATAATATTCGTACTGTCTAAATTAAAGCAAGCAATAATAAGTGGGCTAAACGCTCTTCTACCAAGCTGGAGCCTTCAAACCTAGTCTGCTCCTCAGTTTTTTCAATCAGTGGATGGATATATGGCCTATTTCACTAATAACGATCATCTTAATTAAAAAAAACCGACACGTCTTGGATTCGTTACTTAAGTTAAGAAAGACACAAACAGGGATCCTATTTCGTCCCTTATTTTGTGTGCTAGACTTGAGAGATAAGTAGATAAGAAGAGGCATTTACTTTATAAGCATTAATACTATGTATTTTTGTGCGTCTGCAATAAAGAATTGGGCTATCTATTTTTTGTTCCTGGTGGGTTAAATGCAAAATCACAGGCAAGCTGATATAATTATGGATAGTTAGTACCTAACTAACTTTTAATACGACACGTGGTCGAAAATGGCATGAATTATAATATTTTCACAATCAAAAATAAAATTATAAAGTTCCCAAAATATTCTCAATGTTATAATTAACAACGAGAAAAACATAAGAATTTAACAATTATCAAATAAGACATCAAAAATGTATTGAAACTCGACAGTCTGTTTAATTATTATGAGGCTTTTGTGTAATCAGGTGCAAACATACCGTTCAATTCAATGCAAGGCTGTACAAAGATATGTATAAATATATACTAATAGTAGGTAGGTATGTATTTGTGTAACATAATCAACAATTATATTACGTATTTTATTTCTCTCGTGTTACTTTAAATAAACTTTTGCAAGGCTGTTTCAATTTTCAGCATAATCAAATTATTTTAAATTGTATATTAACTGATTTTAGTAAGTTATGGATTGAATTGGATGAAAGGAATAAGAATCATTTGCTACGAACAAAAAGTAATCCAAAATGTAATTCTGTAAAAGATTTATAAGTTATGGGTTTGTTAATCCTACTATTATGTATAACTTATGTAAAACAATGTTACCCACGTCAATACAGGAAAAAAATAACATATATGTTAATCCAGGGTCAAAGCTATCTCCTTATCAAATGTCATTCAAATGCGTGTAAGAGGAACAAACGTAGACCCACACATAGCTACAAAAGCGTTAGCGTTTATAATATCATTAGGACACTCGTAGTACTTAGGATGTGGATATTACAAACGCGAAACTTTGTATGTATGTTTGTAACTCTTTAACGCTCAAACGTATGAACGAATTTTGATAAAATGATGGTATTAGAATAGCTTACGTTAAAGATTAACGCATAGGTTTCTTTTTATCCCGGAAAATGCAGTGTTTCCATGAATAATCAAATTACCGCGAGTAACAGTTGCGGGGCGCTGAAAGAAAAGTATAAACACGTTTTTAGAAAATTATTTATCCTAATAGGAAAGAGATCTCATAAACCCAGTAACGATCCCTATCACCAATACCTTCCGCAGTGCTTGAGATGAAATTAATTTTATGTAATTTTTTTCCACAGTGGGTTGTAGAAGAAAAGTCTAAGGATTTCTTTCAATTTTCCAGTAGTTAGCTTAAGTTACTCAGTGATAATGTAGGCAAAATAACGGCAATATTATTTTTAAAATCGTTCCAGTTATTTTTAAATTATTTCATTACATACTTAAATACTTAGTTTTCCTCTGCATACTATTAGTAGATAGATGCAGACAACATTGATAGACTTACTGCAGCAGAGGTCCTTTCAAATCGTCCATTTTCTATGCTATATTTTATCACAAACACTACACCACATGCCACACAAGGAAGTCGAATAACTAACTAGTTACAAACTGCCTTCATGTCAGGGTAAACACTAATTCCAATCTAATATCTATGGAACTTATCAAGCAGATACAACCAATCCAAGACGCGCCACTCCTGCGTTAAATGTAGGTAGTCATAGATAACGCTGTTACTGATAACTAGACGGCGGCTAATGTTAATGTAAACTTGCATTTAGGTGGTGATTTGTCAACTCGAATTAGATATTACGACTGCTTAATATGTGAGTTAATAATTCGATTAAATAATTTTATAATAGCTGGGAATCAGTCGTTATGTATTATTGCAAAGCGTTGCGGCAAAGGACTGGTTTTATTAAGGCCATGACGGTGTACCTCTACCTAAAATGCCATAAGATGTGAATAAATGAATCAATGGTTTTTATTTGTAACAAACACATCTAACAAAAATATATGATTAAAAATCATTTTAAATAAATATTAATATGTATTAATGAAACGTTGGTTACTTTATAGTGTACAATAAAATATTTAAATGGTGTGAATTGTAGTGGAATAATGGTATACCTGGAAGATTTTTATAACCTGGGTTTATTTTACTTGTCACTTAGTCCATAAAATAGTACCGCTCGTCACGAGTGTCAAAATTGACACTTCAATTAAACGCAATCAACATTTTTGGGCAAGCAAAATTTATTTTGCATAGGTATTCACTAATAACGTAGGTATTAGTGAATACCTACGTTATTTTGAATTTGGTTGATAGATTAAAGATTAATTATCCCTCACGTATTTATGGTATCTTGTACACTGTCATGGCCGAACATCTCTTAAACGATGAAAACTAAATCCTACCCGCATATTTTATTCATGAAATAAATAATACATTGTCGCGCAATACTTTATTGTTTCAAAAACAGGATACGTCTGGTAAGTGACGTAGCATGTGATATGTCCCAAGCACTGTCAAGATCACGAGTATTTACTAAAATAATGATATGCCATTTTAAATATTTGCTACGCTAAGAAAATATAAAAGGAATAGTTCAGGCTTAAATAATTACAAAAATAACCCACTAAACTAGGCGAAGTTGTCCGTATCATGGCGGATAGCCTTCCCTGACATTATGTTAGAAGTTTTATTGTTTGTGACAAATTGTTTTTCATAAAATTATCTAAAACAACTGTGCTTTTGTTATCTAACAATAATAAGTAAATGGAAAAATTTTAAACACGTAATAACGTCATTCAAATACAGTAACTGTTGCAACAAGAGACTTTAAAAAACCCGACTGCTAAATCTTTAAACCTGTGTATCATCCTTATATTTTTTAAATCTATGGACTCACATGAAAATTCGACAAGCCGTTTAGGCTCTAGTGCGTGCCAAAGAAATATGTCATACACTCGAAAAACATAATACTTCTTATTTCGCAGTCGGGTAAAAATAATAATAATAGACCTGTAACGCAATAGTTACGAATAATCTGATAGGTATAGTAATATTCTTTCTTATATACAATTTTTGGTTTTGAAATGTTTGTCGTACTCCAGGGAAGGTTTAAAAAGAATCATAAAAAGCTATTAGGCGGTACGAAGTTCGCCGGGTCAGCTAGTGTATAAATAAATACGCAAATTATGCACAACGTTCTCATATGTGTGGGATGGTATTGACCTGGGTGTGACCCGTGATTGTTTAAATTGATAACCTGGTCGGTAGACATATGGCTCTGTAGCCATGAGACGCAGATCCGATTCCCGGTTCAGGTACGCCCTTCTGAGTTTGTTAATCATTACATATTGGAATCAATTACAAATTGTTCTGGCGGTGATGAAAAAACATCGCGTGGAAACCTGCTTGTCGGAAAAGGTAAATCATAGCTAGTGAATTCCCCAACCCGGAACTTGAACAGCGTTGTTGACTTTAAATATTTCTTTTGATAATATTTGATTCAATCAGTCTTTTTTCAATTTAAAATTTAATTTATATTTATAATGTACATTAATATGGGTGCTAGTAATGACTGAAAACAGCCAGATTCCAAATGCTGGGATGGTTTATACGAATGCAGATATTAATGTCATTTAATTAGAAAACTTGTACGTAAGGAACTCGAAAATAATTAGATATTAAATAGACCTAATTTGGGTAAAGAATTAATTGGCAACATACCCATTACAGGCAAGTCTTGTTACCATTTAATTACTCAAAAAATTAAACGTAAAAAACTTATTTAAATACTTTTATAGTTCTTATAACAAATATTTATTACATTGTGATATATTTCTTTACTTATTAATAACATTTTGTAATAGTTGTTCATTACACAAGAACAATGATTCTACAAGCAGCATTGACATCACTGAGTTTTTTTTTTAAATAATTTAAAATCGAGTTCCATAATGCTACCTGGTAATTTATTGTACATTAATATTTTGGTGTAAAGTCCCTGTTTCTTACACTTAGATAATCTGTTAACGGGCAAGACTCGCCTTTTTTTATTACTGCGTGAAGTTCTTTTTCCAGTATATAATTATCCTGTGAATAGGGTGGGAGAGAGATCTTCAAGATAAAGTAATATGCATGGAAATATATAGATTAAATTAACTACTCATTACTTAGATATTGAGAATTATTAATTAACCTATGTAGACAAAGTCAGTCATTAATATACCTATTAAGAACAAATACAGTTCAGTTCTAAATAGTTTGCCAACATATTGGTATATTCATTCATAACACATGCATATTAATATGTTGATAAATGTAGGTAAGCACTTAATGTTACAAATTAGCTCCATTTAGAGAAATGCTAATGAAACGGATAAGAAACACCTCACAAAATGAGTGTGATACAAAGTGTCTGGCTCATTGGAATTATAGGCATTATGTTCTCATAGCAAGAGTATAGCGTTATAAAGTTTGCAAGAGTTGAAAACGAAAATTTTATACATCTGATGCCAAAAACAGGAAAACACTAGTTTTCTCATTACAAATAATTAGGACAAGCGTATTGAATAGATGTTTTAGTTTGTTTCTTGATACAAATGTGCAGTTATCGCTTGTTTAGATTACAACCCCATTTGAGTTTATGCAACCACAAAACTTTGTCTTGTCTGGTGTGTAACAACCAATTTTGATATTTATTCTCTGGTAATTTGTTCCAGTAAATTTTTGAAGGGAGTCAATTTTTATGCAAAACAATAGGCTAAACTATATTTTATTCAGAAAACTAACGCATGTTGGATTCACTTGGCCTTGCAGTGCGAGACGTGTCATCGTTGAAGACACAAAAGACTCATTTGATCCCTGATGAAGTTCACTGAATGTGAATGAAACTATAGTTGGACCTTTCCAACAATACCTGCCTTCTTAAACAAAATTTAAAAGTTCTTTTGTAGTAAGACTGTAGACAATTAGCAAGAGTTTATAACTTAGATTGATCTTTATAACTTGTGACTAAACCAAATAAAAATGAACAGGAAGCTTTATCTGTGTTCAAATATTTGTAAATGCTTATCTGCTTATCAGTAGGAGGATTTAAGGAGTGAGTAAATAAATAACAAGTAAATGCATTACAGGTATACCAATTATATCAATAAGTTAGCCTTTTTCTTTATCTACAAAGTAGCCCACCATAGTGTCATAGTTTTATCAAATACTAGCTGACCCGGCCAACTTTGTACCGCCTAACATACAATCCTTTAATTATTATTTAAAGTTATACTGCTAGTAAAGTTTAAATTGACGAATTGATGGTATATGAGTATAGAAAAGTGTAGTTTTACACTTTTTCAGGCAGTTTTTTGAATTTTTCTCTCCGCAAGACCCATCCTTGTACTTCAGGGAATATTCTAAAAAAAGATTTAGGTAAATCGATTCAGCTGCTCTTGAGATTTGCGCTTAGCAACACATTCAACGATTCATTTTTATATTGTAGATTTATAGTTTAAATTACGAAGGCAAATTAAAAAAGTATTTCTAGGAGGTACTCAATATGAAGGTATTCTTAGTATTTTTATCAAAATCAGTCTAGAAATTCAATTTTGAAATTGAAATAACTTAAATACTTCTTTTGTGGGAATTCACTTATAACTGTCTTTTTAAAGAATAGAATATGGTTTATTTGTGACAAAAAAAACTACTAGAAATTTTGTACAAAAATAGGAAATATAATAAATAGTAAGGAAGTAAGTAAGAAAGTAAGGAAGCATGTTTGTTGTTTAAATCATTTGTTTTATTTACCATTTTCTCTTAGGTAACCTATTAAAGCATACTGATTTTAAAAAAATTTTCTAGTAAGTTTGAATAGTGTAAGCAAATCACAGATAGATAGGTTTTTTTAGTGTCTGGTCTTCTATGGGTGGGAAACATTATAAATTGTAGATTTGTGTTATTTGTTTAAGATAACAATCATCGGACCAAGACCATTAGCACTCCTGTTGCTCTCACATTACATTACAGTAAAAGTTAGGAAAAATGAATGATGATTTTTATATTTTACAAAAACAAAAATTATGATAAGAAATCATTTAAAAGGAGAGTCAGTTTAGGTTGTGTTGTTATTTATGTAGGTAGTTTAACATTATAATATATACTTTTTAAATTAACTACTAGATAGTACAGAATAAATGCTATTTTTTTTTCAATTAGTGTAGAATAATTCACATATAAAGTACTCTAGCATAAAAATGTAAAATAAATTGTTTTAAATACAAATTAAAATTATTAGTATGTTTTTCTATGGTCATAACAAAAAATAACATAAGTGACAGTACCTAATGTCAAGAGTGAACTAGGATTTTATTTATTTGATTTTGTTTTATTAAAGTGTATGTTTAAAATATTCAAGGATTAGTAGGTATATGTAATTACTTATTAGGTGAACTAAAAGTTTATGTACTAAAGCATGCCAAATAAACTTCATTGTATGTGTGATTTGGTATATCATTTCTAATGTAAGTACTTATTCCATACACATTTACGTTTTAGTAATTATTTCAGAAATTAAGTATCATATATTTTCAAAGTTACAGATAAGCTTAAAATCAATTAACATGGGTATTTTATACATGTCTTATTCTTATGGGTATTTTCCCCATTGTTATTGTCATTAGACTAATTTGTGAGACTGTGACACTTAGTAAAACATTAAGAACAAACTAATTAGCACATTTGCTTATTTATAAATACCTTGCCAAACATTAGTGTCAGTACTAACTGATGTACCTATGGATCATATAGATCATGAATTTACTTTCTAAATATTTTTTATGAACTAAAACTTAGTAAAAAACATTATTAAGTGGTTATTAAATCCAAAAAATCAAAAACACATCAATACTATTGTGTGTTTAAAATTACACAAATGTTATTGGAAAGAAACTAATTTTCTTACTTATGACTTCTTAGAAATGTTTACTTTATGGATAAGATATTCAATACATTCATTTCGTCAACTATATTTCCACTGAAGAGTCAATATTGACTCACATGTATTGATCTCTAATAAATGAGGCAGTCGTGGAATATATGTGACGCAAATAGGCTTCATCGACTCTGAGCTTGGATATTATCCAAATGGATCATATTTTGCTAGGTTTTCCAATTTAAACTGACGAAAACCGAAGAGTTTATAGGCATAATAAATTATTTTATAGCAAAAACTGCATCCAGAAACTGTCAAAAGGTCACTAAGTAGAGGATAGAAAGAACATTAATTTAGGCGATATTTTCGGAAATTAACACTCACCCATTGAGTGTAATCTGTCCTCCTTGATCCATAGTCCCGTTCCTAATCAAGCAGCCAGGAGTTTCCGACTTCTCTGTGATGTGGTAAGCCTCGACATCCTCCAAAATCGCAGCGCGGTCTTCGTTCGTTTTATTCAACTTATCACTAGACAAACTCTTCGACCGATATCTCCCACTCAAAGGAGCCAAACTTCTATCGGAAAGCGCACTAAAACTGCTCAGTTTCGAATCATTTGGATATTTTTCATTAATTAAATTGGATGACATTTCGTATACAAATAAAACACGCCGTACGTCAACGCCAGTTGTCAATCTCAGCTGCGGCGCGCTCCGACTGGAGTGGCGAGACCCCGAACGAAACGTTTTGCCAGCAACTTGTTGATGAGCAAAACAATGGCACTTGACTCGTTACGGTTGCATGCTGATTCTTATTGTGAGTAAAACAAAAACAGACTTTTTTAATTTGGCCGAATAAAGCGATCGAGGACATTGAATCGAGAGGGCCATGAATAAAAAACCTTTATTCTGTGTCGATGTCGGAACGTAAAATATACTTCAATCTATTCTGTGGCAAAAGTTAGATGAAATATATGGAAATGGACTATTCATCTCGTGAACAATAACCTACTTATAAAAACTTTAGAAAATAGAATATTTGCATAATTTTTGTCATCACGTAAAACAGATAATATAGAGTACTTACCTACTTTTATTTTGCATTCAAGATTAACGTTGGATCACATTGATCATTCATTATTGGACAAAATTACAATAAACTATTATAGATTTTCTTTTACGGTGCCCATGAAAAAATAAGGCATGTAATGTTTTATTGTACGTACTAGCTATTGTTGTGGAACAACAATAATAATATGTGGATAACTATTGTAGGCAGGTAGGTAACTCAGCTAGGTAAACATACTCATTTTGTAAGTACCTAAGTATATTACCTCTAGAAAAATAATGACAGTAAAAGGTACAAGAGACGCTGAAAATATGTAGCATAAATTAGTTAGCAATCGTCATGCTACTAAGGGTGTACTAATCTTAATATATATAATTCTTCTGTAGGCACATGTGTATGTCACTGAACTCTTCCTAAGCCGCTAGACCGATTTGAATGTTTTTTTTGTAAACGTTTGAGTGGCACCCAGGATGGTTTAGATTCACAAATCAGCCCGGTAGATGGCGCTGTAGTCGGTATCTAGGTTTTTGCAGGACAACGTCTGTCGGGTCCGCTAGTTATATTATTATAAGTAAAGGCATAGGTACTCACTAATTTATCGAGTCCTCCTGCCAAATACCTAGTAATAAACCTACACCTGCTTTGTTAGTTAACTTATATACCTGACAGTTGTAGTGATAGGTCTATTTCTTACACCCCTTTCATAGTAGAGACCCGTGCCGAGCAGTGGGACGGCATGGGTTGACGTTACAGTAGGTAATAATTCATCTGTCATATTTTTCTCCTCAGTAGGATAATCCTACACAACGCATTCTTCCCTCTTTAGAGATATCTACACGTTATTAGGTGCTAAGTATTTTTTACCGAATTCAAAAAAGAGAAAGCTCTCAATTAATCGGAATCTTATTTATTTTTTAATCTATAATTCTCGATATGTCGGAGACATCTGAAACGACTTCATTGTTTAAATATTTTAATGTTTTTACCCTCATATAAATTCTATCAAAATCGATCAAGTGGCGTAGTTTCTTAATCAAAATAACTAAAACATTAGTCTTACCCATTGAAGGCGGGTTTTCGCTTCTTTTATTAGTAGGTACCTATTTGTTTACTAATTTGTTCAACTTCATCATCATCACCCAGAAGACAGAAATAACTCCTGAATACAGGCTTTCCCTTAGAACGCTGTTGCTGTTGCATCCACTGTCCATCTAGTGAGAGACCTATCTACGCTGTCTTTCAGTTCGTGGTTGCCACTCAAGAACTTTTCTCCCCCATCGGTTACCGGTTCTTCGAGCGATGTGGCCAGCCTATTGCTACTTCAGCTTGCAATTTTACTAGATATGTCGATAACTCCGGTTCATCGGCGAATACCCTCTTTGTAGATTATGTCGCGCAAAGACACTCCAACATAACTTCTTATTTGCCTAGCCTTTCCTATTTCCTTTGGGGTTGGCCCTCCGTATCATGTGTCGCCAGGTAGCTATATCATGGGTTGTCCCTTTGTGGATTTGGGCTTCTTGAAGGTTCTTATTTACTACGGACATCCATACTCCAACTTATCTATTAGATAATATTAGTTCACGATTTAATAAAATTGTAATGCTGTAAACGCGGTCCCCGGACGCAAGGCTGGACACTGGATACTTGACCTCAGAACGCGTGATCTGTTTTACAATCAAATTATGACATGCTCCGCATACGTAGCGTGCTTCTAGCTATTGAAAGTGAGAATTGATTTATTGCAGCAATTTTTATAACACTCAATTGCGTTACACGATTTGGGCTAGTTATTTGTTTGGTTACGTGATTAATAATTTTACGATTGTTATTTTTTTAAACCCAACGCAAAACGGTAATGTAAGTTTTATTTGTATGTGGCATGAGTAGTGACGGTTAATGTTAGTGAGTTCCGTTTTGTTTTTGGTTTTCTTGTGAATTCTTGGCTATGTTGGTGAAAATCGGTCCAAGATGGCCGCTGCCATAAAATGACGTATTACATATTTTTTCACAACTCTCTCAGTATGGTTATAAATGAAAGGGTTTAATTAGTAGAATACTTTACACTATGATCAATTTCAAATCCAAGATGGCCGTCTTCTTTAAATGGCGGATAAAGGTTATTTATGTTTTTAGTTTTACGGTGTATTCAATCTCGTCGCTTTTGGCCCATGTTGAAATATTATTAAGTATAATTGAGTAGGTACGGTATATATCATAAGGATATCTATTTGTATGTACTAGACGGATAAATAATGATCAGGAGAATAAATAAATGACCATAGATAAGCAAGTATCTTAACATTGACGTAACTAATTAGAATTCACCTCTAACTGAAATAGATTACCCGTATGTATTATGCCATACACAAATAGCATAGTAGAACAAATGCTGTGGATACGTATAAACAAAATTATGTGTGGAGTGTAAAATTCTCATAAATGCAAGCAATAAAATTGATTTTCATTTAAAACGCGTGCGCTCGTCGTTAAAATTAATTACAAATACATATGCATTTAATTTAAAGTATTACGGTTTGTACCAAAGGAATGCTTAATATGAATAAATCTAAAAGTAATCAAATCAAAACCACTTACATTATTAATAGCGCAAATAACTTGAAATCACTGAAGTCCAGTTACAAATGACCTAAGCTTACGGAATAAAATTTAAAAATAATAAATAAAGCATGGTATTATGACGCATGAATTTCCGTCTAAAAATAAATTAATATAATTTAGTAGTGCCCTTTGGTTTTTATCGTATTTCCCATTAAATCAGGAAATCCTTACAAGAGGGGAAATTATTGTCATGTGTTCTTTCAACAGGATTTAAAGAAATATTTCTGTAAACAATAAATTTAAAATTTAGTAATAAAGACATACAAACTTATTAGGTACTCAATCCCAAATTTACTTTTGAAGATTTATTGATAAGGAAAAGGACATACAAACTTTTTCTTCTGAAATGTTAATACGTAATTTATGATGTGATTTAAACGTAACCATTATCAGTAAAACAACATTTCTATTACTACTTGCAGTATCTAAACCCATTGAAAATTAGTTACGAATATGAAGGATTAAATCAATTAATCGCTAATTACTTTCCCAACAGCAGCGAAACGAAGCTGTTTCGATTGTTTTCGTAGTAATGCAAAAATAAAAAACGTTCACCAAATAAATAACTCCGACAAATTCAATTTATTGTGCGTTAGTAATGCGTTTGATGCTTTAAACTTGAAATTAAACTTTAATGTTGTGAATGTGGTGTGCATGAAAAAATATAGATTTTATTGTCATCAGACTCTTTTAAGACGGAATTTTAAGAACTTACATAGAAACAGAAACGGATCGTTTTGGTGAGCCAGGAGTCCTAATCGTTGCTGGTAAAAAAGCCCATAGTAGAAAAAAGTCACTGAAGTCCCAAGAAAAAGACAAGTTGCTGCCGTAAAGCAGCACCACGCCGAACCCCATAGAGCAAAAAAGTGTAATCCCATGCTGTCGAAATTGAAGATACCCTTAAAGTCGGACGCAGATCAACATGCTACATGTCAAGTAACGAGTTGCACGCATCTGCCCGCATTCATAAAACAAAATGGTGTCACGTTTTAACTATTACTTTACATATTTTGCGCTAGGTTTCGGTATTCTTCTTATTCTAACTGGAAACAGATACACAGATTACATAAATGTTCATCAAACTTCTATAAAACAATGGACGTTGACGAATTTTCTGAAATCAGAAGGCTTTAGCAGCAACACGGTAGAGCCCATGCCTGTTAATCCCAAAGATGGATTTGCAAATATTGAAGAGATACTCGAGAAAACTCGTAAGGAAATTAAATCTAAGTTGAAAAACTATAATTTTTCGCATTCTGATGGTCGCAAATTAGAAGATTTACTTTTAGAATCTAGTGGAAAGCCGATTAGGAACATCATACTATCCACTTGGCGATCGGGGACCACGTTTTTAGGGGAACTGCTTAATGCTGTACCGGGCAACTTCTATCACTACGAACCTCTATTGCGGTATAAAACTAATGTTATAAAAGGACCTCCTCTGGCCGTTCACGCTGTAAACAGTCTCAAGAACATGCTCAAATGTGAATATAAAGATATGAAACAATATTTTAATTATGGAAAAAAGAATTTGATCCAATTCAACCATAACACGAGGCTATGGAAATATTGTAAACATAAGACAGAACTTTGCGTTGATGCCAATTTCACATCTGCATTTTGCAAGCTGTTTCCCTTTCAAAGTATGAAACTTGTTCGTCTTAGATTGCATCTAGTCGAAGATCTATTGAAAGATATTGAGCTTAATGCCAAAGTGGTGCTTTTGATTCGTGATCCGCGAGGCGTGTTGCAATCGCGTCAGTTTCGCAACTGGTGCAGAAGAGCACCAGATTGCTGGGAACCGAAACGTTTGTGTGGAGATATGGAAAGCGATTATAACGCAGCTGGAATGCTAATTAATAAGTATCCAGACAGAGTCGTAGTTCTACGTTACGAAGAGCTCGCATTATTCCCTGAGGTGACAACGAATCAACTGTTTAGCTTCCTGCGTATTCATCCCTCAAAGTCTGTTTGGAAATTCATTTACAAGCACACTAATATGGAAGTTGATGGTGTTAGTTCTACATACAGAGTATCTCGAGAAATGCCTTTTAGATGGAAGACTGTGCTGGATTTTGATTTTGTGGATAAAATACAGAAGGTATGCAAAGAAGCTATGGAAATATGGGGCTATCGGTTGGCGCAAAACTCTTCACATTTGAGGAGCGATGATTTCTTTCCTTTAGAGTCTTGGGCGATGAGATCTTAAACTAGTAACAATTGGTACACAGATAAATATCAACACATTCAATGTTATAATTAATATTATTCCATACTTCAGTTGTAAGACTAACCTAATTCCATAATAATTGTTCCGATAGTTGTTTCGACTAACGACCTGAAAGCGATGAGCCTCGGCAAATATCTAAATAGTTGGATTAAGGGTCGGAACCATGAGGTGGTGATTATTGGTTCGCATTGTCAGAAAGATCCATACTCTGTATTCAGCATTAATTTACTTCTTTCAATGAACTAAAGTTAAATATATTGAGTTAGGAATCAGCTAACATCAGCTAAATCTGTAGCTGCAATCACCTGCACAAGTAGCGTGTCCCCTGTCCTACTGCTGGTAACCTAATTATATTTATAGTAAATAAACTAAAAAATAATGAAACAAATATATGAATACAAATGACACTTATTAATTTAACATAATCGTTATTCAATATAAGAGATGGGAAAGTGCAGTTCAAAATCCGATTTAGAGGATACGACGCGACCATGTAGCCGATATGCTTAACTGCTTATCTGATAAAAAGACTTGACGCAAACTACTAGTTATAAATATAGTACTTCAATGGTATCTCTTATCTGGACTATACTCATACTAAAGTACATACTTGTAACATAATATAATTATGTTCTCATTAAATTATAAGTTGTAAAGGTCAGGTATATAGTCGTACTTAACAATACAGAGAATGTAGTCATCAAAATTGATGATAGGTATGGTCACTCTTGATATACGAATTTAACGAAATTTCTCAATAATTTTCAGTTTGGGTATAATTTGACATCATATGACGATATAATGTCACTGTCACATACGAAGATGTTTTATTTTAAAACGCGTCCTGAATTTATAGTCCCTCTAACTTATCTGAGTATAACAGGAAATAACCACGACCAAATAAAAAAACACTAATAAATAAAGTCTGTAAAAAAGTAAAGTCAGGAAGTTTGAGTCCTTGTCTAAAGGCGATCACAACACCGCTACTGCCGGGTCAAATAAGTTTGGGTATAATTTAGACGGTCACCAAAATTATGACACTCCGAATACTTTGCGCAACAAGGTCCGGAGTAGGTTCAGGTTATTTTTTTGACATTCTAAATACTTTCGGCAACAAGTTCTGCAGTAGGTTCAGGTTATTTTTTTTTTATTGAACTTTTATTCATATTTTGGTGACCATTTATCCATTTTGTTAATCGTTTAGAATTTTTTTGGTAGTATGATAGGACTTTTTATCGGTGTTTAAACACTGACTACGAGAAACATAAGTTTATTGGGCTGATTCTGATTCTGAGTGGGGGCGATATGTCATGCTCTGACGTCCCGCTTGGGGTGTATTATGCATTTCCTTGGGGTGTATTGTGCATTGTTTGTGGGGCTTAACATACCTTGATGAGAAATCAGTAGACAAAATATTGTCGTTTGTAGTTGTATGTATCTAACCACTTCGGGTTAATGCTTCATGGAAAACCAGCTATCTATCGTCGCACGCGCACACACAATAGGAAGGAACGATAATATTATTGTTACTTGATAGTTATTGGAGATGCTAGGCGTTAGAAGTTGGAAAGTCAACGATTTTCACAGTAAGCATGAGGAAGTATCTATGTTGACATTCAACAGCCAATCGTATTGAATACTTAGTATCAATTAACAATTACTTAGCATATATCACTCGCTAGGGTCCTCCAACAATAGGAAATTAAAAATTAAAAAATAACACCCAACGAAAGTATAGGAAATTCGTCATTTCGTGGTGACGGCCAACTTGGATTCGAAATTAATCGTACTGTGTTCCGAAACAAAAAAAAAACAAAAACAAAATCGGTTCATCTTTTTGGGAGCTATGCTGCCAGAGACAAGTGTGTGTGTACGTACGTAGTTGTTGGTTTGGTTTTAACAACGTTCTATAGTCTGTGCAATCTAACAATTTCTGTTTTACAATCCAAATTCCACAAAATGACTAATGATTGACCCAAAAATGGCGGAAGTCTGTTACGCTGCCATTTACTGGCCAATTTCAATATTATTTAGCACAGAATAAGCGGACCACTGCTAAAAATCATTCAAGTGGTTGTCATATTTTTTTATAATGTGGCAAAAATATATTGTAGTCACGAAGAAGCCTGTAAAACTACTACTAATACAAATCTTATTCCAATGTTTTATTTATTCTGCATAAATTTTAAGCCGTTTCCATATAATGCAAGCATTGGAAGTAAAAAAAAATACGCATTTTGACAAATGAAACGCAACACGGCAACTTATATGTCTGTGAACTTAGCATATCATACATAATCCAGCAGATAATTTTTTTTTGGATTCCATTCGCATGCATCATAGTTCTATAGTTCCTGATAGTTTTCAGTAATAGCTCTAGTATTATTAATTTTTTTTTCTAAATACTGTTGTGCGATATTTGTGTGTCAGATCATTTTACTGCAAATCGGAATATACATATGCGAACACTAAAGTGTTATACATCCTGGTACTTTATTGTTATAGTTCTGGAATCAATTAATATCCACAACTTTGGATTGTAAGAAAGTTGGATTGAAAAGTACTCCACGGTTTTATAAAGAATTACATTAGTCTGACAAAACTACATTTAATTAAGATCCAAAACTTTAAAAAAACTTCCAGCAGATCATAGTCGAAAGTTGTAAAGCTTGTAATATTTTCATAGGGACATGATTTCGAAATGCTTACATTCATTTCGAAGTCCTGTCCCCTGGATCCGCCTCTGTCACCGAGTTCAAGTCCTCAAACGGTACAACATTTCATTTCATTGATTCAGACGAATGCATATTTCCATGGAACTCTGCGTGAAGTCAAATGACTTAAAATAATAAATTATCTCTGAACCTTCACAATACTTTTTGCTTAGCACCCGCTGTTTGACATTGTGACTTTGATGCAATTATATTATAGTGTAAGCTGTCCTTATCTCATTACGTAGGGTCGGTGTATTCCACACCACATACTTATATAGATACATATATCCTTAATTATTATTCTCATCTCATTGTTTCGTAATCTTATTTTTACCCTACTTAAAAAGGAGGAAGTGTTAACTTGACTGTATGTTTAATTTGTTACGCTATTACTCCGCCAAACATAGAATTGCAATAATTACTTTATATAATTCAAATTGTGTATACATTTTACAATATCAGTCTAATAGTTTAGTTCATAAGTCAAAATACTGAACTTAGTAACTTTCCCCTTTACTGGGGGTTTATTACTAGATTACCTTTTATAACTGCGAATGGTTTTTTTTCCTTTGCTTCTGTGTTTAATAAAATATATTTATTAACAAATAACTGAAAAACTGACTTAAATTCTGCGTTACTAAATTGAAGTTGACCCATATATTTTTAATTACATTAATTATTTCTTGATTATTGGATTCTTTAATAAAAAAATTTTTTTTTTTTCCTTACCGATCCTGCAGGAATCTAAAATGAATTAAATCCTGCCACTTTCCGTTCCAAGGACCCTAAACGCATAGTGGTTATACAACAGCAAAAACAATGTTATACAGCAGAAACTATAATGGAAAGTATATATTGCGCTATACCTCTACCGTGCTTGAATAGAATATCCAATGGCATTGGGTATTCAGGGTTATCGTACTAAGCCGGAAAAAAAAGAGTAAAAGTTTGCCGACCGCCGCGCGCCGCCGTGCAGTAGACACGTAACAAAATGACCGTTTCAACATAGAATAGATCAGAGTTAGTATAAAAATCATGTTTTGTTTCATACTAACTGTGGCCTATTCTATGCCAGAACGGCCATTTTGGCACAATGCGATTGTAATTCTGAGACAATTTAAATCCCTTCAAAAACATTACACATACAAAAATGCTCAAGTCTCGCTGCGCACTTAATCTGCCGTATAAAGTTGTGAAATCGAATGTACACTAAGACGGTTAATTCAGTATCTGTGGGAGAAACTTTCCCACTACTCTGTCATAAATAATACGAGTACCCCGCTTATAAGCTAACAATTTTTTTAAAGTAACTTTATTAGTATTATTAATGTTTATTTCTTTTATAAATATAGTGACTTGGCAAACGCGCACAAATATTTTTCAAACCATTCATTGTTTTTATAGATTGTTTCTGACATTTTAAAACTTTTATGATATCTTTAGCATTTCCCCAAACAGTTATAGCGTATGTAGTTATAGAATTAACGTATGCATAATAAACAGAGATGAGCGAATTGTTGGTTTTGCTCGACAGATAACAGACTTGACCAAATGGTCTGGGCACGTCCCACGGTGTAGGTCGTACGAAACGTTTGAATATAATTATGTCTTCGTACATTGGTATGTTGTGCCTATGTTTGTGAATGTTGCACGGCTTCCCCGAGACAGGAGAAATCCTAGTGGGGAGGTAGAAGTGTACAACGTAATTTATTTTTAATAACAATTCATGACAAACAACTTTCACTATAAGTAGCTTTTCCATACATTTTATCGAAACCGATAACAACTATGATTTTTTTTCTTGACTTTCAGGATTGGTCCCATAGTGAAAGCTGATGTACAGTTCGGTTTAGTGCAACTGTAACCAATAACCCTGTATACGCGTTGGTAGTATACATTGCATGTCCACTAGTAGTGACCTACTGACAGACAGACAAACAATTACAAGTTTATTAGTGGAACAAGTTCATGTATGTGTAAGCGATGGTAATACGGATATGTTTTGCTCTATATATATATTTTGAATTAACTAATAAATGATTTCACGCTAATAGCTATATACCTAATATGTTTTTTTTATGATTCCGTATCCAAAAGGTAAAAACCGAACCGTATTACTAAGTCTCTTTAATATAAGTCATTATCATTTACGTGCATGGTTGCCTGGAAGATCGTTTTAAGCGATGAGGCTGTCATTTAAAAGCTGGTATATGTGTATAAGCTTTTCTTTAACCATATTTTATCTATTGTTACAGGTTTTTTAATAAAGACTTAAAATAAGATAAGATAAGACATCTTATCTTATTTTAAGTCTTCACTGTTCGTCCGTCTGTCTATTCCCAGGCTGTATCTCATAAACCGTGATAGATACAACAAATAGAAATTTTCAAAAATCACTTACTTTTGTTCTAGCAGCCATCTTGCATTTGAAATTGTCATAGTATTCTACAAAACTCTTTCATTTGATATCTATATTGAGGGAGTTGTAAAAAATTGCCTTATTGAGGCGGCGGTCATCTTGGACCGAAGCAATTTATTTCTCAAGTCATATGAAGTAAGTACATATTAGCAATTAAGAATTTAAATTAGATTCATAAAGTAGATTCCAATAACAAATAAATAAAAACAGTTAAGAACACTCCCGCCTTACATACAAAAAAAAAAACAATCAAAATCGGACGGATGTGGGACTCTAAAACTCCACGGTGTCACTCCCGGCCGATAACAGCTCGAGGACCATACCTCAATGTGGACGTCAGGCGACCCCGTATCTAGACGCCCGAGGTCCTCCTGCGACGGGTCATTAGTGGCCCTGCCGCCTGCCACTAAGCGCAAGATACCTAGGATTCAATCATTCGAAATTTCATCGGTTAGTCCATCCGCTGGAAAGCTATGATCCCAGACAGTCACACCCTAACACACACACACCCTGACACATAAAACTTATAAAATAGAATAAATTAAATATTCAATATACGCAATATCTTTGCCTAGGTATTTTTCCCGATACGAGTATCAATAACTTACCACAGGTGGAAACTTAAACTAATGTTGTTATAGGTACGCAAGCCTTCTTGCGCGAGTCTGATTCAAACTTGGTCTCTACTATGGTACACGGACGGACGGATATTATCTAGTAATAGGGCACTTTCGGTATGAAACCCTAATAACTACGTACAACACGAAGACGTGCCTAATTGACAACATTTAAAACTGTTGACCATTTTTATTACAATATGAAAAGAAAAATAACATACTCCTATTCTTTTATTTCATTCAAAATGTCATAATTAAGTTCTTAGAGAATTTTGAAAATATAAGAAAAGTTCAGCATAATGTTATTTTCGTCTAAAGCTCGTAAAAAATTATGTCATTAATTATCTGTACTTTTGTTGATTGTTTTGGCATGTTTCACAGATGACAGATACAATAATGGTTTATTGGTGTCATCTGACATAATCTGTCTTAACATAAATACGACAACTTTTTTCATCACTTTTTTGTAAATAACTCTTAAGAAAATGGATATAAAAAACTAGTATTTTTGGTTTATAACTCTTATTAACTAACTAACTTAGGTACTTCACTTAACTTAACTAACTAACTTAGGTACTTCATTACATTATCTCGAAATGGTTTTCGAATTTCCACCACTTAGCATAAATGAAATGTTGTAAATTGCCTAGGTACTTATAGGCTTAGATAGAAACAAACTATCACGTGCTGAACATAATCACGATGACGAAAAAATAAGGAAGCTCAATGATTAAGGCGTCAATTACCGACAATAACAGATCATCATAGGAAATAAATGCTATTCTGTTTTACTTACTATTTAGCGCCCAGTGAGACGGCATAATAGGAACTAATTTAGTTCCTAGTAGCCGATGTTTTCGTTTTTCTGACGGAAACACTACCGACACCTCGTCGAGGCCGCGGCTTGGACAATACGTGCAAAAAGCGCAAAAATATGTGACAATGTAAAAACCTCCGAATGATAAAAAAGCTTATTTTATAAGGAGTCCAACGCTCTTAGATAAAGACCTTTAAAGTGACTGTTTTAACGTAGAAATGCTAAAAGTTCAAGGTCAATTGAGAACACTTTAATTTCCACTTTATTCACCTGGGTGATATCACCTGGGTGTACAAAGTGGAATATACCAACGCAACATCTTACCTATCTATACTTTAACAAAATTAAATGAACCTAATTTTAGTAATTGTTTTTTTTTTGTTTTTACCCGACTGCGAAAGAAGGAGGGCTATGATTTTTCAATTGTATGTATGTATATTTCTTTGGCACGCCCTACAGCCTAAACGGCATGCCGTATTTTTATGTGAGTGGTGTCAATAGACTTGTCTTAGTCATAAGAGTGACACTGCTAACATTAAAATTTAAAAAAATAAAAATAATAAGGATCATACAAAGGTTTAACGATTTAGCATTCAGGTTTATTCGAACTCGTTTATTAATCACTTGTTGTGTCATTGTTTTGTTCATAAGTTGTATGTTAAAATTATGTGTTATGATTGTTCGAAAATAAATGATTTTATTTTATTTTTAGGGCCACGTAAGTTCAAAAAACTTATAATAGTGTGGAAGAGTTTATGTTTGATAGGACTTTCCTACGTGAACTAGATTTTAATAACGAATGATTGAGTAATGAGTAACAGAATTTTTATTATACAATTTGACGTTTATTATAGTGTCGTTTGTACTACTGATGTTTATATGTTTATACTGTATACTATTTATTAAAATAAATGTACTGAACTAACTAAGCCAGAAGAACAGAAGCAGAGAGTTAAGTATGAGGGACCCACTAAAATTCCACGGTAATATATCATTCTAAAAAATAATTAAATTTAGTGTTTATAATTCTAAATTAAAAACTACCTTTTCCCACTATTGAAAGAAATATTTGAGTTTGAAGAAAAAGTTAAATTATATCTTTTTTTTAATAAACTTGACGGAACTCGAATATTTCAAAGTTTACATTATGGACTCTTCTTAGAACTTGTACAAGATATTATTTGGAAAAAAATCATAATTATTTCATTATTATCATACAGCAGTAATAAATAATTTAATGATTCCACAATTACCAGATCGACCATGGACTGATCATGTTATAGTACTCATCAAGGTCAACATAAGGTTACATATACCTACAGGAAAACTTAAGTTATCGTTCTACTAATAGGTAGTATATTGAATTCTATTTTGATAGATGAAGTTAGTGGTAGCCTAGTCGGTAAAACCCCTTGCCTCACAAGGGAAAGGGCGCGGGTTCAAATCCAAGTTCAGGCCTCCGAGTTTTCACCTACCTCCTTCATAGGGGGGACCAGTGTCCAGCAATGGGACCTAGCGTCCAATTCCTGGACACAGGTCACCGGGTCATACGTAAAATATATAACTTCATATAATATTATCAAGCAAACAATGCTATTACCTTACATCGACGTCATATTATAATATACAAACATAATTAATACATTAAATTAGGCTACAGGGTTACGGAAGATATAAGCTCAATAAAAATTAAAGTAAACTTGGGTTGCAACCGCAACTAAGCCAATGTTTGAAACGTTGCCTAAACTAAGATATAGCACATGTGCCTATAAGAAACCTTTTTTACTTCATCATCAGCCAGAAGACGTCCACTGCTGAACATAGGCCTCCAACTTAGTACGCCATTCCGAACGACGAGCTGCGTGAATTGCATCTACTGGTTTTTATGTGGCTTTTAGTATGTCGTCGGTCCACCTAGTGCAGGAATACAGTTTTACTTGCGACTTTAAAAAAAACAGATTGTAAATATATAAAGAAATATTTGTCTATTTCTAAATAACAGTCGTTTATTATAATTGTCCAGATATAAGCAAGCAAGGCATCACAATCTAATATTACGCTTTAAAAAAGTCATCATCGTCATTTTGGTGCCAGCAGACTGACCCGCCCTAGTGTCAGAGTTAATAGGACATTACTTGCCCTTGTTATCCTTAGAAAAAGAGCCGGGACTTACTATTTATCAGTCATACGGTACACGGCAGCCCTCCGTTGTTAATACCACTCCACGTTTACCCATCCATGACCCGACGGGAATTTACGTTGTTTAACTTCGTTGCTCAGTTTGATTCACCTGAGCTATCAGTGCTTTATCAGATACTTACAACCATCAAATGGTAAAGGGATATCTTATTGACGCCTGTGAATAAAATTAAAGCAAGTCGTTTTAATGTAAGTGTTAAATACGGCTCTGAAATGTTTTTAGTGATATGCTCTTAACCTTTTATCAGGTTTTGACTTTTTTGTTAATAATTTCTATTCCATATTTGTAACTCCTTCCAAACTCCTTCCTTCCTCCTTCCAAATTAGTAATACTACGACCATGTATCGCAATAAAAAAATCTTTATAATCAAATTTTACGTTTTAACTTTTATAATAAGATGGTATATACAAATGGTAGGCGTTACTTTGCGGAAATGGATTTCCGCAAAGTAACGCCTGACTCTATCAATTATCTCCGTTTTAACTTTTATTTAATTACTTACCTATCTTGGAAAGGTTCCAAAACCTTTGTTATCAACGTAAATGTTTTGAATCTTTCAAGGACATGTCAAGCATATTGTATAAGGTTTTTAATGTTTCTAGCATTGACATACAGTATACGGCAATGCCGCAACGGTTTCTAGACGACCCATTTTCAGTCGCTCTCTCAGCGTTAATACAACTAGCAATTAATACCTACCAATCTGCACAAGAAAGAAAAACCTAAATGTAGGTACGAGTACATATCTAAACCCGGTATCAAACCGAATGAATTCTAAACATATTGGAAATATACTTCAAATAATTGGTCTCCCCTGAGTGACCCCGAGATCATGTCGACCCCTCCGAAGGTCAGATGTCACTGCGCATAGATATCACCGGCCTATATTAGGGCCACGACTCTTCCACTAGAGCCTGACTGGAATAATATCCCACCCATTACCTTGAATTATGTCCTATGATGTAATTATTTATTTTGAGCTTGCATTCATTAGTTGAGGAAAAGAATGTGGTTTCTAATATGCATTTCTAAGAATTTAGAAAACAAACATTTAATTGTAACAAAACTTCATCTGATCAGAACAGCTCGTCGACTTAAAATAGGATATAGGACCTTCGAGAAAATCTATAACAATTTCATCGCTTCATATACGATTTAAATGCCGTAAACGCTATAAAAGTGACAGATAACATAACCGACCAACGCATTCCATTCACCCAGTTGAAGTGGGACATCCACCGAGGCAAGGGACTTTCGCTCAGAAAGGTGGGCCACTCCGCTGCACTCAAATCTTCATAAGTCTGAGCTTGAGGCCGTAGACAACTCAATAAATGGATATATGCAGTGTGACCAGCTTCCAGCACCGCTGCAACATCACCTTCATCAAAGATATCCATCGGCGCCCATTCTAAGAACTTGGGACTATCGTAGCTCGCCATTTTTCTTAGTGCAACGTAATCTCCACAGCGAGGTACAAAGACATCAGCTATCCAGGACTCTTTGTAACTAACGGGCAGTGCAGCGTCTTGCCCAAACAATTTAACCAGCTGTTCTATAACGGTTTCTCTCGAGTTGCTGTTGTCTTCGTCTCTAACCGTCAAAAATCCAATTAGAGCTGCGTAACGCTCTTTGCTTCCAGTCGTTGAAAGTTCCGGCCGCTCCATAGCCCAGACGATCGGCCCTCGAATGCTTAAAATATCTCCACTATATCCTAGTCTACTCCAAAAATTCTCTTCGTATTGTATAATGAACTTCTTAGCCAACCCTGGAACCATGTCGCGTGTGATCCTCGCTTTGTTTTTCGACATCAACACGTCCTCGACTTGAATTTTGTGTAAATCGTGCGGTTTCAGAGCCATTGCTAGTAAACTGCATACGTAAGTCGCCTCTCCTTTCATCGTCTCTACGATGACATGATTCTCCGAGCAAGTTCTGATTTCTGTGATCTTTCTAACCGCCTGAGTTATATCGGCTATGCTTTGTTGGAGCTTATGAGCCAGTCTCTGTCCGCAATAGCCCAGAAGTTTTTCGCGGAATCTAGTGTTGTCTCCGTCGAGATGGTTCCTAGTGCTGCTAGTTCTATAGCACTGGTGGAGGTAGAAAAGAACAGATACAGATTTTGCAGATGCCCCGCAAACGAGTCTAACGGTTGTCCGCATAATTTCTCGCGAGGTGTTGAAGAATAGAGCATTACAGATGTGTTTTTCCATCGTAGTTTGATCGTAATACATCAGGGTGTTTCTTTCGCTTTTCGACGAGTTCGGGTCCGTATGGAATAGCATTTTCATACTCTGATCCAGAAGTGTCTGATACTGGTTCAATTCGAATTTCTCCATGAAGTTCAAATAGTCAAAATCGTGATAATCGGTAGCGCAGTCAACCGTTTTTCCGTTGCGATGTTGAAAGACTTTGTTGAGCTGGGATTTGATTTGTTCCGGAGCTATGATGGCATCTGGGAGAGGGATTTGGAACTCCTTGGCGTATTTGGCAAGGTAGTACCGAGCAACGTTGTCTATAACTTGGCGGGCAGTTTTGTCGTAAGTATCCTGTCCTGAAATTGTCTCTGCAAAGTCTGACGAGCTCTCGTCTCTATCAGTCTCTTGAAAGGCGACGCTGAGCTTGGACACGCGCTTGGTTGTCCCAATTAAGTCCAGGACCATGATATCCATGGAGCTCCCGAATCGCTTCTTCAGTTTGTGTGCGGTCACGATTCCGGGAAGCGTGCATCCTAAGATTATAACGTCGGCTTTCACTCTATTTTTGTGCTTCGTCCGAAAAGCGGATTCTGGTTTTTTACCCATTGTTACAACAATTCTAAAATAAAAATTTAGTACAAAAATAATTTATCAAAACTTATTTATATTTTGCTTGTACGGGTATAATTTGACATTTTAACAATTACATAAGAACTATCATTGCGTGTTAATGACTCTTTGGTTGTATGAAAAATATCTTAATATGAGTTTCTATGATAGTAAAAAAATCTGAATAATAAGATCGGTTGTTCCATAAATTATATTAACTTAACGTTGAATGAAATAATTAAAAACCGTAAAATAAAGATTTTTAGACACCAGTCAGAGTTAGACCCACCAAGGTAAAGTAATATCCTGACAAACATATAAAATAATCATTTGAATTGAAATCCTGCCAAGTTTTTAAATTCTGTTAAAAAACTATATGTGCATAAACTAAATCATATAAATAATTAATTCCGAAACATAATTACGTTTACATAATTCCAAAACAATTACACGAGACCAAAATGCTGGCAGATGCCAGCATTTTCTTTGAATGATATCATTCCACGTGGCAAAGGGCCAGCATTTTGGGCACTTTGGATTTGGATTTTAGTTAGTTATTAGGTATTGCTTGTGTACACATAAGTAGAGTACCTACCTATAACTTTTTATCGTGAAAGTTTTAGTCAAATTTAATCATGTTTTATAAGTTTGTGAAACATATTGTTTTGATTACATAAATGCCTATAATCCTTACATCATTATGACGTATACTGACGTACCTAATGATCAGCGTAAGCAGCCGTGGCCCTGACTCAGTAACAGAGGTCATCGGCATTGGAAACCAGATCAGTACCACATAGTAAAAAGTAATATACCTACCATTCACTTACAAACAATGTTTTTCAAAATTGAATTGGAGACAGTGAAACAAGTAAAATAGTAGTGCTTCGGTTCGGTTTTTTTTACGCGGGTTATCACACTCCTACATTATAGTCAAAATATCAATATTTTTTCCCTGCACAGCTAGGCATTTGACCACAAGCTGGCACGACCACTGAAGTCAGTAATACTGTAGCCCAAGATGGAGCATGCCTAGTCTGGAATACACTGGCTCTCAAGGAAGGCTGCCGGAACACACCGTTAGTTGCTTGGCGGCAGATTTTACAACTTGAGGGTGGTAGCTAGCCAGGCAAGCGATAGGAAACGCCATACCACCATGCAAAAGGTAAAATGACTGTTCAATATCTTTTTATCTCGTTCTGTCCGTTGTTCGCGGTTACCGTGACTTTTGTAATAATCACAAAATATTCCATTAAAGTTTTCCCTTTTGTAAACTGCGTGACGCAAAGAAAAAACCAAACGAGGACAAAACAAATGAATTACGGTTTTCGAAATACAAATATATGAATAAATAAATAGCTGTATAAATTTGAAATTGGAATCCCTAACCAAAGAAGAGATATTTGACATCAAAGTGGCCAGTACGACAAAACGCCAATTTCATATGTAAGGACCTAATATTAAATCAATTCAAAAGTATTAAAATCGAAGATAAACGTTTTATTCCTGGTTCCAGCAGCACAATCTCTCAGCTAGTGCGGGAGCTAGAGCCGTTGCTCGATATTTTGGATTAAATTAAAGAGTCAATAAATACTTGATTGATTAATTGATTCCATTTGTCTCTTCAGTCAGTCAATATATAATTAAATTTGTTTAAAGGTCATCCAAAAATCTTCCACGCATATAATGCAAATTATTTATTAGCTTGTTATCATCAGACTATTTTATTAACTAGGTCCAATATACGTTAAAGTTGTTACGTCATAGCAACATTGTAGCAGGCGGCAGATTGTCGCATAAATCTAGTGCGTTAGGTCACACGTTCAATGCCTAACAAGTATAGATAGATGCGGAACCTTAATGATCTGTCAGTCGGGAATGGGACGCGACATTGCCCCATAGTGACTGTGGGCGAAACTGTGGTATTCGCGCGCGAAAACGTGCGCCGGCGCACGTAGGCCACGCTCGTGTGCGCAGCTCTACTGTTACACGATATGACGTCCGATAATTTTGCCTCGACAATACTTCAACTCTGTATTATAGAGTTTTAATTAGAAAAATGCAATAACTACAACAGCGAAAAATTGGTCCTACATATTCCTTTCCTTGCACGTACATCACGGTTTGCAGGCAAGCCGATATAGACATCAGCAATATTTCTAAGTTCGAATACAAGAAAACTCTGACAACCTGGTTTCTTTCTTTGTCTTAAGACGAGACCGAAATCTTGATAGGAAACATATACAAAGATTAGAGGCCGTTCAAATAATTTACAATTACAACCTCACAATAATTTTCCCTCCATCCCCACACAACTTCATCCTACACTAGTTAGCTTAATTACAATATACCTACATACCTGTTCTTAGTAGAACAAATATCATTCTCCTCATTGGTTTAAAATCTATAGTTAAATCTTTCACAATTCACACCAGGTTATTTAGTAAACCCAGAAATTGCTTATTGTTTTTATTTTCCTTTATGTTTGCTGTGAAATAATCAAACTGTATAAAGTAGTACCCAGTATTTCGCACAGAGTCCCAAGATACAAGCTTGTGCTTAGTTTGGGACTCACTGTTATTACAACTTGAAATTTCGTAACTACTTAATACCTATATCGTTAATTCTGTTTCTAAAAATTTTTGTGTAATAAACTTATCTTTATCTTTAGCGAAAAATTGGACGGTGGTGGAGGACAACAAAGGTGGATTAACAATAGAGCACAATATCTACAGATAATCCAAATGCTCTAACCCAATACCAGAGGGCAGCGTGCCTAACATGCTAGCGGTGCCAGATAAACAGTTTTAGGCGTACACCTACACACCTACACAAACTACAAAGTTTCATGATAACAGCTAAATCATTACTCAAGTTTTCGTGAGACAAGTAAATACACAAATTTACGAATACTAACTGTTGTTTTTTTTAGACTTTCGCTTCGCTTGGTTAATAACTTAGTACACAAAATTACTTACGAAGAAATTTAGGTAATAGCACAGAAAAAAAATGTATAGGTGCTGTTATTAAGCTTATATTAGTGTACTTTATATTAGTGTCTAGTTATAGTTTTGAGTAGTTAAAACCAATGCTCTATTGAAGTTCTTATATTAGATAATTGTCCATGCGCTAGTAGAGGCTCCAGATCGAAACGGCTGACTGATCTGCCTTATCCAGGAATATTTAAAATCTATGGTCTGTGCTATATTAAACAAAGTTTTCAGAGAATCAAACGACAATCTACCAATTAAATATCTATAAAAAATAGCTGTAAATTTTTACACAATATTATTTTTCACTTCACAAGCTACAACGTCACTTGTATACCTGTCTGCCTCTGTATAACTGTCATTGCATACCGATATGAAACTTCGGCTTAGCCTTATAGTTGGAAAAATACCGTTAGCAACAGACCTTCCTCAACAATAGCCGTGTCTCGACAACGGAAACGCGCGTTTATCTCGCATTGCCGATGCCGGTTGAACGCGTTGCCATTCCCCGACAGATTAGAACTGGAATCGCAATCATTTTGCCGTAATTATGTATATGACCAGTTTGAAGATGCGACGCCTCTTCTTTTTTATGTTAGAAACAAACTTGTAATCTACATTTTTTCCGTATTAAGTATATGTAAACGAAAATATACCATTGCCGTTAACAACATACAATTTGCCACGTATTTTAAAACAGACAAAAAAATAAAGCAAATTTTAACAATAATAAATACGTTATTTATATGGACGCCTCAGGTATTGTAGCAGTAAGTAAGTGTTCGAAGACTTCTATAATAATTAATTAATGGCATTTCTAGTATAAAATTATTGTAAAAATATAGGTTATCATCCGAGATGTGTGAGATGTGTATGAACCGCCATGCAAAAGAATTCAACGCGTGTCTAAAGTCATGGTCAATGTAATTTACCGTTGAAATTATATCGTAGAATAATAATTGATTATTATCGATTACTGTAAATCGATTATTTTGATTCGATTACTGGCACGTGCAAAGTATGAAATAGAGGTGAACTAGTAAATATTTAAGTAGGATCTCTGTCGAAGATACTTTTCAATTGACTTTAAAATGGAGGACATATTATATAGCTCAAGTGATCCCCACGTCATGGCCCGACCTAGTGTAGGGTTCATACTACATCCGGATCATATTATTATTTAACTTATAGTGTACTAACTATGACTTTTTAGTCTTTTATCGGATAGATTTCGGGGAGTGTGCCTTGGAATTGCAATTAATTCCCCCATCTCCACTCTTCAATCGGACAAGTAGAGATACTGTAAAGCGCCACCAGTTCATGGTAGAGGTTTCACAGGCTCGCACAAAACGCTTCGCGTCTACATTTATTGTACGAACTGCCAGGTTGTGGAATTTGCTCCCAAGTTCTCTATTTCCCGATAGCTATAATCTCGATCTCGTGAGTGAATCGGTTTCTTCTAGGCAAGCGCGCTACATCCTAGACCGCATCGTTACTTTACATCAGGTGAGTTGCGGTCCAGCGCAAGCCTATCGACTATAAAAAAAAAGAATACATTCGTTATTATTCTTTAAAAAGGAGTGTTCCTGTGAGATAATGAAATCTTCTCAAGTAGCAAAAAAAAGTTCCATTTAAAAGGACGATAGCTTCAAGTGGGTTAATTATATATTATATTATATATTACGTACATTTGGTTATCAAAAAGCGTTGTTTGTCTCGTTATTTCAGTAATCTGTAACTTCCGCTGTTATCTAAAGGAGATATAATCAAAACAAGTTTTACTGGACATCCTGTTGTTTTTGCCCGTTTATAAATAGAAGGATGTTGAGGCTTAGAAAATGGAGAATCTTATCTGAGGTCTTATTATTAGAAATCATTTAAAGATAAGACAAGTACTTAAAAGATTTAAGAGTTCCAAAAATAACTTTATCATAACAATACTTTACAGCCATCTGTATGCAATTTAAAACATTTATATGGACTATGTTTTTAATACAGCGATATTTTAATATTATCCTCAAACTGCAATAATTTATCTATATATATATACTTCTTTACTAATATTATAAAGAGGAAAGACTTGTATGTTTGTATGTAACGAATCAACTCAATAACAACTAGACTGATTTTAAAAGATTCTTTCACTTCGTTCTATAATAAAGAAGTACCGCGGGTAACTCTATAAAATATAGCTAGTATTTGCGTAATTAATAATTATGATGAATCAAATATTAAATGAACCAAATGATGAACAGGTGTTGCTCGACATTTTGCCTTGAAGAGGTCGGTACTAGCAATAATGGCACCTATTGTGTATAAAAATGGTGTGTATTTTCAGATTTTCGAAAAACAAACAAAACCGGGTCGACAGGAGGCCAAATTGTTTCTGAACCTCTGGGGAAAAAATACCAGTAGTCATTGGACTAGTCCACTGGCACTACTGGGAATACCTACACGTTATTGATGATTTAGCAAGGCTGAAATTAAAACGATTATAATTATTAATACCTTTATTCTTCACTTGATGGGCCTCACATATTCTACCCCAACTTTAATTCTCTGTAAAAGTTCAGGTGGCCAACACAGAGATCACGTAATGACGAAGATACTTTTTTTCTAAAAAGTTAAGGCTAGTACAAGAAAATTAAGCTAAAATGTTATTTTGGTTTTAGTTAGGAATCTGTTTTCACCACCATGGACATAGAATAGGTTAGAGTTAGTAGTTAGTTAAACTTAACAGACTACATAATCTGTCAAAAACGACCATTATAACGCAATGTAATTGTAACTTTGAAACAGTTCAAATAAGAGACAAATTTGAATAAATGCACATTAGTTGGAAGTCACACGGATTATATCAAAAATAACAAATTCACATCACATGGCATACAATGTGTACAACACTTACAAATACGTGTACCTACTCGTGCCTGTTAAAGATAGGCATAGAATATGTCTAGATAAGAACGTCAATGGATATCTACATCACGATCAGGCATGATATATATGCGTCAAAGAAGTATAATCGGGATACGATGTTCTATAATAACTTTTTTCACCAATTGAGACTTAATCGGTAAGAAAAAGTCAGAAGATTAGAGAGGCAAGGTCAGGTAAAAGTTATTTTTTTTTAAAAGAGTTCAACGAATTGAAAGCACCAATGATTTAGTTCCAATTCAAGAACGCCTTGATGGAACAGCGATGCAATTCACGCAACCGTAATACAGAAATAAAATATCATTCCATTGATTGGTCAATACACATTAATGGCAATTGTTGTTGTAGCTGTATGACGTGTGATCGTCCCCCTACCGATAACAATTAAATAACTGCGTACCGGAATTATTTCTCTTTTCTTGGAATCCTTAAACTTTCAGTTCAAAACCGAGAATTCTGCGACCGGGCTATCGCAATAGTAACATAATAGATGTTATTATTTATGAATTAGTGACATTTTTTCTTATATGGGATTACTAACTCATCGTTATTCGCAGCAACTTAACTACTAAGGTAACATGTGCCTGAATCTCAAATACGAGTATATTATATTCTAAGTACTTCTGTTCGTCCGCTATGTTGGGTGTAGGATTAAGTTGAGATGAGACCAGGATAGGTTCAATAATTGTATGCCTTCATATGCGTCGCACACTAGATTATTTCACGACAAATGAAAGCAAAATTTGCAAGATTTGTAGAAAAAACTAAACCGATCAGAGAGTTCAAGTCGCGAGTGAATCGGTTGCTTCTAGTTAAGCCTGCTACATTCTAGGCCGCATTATCGCTTTACATCACGTGAGTTGTGTGTGGTCAAGCGCAGATCTTCTTACTATCTTACAAGTTAAAAATGACTTCATTAAAACCCGATATCAAGAATTTAAGACCCACTAATCTTGACAAATGAAATCACGATATGGAGCTAGTATAGCCCATAGCTAGCATAAAAATACCACAAATTGTTTATGATGTAGGGCGTGCTTAAGAAGTATATAGATAGATACACTCTAATAACATAACCCTCTTTCTTTCGCAGTCGGGTAAACAAAAGTTAAATTTCTCGTCAGAATATTCGTCGTTTATGTCAAACTATTATTACATGTGCTATTTGCCATTATCCTGCGTGAAGTCACTTTTCGGCTTTAGAATAGTCAAAAAATTTACATACCAGCGCTGGCCGCCCTGATATTATTATTATTATGCATTAGGTTGGGGTGTCACAATATCTTCATTCGCTTATGTAACACATAAAATAAATTCGTTGACGTCAATGCTTAATGGATTTCAGACTGATTGCGGGAATGTTTTCTATGATGCGCATTAATAATGGTCAACACTGGTTGTGACGCGCGCATGCACATAATTCAATTTGCTATTAATTTTAACACATAAAATCCTCGGGTATAAAATCCTAACTATTTGCTGCCATTTTAAAAGCCAATAGTTTATTTTACTACGTACACTAAGAATGTGTACACAATATGCAGCGCACCACGATGTCTCAACTGCTAATTGTGAAATTTATTGCTTTTAAACTATAACACTTTCGATAGCTAAAAGTTTTCCGACAAGCATGCCGTATCTTTACGTTATATTATTCCTTCATCGGTATAGCTAATCTGCACTTGATAAAAATATTTAAAACCGGGATTGGAAACCACGACTTTTTGCCGGAAAGTCAAATATTAACCCACTACGCTATTACAGCATTTTATAACAAATCCTACTGATAAACATATAATTACTAAAATCTCGAAGGCCAGGCCTTTTCTATTAAAACAACGTCCAAAATGTGATGCAGAATCATTCACTAGGTACCTTTTCAATAAAATTTACACTAACAACCAAGCCAATTTCAAGAGTAGAATACATCATCCGTATTTTAAATTTTAATATTTATTGATCTGTCCGCATTCCTATTATCTCTACTAGTCTATATGCATTAGTACAGTCATAATTCTATAAAGACGGCACGATCAAATGACAAACGGCCGGAGGGGACAAACGGGAAACCTCCTATTTGCAAATGTCACACCTGCAATCAAGAACGACCTATCTGCACTGATTTTTCGAATGCAAAGCCTTTATTCTCTAAGCAATTGGAGATATATTTGAAAGCACTAAAACTGCGAGTTAGGTCCAGAAATGTGTAAATATTTAGATTATTCGCATTGGGTGCAACAACCGCTTTACACGTACGCAAAGGTGATCGTGGTCTCAAATGATTCAGTTTCGCTTTAAATGCCTTTTTGATATAGTTTCTTTTTAAAACTAAATTGTAATGTTTGAGGAAAATCAATAATCGTTAGTTATCAGCTTAGCAGCTGAACCTAGGGTCATAAAGTTTAGAGAGTGTATTTATTATGGAGTGTAGGGGTGTACTAATAAAGATTTTTTGAAAATTCAACTAAGGGGGTCGAATTCAGCTTCAAAATTTGATACTTTTTATTATATTTTATTTATTCCTGCGTGCGGGTAACAGCTACTACTTAGTAAGAGTATGTAAACGATAAAGTTCTGTGCGATATAAGAATCAAATCTATATACAACGTGTAATAGAAAGATGTGACAATACTTAAGTGTGTTAGTCTAGACATCAAAGGCCTTCTGCGTAGAACAAAATATTACAAATTCAAAAAAAAAAATGTGTATCCTCCATACAACTTCTTGGATCACGTGACCAATTTTTGTATTGAGACACTTAGGTCCTTACATATGAAATTGGCGTTTTGTCGTACTGGCCACTTTGATCTCAAATATCTCTTCTTTGGTTAGGGATTCCAATTTCAAATTTATACAGCTATTTATTCATACATTTGTATTTCGAAAACCGTAATTCATTTGTTTTGTCCTCGTTTGGTTTTTTCTTTGCGTCACGCAGTTTACAAAATGGAAAACTTGAAATTTACAAACCCTTAAGTTCTTTACACCTTAAGTTAGTTACACCTTTCTGTTACACGTTGTATATAAAAATCAATTTCTGTTCGTTTGTCTGGCTAAAACACGAGAACGGCCGATTTAGCTGATTTTGGTTTTGAAATGATTTGGATGGTCCGAGAAGATTTCAACGGTGAGAAACAAACATAACTGTTAGGCGGTACGAAGTTCACCTGATCATTTAGTACCTTATAAATATTTTAGATAAAATGGATTAAGTAATCTAATAGGCATTTAATGATGAAATGTATTAACGAGTTTCGATAAGCCGCACATGTGGTCATAACATAATTTTTAGTACGTTATTTTGCATTAATTTTAATATTTTCGCGTTACATCACCGTACTAGATACTGGTTTATACTGGTTTGCCGCCCTGTCTCTTCCAATTCAGTTGAACACAACTGAAATGTACACGTTTACATGCCATTCAATAACGCATCGAATTACATACGAGTACACGTCTTTCCAAGAATTTATTTTAGTAGAGATTACGTATTTCTTAAATCAGTTGCATAAGATTACAAATATTTTAAACATTAATTTTCAAAGGAAAATGAAAAAAACAAAAAAATTATACATAGTTAATTCTTTTCAAAGCAGTGAGAGAAAAGTAGAATATATAGTTTTAAAAAAGTTTTTAGACCGGCGTTAATTGATATATCATCTCTGAGCGAGCTAAGCCAACGCTTTTTAGGTCATGTATGGGTCTAGTCTAAAGTTAAAATACTGCAAAAGGGTACACGATCCGATATTTATTAAGAGTGTATGTTTTTAGTGGTCGACATATCACACAGACACTGTTTAATTCGTCTGTAACAGACGCAAAGGCCATTTATGTATGTATGTATGTATGTATATTTTAAAATAACTTATTTTATGTTCTAATGTATACTTTTAGCAATACTGGCAAAAAATCTTATTTTGTAAGTCATTAATTTTTGATTAATTACACAAACTCATTTATATATAGTAGTTTTTCGTTTCTAGCATTACAGCATTGATAGTCTTTGTGTTTTGTTTATCTCTAATATTTTGTGTTCTCTTCATGAAACTTGTGCCTAATTAGCAAACTATAATGGCTATTAGTAAACTACTTTGAGTGACAAAAAGAGTAGTTTCACAAGTAGGTACCAAATACTAACGTGTAAAATATAGTAATCCATTCAAAGAAAAATACATTTCCCGTTTGGTTCAAGCGTGGCATAAAACATCGGGGAACAAGGAAAAGTAAAGATTCAGACTAATTGTTAACCTTCTCCTATTTTGAAGTCTTTTTTTATCCTACCCAGCTAGGTATTTGACCACAAGTTCGCACGACCACGGAGGTCAGCGATACTGTAGCCCTAGATGGAGCGTGCCTCGTCTGGAATACACTGACTTAAAACATTTAACACAGCTATAGACCGTCAACTTGTCCATACAATAAGATATAGCACCTTTCTACCTTTTAATGTTGTCTGGTTCCAGTAGTTTTTTTTTTCACATAGCTAACACATTATTTATACACACATAAAGTTACAAGCTTCCTAAGCAGTCATATTTTTGCGCTCATACGATGCCTATTAAAAGCCTTTATTATGCAGAATACAACAACTTATTTGAAAATAATAAAGAATTAAAATACATCATAGTGAAGCGATTGACACCATTAACAAAAAAATACGTTACAATTTAGAGGGTGAAAAGAGGTACGCCCCGGAACGAAAATTCTATCAGAAACACGAAAACAGTGATGGGCCGGTGGTCCTCTTAAAACTTATTCACACTGACTGTAACTTCATCTTATGTCGATGACCGACACGTAAATAGCATTAGACTTTTCCAACAGTCGTGTGATAGTCAGATAGTCACGTGGCAACAGCAAAAATAAACCACGACGGTGATAAACTTGTTATTAATGTCATCCTATCCTTACATTGGCCAGGCCTAGATTTACGCGAGAAAGAATTACTGGCTATCTCCGTACATTGATAAATCTTTTATCGCCCACTGCACAGTGCCATGCTTAGACGTCATAGAGATGGAACGATGACATAAAACTAATTTTTGTATCATTGTTAGAGCAATAAGTTTCCCACAGAGATAACTTACGATAACGTTTCGATAACTTTAAATGAATCTCAACTTTTGAACAAAGTCTTGCGATAAATAAGATACAAGTCAAAACTTTGTGACTTTGCGCTAAGCTCTATTTCTATCTGTCCTCTAAGCTATTTTCGTACCAAATTTCATTTAAATAGGTTCAGCCGCTTGACCTTGGAAGTAAGAAACATACATACAAACTTACGCGTTTATATTACTCGTTGTAGGATTTAATTTATGCTATTCATTTCTAACCCTCATAGCCCTCATTAGTTTCTCTTTTTTTAAGCAAAGCTTGCCTGGAAGAATTCGCTGCTCTAAGAGATAAGACCGCAGCTATTACATTAATTTTGTGTGCATACTAAAAACGATTTTCATCAAGTACTTTTCTAAAACTCTGAGCAATACGATAAAGAACTTTAAAGACCTTAAAACCTGTCGAAAACTCTATACAAAAGCAGAGCTATCGGCTGAAATTTGGCATGACAGAGGTGACAATAGCAAGCCGACTTGCTTTCGATGTGACAGTTTGCCGCTTGTAACCAAGTTTGTTTGCTCTTGTGTTCTCCTCTTTAATCAATAACTCTAACTGATAGCCCTAAAATAACAGAAAACACACTTTTAATACTATGCGTACTTAAGTACCTACTTAAATTAAACAATTTTAAATACAATTTACAATTATAATTTCCTTAATTAGTATATAGTTAGTTAAGTAAACAGAAATCACAATGATATGGTAAACTTAGAACGTTATTTCGGGAGGGATCTCCCGAGGGATCTTTACAGAATAAATAAATATTTTATAATTTATTTATTTACCTCTGAATTAAATATAGATCAATGATTCAGAAACGTGCTCATATTATTATTAGTCATGTTGTTTACTAAGTGTATCGCGTACTCTGAAAAGTCAGTTTTTCATATTTAATTTATCTAATCAGTATTTTCAGTCAACTGGTAAAAAACACTGACTGGACTCATGAAACGAGCGAAGCGTGTCTGCGTCATGATAGCCAAAATTGACGTACATACAGAGAGTATGTTTGTTAAGACAGCTATAGACCTCCAACTTGTCCTTACAATAATATATAGCTCTTTTCTACCTTTCATTTTTGTTCGATTCCAGTAGTTTTTTTTTTCATATAGCTAACAGATTATTTACTTGGTTTTACTGTTTTATTTTTTGCTGTCTTTTGTATGACTTTAAACTTACGCGTATTTTTGCGCTGATACGATGCCTATTCAAAGTCTTTATTATGCAGAATTCAATAACTTTTCTCAAAATAATAAAACGTGTAGCCCTAAAATACATCATAGTTAAGCGATTGACACCAATAACAAAAAACTACGTTACAATTTAAAAGAAAAGGAGTGAGAAGAGATAGGCACTGGAATGAAAATTGTACTGTATGAAAAATACGAAAACAGTGAAGGGTCGGTGATCCTCTTAAGATGTCATCTTGGTGAAACTTGTTATACAGGTTATATTTACATTATCTTATTTAGTACTAGCTGACCCGGCTAACCTCGTACCGCCTAACAGTCGATGAAAGATATAAGTCGGCCTCCGGCTTCGCTAAATTTTCTAAATCATTTTTTTACGAAGTACTCGTATTAGAAAACATTTTAATAAAAGATAAATAAATCGGTAAAGCCGTTACACGAAACAACTATTACATGAGAGCAATTCTAACATAATATAGTAGTGCAAGTATATTGGTAAACAGGTACATTTTTAGTAGGTAGTATTTGACATAGATATATACTCAATCCATAAATAAGATTACTGCACGGAAAAAAAGATGTCTCCAATCAAAGCAATATATACATGGTCAAGACAATCTAGTTTCATATATGGTGAAAACAATATACTTTTGATTTAAACAAATAATTGCTTCTTAAAGAAAAACTATTTTTGATCTGAAAAAGAAACTTATATTATAAAAATATATACTTGAATTGAAACAAAATTTCTGAGAATATTGTGAGTATTTGTCAAAGAAATCTTTTTTTTTCTGTGTGCATCTGATAAAATCGATCAATAGTTTAATTATGTGTCTTTTTGGCCTACAGTTAGCTTACCTACTCACTTCTAGAGCCGTTGGTAACGGGTTCGATTACCAGCTGGGGCAGGTGTTGAAACGTGAATATCTCTAATTCCTGTATCAGCTATATTATATTGCAAATATAAATAATAATAATATGGGACAACATCCACACAAAGGTCTTCAGGTCCCCAACTAGGCAAATCCTGTGCTATGGTAACCTGATGACTGATATACATACTTATTGCAAAGCATCCTCAAGAGAAATAATATTTGGAAGCTGGGTAGAGCAACGGGAATATCTCTAATTCGTGTATCGGCTATATCATATTGCAAATGTTGCAAAGCATCCTCAAGAGAAATAATATTGGGAAGATGGATAGAGCAAAATGTTATTTGATTGCGTTCACTTTAATTAAGGCCACATTAGTCTAGGTCTAGCTGAGCTTCGTCGTCACATAGCACGTAGGCATAGGCGTATTAGTTCTTACACAGATACTAAAGCTACGATCATACCTGCGGATTTGAGACGCGTGGGTTTACGCTATATTCTCCTACGAATCTACAACGTGTATCGCAATTTGTCCAAATTACCGATCACGTGATCTACCGTCTTCCCAAAAATAAGGGGGTACTCATTCCACTGTATGTTGTTTGAAAAAGTCCTGTTTTGTTTTTAAGCAGAGTACTCTTCAAGTAGCCCTATTTTAGTTTTATGATAACGTTGCAGAAGTTTGATTATTACATCGAAATATCTAACAATTTGTGCCTGCCTAATTTTTATTGAAGTCAGTAATTAGATAGATATGTAGATTAATTCTTTATTGCAGGTTCACAAAAGAATTAAATACAAGAGAAATTGTAATAACTTGTATTTAAAAAGACTTGATATATTTTATATAGGTACTATGACTATTTAAAATTAACCCTTTTGTCTCGCAAGCCAAAACATAGTTTTCAATCCCTAAGTCGGGGGCCCCTCTGAGATTTTCGCTCACATGCATGCTAAAATTAATTACCATTTTTGAGTAATATGTTAGTTTACTTTATTACTGTGAATTAAGAAAGTAAATGATCACGCAGATACATGTTTCATTTATATATTTATTTCATAGGACATCCAACAGCGGTACAATCACGATAGAATAAAAGTAATAGAAACATACAGCCAATTAGAGGACATCACGGATAGCAACATAATAAATAGCACAACAAGTTAGGCACATAGAGTACAACACGATATCTAAATAGAGTGAAGTTATTACATATACAACAGAGTAACACATACAGACATAACAAACAAATATGAGAAGAACAAATTTATACCTAAAATAAATTTACCAGAAAAGTTCGTCGCAGCGCAGACCTACGTTTGGCTGAGGCTTTACCATAGTTAAGTAACGCGTGTGACGTAGAGACCTTGCCTTGGTGACGACTCTCCGTCAATATTTATTTAGTATTATAGTGTGTAACTATGATAAATGGCATAACGGTATTGCTTGTATACTGGGTACACTGGTAGGTGTGCGATTACGTAGCCTAAGTACGTATTGTTTTATACTTCTATTTGCAGAAAAGCTATGAACACTTCGATGATTTCACTCGATGAACAAAGCAACTAAAATAAAGTTCACTTCAGTAGAGATTAATCTTTCTTTATATTTTCTTTTGTAGAAATAAACCCTATATTTAGAGTAATGATTAAAAAACGTTAATTGAAAACTGTAAACAGAAAACGTTTATAATCTAGATATAAAATAATAAAAAAAGATTTTTAAAGGCTTTTTTTAAACCTAGAATTGGCCCAGCTGGCGGACAATTTTTTACTGTTTTTAGGGGAGACAGCGACACGAGACGCATATAAATGGGTAGAGTAGAACAAGAAATAACTGTTGCATTATGAGATAGGTGTGTCTGAATTGTTTCAGACTTCAAATATATCTTGCCTGAGTGATCGCCGAATTTAAGCTGAGTTCCTTCTCAGCGCAAAGTACAGTTTGCTGACCCTGCAGAAGACTTTGTGAGTCTGAAAAAAATAGTAGAGAATAGATGCATTCAGACAGATATACCTACAGCCTTATACCATATACCTACTTTGGGCCTTATTAATACACGCGTCTAAATGTTGGGCGTCTTTTGTCTAGCTTTGATGGATGGCGTTTCCTATCAGATAAAACGAGATAAAATATACGGAAGGTCAAACTGAAACTAAACTAACTTTGCGCCCGCATCACTATCAGTCAATTACTAACGAGTTACGAAACTCTAGTTCAATGGATATATCTATCTTTTATCATCGCAATCTTAATGTTGAATACTACCACAATCTTCAGCAAACAACTATGAGACACTGCAATGCAATAACAGACATTGCGTCAAACTTATTTATAGGTACGATAAATCATCTCCACAGTTTTTAAAAATACGAAAGTAAGTTTGATAGCTTATTGGCTTCTTCTCAGCAACTTAAGTACGGATCGACTTGAACTTGCTTACAAATAGTTAGGGGTTTGCAAGCCTTTCTGCCGTAGGCTGCCTTCTTCTCGGGATAGACAGGCATTAAGTATGGAGATCTTCCTAGGCAAGCAGCTCACAGGCGTACTTTAAAGGAAAGAGGAATCATCTCATTGCGTCGCTAGTAGTTGGTGGTTATACTATTATATAAGCAAACGCTTTTAATTTTACAGAGTGGTGTTGAGTTCATACGGAGTACTCTTAACTAATAAGGTAAACAATGAATAAAATATAAAGTACGTAAGCGTGTGCCTGATATGAAGTAATAAAGTAAAATTATTGTTAAATATTTAATAACTATACAGAATAACTATTAAAATAAAAAACTATAAACGAAATTTAAATAAATTAAATAGTGCATGATAATATTAGTGAGTAAATTAGTTTTATAAAATAATTATAAGTAGAAATGTTATTTAAGGTGTGGATATAAAAAGGATTTTTATTTTATTGTATTCATTTATAAGCGTGTGTATGTGCTCTCTTACTAGGTTTCCTAAAAGCCTTTGTTGTGGGGCGACAGAAAAACCTCTCTCTGATTCTATATATCCTTTTAAAACTGAATCTAACACATTTTTTACATCATATTATTATGTGAACTAGTTAAGGGCATCACTTTGCTAGAACAAGTGGTTAGAAGCTTTTAATGTACCCACATTCACTCTCACGACTAACACAAATCTATTGACACCACTCACATAAAAATGCGACTTGCCGTTTAGTAAAAATGTAATCCTTCTTCTTTCGCAGCCATATAAAAATAAAACATAACTGTAGAATAGCGCACGCCCCTTCGTAACCTCGCGCCCCTAGGCATGGGCCTAGTTTCCCTTAGGGATAATACGGCTCAAAAAAGCAGAACAAACATAATTTACACAAATAATTATATATAACTTTCCACTAAATCCTGCAATTAGCAGATTAAACTTATAAGGGCACAAATACTTCCTTATTTGGTAAGTGCATTAATTAAACAGACTGCCTACGTGCTGGTTAGTGTGTAGCAAAACTTTGGCGCGAGAGCAAAATGGGATCAGGTGAAGAGTATTAATAGCCCACCTTTAAGAAAAAAACAGCCGTACGATCTCGTTTTACTACTGAACAAATTGGTGTTTAAGGACGTTTGAGTGAATATCTATCTATAGATGTCGTATATATGTAAACCTATGGGATTGCAAACCAGTTTTAAGAGCGTGAAAATCATAATTAAATACTTTTTCTATGGCAGTAGTTCGGTATTTAAGAAGCAATGAATCAGCTATCAGTATTTATATCACAGAGTTTTTTTTTAGAGTTAGTTATGTACCAAGGGTGTCGCCAAGGGAGTGTAGATATTTAAAAAAAATCCTTAAAAATCTTGACTTCTACTCGTAGTCATGAGTTTTGATTATTCCACTACCTATAAAGCTTTATAAGTGACTCATTATTTTCATAATTTTTTTCATCAACTTACCAGGTGGCGTAATATTAAATGGTGGCATAGATTTGTGGCCTTGATGACCGCCGTGGCCCAGTGGCTAAGATACTTGCTACGAGATCCGACGGTCCAAAGTTCGATTCCCGGTCGAGGCAGATGTTCAAACGATGAGTTTATACATTTGCCTTCGAGAGTCTGGGTGTGTTGTGCGTTTGAATGTGATTGAATCAGGAGAAATCCTAGTGGGGAGCCATGAGTATGAAACTTTTTTCTCGTACTGTCTAAACTAGTGTCTTCCTGACCAAACATAGAATGGTTACAATTTTAAAACTTTTTACACTACTTTTGCTCATTATCAGTTTAATACAAACAAAATAGTTGTCTGGGAGAGATCACCTTTAGTAATAACGCCGTCACTCGTGACATACATAAAAACTTTCGCGTTTATAATATTAGAGGGTACGTGACATCTGTAAAGTCACCAAATGGCAGTAACATGATATATAGGTTACCTAGTTAGTTATTCTAGTTCATATCATATGTCGTTCAGATCATAAGACTCGAGTCTTATGATCAACATGTAGTGTGGGTGTAAGCGTCCGCCCATAGCTGTGCAAATATTAAGGAAAATTTTTTTACTATACTTTCTTAAGTTTTCTCGATTGATTTTTTTATATTATTCCCAATTTTCGATTCACATTTATAACATTTATTTGAGGTTGGATTCTTACTAAATATTATTGATAATGCTTGTGCAAATGTTCAGGAAAAATATTTCATAACATTTGCTTAGGTATTCTCGATTGTTTTTTTTTTTTAATTAATATCACTATAGGCATTTTTTTTATTTGAAGGTATGTTTTGTGTACCACCCACATCATTGAAATCGGTTGGTAAATAAAGCCGTAGCAAACTTTCCCTATATTTGATGGAAATGGAATAAGTCTTCTAATCAAATATCCCCAGCTATCTAAAACTTTACAAAACCGTTAAATATGTAACCTACCTATTCAAAATAAATAAACTACCGAGCAAGCATTCCTTTATTACCAAAAACAAAATGCCTAACAAAAAAATATAGCAGAAAGATTACCTATACACCATTTAAGATCTACAGATAATCCAAATGCTCCAACCCATCACCAGAGGACAGCGTGCCCAGATTGCTAGCCGCATTACCATGCTAAATGGCAATGTTGAAACTTTAGGCCAGATAAAAACCGGCATTCTGGTCAAGTGTCGTATCGATAAAACGCTCCAAAAAGTATTAGGAAATAAGATGAGCTCCCTAGTTTCATCAATATAGGTTAGTAACTACAAACTGTACGTGAGTACCCATATCTAGATAAACATAAATTCCCGCAGACGAAAGAATAATTTGCTGCACGATCTCGGTCAATTAAATAGACTTAAGAATTTTTGTCAGATCTCTAATGTCTAATAACCCATCTCTATGGTTGCCATGACATTGCATACACTTTTATCGAGTAGAAATCACCTGGGTGGACCAATTGGTAATGAAAGTTTGCTTATTTCACCTTGGGATTATTGTACTAGGGAATTTCACCGCACACAGGCTTTTCCTTTCTCCTACGCTTCTTTATTCGTTCCTAAGGTACATTCCCGACCGAAAATAACATCAATAAGTATACGCGCCTACTCACATATGAAGAACTGAAATAAATATTGCGTAATTTACTAAGAAAACTACGTTACAAGGATTTAACATTAATTATTAATTAAACTACAATAATTTGTACGTGAAAACCGTGAGAATTGATATGATATTTGATGTATTTATTTATTTTATATATTTTACTTTTTAGCCTTCATTTCAGATTGAACAGAAATGCTTTCGTATGTTTGTCTAGCTGCCCGGCTATTACCCTCAAGTAGTAGTAAAAACATCCCCAATTTTGAGAATATTCTAAGCAAGTTCGATTTTAAATACTTATAGGGTTTTTATCAATTCACTGTTTCGTTTTTAGGGTTTCGTACCCAGGGGGTAAAATAGGGATATTAATACTTCCTTGTTCGTTCGTCTATCACCAGCCTGTTTTTATTTTGCCTTTATAATAACAAAGACTAATAACAGAATAAATTAACTATTTAAGAATTATTAAATAATTTAGACTAAATTAAATACAACAAACGTGATTTTTGCCGATTTTTTCGATATTATTTCCGGCAACAGGTAGACGCCTGAAATATTCACAGAATATTTTATTGTATATTTACTTTAATAATGTATGGTTAACTCAAAACAAGATTAATATTTAAGTGGGGCTCCAGGTTTATCAAACGTGATTTTTTGCTTGATATTTTAACGACACCAGGTAAAAACTTGAACTAATATTGATAAGATCATGTTACGGAAACGTTCGTGACTGCTACTCGCGCTTGACCGATTTTATTTTTCGTTGGTTTTTTATTTTCCTAACATACTCGTATATCAGCAAAGAAAGGATAAAGTTCACAGAAACTAGTCTAGTAAGTTCATATTTATTACTCTTATACAAACTAAAAGTATATTGCCTGTCTTATATTCAAGGTAAACAAATAGAAAGTGTAAAGCCCAAAGCTTTTCTAAACGAAGAAGTGTACGGGGTATTTCCCAAAATGACGCAAATGAAGCTTTATTTACCTACACCTAGATTTAAAGACTACTTTTTTGTGTATTTAGTGACCAAGATTAATGCAAAATTGATGAGCAATAAAATTTCGCGAAAGCTACGCAACACGAAATTCCATTTAAATTGTTTTTAGTAATAACAAAATACTTTTAAATTGACATCAAATTCGGCAGACGCGATACTTTTTTCATCTATTTTTATTTGCAAACTAATCTACTGGGCCAATTTTCACAATATGTGTAAGGAAACCTCTAAAACACTCTATCTAATAACAAAAACTTAATTTCTAAATCATCCATAATCTCTATTTCTTTAAATTGCTTGGAAATTTCAACCATCTGCCAATACCAATCTGCTGTAAAAAGGCTTTAAACTGCGTCAAGTATGACGGCAAAGCTAAAAAATTTTCAAAATGAATTCTTAGCTACATTTTCGCAAACTTTTATTAGGCCCACAAACCATAGCATAACTATAATTAGATAGCTTTACTCAGTATTTACGACCAGTTCAATATTAATAGCAACTCAAGAAAAAGTCTCCAATAGAATTAGATACTCACTGAGAACTAAGAATTTGCTAAATGTGTAAAGAAAAGTAAAAATAGAATCAGGGTTTTCCAAGATGCAGAGAGGATTCGTTACGAAATAAGAATAATAATCAAAGGAGGAAGAGGTCAGAATCGATATTTTTGTTATATTTGCTACTTACACGATTACTTCGCTAATAAAGAATCGAACGAGATTGTTTTGTGTTAGTTTTTTTTAATTGATAAGTAACTACATACTTCCGAGTTTAAATCAAAGTTATTGAAATAATGTAAAAGCGCCTGCCAAATTGAAGCCATAAAAATATCCTATTAAGTAACTCTTATGAAATACCTAAGGAGGAAATTCCTACTTATTAGTATGAATTTGCGGAACTCACTTCCTATCAAATAATATATTAGTTCTTGGGACTTTGCCACACGGACATAATTTTTTTCCAGATGTTTTTGTAGATTAGTACAAATTAACAAAAGTATCTGTATTTATTTTTAACTAAAGGTATTTTTATAATTAAATCTGTTATGTTATGTACATTTATGGTGGATACTCCGTGGTAAGTAACCAAATGTACGAAATGTTCCTACTTCTCAAAGGTAGATATTTCTAATGAGTTGAAAATCATTTAGGAAAGGCAGCTTTTAAAATGGTCATGATACTATTTTAAGTATGTAAGCTAAAATGTCAATATGACATTACGTGACATTACGTCTTCATTAGGCCTCACGATAAAAACCGAAACCCTCGGGTTCGTAATATACCTAAAGGCTGTTCCTGTATAGAATAATAATATTTCATCATAAAATAGATTAACGTAAAGGTCGCTGATGTAAATTCATATAAAGATTTGTAGTATTAATAGTATCGCAACTGCTCACGGTAAAACTATCTAGCAAAAACCTATTAGCAGCAAAAAACCTGCCGAACAAATTAGCATTTCGGGAATCCATGATAATAATCGATCAATAAAACCAGTCTCCGAAAGCCTACGATTAACGACCCCCGGAAAGCTTAACGCGATACTAACAAGCGCCGTGTGAGTAATCGCAATCAGATCGAGCCCGCAGCGGCTATCGCTATCAGAGGCGCCGTGCGTGCCCGCACCACTTGCATCACGCGCACCCGCGGGGGGCGGGGGGAGCGATTTGTACGACTTATATACGTGATCGCGGCCGCGCTCGGCCCATACGTGTTCCAACCGCAAACCGCGCTATACGTCCGACAATGTGCAATATGTGTACTCGCGACATCATAACCGAGGAAGTGGTGGCACCGGCGGCGTCTCCGCCCCCTTCGCCCAAGTCAGCGCGCCTCATAGAGCGGATGAAGAGGAAACACAATATCGTCACGGACCCCTCGTGCTCCGAGAAGCAGAAGGAAGTCGAGTACCAGCCCGATCTTCTGGCCATTTCAACTCAGTTCTCTAAGATGGCTTATGATATCTTCAAGCGAGGTCTGGTCCGTCTGCAGGAGTCGAAGGCATACGTGTGAGTAGATATGGAATAGTGTTTTTTTTATTTTTTTTGTGACGTGAGGTTTTCAGTGAATGGAAGGAGCCAGTTATCGCTCGGTGAGTGGCTAACCGACGGCTGCTGATCTGTCTTATCTTTCCGCAAGGAACAATTCCATCACCTGCTATCTTTAGCTCAACTTTTCCGTTGTTTGAAGATCTTTTTGCATATCGCACTCCTTATCATAGCTGATTTTAAATGTTTCAGTTTTTATCTATTAGAATATATATATATATATATATCTCCTTGAAATTGGCATCTCTAGTTTTTTCCGGTTTTCAAAAGTATGTTTTTTTTAGTGAAATTGTTAGTACCTAAGCCAGCATAACTAATGCGTCCATTCGTATGACGTTTGCTTTACACGTGGAAAAGTAACTACATGGTAATATATGGCTTAACTGCTAACGTTTTCCACGATAAAGTATATTTTCATTTCACTAATGATAACTTTATGTCTGGTACTGGTTTCCACTTTAATTTCCTATTAAATATTTATTTCATAGTCCCAGCATCCTAAAGTTACTAAACGTAGTTTGGTATATCTCTTATGTTGGCGATATCGTAAAAAAATCACGTAAAACTGATTTGGGTTACTAAAATTACGTGCACAGTAATGCTAACAAAATTTCTCTAGTTATTCAAAATAGTTTTACTGAGAATCGAACCCGCTACCGCAAGCAAAAAACTAACTAAACTTCAGAACTGTGCAGTAGAAAGCAAATATTCCGGAACGTCTCTTTTTGTAGTCTGACATTTTACTTTCTTTCAGATCCATCTTCCTTGCGCTAAGACATGAATTATTTCTCACAGATATTTGCATAGTTTAAGTATAATTTATAAAAAAAGGTTGATATGACGTACCTAAAGATAAAAAAATTGTTGATGCTCCAAAAATAAGCTAAAAAATCTTAAAATAATTATTTCAGTAATGACATGAACGTTAGACTTTTGTGTAATTTTGAACCTCTTTCTTGCCACTATAGGTTCATGTAACGTCTTAAAATATTTCACTCTTTACTTTAGTTTAGACTAATGTAAAGTTGGCATCGTAAGGGAAAACATCATGAGGAAACTGGTTGTCCTAGAAGATAAATAAAACCATTTACATACTCAATTGACTTGCGCTGCGTGGAGCCATATGCAATCTTCAGGGGAAACATCAGTAGAGTATAAAAGGGTTGCTACAAATTGACTAAAAAATTAAATATTCTATTATTCAACCGACATCTAATTCATTTAACCAACGAATTGTAAAAACAAAGGCATTCTCTTTCGTAAGAAATTGATTGGTTCCGGTCGAGACCTGGCACAGGTCCTATCTATATAGCGATAACTAACACGAGGTCAGTCTGTCTGTCACGGATTTAACCAGTAACCTCGGGTGTTCTCGTAGAAGGTAAATAATTCGGTTAGTAGTAATTTGATGAAGTAATCTTAAATCAATAATATCAATTCTAAATTAACGCCGCAAAACGTAAAGTAAGGCTCTAAAAACAAATGCTGTTTTTTTTTTATCGGCTAGGGGTGAACTCTGCCGAAAGGGGGTCACTGTGCCCATCCTAGGGAACAACTTTCACTATGGGACCAACTCTGAATTCGAGAAAAGAAAACAACTGTTCTATACAAAAAGTTGATCGTTCGCCGACAAAATGTATGAAACAGCTGATTTTTTTCTCGAATTTATAGTTGTTCCTATTGTCAATGACATCTATTTTAGTATTAATTTGTACTGTAAGAAACGAAAGAAAGAATTTATTTTGTTCCTAACAACTATGTAAGTACTAAGTGCGTATTGTTACAACTAGCATGGCAACTGATAAGCAATGCAATTTATCAAAATGTATTCATAACAAACAGTTTAGAAATTCATAGCTGACTTACTAACAGAAATAGGTCGAGTCACAAGTTTTATTAGAAACAATCACTAGTGTCGTGTCCTCTATTATACACCAATTTATCTAAATATCCCTATTGAAATTCACAAGTACGCAGACGTTTGTACAGCAAAGGTTAAAAAGGATATTGCCCAAAAAAAGGACAAACAATCTACAAAATATAAATCCAAGGACACTAAAATAGACTAAAATAAGTATTTTTAGTAGTGTCAACTGTTTATAACGTAAATGAGATTATGAGATTATTGTCAATTAATCTGACAAAATAATAAATTTTAACGAGTAAAGATATAAGACTACAAAGCCAATAAATAAACATATTAATTTATCGTACAAATGTCTGTATGAAAGTGATTTTTACAATCTTCATGTAATTCGATAAAAATCGCACATTGTCGAAAACGTGCCTTTACGAGTAAGTATACAAAAGATATAATTAACTTATCAATTTCGCACATTGACTATCACTCACTATTACTAAAAGTCATACATCACGGCAATTTAGAAATGCTCTAGAAATTATTTTGAAACGCCCCGGTTGCCATGGGCATGACGACAGAACTGCCAAATGTCATAAAACATAAAACAATGTTCAATGGAGGAAGATCAATGACCCTTGTCTGTTGCACGTCATTAAAGTTTCCGACGTAGATTGATAGTACTTTCATAAGTTTAATTTTGTTCAAATATCTTCGATTTCCAGAATATTAACTACTAAGTACATGTTTCGCGTTAAGATTCACACTAATTTAATTGCAAAATATTCACTCTAATGCCTACAGTAAATTAAAATTAAAATGTTCGTGAACAATTTGCATGTATATGTTAAGTCACATGCTATTTTGTATTGAATTATAACAATCTCCGCGCACAGGTGGAATCGCAGACATTGCAAAACAACTAAATAACTCCTTGGAACAGATTAGCAAATGATGACAAAGTCACGCGCCTGTCCTTTTAGTAGCACATTAACATTTCAGGGTTAAATCAACTTCCTGTTATGAATGGGAAAAACAAATAACGTAAAGACGTTCCAGGGATTTCTGCCAAGAGGGTCGTGGTTTCTAAAAGAAAGAAAAACTGGTTTGACATATTCGATTTCAGCTGCCTTTTTCCTGGTGTCGACGTAATTATACAGCTTCAGAGGAAAATGATTGGTATATAATAAATAACTTACTGCGCACTGTGGTGTTACCCGAGTTAATATATGATAAAAAGTAACATGTGTGTTAATCTAGGTCTGAGCTATATCCATCCATCCAAATCGGTTCAGTAGTTTTTGCGTGAGAGAGTAACAAAGATACATTTATACATCCGCGTCTCATCCACGTATAAAATATCAGGAGTAGGATAGAGTAAAAATAAAAAGCAGCAATAAGTCGCAATATATTCGTTTAGTTTAGAATATAACTGTATTTATTTATACGTTTCACTACCAACTTGCCCGATATACTTTAATAAACCTAACTAGCACCGCAGCTTCAGTTTGAGAGATCGGAAAACATCACAGAACTAGAACTATGGCCGACATATTTCAGACAGACAAGGCAGTAGATACAGTACCTGGCAAAAAGCTTGGAACAATTACCTTGAGTCAGTGACGAACTTTTAATCACTCTGGTGCGGGGTAGAGGACGGGGCAGGTTTTTCGACGTAACGCGATCTGTGATTCGTTAATAATAAAATGCATATGCGCGCAAATATCTCTACTGAGACGTTTATGATTTAAGAAGATTGTCAGGCACTGTACCTACCATTCCAGACAACAATGTCAAATAAAATCAATAGTATCAAGTGGTCTGCGATATAAAAACTCAGATCCTATACGTAAGTGCGTGACTCAAAGCTAAGTTTTCTAGTAGGTAAGACACTCCATCTTTAGTAAGAGAATGTAACGTCTAATTTTAAATTACGCTTACCTTATCTAAAAGCAGCCAGTTGGCCGACCTACCAATCTTCTTAATAATGGCTTATCAACTTGTTTAATTAGGTTCTTGATTAAAAACATGCTATATACGGGTCACGAAGGCTGTGGCCATCTAAGGCTATCTTTATAGGCCAAAAAAGCAAAACTACGTGCTGTAACGTGTGAATCGGCACGCACCTTGATTGTTGCCTATTTATGCTCAGTTGTTATGAAGTCTTCAGACTTTTGTTTCAGGACTTGAGACAGAAAACTCGACTGTATTGTTTATGTAGTATTGATTATAATCGGTTGGCAAAATGTTGTAACAGCTCGTGCTAGACGCTCTACTCGTAGTTACACGAGGCGCAGGAAATTTCAGTCAGATTGATTGACATTATTTTGTTTGTAAATCTCATTACTAAGACAAAGTCGGGTTAATTATTTGTGTTAAGGAACTGAACAAAGATAACTTACTACAAAAGCTACTCTACTTCTGAGGAATTAGAGTTGTGAAATGCTAAATGAAAATCATTTTTGAAAGCTGATACTAATACGAGGGTTTGTAAAGAGATAAATATTAGCCAAGTTTTACATTTACAAAATTATAAATATTTTATTTTTATTATTTTACCGATAATATCTAAATTTAAACTTTCAATGTTTGCAATTTTCTACGGCGAGTGTTTTGATCTTAATTATCGATATAAATCAGTAAAATATTGTCACATTTTATACTTTGAACTGGACTTTACCCAACTCCCACATACTTAGTCTGATAAAAATATTATTGCATCGATAAAAAGACAAAAACGGCAGCTATATTTGTCCTTTTATCATACAAAATACGATAAGTCAAGAACCTTCGAATCAGAGAAGCATCCTTCCAGCATAATTTGAAAACAACATTTATATTATTGCGTATTGAATTCGGCGTAAATAAATTGTAAAATCTACATATATATACGAGACACACAAGTGTAACAATGTCACTGGTTGGAAACTAATTAAATGGAAAATTTAGAAAACCCGCGACATTTGTGTTTAATCGACATAACAATTTCCTTATTTAAATTATTAAAGTTATCAATAATTATACAATAGTTTAATTAAACATAAGTGTTATAAATTTGTACTATTAATTTAATGTAGGTAAACATAATGATTCGATAAAAAAACTTATTTTTTATACATAAATGGTAAAAAGATTACGATTTAGAATTTTAAAATCAAGATACCTAAATAAATAAAGTCCAGTGACTGTTTTTTGTTTATTCCTCTTGTATAAAGTTTTTTTATATGAAAAAAAAAAACATAAAAATGTTTATAACAGCTGAAGCAACTTCCCTTCGGATGGAAAAAATCAGCTGCGCCTGTGTTGAGTCACAATAAACAAACAAGTATATTGCAAAATAAAAACATTTATCTTTAAACAACATCGATATGATTTTGAATATTTATCTACAGAAAAAATTATAAATCGTATTGTGCATGACTGCACTTGCTAAAAATGTAAAGATAAAAGCTACCTAAAGTTTTTTCAGGTTTTAGCAGTCTCTATAGGTACGTTGAAATTAAGCCAGTTTTGCTGGACTATTAGATGTGATATCCAGGGTTATTGGTTAGGGGTGTACTAAGCTGAAGGTGGTCACTATACTCATCCTAAGGAACAACTTTCACTATGTGACCAACTCTGAATAAGAGAATAAAAATCAGCTGTTTCATACATTTTGTCGACGACCGATAAACTTTTTGTATGGAACAGCTGTTTTTTTTTCTCTTATTCAGAGTTGGTTCTATAGTGAAAGTTGTTCCTTAGGATGAGTATAGTGACCACCTTCAGCTTAGTACAACCCTAGCCGATAACCCTGTATCTGGTGAAACTAGAATCATTGCAGCACAGAAATAAGTAAGTAGGTATAGCTATGAAATATAAGTATTTTCGATTTCTTTAATAGTTATATTATATAGAAGATTACAAAAGCAAACATTATAATTTCTTGTAAATATGACCAAATAGATATAACTATAAGCCATTACAATCAATTACTAGGAAAATAAATCCATATGAAAACAATTAATTAAGATAATGTACGTTTTATCTTTATGCCAAAATCACAACAAATAGTATCGCCTATATGGTGATGACTTTACATTTAAAATCTAGAAAACACTGTATTTTAATTCTGTGTAGTTTGGCTAAATGTCACAAAAGTAAAGTTAAAGAAAATGAATAATGCTTATTACTTTATTATTTTCTTAACGAATACTGTTTCATAATAAAACAATATCATAATGCTGAGTACACTGACCCTCTCTAGGTACACCCCTAGCCGATACTCTTTATAATAACTGACGTAAACGCACTGAAAGTTTGCACAAGTGCTATATAAGTTATTATTGTTTTTCTCGCGTCAAATCTACGTCATTCTCGTACATAATAACACTTAAAAAAATATCCCAAGAACTGGAGTTCAACCGCAAAATCTGAATAGATATCTCGCCAAAGACAGTTCTAGAATCTGCAGACTAGATAAAAGAGACTGTAAAAATAAACAAAGTACTTATTGCGGAAATTATTGTCATTGGCGTATCTTTATTTTTGTGCCAGAAAATTTTATAATCCTAGTTTTCTTACTACTATTTAAGCTTGATCTAAAGCGACTGCTGAAGATTTACTTTAATCTATTTTACGGAAATTCTTTTTAAGTCCGTATCTAAGTAGTTTAAAAATGTCTTTGAACTGAAATCATGCTTCTATTCTCCAAAGTGTAGGTGAGTTACAAGCATATAATAATGGAATATCATGAGAAAACGTAAATGTCATCTAAAACTTAAGTCTGTCAAATGATATTGATAAATTTAATTAAAGGTATGAATCTAAATTATTGATTTCCGCTGATAACTTATCCTTTGACTGGCACTTTTTGAGAATATTTTTTGTCATTGCAAGTAAGTTATTATTTTTAAATACTTGTGCAAGATTTGGTTGCGCCATATTACGTTGTATAGTTGAGCCACATCTCCTAGTATCCTTAGTTCTAATAGTTACATGATGGAACTGGTCTGTGGAACTACCAGTCCAGGTGCGATGAATATGGTTTTTTGTTTTATTTTCATAGTCAGAAATAGTGGAATCTAACCTAAAAAATATGCTTCAGTAAATAGAAGCTTGCGAGATCTAAAGTATACATAGCGATAGTCACTTAAACGAGTAAAATCGAAAGTTTAAATAATATTAATCACTTAAACGAGTAAAATCGAAAGTTTACATAGTGTTAGACACTTTAATGAGTAAAATTTTGAAAACCCCTCAATACTTGTAGCAGCAGACATCTTGGATTTAAAATTATCATTGTGTATAGTATCTACAAGTTAAGCTCCTTCATTTGATACCCATATTGTGGGAGTTCTGAAGAAAATTTTACTTAGGCTTAATAAAACTTATAGAACCTTTAATTCTGGTGCTTAAAACCTTCAGAATTGATTCTTACATCCTCATAAAACTGGGTTTTTTGCAGTGTAATTACTTCTTTGGACTGCTTGCTGCCTATGTAAATGCATCACAGATTAAACAGAAGTACATTACTGCAAAAGCTCACGAAATAACCCTGTAGGTAACTCGTAAATCAAGTGCATCCTCGGTTAATAGCATTTATTTTTAACTCATTTTCTCGGCTCGCCATATCGAGAGGGCTTCGTTACTCGGTACTACTTTACTGGCGGGTCTTCAGTGTTACTTACAGATGGTTAACTTAGTCGTATAAAATTTCATTAATTTTACTGTTGCATTATTATGTCAATATCCAAGTAGGCTTTGATACTTACTTTGCTATCTGCACAAAAATCTTAATTAAATGGGAAATCCTTTTATATTGCCTCCTATTATCCAATCCAATTTAAAGAAAATCGATATGAAATAGTTATAAAATAGTTTGATGTTTAATTTTGCTGGTGTTTAAGTACCTTGTGCTACAAATGAAAACTAAGAAAATCTAATAATTTAAAACGTTTTTTTTTTCAGTTAGACAAAGTAGGGAAATAGACAAAAAATCAAGCTACATTCATTGAAATGCAACGATAGTAGACAAATATTTTTATCTCTTGAGAGTTGACCATTTGTCGTTTTTTAACCCGTAGCAATGTAATTCCGATATTCATTTAACATCAACAAATCATTCGGTAGTGTTTAACTGATTGTATCAGAAAGCCCCCAAGCTTACGATGGCCTACATCGTATTGTATTATTTATGCGAAACTTTCAGACAAATTAATGTATTCTCTGCGTATCTCTGATGATTCTGATTCAGTATGCTTTACTGCTTAGTCTGTAAACACACAAGCAGGTAGGTTTCTTAGAGCCTAGACTCTAAGTCAAACTGATTACCAACTTCAAAAAACTTATTCAGTATTATCGATTTAAAAATCAAACCTGAGATCAACCTTAAAGGAAAAAAATATTTGTTCTAATCGGCGCAGCCGTCGTCGAAGTCAGGTCACAGACATAAAAATACATACAATCGATTTGAGTAGGTACCTCCTCTTTTTTGTAAGTCAGTAGGAAACCAACGTTGTACAATATTCGCGGATGGCGCCTAGCCACCATGTTTTTTTGTTTCCTAGGAATGTAAGCCACTAGCAAACCGCCTGCCTGTGCATTTCCAGCCTGTAATTTTACCAGTCATGTGAACAGTTCTGTCGCTGACATTATAAAATGTAATGTTTGCGAAGATGACAATGGTGTGCGAAATTCTTGGCTGCGTTTAACGCACCTACGTGCTACAAAAATAATTACGTATCCGAGTCATTTTAGACTCAAATGAATATTATCGTTTCGATGGACTGAAATAAATTAAATAATTTAATTTTAAATTAGTATTTAAATATTATTACCATTTAATTATTTGAACATGTTATAATATTATGAAATAATAAAGTAAATATTTTCATACATTTGAAATTAGTTAAAAAATAAAAAAATACGTCCTATGATGCATTAATCATCATCTGCAGCCACTGAAAACCACTACTGGGTACTTTAACGCACCGTCTATTTAATTTTATTTAATGATCAAATACTAACTCTTTAGATATCGATAACGGTATCATCGACTAAAATCACATCTAGCGAAATCATTGACGTCACAAAATAAACTTCAAGTATACTGTCTTTTTTTTCTTCTTCCCTCTTGCAAAGGTTTTGACTTTACACGGCTTGTGCATTTGCTATCTTCGAGTACGTCTTTGGTATTATGATAGAATGCCGAATGTCTTGAAGGTTTGTGATGATTATTACAAACGTTTGGGAAACGTATAATACACGAAAAATATAGGATTGACTGACTGTGATATTCATTCATTGAAAGACAGCGAAAAACCCACACAAGTAGGTACATTTTGAAATCTGTCTACCTGTAATCTTGTTTACGCACTTTAATATTCTTTCTCTTGTCATGTTGGTTGATAAAATATTGATCGATTTGTGACGTCACTATCAAAACTGTTCTCCTTGAAATTTGTGGGCAGATTTGATAGTTATATATGATTTTTTTGACAATCCAGTTTAATGGTTTCTTTATTAAAAAGAGAAGTTGTTTTTTCTTTTTTAAATAAATACAACCTCGTGATAATTACCCCCAATAATTCTAGCGAGGTATAAAACAGCTCTTGAGAGCCCAACTTACTTAGCTGGTTTTTATATTTCTTTAACACGCCCTAGAGCCTAAACGGCTTGTCGTATTTTTATGTGAGTGATGTCTATAAATTCGTCTTAGTCGTGAGAGTGACACTGGGTACATCAAAATTAAAAAAAATAAACAAAATTAAGTTTATTAGACAGGCGTAAAGATTTGACAGTCTGGTTGATATGAAGTCGGTTGTAGCCACTTGTTACTCGTTGGATATGAAGAAAACACCTCTTGGAAAAATCCCTGAAGTTATCTTATAGACGTCTCACAAACAGATAAACTATTGTGATAACGTCTAATGTCTATTACTTATTGATATCTTGTATTTTAAGCAGAGTGCAAAATTTGAATGACGTTTCGAAAAGAGCATATCACAATATTGCGTAAGTCGTCAAAACTTATGGTAAATATATATTATAACTAAGAAAAAACACAAGAAATAAGTATTTTTAAGCGGTAACATAAACATATCGATCAGCAAGCGGTTAGAAAAACCCGACTGCTAAATGGTTAAACGTATGTGCTCGTAGATATCATCCTTAACATCTTTTTTTTAATTTTGATTTACCTACCAAATGTCACTCTCACGACTAAGACGAATCCATTGACACCACACACATAATAACACGACAAGCCGTTTAGGCTCTAGGACGTGCCAAAGAAGTGATTATAGAGTTCAGGTTATTAAAAATTATACAAATTTACGTTAAATAATTTGAAAATAATATTAGATACCGCATATATGTAAAACATTAAATAGTTAGTACTATTTAATGTTTTACATACTATGTTTTACATAAAACTCATACAATCAAAATATTTTAATTGTATGAGTTTTATATTCAAGAAATCTAAGATCTATAGACAAAAGACAGTACAATAGCTCTGACAGTCGACCCATTTAAGTTCAGTCCGAGTTAGCATACTCCACTCGTAGAAGAAAGTTTCGATACTTTAAAGGCTATTTCCTATTTTACAGTCTAAATATGCGTATTAAAAGATACCATATATAGGTTTTGAAAGATAGTCTAGCTAAAGGTTCTTGTTTAGGTACTTTGATGAGTTGTAACTGCTATAATTGAAGCCAAGCTATCCATCATTGATATTGATGGCAATCGATATAAATTACGGCAATTATATCCCCTACTTCACTTATACATTAGCAGTGCTAATGATACCACGATTATTTAGTCCAGCTATAATCACCGATAAATATTTAGATATCATGCCTAGAGACCGGAAGATTCGTTAAGTATTAATAACCATTTTATTACCAGACTGCGATAGAAGGCGAGTTATGTTTTTCGAGTGTATGTATGTATATTTCTTTGGCACCCTCTAGAGCCTAAACAGCTTGTCGTATATTTGTTGAATGGTATCAATAGATTCGTCTTAGTCGTGAGAATGACAATGAGTACATTAAATTAAAAAAATAAGGATTATACATTTAAAGGTTTAGCAGTCGGGTTTTATCGGAGTCTCTTCTACCACTTGTTTATATCGTTTATTCAGGTAATCTTATGGATTAACTGGTTTTCTTAATTATGCTCAGTAGTTCCTGGACTTGAAAGCTAAAGGTATCCAGTTGTATATATAAAGTTAAAAACTATATTACTAAATATAACATACTATCTTAGTTTTTGCCTGTTTGTCACTTTGACAGAAGAACTTCAATACAAACGATCAATGTGCGATAAATTTATTTACGCAGGTTCATGTAGTGGTAATATATAAGATATTTTTATCTATTTATGATAGCTAGGAACACAAAACATATTTTTATTTTATAAAATCGTGACCTTAATTGATGGTCAAGTCATGGTCATGATTTTCACAGCAATAAGAAACATGCAAATCTAAATAGATAAATTAGAAACTGATTGATCATTGCAAATTGATTGGAAACACCTACTTACGGTTTTTGTCAAAAGTAGAACGAAGACTTTCACACAGCATTTCTGAAAAAGAGATTTGTGTGTAGGTACCGTACGTACCAACACTGAAATGAAAGTTTTTTAATTATCAACATTGGTCGTTTTTATCGATTAATTTGTTATTTTCCATTGTATTTTAGCTAAGCCTATAATCGATTAATTTTAATGATAAAAATTAATACCAGGTAAACAAGATCACTTTGAATTGTATAAACTAAGGGGGTCAAGTGGTCGAGTGATGTTCAACGTGGTTTTTTTTTATATCGCGTTTATTTTACATTACTTTAAGCCTAACATCTCTATTATACAATGTTTCATAATATGCAGTAGTAATTTTACTGATTTGATAAAACATATAAACAGTATAGAACAAAAAATGCGCATACGATCTACTGATATGATAGCATTAAAGCACTCAAGTGGTTAAATTAGAACCACATCCCTGCTTTAGGGATGTACTAAGTCAAAAGAGGGTCACTATACTCTACTACTAATCGTATATTAACAACTTTCAATATTGCACCAACTCTAGAAAAGAATAAGCTATTTATTGAGTTTTGTCGGCGACCGATAAACTTTTTGTATAGACCAGATGATCTTATTTCTCGAATTCTAGATTGGTCCCATAATGGAAGTTGTTAGTAATGATGACGGTGACCCCTTTTCGGTTTAGTACACCCCTAACCATACAAATATTCTTCTATAATACGTATTTCACTTTTGTTGTTTCATCATTCACTTAAAATTGTCGGAAATATATATTTTTCAAAGCATATACGACTATATACGTATAGCATATTATATACTCACATTTTTTTTTGTATCACGCACTAGTAATTTGACGTCAGACCTTATGTAGTGACATAAACAGCGTTATTATCATGTACAGATGAATATCATCAAAAATGAAAATTATCAACGTCATGCTTTCATTGAAGCGATCGTATTTCGTATTAATCAATGAATACTAGTTAGTAATCAGTTAATTATACTAATATTTTATTAACATTTATACGATAGATAAGAAGCAGGCCTGATACTTGTGACGTAGAATTATGTAAATTTACGAATTTATCTTGCTTCTTCATTGAATCGGACGGATTTAAAGTGTTAACTTAACTAAGGATATAAGCACTAAAGTTTGCTCCTTATTTACACTCATAATCTAAAAGTAGATGAATATCCAAAAATTTCATATCACGTCTCTGTTCACTAAGATGAATATATGCTTTAAATTTCTCTTTCTATTTGTTCAGCGGCGTGCGGTCGCCATTGATCTGTGCTACATCTTAGGCCGGATCGTCGTCGCTTTACGTCAAACGCCTATTTAGTATAAAAAACACTCGAAACACTTATGTAGGTGCATTTAGTTAACACCTACACACGTGTTGGTGACTAAAACTACTTTCTAAAGTACCTTTATAATTATTTTAACCCAATTATGTCAAGACACTAATTATTTCGTTAATCATGCGCACACACCGAAGATCTTGAGATCTACTTATGTATATCTGAAACGAATTAGTGTTAATTTAACATTGACAAGTTCTTGAATATCAATGGCGGATTTGTCAAGATGTTTGATTGTGTGTGGTTGAAGCTTTGTCAAGAGAGAAAAAAAATGCAACAAAAACTGCAATAAATGCCTACCCGATAATTTTGAGTAATGATACATGCAACGAAATCTATGATCTGAAAATATATAATCTAAAATTGTAAACGTAAAATGAAAAATTAGTTAATTAGTAAAAGATTGTATTAACTAATTCCTTCCTTCTTTCAAAAAGAGGAGGTACGTAATTCGATTCTGTGTAATGTTATTTTTCGTTTCTTACCTGATTTTTCGGTGACGGATGTACCCATTGAAGAACCCATTATAATTATATCAAAATCGGTCTAGTGGTTTATTTTTAAATAAAATAACTGATAAAACTTTATCGTTGTAATGAAAGTCGGTAGTGACCTATTTTTTTAAAGAACTATAGGAGTTCAAGTGCAACTTCGAATTTCTTGAATTCTGAAAAAAGTTTCGTGCCGCACCGTCCAATAAAGCCTGCTGTTAAATTATTCATTATCATTTTATTTTCCTGCACGTTTAAAATGCATATTGATTAGAAATTAAAGGCCTTGAGATAAACATCAGTTTAAAAAAATTGGATTTTATTCATGCGTGGTACAAACATATTTTTAGAACACACAAATTCATACTAAACTTCTTGTCAGTGGAATAGGTATTATATCATCAGTCTGACACGACTTGAAACAACTTTGTTAATCAATAAACACACCAACATATGCGTAAATTAATATAAGGAATTGTTGTTGACAATCCCTAATCTATGGCTTAGGTAACATAATTACAAAAGTTTTAAGGTTTGATATTATCATTATAAATAAAAACATGTTTTTGAACGTTCAGTGACCAAATATTTTTTAATGCCTTACTTATCTTCTGAGACTTTGAACCTGATTCGAAAATCTTAATATGTTGTCATTGATAGTCGCTAAAACTAAAAATACGATGCGCTGGATTCATGCGACGTACATTACTATCAGGCTTTATTAACACTAATAATAATATGGGACAACATCCACACAAAGGTCTCCAGGTCTCTAACTAGGCATAGTCTGTTGCTATGGTAACCTGACGACTGATATACATACTTATATACATCACTACATATTTATATGTATAATAAAAACATATATACATAAAATATATTATTTAAATACAAATAAAGAAAGAAGTATATATTGTACAAGCGTAGTTCATGAAAGTGGTCAGTAACGATAATTTCGAGTAGATAAGGCCCTTTCCTGTCCGTTATCTATGTTGTTAATATTTAGGAAACGCTTTATCGATATCGTGAACTTTTTACCATAAAATGCTTTGGTAATTACTTTCTAAATTCTATGACGATACAAGCTAAGATCCAGGATTACTTAGATTAAAATATACAAACATATTTTTTTTAAAGAAATCCTATTTATAAACTCGGTGAATATATTATATGTCAATGCAGCTTGTGGAATCGTCGTTCTTGTGTGATGAACAACAATTACAAAATGTTAGTAATAGGTAAAGAAATAAATGACTAAGTAAATGTATAATATAATAACTATTTGTTCTTAGAACTATAAAAGTATTTATAAGTTAAGTTTATTTTTAAAGTAATTAGTAATTAAAATGTAACAAGACTTGCCTGTAACGAATGTTATTTAAAGGCCAATAAATATTTCTTATTCTTATTCTTATTCTGTAGCCTTAGATGTAACATGTCTAGTCTGGAATACATCGGCTCTCAAGGAAGGCTGCCGGAACACACCGGTAGAAGCTCGGCGACCGAGTTTACAAGTTGAAGGTGGAAGGTAGCCAGGCAAGCGATAGGAAACGCCCTAGCACCATGCTATGGTTTCCACACGATGTTATCCTTCCCCGGTAGATCAGGCTCTTTTTGCATGGCACGTACCTCTTGCACGGCAATCGCCCCACTAACTACTCAACGATCATCGCTACCTATTGTGCGCAAGTTACCAGTAACTCCTGAAACTGTCTGCTGTATATCTAGCTGCCTTACTCCATATCATCACCCAGGTAGGTCTTAGGTGTCACGGCTGTCGTGTGAAAGTATAAAATGGCGACATGCTTCGACTCACGTCGCCCCCTACTTGCGATATCAGCTTAGCGACCACATTTGCAATCAATCGATTGTTATCGAAACGGCGACAAATAGAAAAACTCTGACGTGAAAACCGTAATAGAATAGGCTTGAAATATTTCCGCTAATGATTGTGTTATCTTCGTTATAAACGATGCGGTAGGTAGATTTATGGCTAGGTAGTTCAGAACGTTAAGAAGCTCTCTAGAAAATTCTAGATAACTATTTAACAAATTTTCCAACACTTCGCTGTTTTAGTGGTCACATAGGATGACTAAGAAAAGTTATTGAAACGTCAGATAAGTGAAATTGTGAAATATATATAAGTGCGCGATCAATTCGTTAAATATAAACAAAAAAAACAAACTAATATATTTGAACACAAATAAATATGTAATATATTCTTTTATGTAACTATTTACGAGTAAATTTAAATTTAAAAGTGAATTATATGGTACATACCTATTACATTAGTACAATAAATACTTTACACAGTGTAACAGAAAGGTGTGACAATACTTTATAGTGTTAGTCTACCAATCAGGTGAACCCAATGTGGCCAAAAATGTTCGCTGAATTCTGATAAAAAAAAATTTGGTTCTCCATACAAAAATTGGTCACGTATGGAGGACGTAATAACTTTTTATCGAATTTTGCAAAAAATTGTTCTATAATGAGTTCACTTTGATTGGTACACTAACACTTAAGTATTGTCACATCTTTCTGTTAAACGTTGTATGTATGAATGAAACATTAGCAAACAATGTATGTTGCTTGTCCGCTGGCAGAATAATACAAAACAGCACAGTCTCTGTCTACGACACGCTAAATATAGCAGAAGTCATATGAGTTTAGTGGCGTATCGCCAAAACCAGCATTCGCCAAATGCACTCGCTTTTCGTGCATTCGTCACCAAAATACTTTCATTGTGGCCTTCTAATATAAATACAATTAAAACCGAAACGCGTTCTTAAAATAAACGGTGTACATTTTAACTGGCATTTTCCCGTAGCTTCCCCTCGTTAACAAGTTATAAGCTAGAGAAACTTTATTTAACTTAACTTGTTATATTTATTATACTTCCCGGATAACAGTGTCTATCTTTATCTAATTAATCTGTTATTATGTATCTGTATCTAATTAATTAATTATCTTTACTATTTATATAATGTACATTCGAATAAAGTTACAAAAACTTTATGTACCTATTTACCTACACTGTTTTTACAGGCTGTCAAAAATCTCAAATTTGCGATAAAATGTGTATGACGACATCGATGGCACGGCTTGCACCATGCCTGATAACAGCAATATTAATAATCTCACGATTATTAACCTAGAACAAAGCATTTAGCGTAATCGCCGACAGTCATGAATTGCAGAATCCATACAGCAAAGTTTTCAAAACAATAAGAACTAGGGGATATATGACAGCTTAAAGTACAATAATCTTATCTTAATCTTAGCAACATTATAATCACATGAAATGCACTTGGTCTTTTTATCTTTGACTAAGTAATTATCACCTCTGACGTAATATGTATACAAAATCTGTGAAATCGATCAAAGGCGTCGAAAACGCGCAAGCACGATCAATATGCAAATACTGTGACGTATGACTAACATTTACCCACATATGTTTTCTTTCAATACGTATCACATTATACGATCTGCCTTTGCCAACACGAACATAGACATTGTTTTCGCACCGTGTAAAGGTCTTTTAATTATTAAATATTATAATGAATCTGAAATAATAGAAAATTATTTATTTAAAATAGTTGCATAATATGTATCCTGTGCCAGTGGGTGAGTTATCCTCGCGAGGTTTTGCTGAAATATGACACTATTTTCGTTTTCAATCTTCAAGCTCGATTCGATTTTGGCCCAAAAACTTCATATTATTATTGTGTCTGCTCACAATATTTGACGATAATCGGTTTAAAAATGCGTCCTATAGAAACGAAGAACTAGATACGCGTTTTTGTAGCATTTTTGCCGAAGCTGAAACGAAGACCTTATCTAAAGCTCGGTTATCAAATTCACAATATTCTATTAAATCTATACAAATTATATTATTTACATAAAAAAACTATATTATTTCAATTTATACCGATCGATTATTTGAATAAACATGAAATGTAAATTATAAATATATCGTAATAAACCTTTATTAAATAATCAATAGAAATACAACTTACATAAATAGGTAAGCATGTTAACTAAATTACCCGTTCTGACTCAGTCCCGGAGCAAAGGTGCCCATAACAAAATGTAAATTAAATTATAGACTTTCCAGATGATAAAATTACACAATAGCTAGCATTGAACTCGTATCAACATAGCAACACTTAATCTAATTAAGAGCTTCTGATTTAATAATGACCTTAATTCGGTCAGTCGCACTGACTAAACTCAAGGTTCCTAAAATTATACCTATCCTTTCCTCACTTGTGGAAACAAAAAGAGAGGAGACAATTTTAGAACTGTCAAATTAGGTTCGTTAAGGCCTGCCCGAATTGGGGTCACTGTCGTTTTGTAATTTCAAATTAGCAGTATTTTGTCATTCTGTTTCCCCGGGGACAAACAGCCTTGCTAGTGTTTGCTGGACTTATTGACCCTACTGTATACGTACGTAACAACCCAGAACTTGCCACGGATGGTGTCGTGTAGATCACAGTCCTCCACGCTGGTCAAATTACGTGTTGAGGAGTTCACTCATCTTCGAATGTTACTAACACTCTTCCTCACGATGTTTCCTTCGCCGTTTGAGCTTGCAGTAATACATCATCATCCAGAAGATGTCCACTGCTGAACATATGTCTCTCTCTTAGAACGCTATTCCGAAGGACAAGCTGCCAATTGCATCCACTGCTTACTTTTGACTATAACTATGTCGTCGGTTCACCTAGTGAAAGGCCTACGTACGCTGCGTTTTCGTATATAATTACCTTTTTATAACGACTGAGTCTGCTGTAAACAGTTTATAACAACAGCTGGTCTGCCCCCACAGGATAGCGACAAAGACCTCGCAGCCGTTCCACGTGGCGCTAGCGGTGCTCGTGCTAATGGTGTGGCTGAGTAGACCCGGCTGCAGCAGCAACGTGCGCGGGTGGCGAGCACTCTATGTGGGAGCGGTAGCCACGCACTTCGGCGCGCAAATCTGGATGACTCTAGTGTCAGGTGAGAATAATTACCAGAGGAAGACCGAGCTGTAATAATAATGGCCGAGTGGTTAGTGGGGTCGATTGCCGTGCGAGAGTTACGAGGTTAAATACTACAAAATACGCAAACAAGAAGCTTCCGGTAAAAATAATGAAAATTTTGAAAAACCACGCGATACTTGTTATGGCAGCCATCTTAAATTTGAAATTATCATAATGTATAGTATTCTACTCGTCAAGCCCTTTAATTTTATACCCATGTTGAGGGAGCTGTGAAAAAATGTGTATTTGCCATTTTGTGGCGGCGGCCACACTTGGACCGATTTAAATCGGTCCATCCGTTTGGGAGCTACGATGGCTCAGACATGTCATACTTATAATTACCCCGTCGTTTGGGAGCTACGATGGCACAGACATGTCATACTTATAATTAGCCCGTCGTTTGGGAGCTACGACGGCACAGACATGTCATACTTATAATTACCCCGTCGTTTGGGAGCTACGATGGCACAGACATGTCATACTTATAATTACCCCGTCGTTTGGGAGCTACGACGGCACAGACATGTCATACTTATAATTACCCCGTCGTTTGGGAGCTACGATGGCACAGACATGTCATACTTATAATTACCCCGTCGTTTGGGAGCTACGACGGCACAGACATGTCATACTTATAATTACCCCGTCGTTTGGGAGCTACGATGGCACAGACATGTCATACTTATAATTACCCCGTCGTTTGGGAGCTACGACGGCACAGACATGTCATACTTATAATTACCCCGTCGTTTGGGAGCTACGACGGCACAGACATGTCATACTTATAATTACCCCGTCGTTTGGGAGCTACGATGGCACAGACATGTCATACTTATAATTACCCCGTCGTTTGGGAGCTACGATGGCACAGACATGTCATACTTATAATTACCCCGTCGTTTGGGAGCTACGATGGCACAGACATGTCATACTTATAATTACCCCGTCGTTTGGGATCTACGATGGCACAGACATGTCATACTTATAATTACCCCGTCGTTTGGGAGCTACGATGCCCCAGACATGTCATACTTATAATTACCCCGTCGTTTTTGCGTCCTGTGAAAATATCTATAGAATCATTCAAAGATTGTCTGAAGGCGGTCAGCGATATTGAAGAGTTGAGTGGTTAAACAATTAAGGAGACAGGCTGATGTCAGTTTATTGTATGTAGACCTTGCTATTGTACTGAATAAGACTCACGTCGTTTAATCTTTGGATATGAGCTAGTATTCTTTTGAAAGTAATATTCTAAGGCTTTACAAATTAAAGATATATTCATTAAAGCAGTTACTTAATGATTTCTTTCTTGAGAAATTTATCTTTTGAGAAATTCAGCTTACTGTAAGTTACTCGTATAATTTATAATCGTTGTTATCGTCTTATATACTATCTGTCTTATGTTGACCAGGAGTATAAGTTACCACCGTACAAAAAAAATCGTTCCAGTCGTTTCGGAGATTAGCAAGTACAAACAGATAAACAATTTAAAAAAAACTAAATAGTTCTATTTTACTTGTTACATCCCTCGTCTCTGTTTTTAACATATTTTTTGTTTGTCGTTGTATTCTCCACAGTTGTATTATATTTAAAGATACTCGTAAATAAAGCAACATAGAGTCACTAAAACGTCCATAAAAATATCTCTCCCAGTATGAACGATCTGTAGCTCATCAGTAACATTCCTCCCATGCTTTCTAACAGCTATTTATCGCATATAAGGTCCACAATAATTACTTATCGCCTATTTAAATAGAAAGCTTTTAAGCCTTGTAGAGATAAAAATAAATGGAAGATTTTCTAAAAGAGCAGGCGGCTTTATTCTTTTGTTCTAACACAAATATTATCTGACTATTGCTCCTACCTATAAAGAAAGTAGAAAGCAAAGAAGATATTATTATGAGTAAGTAAACAATATAAGACGCCATAAAGATTTTTAAATATAGATATGTAATGCATTTCTGACCGAATGTGAAAGAAGGACGGTTGTAAATGTTTTTCGAGTATGTAGGTATTGGAATATATGTTTATCTCTTTGGCACGCTCTACAGCTTAAAGCTGATGAATTTCTATGTGAGTGGTGTCAATAGATTCTTCTTCACCTGCAGATGGTTACTAGCTGCATCCGCGATTTCACTTGTTAAGAGACATGGCTCTAAAGTTATTGCAGTCGGGTTTTTGAAGTCGCTTTTAGCCACTAGTTGTATGTATTCTTACTAAGTTATCTCATTCCATATTTAATATATAACATATAATTCCATATTCGTAGGGAGAATAGGACTATACAAATAAAATCAAATTACGAGTAACCAACCAACCCAGGTATATGACACATCCACCAAAAATTAGATAATTGTAATTTTTTTATAAAACTATAGTAACAAATTGATTACTTATAGACTACTAAAGATCTGCAGATTATACTAATTTTCCTACCGACCACCCGAGAGCAGCGTGCCGAGTCGGCTAGCGGCACTACTACGCTGAACGGCAAAGCTTATACGTTGGGTCCGATAATATAAGTTTATAATTGTATTAAATCATTTATCATTTAAACTAGCAAAACTTTTGCATCTATCTATTGAATGCACAGGATAGTAATTACAGCTTAACTAGGGGCTTACATTATAGCCGCGCTAATAAAAAATATCTCAGATAAACTTATTTTAGTTTATCTATAATTAAGACTAATATTATGATTAGGTGGTATTACCCTATCATACTTGCTTACGTCCTTTATCTTGTGTTATTTATCAACAAAATTAATCGATAGAAATTGTCACGCAACGCACTACGCATTTATATTGTACGTAATGGAGAAATTTAATGCGCACATTTGTAAAAAATACAATAAATCTATAGTATCGCTCTCAAGCTGTTAGTAAATTAGCTAAACCTTTTTATTAAATACTAGCTGATCTCCGCGGTGTTTCCGTGGATCTCAAATTTTTTATAGCCTATCAGTGATAACATATGTTACTCATTGATAATGTAGCTTTCTAACGGCGGAAGAGATATTAAATTCAGTGCAATAGTTGATAAATGAATTTATTCTTTACATACAAAAAACAAATCTTTCCTCTTTGTAATATTAGTATAAACATATAAATGCTGTATACTTCGTATATAAAATCATGAGCATAACCCAAAAAATGATGTTATTATTCTGAGCTCATGACACACCTACAAGTAGTTTTAACGATAGCCATATTTTTTACTTTACATTTAATTTTTAATCCCCGACTCAAAAACAACGGGGTGCTATAAGTTTGACGTGTGTATGTGTGTGTGAAGGAACAGATTTTTATTTCTTTGTATGAAAGGTGTATTAGTCGTTCAAGATGGCCTCCGAATATGGGTATCAAATAAAAGGGCTTGACTAGTGGAATACTATAGGTACATTATGATAATTTCAAATTCTATAAAACTTCAAAAGTCGGGATATTTTACAAAGTTTTAAATTATACATGTTAATTAATTAAAGAGTAATTTTCATTATAAAAGTTAAGCAAATAAGTGTAGTTTCGTACTCAAGAATCATACCAACGCTGTCTGTGAGGCATAATCTCCATCTATCAGCATAACCTGTCAAATTACTGCATGAAATGCTTTGTTTCAAAATATCTCATACAATAAATTCGTCAGAACAAAAAGTTCGGCAAAACCCCCACGTTGATAATGCGGTAACTGCATTTTAATTGTACCTTCATTCCTGCACGTCTGTAATGCACTGAGTACAAATGCGGATGCATTTGGGATGCGCGCTTCTTTGAATTTTGTGATGCAACTTTATATCGTGGGAACTTATGAAGTAGTCACATGAAGATTTTGAAATAAATTCCTGTGTGGTATGAAAACGATATTATTACAACAAAATAATTATATTAATATGATGTGCAAGTAACTACCGGGCAACAAAAACAACGAAAAATATAGTAGAAAGGTTAGGTAACTATAGACCATATAAGATCTACAGATAATTCAAATGCTCCAACCCACCACCAGAGGACAGCGTGCCCAGAAGGCTAGCAGCTTTACCACGCTGAATGGCACGCTAAAAACCGACGCATTCTGTTCACGCGCCGAATCTATCCAACGCAACGCTCCGATAAGTGTTGGAACATAAGATGAGCTTCCGATCTCCGTAGCCCTAAAGTGTGACTACAAATGGCTCAAATATTATAACCTCTATCGGGCTTAGCATATTATCGCCGCTTGTCGTATTAATTAGTATTTTTAGCAGTTCTCATGTGGTACAGATTTAGAAAAAACAAGCTTCCAAAGGATTTTTTAAATTTTCTAAATTAAATAACTGAAAACGATAGATTCGTATCGTGTATAATATTATTGGATATGCAAAGAAACTTTCGTAAAAAGCCAAATTAGTGTTTAAATTTAAATTATGTAAATACTTGTAAATATTTACAACTTATTTTTGTATTGGGTCGTGAGAAACTTGCAGTTGCGTAAATATTTTCCCTAATTGGATAATGATCCTCAAACATCATTCACCTTCTTAGGTAATTTGTTATTTCACGTGCAAGCGAAACAAATAATGAGACCGAGTATTTAAAAAAAATTATATATCCTTTGTAACTCATTATAAATTTGTTTTCTTATTAATATTTTCATGGCCAAAGTTTTACGAATAATTTGGAGTTAACGTGTTCGATTTTATCTTTCATGTTTCGTTTTGTTGGATTAATTATTGGATATGAAGCTTCATATAAGTAAAAGAATTTAGCGTTTTTTTTTTATATGTTAAGGGGCGCATCTGCGTAAAAGTCCGGTGACGTGTTTTTGCTGACGCGCCCGTAACCCATTCCATTACATAGGAGAGTGATTATAAATACATAATAGAGACCTACACCTTCTTGAAATGTTTAAAAACGTACGTGGCTCGATTGAGAATCGTTATATCATCATCAGCATCAGCCAGAAGACGTCCACTGTTGAACATAGGCTTCCCCATTAGAACACCAAGCTGCCAATTGCATCCACTGGTTACTTGTGACTTTTATTATGTCGATATATATCTGCTTATAAATAACTATCGCACCCTGCATAATACTATAGCCCTGAAGTAGAGGATCATCCTATATTATTTACTACCTAAGTCTATTATTTACTTAGTACCCGGAACAGAACATTGTCCCGCTGTTCTGGAAGTTTAATTTGATTGGTACACAAGTGCCGTATTTTATTGATATTGACACTTAGAACTTTGTTCCGCACATGATTTATTTGACCTCCAGCTCTTTGGTTGTTCCTACGAGTATTGCGTCGTGAATCCTACTAATATTATAAACGCGAAAGTTTGTAAGAACGTATGTATGTATGTTTGTTACTCTTTCACGCCGATACTACTGAACGGTTTTGGATGAAATTTGGTACGGAGATGGCTTTGACCCTGGTTTAACACACAGGCTACTTTTTTTATCTTTTTTTTTTTGTATATAACAGTTGAATATAATAAACACCTATACCTATGTGCACAAGCGTCATTCATGTGACGAATTATCAACATGTTCTTAGCCTTCACATAAAATTATAATGTATTTGAAATAAATAATGACTTACCTTGAGTAAGGCCTTTAATAATTTGCAGCAAGTGGCTTAAGGCTAATTATATAATGGACACAACGGATCCTAGGCTATCTTCAATAGGCAGCTAATTTAAGCAATATGTTATTTGTTTATTTCGCTACTAACCAATGAAGCTAATAACTTTGAGGGTCTCAATACCCAAAAGCGTGAGCCGTGCGGAAGTGCGGAAGCAAGAGGTTCTATCTTACGTTAAGTAGTGTATAAATTGTGTCAAATGAAGAAATGATTGATTGATATTCCCCAGGCGTGGTGCTGTACTTCTCTCTCCCCCGGCACGAGTTCGGTCGCGTCCAGGCCGTGTTGTTCCCGGTCTACTATGCGTTCAACGCAGCCATGAGTCTGGTGGCCCTGCTGGCCTACTACCGGTCACAGAGCCTCCTACGTTTTGAACATACAAACTGGATACAGGTAACTTATAATGTATTTTTATCTTCATGGTTCACTGCCAGCCTTCGCTTTTTCAACCTTTTTAACCCCGTGGTAACTTAGTGGTAGCTTAGTCGGTAAATCCCTCGCGTCACAAGCGAAATAGCGTTGGTTCAATCCTAGGTTCAGGCGTGCATCTCTGAGTTTAACACTTATGAGCATATTATCAATTACAACAAGCTTACACGGTAAAAGGAAAACAGCGTGAGTAAACCTGCTTTGCGGAAAAGATTAATAGCTTTCGAAGATGATTGAAGTGCCCGACCTGCAATTTGGCCAGCATGGTGCATGGTCTGTGATCTACAGCCTCATTTAAGAGAGACCCGTGCCCAGTAGTGAAACGCTATGGGTTGATACGTAAATACTCATATTGTATTTTTATCCTCACGGTTCAGTCAGTGCCAACTTTCACTATTTGAACAATTGTAACCCCGTTGTTACAAAAGATGAAAATTTCCTAATATAAGTACTATAGTCCTATGAGAGCCTATTTATCCATGTATCTGTGAATGTTTTATGTTTTTTATCTTCTTTGGTTATTTATTGGTTATTTGGTCTATTTAGAGAGATCTACTAGTTTCTGGTAATGAAAACGTCTTCGCGTTGGTTGTATTACCTATATAGGCAAAGCGTTTCCTAATCCAAGTTCAGAGATTTTTTTTATCAGGATATTATTCTCTAATATTATAAAATACAAAGCCCGGTTTAATAAACATTTTGAGCTGGTTTTAAAAATATTAAGTAAAGTATATTTATTCCAGTTTGTACCGTTACACCGAACTAAGCCCGAAGTAGGTAGTCCTAAAACCACTTTAAAAGTATGGGTAAAGGTAAAGTAAATATCACGCAATAAAAGCTCTCAAGAGGGCCAAGTTATTAAAACGCTTAACGAATACCTATCAATGTAAATAAGAATTAATTCATTTCTTTAAATGGTCTCCTTATCTTGAAAAGTTCACGGTTACAATACGACAGTAATTAATTACGCATAAATATCCGTAAAAAGCTTTTCTTGGTGTTTTAAAATAAAGCTAAGTGCCCGATAACATGTGGCGCCAAAAATAATAATATTTACATCGATTAATCATTTGTTATTGCTCTCGTGTCCGAACGTAATTAAGTTTTTAAGATGTCTACTATTCAGCTAAAGTTATGATATAATTTGATTAATGTTTAAACTTTTTTTTAGCTATTAGCTATTTCTTGCAGAATCGTGAAGTTACTTAGCTACATAAGCCAAGAAACAAGAAGTTGAAATTGACTTCTGTTACGGCATCCGCCAATAAAACTTACTCAATTATTGCATTTTAAAAATTTAACACATTGAGAGTTTTGAGATAATTAAAATGGATGAGGTTCTTTTAAAAAAAAAAGAAATTTTTAAAATCGGTCCACGCGTTTCCGAGAAACTCAGGTAACAAATATTAAAAAATAAACAGTCAAAATGAGTTACCTCCTCTTTTTTGGATGTCGCTAGAAAAAGACTTTCAATACTACAATAGCTAGACTCAGACTATCTCATGTAAAATTAACAAATATGATTGCTTGCAAACATTACCAATCATAATCTTCAATGCATAACTGCAAATGACTTCTCGATAAAAGACGTAGGAACCTTGAGCGCTAGCGTCAAGTCATTAAACAAGATATTCTTTTGAACACTCAGTTCACTGAATCGAAGTTTAATAATGTTAATCTCAGATCGCATCGCAAGGTTCAGTTAAAAGGTCGATGTGGAGATAAATTTGCAAGCGGCAACGTTGGATTTATTCGGATTAATTTGATTAACTCAAAGCCGGAAATCCGGGGTCTCCAACTCTCCGCTCGAGTAAAAATCTTACGTCTGTTGCTGCGAAAACCTAAACATTAAAATATGATAGTTTTGCGTTCTAAACTATGGCATGGCATTTTGCAAAAATTATATCGTTCAAAATTGCGATAGAATTATCGAATCTCCTCACAAAATGTCACGAAAATGTATCGCGACCTGTAAAATACAATAAAAAGATTCTTTATTGTTACAAGAATATAACATCATAGAATAAATACAACAACAAAAAAAAAACAGGCACGAAAACCGTCTTATCGCTAACAAGCTATCTCTTCCAGACGACGTTTATAAGAAGCCAGTACTACCATTAACTTACTATGTCACCATTACCACGTTACATACATATAACAGTAATTACGTATTTGCGTGATGTGTAAGTACTCACTCTATGGCACCTATTTAAATACTATTTCTATAGCACGCGGAGACGTAATGAATTTCTTTGCAATGTATGGTTCATTGCAAATTTCAACATCCAATTACGAAACACAATACCTACTGCTGATTCTCAAAAAGTTGCGAATTTTGCACAAGTTTTTCAAACATAAAATTTTGACATTGAAAATCGATGCAACGAATTGATAAATTAGAATTTTTAGACCAATCAAGAGATTTCGACCCCAATTTGGCCAGACACACCGACTAAACAAACAGTTTCTAAAATTATATCCTTTTCTACATTGTATCCTTTTCTCAATTGTGGAAACAAAAAGAGAAGACACAGTTTTAGAACTATCAAATTAGGTTAGTTTAGTAAGATTGGCTGAACAAATCGGGGTCATTATGTAATCTAATTTTGTGGTTCTCAGTTCTTATGAAAAAAGGGGTATGTGCCTTTATAACCAAAAACAAAATGACTCAACTACAACAACAAAAAAAATATAGCAGAAAGATTACCTATACACCATTTAAGATCTACAGATAATCCAAATGATCCAACCCACCACCAGAGGGTAACGTGTACAGCAAGCTGGTCGCATTACCACGCTGAATGGCAATGCTTATACGTTGGGCCAGGAATTAATATGATGTTTGTGGTTCCAGCTAGCCCTGCTGCTAGCGGTGTTCAGCATCGAGTGCTACGTGCGGCTGAGGCTGGTGCGGCCCATGCTGCGAGCCAAGCACGTCAAGACTCAGATGGAAGAAGCGGCCGGCGGCGGTCACGAGGTACGCAATCTTATATGAGATACACCCAATTGCCAGAATTTCATCTGCTATAATTTCATTTGCCATAATTTCATCTGCTATGTGTATAACAGGCGTAATTTTATATGTCATACTCATTGTTTATCATATTAGTAATATTCTGTTAAATAGTACGAGTAATATTGCAATTAATACAATGGATAACAATGTGTATGGCACTCGTATCATTATGGAGTCCAATGTACGGGCAAACAAGATAATGTCACATAACTTTTATGGTAGACAAACAATTCGGGCAAATGAAATTAGGGCATATGAGTATTATTTCTTGTAATTTTTTGGCAAACAATAGACAACCAATCTTAGATAAGTACATCTATAAGTAAATAACAATATGTATAGACTTACTATATAATGCACAAAGAAAATCCTAGCAAAATAATAAGTAGATGATATAATATTTTTTTAAAACAGGGGTCAATAAAAAAAATTACATGTTCATTATAAATGAGTCATAATAAAAAAGTAGCTGTTATAATAATTATTGGCATTTCTTACATCTATACTATTATTATAAAGAATGAACATTTGTACATATTATAATGTAACTAATTAAACCTAACTAAACTCGACCAATAAACAGCTGCTGGACCGATTTTCAAAATAATTTGCCTTTAGAAAGCTACGTTATCGAGTAACATCCTACTAATATTATTAACGCGAAAGTTTGTAAGAGAATTCGCTTTTAATGCTATGACAAAAATAAGTTTGTTAAATACGTGAGACACGAACATTTTTCTTCAGCTGCTGCTGGCAGGCATTTACATACTCCTTCATAAATATACGTTCAAGGCGGGTATTACCTAGTGTTTTCTCCATAACCACTAGTAACTTTAGGCACATAGACTATTAATTGGTCTAGGTAATTTGTATTATGATTTCCTGTCAAAAGAAAAACGTTTTTCTTCCTTCCGTGTGCTTTAGACAGCTTAAAATATTCTCATTACAAAACTTCATCCGCGGTTACTTAGAATGCAATAAAGCAATGGTATGCAAAATTACGTTTAATATTATCAGCATGACAGAGTTACGTAACGCTGCCAGACGTTACGAAGAAAGCCAATAATGCACACAAAGATATTCAAGATTATAATATAAGTATAGGTACTTGATTCTTTAAAATCATTACACAATTGGCACATGTCCCCGAGTAAAATACCTACAATGAATCATGATCGTCTTGCACGTGGTACAAAGAACAAAAATTATGAGAAATTATGTTACTATGCCGAAAATACACAGAGACTAATTTTTTAGCTGATTTCAAATGAGAAGGAGGTTCTCAATTCAACTGTATTTTTATATGTGGTGCCCTTTTTCTTTATTATGAATAGACTGAATCGATTTTTATTTACTGACTTCTCAAAAAGGGCCCAATTTTAAAGGGTTTGTTGCCTAGTTACTTAATTTCTCGAAGACGACTCGACCGATTTAAATAAAATCTTTATAATCTAAGGGGGTCCCTTACCAAATCCGTTCAATGCCTTTAGAAGATAAAGCCAGATAAAAAAAAGAGAATACCAACTTAATTTTGGCAGACGCCGATAAAGTTCTTTCAGTTCTCTGGACGGATTTTGAGAAAACTTCATTCTACTTCATAAACAAAAATACCTTAACAGATTATAAAAATTTTATTTAAATTGGTCGAGTCGTCTTCGAGAAATTAAGTAACTAGGCAACAAACACTTTAAGAATTGGGCCCTTTTTTAGTAGGTATGGATTTAAATCAAAATACTAAGCTCCGCGTGTATATGCGCCATTGTATATGACCATAGATATTTTGTAGTTTTTCTATATACATTCGTAGGTGTGTCAGTGTCAGGTCAAAGTCGAGTTGGTGAAATATTCTGGTAAATAATGTATGAGCGGGCTGACATAGACAATAGTACTCGTAAATAAATAGTGTAGGTACTTGTAACCGTAAAGTGACGTAAATGGTGATTTGTTTCCTATACCTACTTCCACATGATATAAAACGAACTTAAAACATTAGGACTTTCTAAATTTGACTGTTTTTACGTTACACGATTTCTCAGAGAAGCAGGACCGGTTTAGAAAATAGTTTTTGCTCGAAACTGTAGGTTATACGTACTTTTATTTTATTCTCACATAAATTTTAAGAAATCGGTCCAGAGCTTTACTTTTTAAATCAAAATAACTGGAAGCTGGTATGAAGGCGCGCGTGTAGGTATATTTGATGTTGGTTTTTTCTTTGTTCTCTTTAATTTAAGTGATTACGAAAATATGATGAAAATTAACCCTAAATAAACAATGTTATGTGCAATTATCCATCCCTATACTATTTTACCCTAGTTAAAATTAAACGGTGGTGACTGTTATCATTAAGATAAACACTTAACTTTTACTGTGAGATCAACCCGTAAAAATTGTTGATTCCTAAAAAAATATATCAATCATCGTCGATAAAGTGGATCTAAAACATATTGGCCAACTATCATAAAACCTCAAATTCCGGGTTGATCCTGCAATATTTGTTTGTCATTTAGTTTAATTAGTACACCTCTAACGGGTTTACCCTGTGTATAAGTTTCATCAGGCATCATTAACATGCCTAAAAATTTTAATAACAAGCCTTCCTCCCAAATATATTTCGTAATTAATCGTGCGTATTATCGCAAATGGTAAAGAACCGGAGTATATCAGTAATATCCTTTCATTTCTGTTGAAAAGATACGAGTACTACGACATTGGAAGGTCACACACAACCGCGCCTACTTTCTCGCGATTAAACTTCATTGGAATATTATAACTGTATATGTTTGCTTATTAATTTATTAGGTATAATTAGGCACTTAACAATGTCTAAGGGTACCTAGTACTAGTTCTGAAGAATATCCTATACCTGTCTACGGATGCAAAGTCCCTAAGTCTAAAAGTTCCTGGGCTATAAATAAGCTGAGAGGAAGGGTACATTTTCCTAATAACTAAATTTTCCTATTGTTTGTTCCAGGTAGGCAAGCTAGTCCTTGGCGAGCTGGCGCACTGCCCGCGCTACCTCCGAGAGCTGAAGGCATTCCGCACATATCACTCTACCATCGTCATGGGCACCATGCTCACCCTTGGCTGCTCTGTCTACTCCACCATGATTATTGTAGACTCCATGTGCCATTGAGAACTGATAATGGGGGTTGATGGTCGATCTAAGCTGAAAATCACATTACAGCATCATTGGCAGGAACCAGCATCATCATCATGTTACGATAGTTATTCTGTAACGACAGTCTTGTAGATGCCAAGTGCCACTGAGAACTCAACTAGGGGCTGCTGGTCGACTAAAACTGAGAACAACAGTGATAGGCACCATGCTTGATGACCTATCTGGGCTGCTCCATCTACTCTACCATGATCACTGTAGACTCCATGTGCCATTGAGAACTCAACTGGGGACTACTGGTCGACTAAAACTGAGAACAACAGTGATAGGCACCATGCTTGATGACCTATCTGGGCTGCTCCATCTACTCTACCATGATTACTGTAGACTCCATGTGCCATTGAGAACTTAACTGGGGGCTGCTGGTCGACTAAAACTAAGAACAACAGTGATAGGCACCATGCTTGATAACCTATCTGGGCTGCTCCATCTACTCTACCATGATCACTATAGACTCCATGTGCAATTGAGAACTCAACTGGGGACTGCTGGTCGACTAAAACTGAGAACAACAGTGATTGGCACCATGCTTGATGACCTATCTGGGCTGCTCCATCTACTCTACCATGATCACTGTAGACTCCATGTGCCATTGAGAACTTAACTGGGGACTGCTGGTCGGCTAAAACTGACAACCAACACTTGTACCTAACCATCAGCAATGATAATCATCACCATCATGATTACGATGTTATTTTACAGTGACAGTCGTAGAGACCTTGTGCCATTACGAACTGAGAACTAGAGGCTGCTGGTCGACGTAAGCTGAGAACTACAAACCACTGTAGCTTTAGGTACCACTACAGAATCATCAGCAGTGATAGGCATCTACTGTGATACACGTCGATCAAGTGCTTTTGACAACTAAACTGTTTCTCTGTCTTCAGTAGTGTGATCAATGCTATTATCGCGTTGGGTGGGATGGTCACTCTATCCATGTGTCAAGTTAGCATGAAATAAAGATCTAGCAAAATCTGAATTCGTTCTTGCTGAGGACCTTCGATGTTGTGATATCGCGAGTCGATCCACTGATGTAAACTCCACTATATCTGGGACTCAGATTCTGGGTCTACCATTAAGTCTTAAAATGTACACGCTCCTACACAAGTCAAATTGTAAAATAACTTTGGTAGGTGCCAATTAACGCAAAAAATGCAAAAAAGGAAGAATTCTTTTTTCAAGGGTTGATCTAAACCACTGATGTAAGGTCAGCAGGGACCTATAATTTAAGGTTTCCTTTCATAAATGCATTAAATTATGTAATCAAGTTCCAAGTCGGGCTGTGAAGTCTCTCTTAGACCTATGATTGTATCAAATTAAGTGAATTAGCAAAACTGTATGGCTGATCGAGTAAGCGCTGGTCGCTTCTATTTCGGAAAACGAGTGTGTGTTAAATTGTTATCTAGCTTTTAGAAATAAAAAACTGTTAACCTTTACTTATAGCATTTAAGATAATCGACTTATATAATATCTTAGTTGCTTCAGATTTATAATAATTGTATTGAGCAATAGCTCGTAGAGGCCGCAGCCAGCTCATCTTAAGCTGCTTGATAAAGAAACTCATGTTGTGTGCTCTCTAATTTCCTGCAAACCTACTGCCATGGTATTAGCGCTAAGTGTAATTAGGATATAAGTAGTTATTAATCTCGCCATCGCATTTCGTCGAAAAGTCCATCGCAGGAAGTTACGAAGCTAGCAACTATTGCAGCGGATTGCGCCAGCGGATTCTCGACCTTAGCTACGGTCGATCATAACAGTAATCTCTTTAACTGACGAGTTTTGGCTGATTTTGATGGTGTTTTTTGAACTTGGCAGTTTCGATTGCATTGTTTGTTGGTCGCTGTAATTGTGTTTGTATTGTGGTGACTTTGTCTAGTCAGCTACAATGCGACGCGCGGTCGTGCGTCACCGCGCGAGGTCTTGATAATGAAAGTGTACCTTAAAAATTCTTCATTTCCATGAAATGTGGAAACTGAAGAATTTATAAGCGGTCAAGCAGCTTAGGTATTATGTACCCAATGCTAGTAATAAAGCAATGGAATATTTATAGTGCTAATAATTAAGTTAAATTATATTGCCAAGATTTTTTAATAATATTAAAAAATAAATAGATAACGTTAGTGATAATGATGTTATCTTAATGATCTGAGTGTTTTGCGCAGTATTTATTTGTAACAGAGTGATGGGAGAGAGAATGTCTTATCTATTAAAACTTGTATCGAACATAAAACATAAATTTGTTTCAATTTAATTACCTAAATTAAAGTTAAATATCTGTAATCCCTTATGTAGGTAGGTATCTAGTTTTGAATTATGCGTGAGTAAGTAGGTAATTTAAATTGTTAGGTTAAGTTCATAAGTACATACATCATAAGGTATTATATAGAAAACCACGCTATTACTTTGATTCTGCCGTCATAATACCTACTGCTATACAAAGGTGCTCCAATAGATTTTTAACGCGATGTAAAACAAATATTTCTTTAGATTTAAATGCTAATAAAATTCCAAACACAGAATTTATATTTTATTTTATTCAAAACACACAACAGACGATAGAAATACTTACATTTATAAAATTACATAATTATAACTAATAACTGGCGGTTCCATTGTCCTTAACAGTGAATAGATAGCATGAGCAACAGCGAAGTAGGTACAGTAAATATATATATTTATTTCCGTAACAAAATAAAAAAAACTTTATTTACAACTAAAACATTAGATATACTTTAACATAGTTGACATAATATGATAATAGTTTTCACTTCACTAGTTTGAAGTATTTTTTTTTTGGTAATAGAAAGATAGATAGACTTTTTATGCAGAAGAAATAATAGATTTGATTAAGACACCTTGTCTGGGATCATAGTGCTGTAGTGACAACTTTGCATCGGGGATAGCGTTGATCAATCAACGCCTTATCTGCAACTTAAAATAAATAAGTAGGTATAGTATTGATAAGAAGCTTGGGGAGAGCCATACCCAACACTGAGAAGTTAATACTATTACTAAGTAGGTCTAAATCAATCATTTTCGTATAGGTAGAGTGGTTCGCTCTCGTATAAGTTTCTAGGCCGCTCATGACGACTAAAAACCACCCCATCGCTACCTACCATTGATATCCGAAGACAGACGATCTTCTACTATCTACGATTGAATTTAGTTGCTATAACATGGTCACCCATCCAAGACATAAACAAACCAAATCGCTTATTATCGGTTTTAAACACCTCAGCTGACTGTTTACTAGCGTCGAGCACTAATCATGAATGAGCCGTTACAAAACTGCATGTTTTATTTTGGGTGCTTCGTGCAATGCGTCACTACGTAAACCTGACTGAAATATCCTAAATCAAATATTTTATGTCACATAATATGGAACTGACACGACTTATCAAGTGAGAGGTGGGCTTATCATACATACATTTATATTATGATATAGGTACGATACATTATATATAGTCAACAATATTGAATCCACACCACCAAGATCATAAATAGGGCAGATACAGGCATTTTGAATCTTTCAATAATGCATTACAAACATCCGTAAATCTATTATTAGTACACCCTTCTGAAAATGAATACACCTCCCAACTACATATCTCTGGGTCCAGCGGTTTATGCTCTGCATTGATTGTGACTTTTTTTATCCTACACAGCCAGATATTTGACCACAAGTTCGCACGACCACGGAAGTCGGCGATACTGTAGCCCTACTTGACTTGTCAGTCAATCAGTCGTAGAGACTGGGTATATAGATAGATCAGAAGTCTGATAAAATACATAATTTATTCTCACTACTATCTCTCTAAGTTTATATTCTTCTTTACTTAAATTCTGACTAAAATTGTGTCAAGTCGGTTACATATAACTCTGTAGATAGAAATAAAACATAGAATCCTCCTTTTTCTAGACTGTTTTTTGTATTCATTATCAGAAAAGCTCTTTAAATGCTGTGGAAAGAACTTGAGAACTAGCACAATACACAGAGTGTGGTGGCCACTCAAGAAAGAATTTAAAAAAAAAAAGATACATGTGTATCTTTAAATCACATTTGAATGATATTTCATGTGTCTTATTTTGTATGTGTGTAAATTACTTGCACTTGCACTTTTGAAATCACACTTGTCACATTTGTATGGTTTATTGCCAGTGTGAGTTCTCTTATGATCTGCCAGATAAGTAGAGTGCGCAAATTTGGAAAAACACACACATACAGTTAAAAGAACTAGAAGAAAAACTTACATTAAGCCCTGGATCACACCTGCCTTTTTACGTTGAATGAGACACCGAGACCAACTATATCTAAAGACCAGACAAGAACCGGCCAATGAGAAACTGAAAACGTCATATAGGCGCTACAAAAACTTCTGTAACGACATCCTGCGAAAAACTAAACAAAAATATGAAAACGATCAACTAATAAAAGTAGCTCAAACCCTAAATATCTATGGAAAACCATTAAAACTATTTGTGATATCCCAGCTCCTAAAAACCATGCGCGTCTGCTCATACAAAACAAACTCACAGGAATCTATAGACCGATGCAGCCGCCACTTCGTTGATATGGGATCTAAATTAGCAGCAAATATTCTAAGAAAACTGGGTAAAAGCGAGGAATGTCTAAATCAGTGGCCTAAAAACTGACTGTGCTCCGGGGATCGATGCATTTTCATCGGCTTTAATAAAGAGCATCAAAAATGCCATTCTTGTCCCCATGGTCCACATCTGCAATCTAAGATTGGTATCGGGAAATTTTCCATGCGTGTGGAAAACCGCAGTTGTCTCTCCTATTCATAAAAGCGGACAGAAAGACTTAATTAGCAATTACCATCCCATATCTTTGCTAAGCATACAGACAAAAATCCTGGAAAACACTTTTTCTAGGATTTTTGTCAGTGATCCGACGTCTGGTAGACTACCTAGAGAAGTATAACATACTATCAGACAAACAGTACCGATTCAGGCGAGGTAAATCCACCGAAGATGCAGTTCAGCTTTTGGTTGAGACGGTGTCAATGCACTTGTATAGAAGCAACAAGACGGTAGGCGTTTTTCTGGACCTTGCCAAGTCATTCGACACTGTTTCTATTCCAATCTTGCTAAGGAAGCTTAACCGCATCGGAATAACGGGAAACGCATTAGAATGGTTCACAAGCTACCTCAAGGAAAGAAAACTTCGGTTAAAGATAGGAGATTTATTAAGCGAAGAATTCAGGGTATCTTTTTTAGTCCCGAAGGATAGGATCCTTTCAACAAGGTTATTTACTATATATATATATGGACGATTTACTAAAGCTCCAAATCAACAGTGCTAAACTAATTTGCTATGCAGACGACACTGTGGCCATTTTTTTACGGAAAAAATTGGCACAGCGCTATAACTGCCGCTGAAGCCGGTATGTCCAAAATAGCGGTCTGGCTTCTCAAACCTTACTGACCCTAAATGTAACAAAAACAAATTTTATCGGCTTCCACATTAGTGGAAGGCGATAAAATTTGTTTTTGTTGTGTTGTGTGATCACGAGCGACACAGAGCCTTTTGCTACACACCTAAAAGTACATAGTAATTGGAGTCCGGTGGTAGTTGCTTCTTCAGCCACGGACACAAACCACGACTGTTTATGTAGTAAAATACCCAGTCGCTTGTACAAAATACCTCGGAATCCAAGATGACGAATATCTGACATTATGATTCTCGAATATCATTCCTCTCCAAACGATAACTATACATAATTATAACTGTACATAATTATAACTAAGTATAAATATAACTATACATAAAAGCAATTGAGGCCTTCGGCTAGCTCTGAAGTTAAAAAAAATATATGTATAACGCTATTTCAGTCGCTATTGCAATATTGCATTGGCGTTTTGGGAGCAGCTGCGATATCAAATATGACAGAAGTGGAAAGGGTCCAAAGAGCAGTAATAAAAGTAATGCTAAATAAGCCACGTCGTTTTGACACTGAAGAACTTTACCTACACGGTAAAGTTCTTCAGTGTCAGCTAAGATTTTCACAGTTAGACAGATGTTTGTCATGCGAGCAATAGCAAAAATACCACCAACTACGATAAAATCAGTGGCAAGATCCGTTCGTCCTGTTGCAGTCGCCAATCTTCCTAGCACCAGAACAGTGTTTGCTTGGTGGTTAGTCCTCTATATCCACGCGTTACATTCAACTCAGTAACTAAACTTCTTGAAATAAGGGAAATATGCCACAGAAAAGCAAGAGGTAAGGTAAAAAGTTGGTTGCTAGAACGAAACTATGAAGAAACCGAAGCGTTAGTTAAGGTCTACGACTCTGAGTTGCGTATCTCCTATAAAGCAAACCTCCTATAAAGTATATTGAAAAAGAGAATTTCCACACACTCACAAATATGCACTCATAACTCGTAAACATAACCAAACGCGTTCACAACTAACGAATATTATGAACCCGGCGGGTAAACTGCAGTCACGCGGTGAGGCTATTTTGGATAAGCCTAAGGACTAGTCCCACTAGGCTTTCTCCGGAGGAAGTTTCCTCATTTGACAGTGCCCTAAAACAAGTGGTCGAGTCGGTGCTGAATGTCTCCTTGGAGGATTGCCAGTGGGATCAGGCGAGCCTACCCATCCGTAGTGGAGGTGTACGTCGTGTGCGGGATGTGGGCCTGCCGGCTTTTCTGGCGTCTACGCATGGGGTGGAAAACCTAGTCACTCTATTACTTGGTACTAATGGTGATGGGGTGGATATACCCCTTGCTGCGGATGCTCAGTCAGCATGGACGGTCCTCAACCCTAATGTGACTATGCCGGATAACATGGAAATTCAGCGGACGTGGGACGAAGTAGGGGTGAAGCGATTTCAAGAGCTATTGTTGGAGGCGGTAACGGGAGCTGATATGGATAAGTTTAAACTCAATTGGAATTGAGTTAAAACTTGTCCGTGTCATTAATCGGTAGGTTTTCGGAGGTTTTCGAGACTTCGTGTTTGTGGGTGAATAAGTGACTTAACAGCCTTTCACCTTTTTTTCCTGCTTCGAGTCTGGCAAAATGTGCTTTCGTCTATCAGTTTGAATGTATAGATGTTGGTCTGCAAAAAATTTCGCACTTTTGCAATTACGGGTCGTAGTTTTCTTGATGAAGGTATAAAAGTACTACGATTTCAGTGATTTATTTTATCTTCGGTGATTTCTGATTGAGAGGGATATCTCCCAAAAAGGAAGCCGTTAGTTTGAAAATGCCAAAACTACGAGGAACTAGTTTCTTATAGGTAAGCGTGCTCCATCTTAGGCCGCATCGATGCTTCACATAAGTTGCAAAAGAAAAGTCAAATGCAAGCTTATACAAAAAAATTGGCTAATATAATGGCCGTTTGACGCCACTTTCGAAACAATGTTATATCAAAATCAGCGGATCAAATCAAATACGTCAATGTCAGGAACGTATGATGGGTTTTCTAGCTTTACGTGGTATTTGCTAATTTGAGAGAAATTAATTTTACGAAATTGCACAGAACAATGCAATCTAAATTGTTTCCTGTGATCAATACGGTGATTTCATTACCTACCATATGTTTCAGTTATCGTAGTGAACATGTTATTTATAGGTAGGCTTAAAGTGTTCGAAACTATGAAGTGTCGTTACGAGAAGACTTTATTCAATAAAATGATAATAGATAGGTGTAAAACGATACTCCTCCTCTCAAGCATAGTGTGTACTCTCGCCGTAGTGATTTCTCTGCACAAATTGCTAAATTATAATGGCCGAATCGCCAAACCTTTTGCCCCAGTGCCCGTTGGTCTATACGGCAACTATTTGGGACCAGTGCACGACAGAGCTCCTGTGACACCTAAACGTCACGATGAGGCTAGAGATGCCGAAGCTGTCGTATCATTGAACGCAGCTCTAGACATGAAAAAGAATGGAAAGGCTGATAAAGCACTGAAACTTTTCCAGCATGCATTTGCACTATCTCCTAGACACGCCGATGTATTAAATCATTACGGAGAGTTTCTCGAAGAAACCAAGAACGATGTAGTGAGAGCTGACCAATTGTACACCCTTGCATTAACAAATTATCCAGATCACTCTGGAGCATTAGTGAACAGACAACGCACCGCTAGTATTGTTGAGAATCTTGATAGAGAAATGTTAAGAAAAATAGATGAAAAGCGAGACGCACTACTCTCAATACCAGAGAATAACTCTGCTCTGAGAAGGGCTAAGAAAGAAGCATATTTTCAGCATATTTATCACACAGTGGGAATAGAAGGTAACACTATGACTCTCCAACAAACTAGAAGTATATTGGAAACAAGAATAGCAGTTTCTGGTAAGAGTATAGATGAGCACAATGAAATATTGGGCCTGGATGCAGCTATGAAGTATATAAATTCCACGCTATTGTATAGATTGAGAGATATTACAATGGGGGATATTTTAGAAATACACAAAAGAGTTTTGGGTCATGTTGATCCAGTTGAAGGAGGTAATTTTAGGAGGACTCAGGTGTATGTTGGAGGTCACATACCTCCGGGGCCATCGGAGATACAAAAGCTTATGACACAATTCTTAGAGTGGTTAAATTCAGAAGATGCTTTGGACTTACATCCAGTAAGGTAAGCTTGGTAATAATTTACTTATGATAATTTAACAAACCAGGGCTAAGATTTATTTATTTTGAAGATATTTAACAAACACAGTAGGTTTCATGAAGACATATAGCCAATTATGACGACAGTGATGCCTAGATAATGATATAATTTCCCATATTCGTACTATGACATGCATTTCACCACTAGCTCGCACAACAAGAAAGTCAGCAACACTATAGACCTAGATGAGCATGCCTAATCTGGAGTACAAGAAAAGTACTTTCTACTTTTGTCAACAAGTTTCAAAATTGGTTGGAAACTACAACCTGTACCTGAGTAAGAAATCACAAGAAAGTACAAAATCAATTTGCATGCAGAGACACTTCGCTTTTTAGTCAAAACTCACACAAGTCATTTGGGTTTCTAATCAAAAAAATTATAGGCCTGGAGATTCAGTCTCCACACATAAATGCGAAAATATGTTTCTTGGTATGTCTGATCTTCTTCTTCTCAACTGAGTGACAGATCAATTTGAACCACTTGAACCACAGAATATAGTTTGAAGTCCGGAGAGTTTCATGGTCAACTTTTCCACGAGAAAACAAACATAACTGGGACCAAAGCTAGTTACTAAGTAATATAATATGTTGGTATTGTCTGATGTCGTAGATACGCAGCTCTGGCGCACTACAAGCTAGTGCACATCCACCCGTTCATCGATGGCAACGGTCGCACCTCTCGGCTGCTGATGAACCTGGTGCTGATGCAGGCCGGGTACCCTCCCGTCATCATCGCCAAGCAACACCGACACCTCTACTACCAGCACCTGCAGACAGCCAACGAGGGAGACGTTAGACCTTTTGTTAGGTATCTACTTCTATCTATCTTGTTTGTAGATCTGAAGAAATAATATTGTTACGAGCTACGTTTTCAGGATAATAATTTAACAATGCCAACACACAGTAATGATGATTTATTACATGGAGCACTCAGCACACAAAAACTTTAGAAAATCACTTTCACTCATAATCCCACTGAACCGAGCACTTCAATTCACACTGTTCACACCGCGATCATAGCTTCTATATAACAGACTACTCGGCCTTTTTTTTACAAAGTACTGACAGCTTGACTGGACGATTGGCAAGCGTAAGTGTGCTGGGCCGCGAGTTTTGGTTTTGGGGCGCCATTGGCGCCAAAAACGGCATAAAAAATAGCGGGCGGCGACACTTGCTATGTCTTATTTTGTGACCAAAGATGCCGGAACACTAGCTACTGCATATTCTGTAAGTCAATAGCAATTGTACGACGACAGTAACAATATGAGTCTAAATTTATTGCTGATTAATTGCGCAATTTTTTATTAATATTGTATTTATTATTTGAAAATACATACATACAAACGAACATAAAACCTTCCTTCTATACTTGTCCCATTTGGTCGTTGGTTAATATCATAAAAGTATTGTTAATTTCCAGATTCATAGCACAATGTACTGAGCGGACCCTCAATCTATACCTGTGGGCTACCAACGAGTTCTCTCACATGGTGCCTGCCATCGGAGAGCCTCACATCCTCACCGGAGAGCCTATGGACGACGAGGAGGACAACTTGTTGTGAATACAGATCACTCACTACTCGCCTTCTGTCCCGGGTTCCATCCCCGGACAGGTTAAACATTTGTGTGCATGAACATGTCTGTTTGACCTGTGTCTGTGTGTTTATTATATATATAAGTATGTATATCAGTTGTCAGGTTACCATAGCACAGGCTTTGCCTAGTTTGGGACCCGAGGACCTATATGGGGATGACAAATAATATGGAAAAACATCCACACAAATGTCCCATATTATTATATTATATCAATAAATGCGTCGTTACTTTAATCGTCTTTTGTCTTACTTTAGCGCGTGATGTGCTGTATTGGAGAAAACGAAACAAAAGATTATTAAAGTTACAACGCGTTTATTAATAAAGCAAAATGTGTTCGCAATCATAGCTGAAAACCAAGAATTACATAAATTTTACATTAGCTAGAAAGTCCAAAATGGATGACATGGATCTTATAATGTACATTGATATATTATTATATACATATATATAAATTTAAATTATATATTGACATTGATATACATATATATATATATATATATAAAGATCTTATATGTGTCAATATGTATGTTAGTCTTTAAGGTATTTATTTTCCCGAAATAAATTGATTTTTTCTTATATTATTGAAAATCGATTGAAGATCTAAACAAAACAATCGCATTTAATAATTCGAGCGGTTGAGTCTCACAGTCTGCAGATGTACGCTCAACAAAAATTTTGAAAACTCCTTTTAGGCTGTCGGGTTAGAATCAAGATATAATTTTCTTAGAAATTAATGTAGCGATTAAGTAGCCAATTATTTATTTGTTTAATCTAATGGTGCGATAATGAAATGTACTCGTATGTAGGTACATTACATAGTCTCTATTTGATGTTCGGTATCTTCCAAACTAACCTGCGGGCAGGTGACAGTGGAATGTTATTTATTCTTACCCACAAGACTCCTAACTAGGGTAGTAAAATAATTCTGTGATGGCACACACAGTATTTCCTTAGCTCAAAATGCACAATCGTTATACTTTAAAAAACTTTGTCTACTTGTTATAGACATTTCCAATATTACAAAAATTTACATTGATTTAAAATAATGATTGATTTTAAAAATTAATTCAGTAGGCGCCTATATAATAGAGATATTTCGGAAATGTATGGAGCTCCGGCCAGGATAGTGTACATGACACCATAAATAATTAAAGCATATGAGTTAATACAGGCCTCTATATACATATAATCCATCTAAATTGCATCCAAATTCGGTTCAGCAGTCTTTGCGTGAAACAGCAACAAACATAAATTCTTACGCCTATAAAACATTAGTAAAATGACATGGTAGTGAGTCGAAGTTAGGATATATTTATATGATATGTAGGCAAAAATGTCAAGTCTGGTATACTGTGAGTCAGTCTTTTATAATCACGAGTAAATCTGTTTCTTCTAAGCAAGCGTGCCACATCCTAGACCGCATCATCGCTTTCCATCAGGCGAGTTGTATATTAGCTGTAAAAAAATAACTTAGTATAAAACGGCTCAGGCTAGTGTTATTTTGAGTTATTAACGGGACCAATTCTGAAGTTCTGTCTGAAGTGGTAGTTTTAAACTAAACGCATCCTAAATCACTTCCTTCTCTTTTTCACTTACCTTAAAGACATCTAGGTTTTATGATTTTCAGAACCGTAATATTCTAACTGTATGTGTAATTGTACAGGGTTGTCGGCTAGGGGTATACTTAGCCGAAAGGGGGTCACTATATTCATCTTAAGAAACAACTTTTACTACGGCCAACTCTGTATTCGAGAAAAATAAATTAGCTGCTCCATACAAAAAGTTGATCGGTCGTCGGCAATATGTATGAAACAGCTGATTTATTTTTCTCTTATTCAGAGTTGGTCTTGGATCTTAGGATGAGTTTAGTAACCCCCTTTCAGCTTAGTACAACCCTAGCCGATAACCCTGTATACCTTCAAAATTGGTCTCATTGTGTAGTATTTTGTTATTTTCAACACCAAAGAAATATTCACAAGTAATGAGTTTATCATGACTTTAATTAAACACAGGTTTGAAAAAAACCTGTTGCAAAATATCTAAATGTAACTAACACTTAAATCATTCTGTGATAATACTTACGCCTATGAAGTGTTGAAAATTGTTGTAAATAATAATAATATTAATAAGATTATTTTTGTAAATAATTTTTTTTTTTAATTTAGTAATTTAAAAATGATTTCGACTTCAAAGATATCTGTAACTTTAAAGCCGACTTACACATCCCGCGAGTGAACTTACCTGTCTGAAACTGTCGACGTGTAAATCGGCCTTAATTTAAAGTTAAATCCCTGATAAGATTTTTATTAGATAATGTTTAGCACAAATATTATTTATGAGTTAGTGTATAAATTGAGTGTAGGTCAATTAATCGTTACACAAACAAAATTTACCCGAACCTGACAGTGACCCTAATTCGGCCAGTCACACTGACTAAACTAAAAGTTCCTTAAATTATATCCATCCATTTCTCACTTGTGAAAATCAAAAAGAGAGGAGACAAATTTGAACTGTCAAATTAGGTTTGTTTAGTAAGTTTGACCTGACAGAATAGAGGTCAGTCTGTGCAATTTTTTCCAATTCATTAGATGAGTTTTATTATACCTTATATACCTAAAACATTTTTTTTTTATAAATGTCATCTAGTTAATTAAATTGGAATGAAACCCTTCATAGAGTTTAATTAGGCACAGCAAGTGGTCCTGGCTCTTAGGCTGTTATTCGAATTGTTTCAAAATTACTTTTTTTATATGAAGTTGTCATTATATGTCAAAACGATCATTGACGCAATGCAATTGTAATTCTGAAGCAATACAGTTCAATGACTCCCAGTTCGTCGGTTTAGTTGCTCGGTGTGAAAGGACAGAAATAATCATGTTTGTTTTTATATATGCTTACTATATTATGTTTGTTTGTATGAAAGCTGCTTATTGTTCATTGCTCTCTGTGTATAGTTTCTCAGTGAGCTTAGTTTGTTGTATCTAGTCTTCCAGACTCAGTATTTCCCTTTACTTGTTTATTGCATTTTCATGATACCAGTACAAACTGAACTGACTGTTCCTCTATGAAATAAAACTTGTAACATATATTTCTGGTTTTATTACGTGAATCATAGTTAAGTAGTAGGTTAATCTGGAAAGGTAATACAAAGGAATAATTCCAGATTATGGTTATTTATTATCATCGTTATGTTATTCATTAATAAAAAATATTATTATTATTACAGGTCGTAGTTTCCAACGAACCTTGAAGTAAATGTATGTATAGGTTCCGTTTATTCACACTTGTTCTGTGGAGTAGCACAGGGTAGACCAGGCCTTTAAAAATAATAGTAATATTCTCCTTTTCCAATGGGTTTCATCAAACCCATTGAAAGGAGAATATTATGAAAATGAAAGTAAAAATAATTTACGGACGATCTGAACTGGTCGGGAAGGGTAAGGGGGTGAGTTTTAAGGGTAAAAAACTTTTTATCTCGATTTCTACTAAAAGTCCTATGGAAAAAAGTTAAATGGCAAAGTTGTAGGTAATAAAAAGATCTAAAACTTTTGTATGTACCTATACTTTTTTGACATAACCTCAATTTATTAAAGAAAAATTCAAAAAACCAACTTTTAAGTTTTTTGTTTTTATATTTTACAAAAACTTTTTATTTTCACGAAATTTGGTGAATACTTACCTTATTATGTCCCTAATTTTTAAATCGCTGTAATTTATTTGATTTGAAATATTTATTTTAAATTAATAACCAAAAAGCACCCATTCTACTCTTGTTAGTGTTTTTAAAACCACTTGTGGTCACTAACAAGTGGGGGTTTGGCATACTATACGGCGTGCTGTAGGAGAGTATCCTACAGTAGACGTTCACACAGACTTAATATTTTAAGAGCTGAACTCTTACATTCATACATCATTTAAAATTTTTGAACTTAACTTATTCGGTTACTATTGACTTATTTTTTTAATTTACGATTGATTGTGTAAATAAACTTTGATTGGTTTTTATTTAGGTCCTAACTTATTGTATTTCCTGACAGATTAAGTGACTGGTATTTTTTTTTTAAAAGAGAATTTAGCTCCTACCTGACCCTACCAGTAGGACCCTAACTTTGGAGGAAAAGAAAGAAGAAAATATGTACAAATGAATATTTAATTTACTAATTACAAACTGCATAAAAATGAAAATTAAAATACTAAGTACCTTATAACTAAACGAACTTAAAACTACTCCTATATACACCGAACTGACGAGCGCTAAATTTAAACGGCCGGTCACAATACACTGGTGGCAGTTCACAGACGGAGGGGGTAGTTCATAGACCGAGGGGTAGTTCACAGATGAAGGTGGCAGTACTCAGATGAAGGTGGCAGTCCTCAGATAAAGGTAGCAGTTCACAGATGAGGGTGGCAGCTCGAAGATCCGAAGGTGGCAGCTCACAGTATCGGAACGATGAATATAATATTTCAAGGTTGCACCGACCTTAACTTTAAGGAATGCTCCATCCATCCAAATGTATACGTGTCTATGTCACATTATCCACATTCTCTTTTAGTCCTTGGAACGTAAGATGTCTTAATGAAAAATTTACTTTAAAATAAAACTAGTCGCGCCAACAGAATTCCCAGGCCTGCCTGGCCCGGGTGTGGCCGTAGTACGTAGTTGAAAGAAAACTTGATCAGAACTGTCCTTGGGTTCTTTTTTTTTTAGAAAAGACTGAGCTGCTGGTCGAACGCGACCTCGGACAGCTTGACCGGACGTTTGGCAAGCGCTAGTGCGCTGGGCCGCGGTTTTGGTTTTGGGGCGACAAGCACAAGGGCGCCTCAGACGGCACGAACCTCGGCTTGAGCCGTCGCCCAGAGTAGGACTAACGAACTGCCCTGGCAACCCAGACGGGGAGTGCCTAGGGCCCTAGCCACTGGTGGCATCTTAGCTAAAACTTTTTAGAGCGAATTTGCCCAGACCTCCCTGAGAGGGAGGACAAATGAGCCCTATGAATCTGAGTGACTATTTGACCTGATTGTCCTGGAGCTCTGGGGCCAGAGTTCACGAGGCACCCTACACTTGATTGGCATCTGAAGGACGCTTTTTGGAGAGAGGTGCCCTGGCCCGCGCCAGAGCCCTATCATTAGATCGACTTGTGTCCATGGCATCCCGGGGAGAGGCCTGGACCCTAAACCTAGCTAATTTAGGCAACTGATTTGATTATTTGACCAAATTGCCCTGGTCTCCCAGACGGGGAAAGACCTAGGGCCCTATCAATCAACTGGGTGACCCTAAGGGTCGTAAGAGACACGCATTCTGTTTCGTGGAATGGATGAGTCCTTGGGAATGCCTCGCGACGTCTTATATAGTCGCGAGCCCGTGTCCTAAAATCTATGTTAAAAAATTTAAATATTATAAATGGCCAATACAAAAATAAGTAAAACTAGACTATTTATCATAAAACCTTACACGTTCTCATAGAAAAAAAAATACAACTTTTGAAAGATATGACGTGAAATGAAAATTAAAAGAACTTGAAAACTGGCACAATACACAGAGTGTGGTGGCCAAACAAGAAAGAAAAAAGAATGAAAATTAATGACGTTGTCAACAATATGTAAATAAACAAATTTAGAAATAAAAATGGTAACTAATACATTAAAAAGTAATATTTTCAGCACCAAAAGTATAACGAAATCATCAGAAAATTATTGTGGATATATTGACCAGGTTTTTACAAAGATAAATGAGAAAATTATAAAGTATGAAAGACAACACAAAACGTTAGTAAAAAGGGCTTTATAATATAATACAGTAGTACCTATAATACAAATACTACACAATACTTCTCCAGGTGGTCAACGCTGTTATTTGAATTGTCTCAGAGTTACAATTGCATACTAACTGTGGCCTATTCTATGTCAAATAGCAATTTTTGACATAGAATAGGCCACAGTTAGTATTAAACAAAACATAATTTTATCACTTACTCTGATCTATTCTATGTAAAAGCGGTCATTTTGGCAGAATACAATTGTAATGCTGAGACAATTCAAATAACAGCGTTGACCACCGCCCAACTGTGGCGTGGGTATGTTATCATTATCAGGCTAGTAGCGTTCCCACGAAATGGCCGGTAAATATGAGCTAAATACCTACAAATAGCTTTTATATTGTATATTAAAAGAAAAATAACTTGCGTAAATTTGTCTGTATAAACTTGAACTGTATGGATTTAAAAGATTTTTTAAAGGCGATTTTAACTATTAAGTCATTGTAAAAAAGTATGTGTTGCATTAATTGAGGCCGTGTCCAATCTTATGTTGTGTAAAATTCTTATGTTAAATAAAGATCTTTGAAAAACGAAACAACTAAATGACCGAGGAGAATTGTTGAGTTATTGCTCGGAAACCTTTCGGGTCAAATCAAGTTTACGCAAACGACGAGCTAGATCGGCCACGAACCTTTTCGCTTCAAATTAGTTGTTTAAATCCCAACAACTACTAAGAATTATGTTCAGTGCGAGCGCCAGCGCCGAGTTTCTGAACAAATTAATCTATTTTTCTGGTTACTCCCTACATATATTTATTATAATAATACTTAATTTAGAGCCAGTAGTTTGATACAGAATTCCTGTCATCCGAGCATACCTGACTGTTCTATTTAAATAGCTATGTAATGAAGATATAAAATTATGTAATATTATCAAATTTGTTAATGTATAGATCGATACTGAGCTTGGGTCTGCCACACTAAATACATCTATACTAACAAACTGACGTATGTCTTCTAGTCAAATCTGTTATAAGAATATGTTTGTATGGAAACCCCAACTGCTACTCGCTTGAAAAAAAATTTTTAGGGTATCTACTAAGTCAAGCGTGGAGCATACCGCAGTATGACGTTAAAATGTAGGGAACATTATGAAAAATTACACACCTCGCGCAACGAGCTCTACGTCCGGCCTGCTTCACGCCTAAATAACTATCATCTTAAAAATGAAAACCACAAAATCTCAATTTCGATTAATTTATTATAATGTGCGATGTTAAAATATGTTTATTACAATGAAGCATTTCAACTAGACGAGCGGGTGGGACCGCTAGCCGCCGCGACCCACGCGACCCCCGCCCCTTACACTTGTCCATTCAACGCGTACACAAACATCACAAAACAATTCATATCGGGGCGAAAATAAACAATTACATTATTCAGTTACAATATAACATTTAAACAAATGAACGTATAATTATAATATTTAATATTAAAAGAGAGAGATTTCCTTCAGTACAATAGAAAGTCAGCGCAAGCGCAAGCGCACGCCGGCGCCGGCAGCGACTCTGATGCAGAGTAATTACTTTTTTATTTAAGTATTCATTTAATTAATTAGTTAGCGCTATCTATATAGTCCGTAATCTACAGTATACATAGTTTGCCGAGTACGAGTGCGCTACCTCATTCATATAGAATAAAACGACTCACGAAATGTCTACTAGCGTATCTCAAACACAGCGAAAAATTATACTAACGTCACGCCCTGGCTTTACACAGGCGGATATTTCTTGTAACAAATATAGCCTTTGTTACTCAATCATAATACAGCCATGCAAAAGTAATTTTAGAAATCGGTCTAGTAGTTTTTAAGTACATACAAAAATACCGCAATTCGGCCAGCGCGGTGGACTTATGGCCTACATCCTCTTCATGGGGAGATCCTTGCCCAGCAGTGGGATGCTATGGGTTGATACAACAACAAAAATACAAATCATTCCTCTATATAGTATTAGCGTACATTTGCAAATATTGGAATTAATCTGTATGTACGCAAAATAACACACTGACCCCGATTCTGTCAGGCCAAACTTACTAAACTAATCAAATTTGACAGTTCTAAACCTGTCTCCTCTCTTATTGTTTTCAAAAGTAAGAAGGAAATAATAATAGAGAATAAGAAAAGGATAGATATAATTTTAGGAAGTTTTAGTTTAGTCAGCGTGAGTGGCCGAATTGTGGTCATTGTTTGTTTTAGCTCACTTTCGCTTTGATTTTTATTACAAACTAGCTGTCCCGGCGAACTTCGTACCGCCTAACAGTTGTGTATGTTTCTAATCGTTTAAACCTTCCCTGGAGTACGACAAACATTCCAAGACCAAAATCAGCTAAATCGATCCAGCCGTTCCCGAGTTTTAGCGAGACTAACGAACAGCAAATGATTTTTATATATAAGATAGCAAAGCATAAAATCACCATTGAAAGTAAAATCTAACTGATAATATATATAATATGGTAGCCGTTTTAATCTTATACGAATAGGTAGCACAATACAGCCGTGGAATTCACACAACGTCAGAAGAAATATTCCATTCCCGCGTGCCAAATAAAACCATACTCCCTCAACATTAAAGTACAATTTTAATCGTTCCCAAGCCGTAAGACGTCTACAAGCGAACAACCAGGTCAAAGCACCAAAACCACTCGAAACGAACAAGCACAAGCTATTGAGATACTCGTTTGAAACAAAGTACAAAAATAAAAAACCGTAATGTATAATATTGTTGAAAATACAAAATGATCAAAACTTGCATTCTCGCGTTTTATTTCCAAATGCAATTACAACATCATGATAGCAAAACACGTTTTATTAATCGATATATTTAATAAGGAACAGAAATTTAATCGCGCACAAATATATAGCGTGCAACAGAGAGCTGTGACAATACTTAACGGTGTCAGTCTAACAAACAAAGTGAACCCTGCGTACAACAAAATTATAAAAATATCAGAAAAAAATATTGCGTCCTCCGTACAATTCGATCGATATAATATATAGATATATTTTTTATTTTTGCAGTATTTTGTTCTACACTGGGTTCGATTTAATGGGTAGACTAACACCCTTAAGTATTGTCACACCTTTCCGTTACACGTTGTGTATGCATTAACCACGTGACAATATCGAAAACCACCAACAGAGCATAACAAATTAGTCGCGTTACAAAATAAGAGAAGAAAATGAAAAAGAAAAAACGCATCAACAAAACATAAATGACTTGAAAAACTTACATACGAGTACATACATAGTCTTTAAGTAGTTCACTATTTATTGTTAACAATATTATAATAATAAACACGTTATACGACATTTATTTGGATGACGTTAGATGACGATGACGTTCATTTATATCGATAGGAGATATATTTTTTAAAAAATCAGCGCACATAGAAATTCACCACCCGGTCGTGTGCGCAGCGAGTGACTCACATGTCTGGGCTAGAAGGGGCAAGCTATAGAGCCTGGCTCTGGTCTCGACAACTCACCAGTCATTATATGACTCGGTTTATCAATAACATTAATAACTATACGATAATGGATTTCGCTGATATTAATTTATTAAATATAAGCAGAGCACAAAATCATCATAACTTTGACCAATCAATGTTATAGAATTACGATTGAATAGGTCAGAGTTATTATTAAACATAACGTTTTTATTGTTCGATACTAACTTTGACCTATTTTTCGCCAAAATGGCAATTGTGATTCTAGTGATGGCAATCGTAATTCTAAAACGATTTAAATAACACTCGGGCCTCAAATTGTAAAAAACAAAAGTCCATGTCTCTGTCTGTCCGTATATAGATAGAAAGAGACAGCACTGATTCAATTTTAAAATCCGCGGAAGCACATACAGACAAATGTTTTTGAAGTTTAAAAACAAAGATTTGAAGCGCTAAAACTAAAGATTGATTCGTTGTTACCATATTATGTACCTACATAAATATGTACGTACATACGATTTTGTTACGAATTGAAAAAAAAAATAACTCTATCACATTTATTTTACGAATATCCATTGATTTATCGATATCACATTACATTAATTATCAACATGGTTATTGATTTGCCTGATGCTGGCTTCAGTAAATACCTCGCAAATGTGGGTAGATATAGGCTTGATTTAAAAACACGAACTAACAAAGCAATGCTTGGACATAAGACTTGTAAGAACTCATCAACCTATGGATCCAATCATTACGATTGGATGTTTGAAATCACGTGAAAAAATCAGCTATTCTTGGACAAGTTATTGACCGTTGATTAGTTTTTTTTTTTTAATTTCATTTGGTAGGCAGTTTTTTTTCATATTTACATTTTTTATATACTGGCATGTTTGGCTGTTTCCAAATTAATAATAATATTTATTCAAATTAAGTTTATAAATGTAGTGTATTTTTGAATGATATATTGTTTACAGTAAAATAAACAATTTGTTTTTTTGTTTATCTGAGAGAGCTGTTTTTTTCGCAACTTTGGGGTTTATCCCTTAGTACAATTTACTATCAACAACAAGCACAATAAACCCTCAAAGGATGTCCGTAGTTTTATCCAAAAATCAGTTTACGTAACAAACGTCTCACATCATTAGGAACTTGTATTTTACGATTACAATTTTGCAGTCACAACAAAGAACGATACGCTATCGATATCATTTTAGACTTAATGGCCGGGTAATACTTTCTAGAAGATTCCGTTTTCAATCTATCTCTATCACGCTTATTGCAAATGTAACACATTAAAAAAAGACAGCATTATGTAACTGCAGTACGCCGAAAACTGTTCTTTTAGATGTGTTACTCTTTGCCGTGAAAAGCGTACATTATTAGCGACCACTCGATGCGTATAATAACCAAATTTTTTAATTTATAGAAAAATATTTAAATATCATTAAACTAGCCAATACTAGGCGTGAAATAATCTCTTCCGAACAAGATTTAGAAATATTTTTTTATAGGATTCATAGAGAGCATATAAGTTAATTAAATAAAACGTGCACAATGTCTGTTTTTGATAAATAAAAAACCGTTACAATACACTGCAACTAACTATGTGAGCCACAGCGAAGTAAGAAAATAAAATGATTATATTTTTATTTTGTATATTTTTATTTCATATTTTAATTAAGAAATTCCTATAGATAATGCCTTTATACTGAGTTATCGCTGAACAACGCCTGGCTCCGAATCCTTCGATTTTTTAACTAACATTCAATGACTTTCTGGGCGTCAAAGCGGCAGTAAGCAATTCGAAATGAGCATTACGGTTATTTTCAGAAACCTGTTTTAAAAAGTATAGACGCGGACGGCAAATTACAACACTCACAACGTGCGATTTGTTAAAATCGGTAAATTTTCAGCTAAAATTCTAACTACCCGCAAAATAACTGCAGTTAAAATGTTGCAAAACTAGCAAGGACTGACGAATTTGAAAGTATGAAACTCAATTAGCATTTGTATGGAATAATTTATAAATGTTAACAAATTTGGTATTTGAATTCATATTTTATACAGAATATATTAAGAATGTAATTTCAGCACATGTATAATATTTAGCGAGATATTTTAACAGCACGAGGTAAAGGATGAATTAATTAAGGATATTTAGTATAAAATTTCGGAACACATAATTTTTTGATATCATTTGCTTGTTCAACAGTAAGGGAACTTTGTGTATGTCTGTTGGTTGAGAGAGCCAGTCTTAAAAAAAATCCATCTATTTTTAACATGCGTTAAATTTAAAAAAACCAAACAAAAGAACCGCAGACCCGCCCATTTGTACTTCCAAATATCTCACATCGATTCTAAATATATTTACAATGTTAACGTTATAGGCCATTAGTGAAGTTAAATGCATCCGATATTTTAATAACTTACAATTTAAATGAAATGACACCGAGCTTTATTTATAATAACAAATGAATCTCGCACGTTAATTGATCATCTACGATTTAACACGTTCAGTAAATATCATATATATATAAGAAATTGTTGACAAACAGTCAAAGTACCAATGTAATTACAGTTTAACGTCAAATTCAAACGCTTTTATCACGAAACTTGGTTTAGCATTACAAAGTCTGATTACAAATAAAATTAGATCTTTAATTTAACGTATTTATCCACAATAATGTAGCAATAAAAAAAATAATCAAATCAGTTGTAAAGTCTAAGTCTAAAGTAATGTTGATTACTAAAAGACAAGCAAAACAAAATATGGTCATGAAAGTAATCTCTTTGTGCGACACATGCCTACATCAAACAGTCTGTTTTCCTCGGTCGAGCGCTATAGTCCCCCGAGGGACAAGGCGGCAGGCGGCACTGGGTAGGCCAGCTACTCGCACACGCACACATCACCCGGAACACTGCTACCGTCGCTACCACCTCGACACACACCGACACAATAGCTACACTAACTGGCGAAACTTATGAATCTAGGTTTATTTAAGCATCATTCAAATTAAATAGACATAATAAAGAAACGTTAAGATAAAGAACAAAAGTTAAGAGCTCTCGCACACCGCCTTTCTACAAAGTTCCGCGCGGACGAGGAACTAAGTTTTCGCATCCATCCGCGAGCAATAACTCAGAAGAAATTCGTGTGTTATTTTATTACCACAATCTATTTTTAAAGACAGAATAGTACACAACGAGGTCAGTCCCTCTTCTGCACTAATTTTAAACCGACTTGTACACACATGAGTCAGATACGACGATAGGATAAAGAAATTAGGTAAGACTACCAGGGCATCATAAAGAGCTAGGTTATCGGTCAATCAAGATGTCACAGTCCAAGGACATAAGGATAAAGCGAGATAGCTATACTACCAGTACATCATGAAGAGATGGATTATCAGCAAGTCAAGAGTCAAACTTCTAAACATAAGGATAATGCCATAGGATCTAGGTAAGCTACCAGGGTATCATGAAGAGCTAGGTTAGTGGTGTGTGTCGAGTGGTGGCGGTGGTGGTGGGGCGGCGGGGGCTAGTGGTGCCGCGGCTGGATGTGTCGCGAGATGTGCTCCTCCTGCGTCATCTTGGCTCGGAACTCTGCCACCAGGTCACGCGCCTGAGCCAGCACCGCCAACTGTTCGTTCAGCAGCTCCTCCCACTGCGTCGCGTACGCTACAAGATAACACAGTGTGCTTAGCATGTAGTAATTGTTTTACAAATATTGAAAATTGACAAGACAACCCTTCAAGTTTATAAAAAATGTAACATAATTATTATAAAAGTAATATAAAGAATAGAGCAAAGAAAATCATTTGAAGCTTTCCTGTCCACGTTAATTTACCTGAAACCCAAATTACATGATGCTAGAACTAAATGATGAAGTGTTAATATAATAATGCAGCTCTGTTATAACATCAGAGATATTTTCAATCGAGCATCAGTAGTATCACTTTATACAACGTGTAACAGAGAACTGTGACAATACTTACCGGAGTCTACCCATAAAATTCGAAAAAAAAAATATTAGGTTCTCCATGAAAACATTGTTCACGTGTTCGGTCAAGTTTTATGTAGGACGCAATATTTTTTTCTCGATTTTTGCAAAATTTGTTCACTTTGTTTGGTAGACTAACACCGTTAAGTATTGTCACACCTTTCTGTTACACGATGTATATATCAAATTAATTACCTCTTTTTAATTTTTCACCGCAGAAAGCTGCAGTTCTTAAGTTTATCTAAAGTCTGAACGAATACATCTAAACTTTAAGCTATTTCTGACTCATAGTTACATCACAAACCAAAACATGATTAAAGACTCACTAAATTGAAGCCACATATGGGTATGTCCATTAACTTTAAGCCCAGATAAATAAAGGAAAGATATGGAAAGTGTATATGCACTATTTAAAACAAAGACAAGTAATATATAAATAGCTCTAGGCGTCTTTCTCATCAGAAACCAGGTAACACAAGTAAAACATATACCAGTCGAATTGAATACGTGCTGTTTTTCTGTAAAGTCTGTTAACAAACTGTAAATTAGAGATGATGCGTGAGCATTAGACCCCACTCGTCCCGTGAGCGACAGCATTGGCATTATAGTAGAGTTTCTATTGAAAGCAATGACGGGAACGAATCCGCGTTATTTCCGCTCGGTTAATGTCGCACGCTATGTTGCAACCTCAAGTCGTCCAAAGTCTTGTCGCAATACCATCTTTGAATGATGTTCTTGTTTTATACAAGCTTAATATACCCGCGACTTCGCCCGTGTGATATCATCAAGTAGCTCATGGCATTCCCCAGACCTTAAGCTATCTCTATGCAAAATATCAAGTCTATCTCTCACTCACTCACATTTTTAGCAATAAATATATTTAATTTCATTTCAGTAGCTAATAAGAAGGGCAAACAACATACTATCGCATTTAAAATATGTGTGGTTAAGGATCTTAACAAACAATGAATGTAATTTGATTGATCCATTTGATTTATAGCAACTTATTGGAATCTAAACATATCAAACTGCACTAATATGAAAATATAACCAGCCATAGCCATATATATAGCCAGCCAATATTTGTCAATTTATAAAAGTTTAAACTTTTGTATTGGGAAACATATTTTGGTAAAAAAATGGATATTAATTTTGAATTATTTTTACTGCTACTATCTATATCACTGTTCGATTATTTCGTAGTACTGTGACTTTTACACACCCTTCATAGAGCAAACCTGATCTTCATTAGGAGTGGAACACATCTTACGAGGTTCGTTTATACACGATCGTATGATAAAGTGTCGGAGAGCAGATAAGAACTTCAAAAACTATGTTCCCAACCAACAACAACTCCCAAACAGTAAAGTTTGTAGTGGTATTGCGTCAGGACGTGGAGCGACGTGTACCTAGTGTCCGTTGGTTTCGATGTGTGCCAACGCGGTTGCCCGCGAGGAAACGTACTCGCTTGACGCGGCGCGCCCACCCTGCAACACCACCTGCCTTCGTATACTGAGCCCTGACTCATTGTATCCACTTCCGCTATCTATAAAGTCGATTGGCCATGGCCAACCCTAGCGCCCGCAACTGAGGAAGACAGCGGCGAACAGTGAATCTTGTTTTGTATTGTAATGCTTTGTGTGTCTACAATCAAGCGTTTATCTATACGTTTTGTTTATATATATATATCTATACGTTTTGTTTATATATGTATATATATATATATATATATATTGATGTCTTTGACTGTTCTATCAGTATTAACTCTGACGGCAATAAATCAAACCATTGCGCTGCTAATTCCGATTCAAAACTATCAAATCGAACCAGCAACGAATCAACGCTGCAAATTCAGGAATAAACAAAAATGCTCCAACGCACTTACCATCTTGATCGTAATTTACGCGTCTCGTATAGCTAGCTAGCAATTCTCCAGCTAAATGTCACTCTGACGTCAAGTTACGTTAAAAACCAACTAAGAAAGTAGTGGCCAGCAAATAACGTGACATAAAAGCGACGCTAGCGAGCGTGGTTGTGGAGTTATTTCGCACAAGTTAGCTTCTGATTGTCGAATCACCAAGTTTCGCATCGCGCCAAACAAACCTAAAAATCACCACTGCGCGCAGTCAAGGTCACCTGTTTAAGTAATACTCACCATCCTGGTCGTAGTCGACGTCCCTGGTGAGCGCGAGCAGCTCGTTGGTGCGCTGCAGCGCGTGCTGCATGTAGTCGGAGATGGCCTTGTGGTTGTCGAGCACTTCCTCCTCGGCGCGCTGCAGCTCGTCTATCGCCTCGTGGAACGTGTACATCTCAGCACTCATGTCGCCCTCCTGGGAACCAACAATCAATGATAAATAAGCACTACAGCGTGTTGAATCACTTTTACTATATATGAGACGGTTTCAGTTCTGCAGAAAAGTTCAGAGTCAAACAATAGAGAACGCTATGATCGGGATTGTAAAAGGAATGTATGGATACGGCGCAAAACGGATCTAAAAGATGTAGTGGAAGTTAACGCAAGGTGAAAATGTAGCTGGGCTGTCCAAATGGCCAAATTAGACCGCCACAGATGAACTTGGCGTGTTATAGAGTGGAGACCATGGGCTAACATAAGGCCAAGAGGTCACAGATTGACACGCTGGGTAAATGACACCTGCGGTCACTACTGGATGTCCAAAGCAGAAGACCGTGACTGAAAATGGGAGAGTATGTATGTCCTGAAATGGACCTGAAACACTGAGAGGTTAGTGGGGTCGATAGCCGTGCAAAAAGTACGAGGTTCGATCCCAAGAAACCTGCAAAATGAGCCCCAGCTACCAGTGAATGAAAACATCGTGAGGAAACCATAGCATGGTGGTGGGGCGTTCCCTATCCCTCACTTGGCTAACTACCACCCTCAAGTTGTAGTCTGTCGCCTTGAGAGCCAGTGTATTCCAGACTGGGCATGCTCCATCTAGAGCTACAGTATCGTCGACTTCCGTCAAATGCCTCACTGTGTAGAATAAGAAAAAAGGAGAAGGTACGTACGTTGAGACAGCGCAGTTGTGCCAGGTCGTCCCTGGCGCACTCCATGTCCACGTCTGCGGGCGGCGAGTCGGCGCGCGCGCGGCTCGGGTCCGACGTGCCGAGCTCCTTCACTCGGTCCGCGTACCGCAGCGTGTTCAACGAATGCTCGCACGAGGACATCGCCGGGGAGATCATCGCGATCATGCACGTGCGAGACTTGTCGCCGATGAACGAGTCGCGCAGCACCTACAACATTCACAACATTACATGGAAATTCGAAAACCATGTCGAGATAATGTAATGAAAAGTTCATACTAAAAATAACAGATTTTTATATCCAGTTTCTTAAGAGTTATTCACAAAAAAACAAATAATAGAAAATCTCGTATTTATGTGAATACCGCCACCAGTAAAAATATTATTGTATCTGTCATCTGTGAACTGTACCGAAACAAACAACAAAAATACAGGTAATTAATGGCATTATTTGTACGAGCTTTTGACGGGAATAGCATTATGCTGAACTTTTTTTTATATTTTCAAATATCTCTAAAAACGTAATTATTTAATCTTTAACTTGTCTTTCCATTATCTAAATAAAAATAGGGTGTCAAACATTTTAAATGTTATCAATTGCATCCGATCTCAATATCTGCAGGTAAAGTTCTGCTCGCATGAACATATTGCCACCAGTTACAAATTATATCCGGCTCGAAGGACCAAAAAAATCTAAGCGATTACGGTTACGATGAGTGGGAAAGACCGGACCAGACCGAAAAGTAAAAGTTGTTCTAACAATGACTTGTTATACAGTATTAAAGTCTAAATATAAAAATGTTGTACAAGCTTATGTACGGAAGTTATTGACCTCAATAGGAAGACGTAGACGTTGTATATTGTGCAGGATCAAATAACCTTTTACATTATTTGTCCTGTTGACTGTTTCAAAAATAAACTGCCATAATATAATGAATATTACAATCCTCAACAAACAAAACTTTACTCTCAAACAAGTCCTCATAATTTAGAAAATAGTATAAGTTTTAAATACGAACCTGTGTTAGTTTGGATACTCTGAAAGGCAGATGGTTGTTTCCCTTCATGCCGAGTGCACGGATGCATTCTTTGAGAGCTAATAATGACTTGTTGATCTCTGCACTCTCCATTCCTAGAATCAAACGTAAAAATCATTATAAGTAAAAAATGCCAGTTGATATAGAGGTGTGTGTATGTATGTATGTATATGTGCAAGTATGTGTGTGTGTATATATATGTGCACTCACGTGTCTGTCTGTTAGCGGAGGAGGTGTCGGCGCCACGTTCGTTCCCCGCGAGGTCTATGAGTGAGAACTTGCCGTGCACGCGGTGCATGCCGGGCGAGCGCACTATTATTTGGAACACGGCGTGCGATCGAGACGAGTTCGAGTTCGCGCTTGTCTGAAACACACACAAATTTATTTATTTAATAATATGCGAGCAGCCTCGAGCTATTAATAATAACGTTTAATAATAAAACATTTTAAACTCATAGATCCCGACTAGGATTTCTCCTGTGTCGGGGATGCCATGGAACATTCACAAACACACGCACAAAGACACCCAGACTAGAAGACTGATGTTCGAACTTATCGTTCAATCAGCGACACCGACACGGGATTTGAACCCGGGGCCGTCGGATCTCGAAGCAAACATGCAAGCCACTAGACCACGGCGGTCGTCAAAGATCGTGAAAGTTGGGCCTAAAATGAACGCTGCACGGTTGCATGGATAAGACCGCTAGGGCGCTTATCCAGTTTATATAAAGTTTAATACCCAATATCCCCTAACCATCGATAATACCACGACCTGTAGATTTTTTAACCATAATGTTAAACAGGTTTTAATTAAGCTTTGCATATTGACCTGTCCGGATGTGCGCGCCGCGTTCCCGTGCTGTATCAACTTGAGCACCTCGTCGACGGTGTCAACCACCTTCTCCGTGAGCCCCACTATCTGCACCTGCTGCTTGCCGTCCTCCAGCACGCGCAGCTTGGCCTTGTCCGCCAGCAGGTCAAACACCTAACATATAACACTACATTAGAACAGATCAACAAAATAACCATAAAAAATCTATATATTCAAACTTATATTCATTTAACGGGTTGCAGATTATTTTATTGGTGCTGGCAAACGCCTTTATACCTATAGCCATGTATTGTCAACTGTCAGATAAACGTCAGAGTGTATTTTATCGAGCTATTTTGATCGTTAAATAGTTGCACGGCCGCTATCCCACTGGCGTTTTACGAGCGTTGGCGTCTTCCTGCGCAGACGTCGCGAGTCTCTAGCGGCAAGCGTCCGCTTTACGACATCACAACATTAACTTCGCGTTCTCGCATCATGCAGTATCTTGTGCGCGACGTTAACGTCGCTTTCAGCGGACGTTAATGCTCGCTCCACGAAACGTCGCGTCTAGTCAACGAGACGCCAACGCTCGTTATACGCCAGTGGGACAGCGGCCTAACGGACGTTCCGAACACGTCAGTTGCATGTCAGTTGTTATTTACACTGAGGTCCGAACGCGAGAAGAGCGAATAGTTGCACCTAGAGTGTATGCACGGAACGCACCCCTGTGTTTATAATTTCTTACTTTCATCTCACGGAAGCGAGTCTTTCTTTTTAAATAGCGCTTCAGTGGTACACTTTCAAAACATTTATTCTTCATACGTACATTTAGAAATAAAACTAAAAAATTGTCTGTTAAGTAACCATCCATATTTCTTACACAAATAACTAAATCCTAATGTAGATTTTTAACTTAAAGCTTAGTTTAAGGTAGGTTAATTATGACATACCTTCCCTGAGTATATCTCGAAGAAGGAGGCGGAGACGATGAGGTTGAGCGGCTTGTACTTGGGCGAGCGCAGGTACGCGAACACGTCGCGAGCGGCCATCGCATAGATACCCTTCTTGCAGTCCTGAGTCTTGCCCTGGGGGACATACACACATATATTATTAAACGTATTTTTTTGCGAATTAATCAATATTAAATTTTTTCTTAACCTATAGTGTCCCACTCCTGCAGGGAGAGCACGCGGTCATCAAAAGCATGACCTCCTAACAAAAAAAAAACAAGTTCCTAAGCAGTCGCTTAGGAACTGATTAGGTACCTACACAGTTTTCCTATGTAAATGTAAAATACATCAAAAAGGCTCTCGCTTTAAGACCTCACGGTGCAAAATTTGACAGTTTTTCTTTTCACAGTCAAAAGATGCGCTCGTGCTCGCACTGCTGGACAAACGTCTCCACTATTTTCTTTCATGTTTCTCTGTCCTTAATCACTTTCCGTCAACGTTTCATTGAAAAGTCAAGCACGCTATGTATCATATCCGGTTCACACTGTCCACTTCCGATCTAAGTGTTGAAAATATGTCCGTGTATGTATATTTGACTGGCCGGTTGGCGCAGTTGGTAGCAACCCTGCCTTCTGCGCCGCTGCTCCCGGGTCCGATCCCCGGACAGGTTAAAAATCAGGTTAGCATAGTACAGGCTTTGCCTAGTTTGGGACCTGAAATTATGTGTATGTACGTACAACTTGTGTGGATGTTGTCCCATATTATTAAATAAATATAAATAATATGGGACAACATTCACATAAAAGTCTTCAGGTCTCAAACTAGGCAAACCCTGTGCTATGGTAACCTGATCACTGATATACATAAATACATACTTATATATATATATGCATGTCATGCTTAGGTAAGTTGGTCGCCACTCGGTAGTGTATAGTGTAGCTGGTACCTGAAAGTCTCCGCCCATGGTGTGCGTTTTACCGGATCCGGTCTGTCCGTACGCGAAGCACGTCGCCATGCCGCCCTCGAATATCGTCGCAACTAGGGGCTTGGCCGTGTATCTGGAATGTTTCATATTTAGACCATATAATACATATCAGTGCCTAGGATATTTATAGCTAATCTTAAACGCCGAGGCAGATCGATTTCATCTTTTCAAGGTTGCCATATTCCGTTTGACGTCAATAGTAATATAAATAACAAAAAACACAATTAGTCATGATCAACAGCGAAAGAAAGGTTGCAGGAATGTTACGCCAACTGAGTTTCCGTATATCCCATACTACAGTGTTTTTCAATCTGTGGGTCGCGACCGCTGGGGCGGCTCAAAGACTTCGTCGGGGGGGTCGTAGGCAAAAAAAAAACAATGCGGTGCTGCAACGCCGCATTGTTAGCGTGCGCAAGCTGGCGTCCAAGTCAAAGTCGCGATTATCTTGACTAACTTACCTTGTGCTTACTTTCAAAACTCGCGTCTTCTTGAATGTTTCAAAAATGTAAAATTTTAACGCATATAGTTTTCTATTTTAATAACTTCTGTACATTGTAAGGTGGTCGCCACATTTTTTTTAACTGTAAATGCATCGCATACATCGTAAGGCCGCTCAGTGTACTAACATTGTATAGATTTGTCTTGCTGTATATTTTATTTTTGTTTGGTGTGCAATAAAGCTATATCCATTCATTGACATTCATTAGCCGCTGACATAATGAATCAAATAGAATTAATGTTTTTCACGAATACTTAGTTGGTCTAATGATGATAGCTGTCCGCAGTGATGAATATAATGACCCCTTAAATGAAATAATGACATTCGCAACATGTAGTAATACTGACTTGTAAACCACTTCATTAGTGCAGGAGTCGTCGAACGCATAGTCGAAGCGGAACTTCTGATTCTCGAGGTACTTGGTGAGGTCCACCTTGTTCTTGGGCTCGTGCACTATCATCTGGTCCTTCGTCGGCACGCTGATCACGTCTACCTGCGATTATAAACACCATTTTATTGTACACATCAGTGGCTGTCATTCGCGACCCTCAACATGAAATTGAGTACAAAGAAATTCCAAACTCTGGACCCCCATTTGACTCCCTGAGGTTCTCCTTATCCTTTCTTATTACACCCCTACACCCTATAACGAATACACCCTCTAAATTACATGTCTCTAGGTTCAGCGGTTTAGGCTCTACGTTGATTTCTAGCTAATATCAGTCAGACAGGACTTACTCTTTTATATTTGTACATATAACGAGCATTGTAACTAACAAAGTTAAAAAACTGATGTGGTGGAAAAATCGTCGTGATAAGTACCATCACTGGGCTTGGAATGACTATGAGCTCATCGTTCCGTTTGCCGTTGAGAAAGCGGATCATAAGGCCTCCCACATGAGAATCTATGAAAATATTTCCTTATCCACTCTCAATCGCAAATGTCTTGCATCTGGATTAGTACTTGACAAAGAGAAGCGACACTTGTTGCCAGTCCCAGCCAAACACAAACACACTCATAACTTACTATTAATACCTAAGTACCACATATGTACTCTTCACATACATTTTTTTCTCTCATATCCGTAATATCCTGAGTTTTTCTTACAACAACGTTAGCGTTTGCCTTGCTAGTAACGCGACATTGGCAAAATTGCTGCCCATAGCGCAGAGGCCATAAACAGACAGAATAGAATATAACATACCTCTTTCTTATTGTTCTCCTTCTTATTGAGGGGCCTCTTTCTGACGCAGACGGTGATCTGGTGGTCCTCCACGGGCTCGTTGCCCGTCAGCGGCCGGAAGTCGATGCTGGCTTGGTAGTCCCGGATCATGGCCAGAAACTCCCAGTTCGGGTTACCCGGATCCATGTTCATTAAGGCTTCCTGGAAAGAAGAAAGTTGGACTATAGTTTTCGCGCAATGGTATATGTAAATTTCGAAACACTTCCTTTTTTTATTCATAGTTCTAATGTTGAAACTTATTCGATGAAAAACCTCTACTGTTTTTCAACTCTTTAAAAACGACAAGAACTGCACACGATGGTCTCTCTTAATTCGACAGCTCTGTTTACATGACTGTCATTTTTATTGCTAAATGGCAGTCATACTTATTAAGTACATTTACAGTTATTAGCTGGCACGGCGAACTTCGTACCGCCTAACAGTTATTTATGTTTACCGTGTACCGCCCAACACATTTTAAACCTTCCCTGGAGTAACACAAACATTTCAAGACCAAAATCAGCTAATTCGGCCTAACCGTTCTCGAGTTTTTGCGAGACAAACGAACAGTAATTGATTTTTATATATAAGAGAAGAAGATTATCTTGCATGTATAGCGTAATGGATTTGCGTTGATGCAAACGATAGATTTTTGGGATTGATAATGCCTTTGACTACTGATGGTCACCGTACGCACGAGGGCTCAAGCGCAGATGGCGCGATACTATTACTGATCTTATGACAAGGGCATGTCGTCAATATTGAGATTATTTTTCAATAAAAAGAGTTGTCAAGGAAAAAATAACCTGTGCGACCGACCAGATGGAAGAGATTGCGATAGCCACGCAGTTCTATGTGAAGAGATACTATCTACAGTTGGTTACCTTCTCTTCCTTGAGCTCAGCCTGTCGCTGTCGTCTCTTCTCTCTGTTCTCCTTGAGCCGCTCCACCTCCTTGACGACGTTGGAGCGTCGCACGGCACCCGACGCGACCGCGTGCGGGACCGACGCCGTGGAGGACACTGCGGCCGGACGGGCGCTAGCTACACTGTTCGCCACACCGAACTGGACAACAAACATTGCTTTTAACACTGCGATTATTCAACTTTTTTAGGTTTACTCCTCAAACCTGTGCGTACGAGGGACATTCCTTGGGCTATTTTTGAGTTTTCATTATGATCAAAAACAATTGAAACTAATAATACACATAAAGGCCGGTGTCACGCGGTGCTATTTTTATTGTAGCTCGGTTTTGACGCAATCCAACATATGTATTCAAACAAAAACACTGTATAAAACTTACTAACGGAAACTATTTTCAGCCTACCTCCAGTTACGTTGAATTATCGTAACATAGATTTTTTTATAAAACAAAAACTACATAATTGTTTTTAACACGATATAAAATGATCACAGCTTAGCGAATACCTTAGATACAGTCTGACAAAGAACAGGCCATTGTTGATTGCAGCCTATTATGTAGTCCTCTAGTCAAATAGTCATTATTTACTCTGTCGCTCTGGATTCATCCCACGACATACCTACTACATGTTTAGCCTCAAGTGTGAGTAATAGGATGGCGGAGCTGAGACGATTGAAGATGCTACCAAAAATAGAAAAGTACACGAAAAATATTAAAAGCTTCACTAATTCTATCTACTACACACTTTTTTTTCTAACTATAAATCTACGACTAACTTAATTACTACTTAGTACAAACTAATCATTTGATAAACAGTTTCACATACCAACTAATAGGGGAAAGGAGGTAAGAAGGATGTAAAGGATTATAGCATTACAGTTTTACAATCCATACAGTTGGACACAAATGAACTTGAGGGATGGAGCGGGACCCTATAAGTTTGCACACTCAAACGCTACATTCTTGGCTGCAGTGACGACTTTTTAGGTCTCTTCGGTCTCTTGGCAGGGCAGGGCTGAAATCCTTATCAGGACGCGACAAATAACCCTCGAAAAGAAGCGCGTATGCCCCCAATTCAACCGCCTTTAGATGTTGTGGAGATTTTGGTCTAAAATCAAAAAGGTTTTCTCAACTGCATGGATTGTAAGAACCTGGTAACAAACAGCATAGAACCTCCTTGTGATTCCTACGTTGCGCGTGCGACTGGTATGGCGGTATGCTTTGAACGCAAGCGGCGCTGGGCGTGCTCGCCGCGCGCGACCGCCCTCCGGAGTGAGGGGCCTGCGAACGGAGAGGGGGAGGGGACAAGGGGTCGGTTGGGAAATGGACTGTAAGGAATTGGGATACAATCGACGTGCGTGTGATAAGTCACGTTAGTTTGTAATAGCGCCGTCTGTCCGTTACAGCCGTGCACTTTCTAACATTTGACTAGCGACATCTGTCTCACACAACTATGTAACTTTCCAGAATCGCGCTATAGGCTGATTATATTTTTTGTAGAACTCTATCCAACTACTTTTTATTTCACGTATGATTTTAGATATTTTGCATATCGTAATGACATATAAAATTGATACAGAGTCACAGCGTCAGTTAATTGGCAAAATTGTATGAAAATAGACAAATAATTGAAAGCTTTGAAAGCTTTCAAATTTTTTGTTAGATTAGACAGCAATAACACAATGTAGTTCAATATAACCGTGCAATTTCCTAGCATTTTGCAAGTTTCATCAGAAACTTTTAGCCGTGCAACTATTATATATTTTCAGTAGACCCATCTGTACGTTACTAAGCTCACCTGTTGCGTGATCCGCGAGCTAGGCGGCGGCTGCGGCTGCGGCGGGGGCACGTTCTCTGCGCCTCTCCGCCCCGTGGTGTCGCCCCCGTGTCCGTTGGTGTAGCCTATCCCTGCGCCGGTGCCTGCGCCCGCGCCACCCGCGTTCGACAGACGCATCTGGTTGTTGCGCGTCACGCGAGATGGCGCTGCAACGTGTGACACTGGATGTCAACCATAAATTAGTTTAATGTTATGGTTAGTAATGCTGCTAAAATGTTTGGGTTAGGATTTAGTAATAAGACTGAAATTTTATTCTTTTCATTTTGATTTTTGCTATTGGAATTCAACTTTACGAAACCAGTGAAGAGGCTTCCTCGTGTGAATACTTAATAAAATAATATAGATTGAAATAATAATTTCTAAAAATGTCAGTGTTATTTTGTGATTACAGGTTGACTAATTGGGTTTCATATCTGTATTCAAAAAGTTTGCATACGCGATTATAACAAGTACGGTTACAGAAATGTTCACATAGTTGTCATCATCATGAAATAAATAAAGATACGGCAATCAAATGTGAATAGTTAGATTAGTCAGCCTATAGGTACTTAAGTTTACAGTCGTTTTACTAAAAAGTACCCAGATAGTATTTGATTAAAAGTATTGATGACTTTGAAACAAAGGTTTAAATTATTTAACACTAAACTGCAAGAGATCAAGGAAAATAAATATGCATACATAATAAACTCGTTATAATTTTGCACACAACCTGCGCATAATATCCTAAAAAAACAACATAACCCAATTCATGAATCACACACAGCCTAACTACGTAAACGAACAAAACGATCAAAAATTAAACTATCGCGCAAACGAAAGAGTGTGAGAAGCGTATAAAGAAAGCTGCCTCCTTTGGTGCGGTATTGAAGCTCGCTTACGTGGCTTTGGCTTCTTCACATCCACCGGCTCCTCGACAGGTAACGTTTGTTTGTCGAAGGCCTCTTGAGGGCCATTAAGTTCCGCCGAGTCGGCGACCCGGCGTCGCCAACGCAACCAAGAGCAACACATGCTTACTGTCTCCACGAAATAAACATTGACATTCTCGTTAGAAAGAATCTATTTGATCCGCAACATGTGCTGTGAGTAGTGAGCGATTGGTCGGAATGACGCTGGATGCGTCGGCGCAAGGCAATCTGCGCCATATTAGGATCTCTTTCTGTATTCATTCAAGGCAATGAACCGTGACGCGCGGATCTCGGGCACGGCCGCTAAATCATACTACTACTATGGTCATTTTCATCACGCAATATTTTGTACAAAATAATGCTAGCTCGTGTCTTTTCGAGCCAGTGCCGTGTATGCGACTGGCTATACCGAGTCTACCGACCAATTACAACGATCGCTCGGACAATACACCGAAATGGTTAAATAATAGCCGTCCCTTTAATGGCATCGCTGGCTTTGTCCGTCGCACTAGCTAATGAAAAATGTATAAATGACGTCACAAACTTTGAAAACATAGACGCAATCGATAAAGCATAACAGTTCTAGACGCGATGTATGAACTTGAACGTAGCGCACATATCTTTAATGTGTCCTGAGTTAATACAGTCATGGCATTAGCGTCTAAAGTAAAGTTTAATTAATTTAAAATAAATTAAAACTGCAATAGTTATTAAGCTAAAATCATGTCTAAAGAACCTTACAACACTGGAAGTCAAACAAAATTAAATATATTTCCAAAACCTAATTAGAACATTTGATATATGACTGACTATACGTCCGGCTATGATGAAATAACTTTTGCAATGAACTCATTTGCATTTATGCAAAGCATGGCCCAGCTAGCAATACTTCATTTGAGCTTCAACTATATTCTAATCTTCACACGATTTTAAGCCTTAAATCAAGGGCACATATACTACTAATACCATGACCTAAGACAACAATCACACAACACTTAACCACCAGGAATAGGTAGAAATAAACTGGCACAGCTTATAAAATATCCATGTTGCACTTCAAAACCTAACACCTACAATCGATTGCAATATTACAGGATACATAACGAAAACAGGAAGAATTGAAAGAATTCGGATCGCAGAAAACTAGTGAAAAACAGACGCATAGCAACCGTTCTCTTGACAACGGCAGATTCGGCTCTGATCAATAGTATACAATCAGGTCATCGATGAATCAAAACACGTGAGCAATTAAGCCCAGGATTTAAGAAAGATCCGTTATCACATAAAATGGCTTGAGTGATAAACAAATCTTAATCTACATAATTAGGCTGCCTTGTTTACGATCGCGAATCGCGATGGCTAACAATATGAAGGAATTATTTGAAATTGCTAATTCGTTAGTAATGTGTGTCTAGTTGATTATCAGCCACCTCCACCCTTGGATGGGTGTCGTCCTATACATACATTGATGTTGTCAGGTCAGAGAAATGGATAAATTAAACTAATACTTTTTACAAGTTGAAGCGGCGGCATTCTGTCACTTCCAGCATGCGTTTAGATATCCTATCCTTCTTCCTACTAATGTTAGAAACGCAAAAGTTTGTACGAATGTGTGGATTGTAAGTATCTTACTCTTTCACGCAAAAACTGCTGAACCGATTTACATGAATATTAGTATGGTGATAGCCTAGACCTTGGATTAACACATCGGCTAATTTTTATCCTGTATAAACGCGGGTAACACCGCTTGGCGCAGCTAGTTTCTAAATATAATTTTTAAAGTGCGTAATATACATAATTTTCTTTATTTTTTCATTCAACGTAGCAATGCTTTCTGGGTACTTTACCTTCTACTAGGGGTTTATTTTTGATTACTTATTTTATTATATTTGTAAATGTTTTTTGTTTATGTTTCAATAAATTAGTACTACCATTAACGATTTCAAGCGTTACCTTCAAGCTATAATGAATTAAAGGTTCCTTCCTGCCATTAATAAGTTATTTACACTTGCGTTTTTTTTTGTCAATTTGATACAAACATCAACGACTTTTACACGTATATGCAATGACAAAGGTAGATAATATTTGAAATAAAAAAAAATAATAGTAGGATGTAACCCGTTTGGAAAAGGAGGATAATATTATAAAAATCAAAGGGAAAATGATTTACGAGCGATCTGAGGTCGGGAAGGGGAGGAGGAAACTTTTTGAAAAAAGCTGTAAGTTTGACGGGTGAATTTTCGATTAAAAATTAAGTTTTTTTTCATTTCATTCAAAATAAAGTGAAAAATAAATAATAGTTTTCACCAAACTTCGTGAAAAAAAATATGTTTTGTAAAAGATAAAAATAAAAAACCAAAATTTCTTAATTTTTCACATAAATTTTGAGTTTATGTGAAAAATGTGTGAATTCAAAAGTTTTAGATCTTTTTATTACCTACAACTTTGCTATTTTTTTTTCCATAGGACTTTTAGTTTTGCCGGAAATCGAGATAAACCTTTTTTTACAATTAAATCCCCCCCCCCCTCCCCTTCCTGACCTCAGATCGCCCGTAAATTATTTTTCCTTTCATTTTTATAATATTCCTCTCCTTTTCCAATGGGTTTCATCCTACTATTATTATTTTTTCACTTTTTATTATTTTTAAAGGCATCATCTATCTATCCTGGACTATAAGCAAAAAAAAATGAATTATCTTATGTCTGGACTAGACCAGCATAACATTGGGCATTATCCAGGAACGAATAAAGAAAGGGCTTGCATTCTCGACATACGAGGCATTTCCTAACGGTACGAACGCGTAGATATCAAGATCTAGTTTACTGCCGTTGCATGACTGCAACTACGAGTACGATTCTAAAGGGTTGTGGTAATGTTTTGCAAAGACGATGACTCAAATCAAGATGTTTACGAATGAGATTAAGAAATGATTTATCGTACATTCATCAAAATAATGTTAGTAGCTCAGAGATATAAATACCACAACATTGAAAACAAGTATAATTAAAAAAAAACCTTGTGGTGGCGACTATCTTAGCCCGATTTCCATACAACATAGCTAAGAACATAATGCACCTTACAAACAAAAAAAGAAACTAAATCACAATCGTATCATGCGCTCGGGAGCTACGATGCCACAGACAGACAGACACACACAAACACACACATACACACAAATATATATACACGTCAATCTTATAACACCCCGTCATTCTTGCTCCGATTGCTAATAACATTTCACACTCGACTTCTCCTGTGCTATGCGACATTCTGGACACATTCATTCTGGACATTCTACACCCAAACCAGAAAGCTTCGAACTCAACGTTCCAATATCTGTCCCAGCCGAGAGTAAAACCGGCGACAGTCTGCTCTCCAAGCGAGTATACTAACCACTAGGTCACAACGATCGTAAAGCAATCGAATTATAGAATTTATATCCTTAAAAATATTTAATATGTAAATAAATAACTTAATTACATGAGCAATTAGGTTTTTTTTCATGGTTATTTAAAGATATAATACTGATATCGTCATGACATCAATTGTAGAAAACCCTGCGCTTTATTTTGCTAGTGTACAAATTAATTTCAAAGATCCCTCGATTCTGATTTTAACTGATCTGAAGAGCTCAACCAATTGCACTACTTTACATTTAACGAAATTGAACTCTTCGAGCTGTCGGGATTAAAAGCGACTACATCGAATTCTACGAGTCGAACCAACAAGCGTGCAAAATTCTGTTGACTCCTACCGAATGTCCCACGACCTCTGCTTGTCGTCATTTAGAATTAATATGATATACCTGTACCTGAATATCCTTCTAATAGTGCTAACTATTAGAAGGATATTGTAGATCTATCGTACAAAAAAACTAGAAATACTTTAAAAAGTGATATCTAACTATAATAGTCAACATTTAAAAAAAAATGTACCCCCTAATTTTTATTACGATAATGGAAAGATAAATGAAAAATAACGTATCCCTGTTTTTTATTTTACTTAGAATGTAATAATTACGATTCAATTTTTGTTTTTGAAAATCTAAGAAAAGTTTCGAATAATGTTATTCTCGTCAAAAGCTCGTAAAAAAATGATACGTTATTTTTCATTTATCTTACCGTTATCGTAAAAATGAGGGGTAAAATATTTGAAATGTTGTCAATTATATTAACATCTTTCAGTTAATTTTATTTATAAACAAGATTGATTACGATGAAATGCATATCGTGGAGATACAGTTAAAACTTCTAAGTCTTGTTTTAAAAATGTAACATGTAGAATGAAAGAAGAATTTAAAGAAGTATAGGAGGGAATTGATGATTTAAAGGGGGAATAAAGTAGAAGAAGCGCTGGAGTTGTAACACGAACGTTGTATTTTAGTGATCATGATAATAAAAAAAAGCTATCGTTTGAAGCTCAGCCCACCTTACAAGGAATTTAGTGACCGAAGATACCGTTTTGAGATTGGTGTTAATAGAACATGAAATTATATGTTTATAGGCACAATCGACCAAATCCTGAACGGCCGAGTCCTCCGGAGGGTCATTACCCACCGCCCACAGGCGGCTGCCACGAACTGATTCACACGGTGCGATATCCTCATAACTTCGGCACACATAAACAAAAACTATAACGTATCTGCTGCCAGTTGGGATATGTGGGTAGATGATACGCCGTCATCGATGTCAAAGGGTATTTTGGTGATCAACGCCCCGCATTGCTGTCAAAACAATGACGCCTATAGAAAACTACTCAACAATGACACTGCTTTTCGCAAGCCATCGAATATAGGCTTCTGAAAAGGACAAGGCTTTGCAAAGGTTGTTACAGGAACGTGAATCATACATAGCAAAAACGGTCCTTTTGTACCCGCTGCTATTTAAATGAACTCGCTATTAAAATAACTCGCACAATGCCTCGCAATCCTTTATAAACTTCACCTTAAACATCCTTAGAAGGTCATACGGAAACCGAACATGGTAATGTCAACAACTTCCCCGTTTAACATAATTGTAAATTATACCTTGGCGGGGGCAACTTTCCGAAAAGGGAAACTTTCCTGTCTGAGGCATCAGTATGCGAAACTCGGTGTAGGAAATCAATTCTCAGGAGCACAGGTGCATCACAATAAAAACAAACGTAATCCCACGAGGATAAGATCGACATCGGATCGGACAACATCACAGACAGAGGGTTGACTTACTGCCTGAGGTCGCGCGACGCGTCGTCGGCAGATTAGGCCGAGCGCATCTCTCCGACAACACCGGCATTGTGACTTCCAAAATAAAAATAAACTCGAAAGTTACGATCGAAGGTCAGGTTCACGTCACTGTCGTGTGTGATCCATTAACGGGATTGAATATTTGGAAATAGGAACGGTGCCAGCCTGTGTTGTACACGGCCGGCCGCGCACTGTCCGCGACTAACTACAACCCACACTTATAGCGGCCGATGGAACTAACGGAGTCAGCCGCCGCCGCACACGCCCCGTGGTGCCGATCAACACAAACCACCCCAAAATACACCGCCCCATATCGCGACACGCTATCACCGTGTGTGTTAATGATAATATGGTAAAAATATGGTCCGAGGATGACGTTCATCAGCGGGTGGAAAGAAGCGGAACATCCGCTTTCCTGATAGCGGGCACGTGTGGAAACGATATGCTTGTTACGCCAAAGGTCAGTTCCGAAATAGAAGCTATAAAATATAGATGACCCTTGACTCGGACGAGCAATCGAATGACGCTTTCTTGCTGCAGTCGAGTGCCGTGTGAAATAGGTATAGAGAGCACTACAATATTCTTAAGAAAATAGTCTATTCAGCAATATATCCCAGAGACTTACCTATTAATAATGGCCACATTTATGTACGGCAAAAACCACAAAGGACAAAAAGTTTTCAAATTTAATAACATAACAGTGTTTATATTCTCACACGCCAAGTTAAAGGTGGCGTGTATTGTTTGGAAAGGTTTCGTTTAATGAATCCGCAAAGCATTGCGCTTGTCGTACTTAATCGGGGCGACAGGTTCCCAGCCGGGGTGGGAATATTTAATACATCGTGACGGACGTCCCCTTTGTGTGAACCTGTCAGCATTTTAACACCGTTAATGCCATATATGGAACAAAAACTTAGCCCCAGGTAATAGTGTAACTTTAATATATTTTTTTATAAAATTTACTTCAATTTAAATTAAACTAAATATGCGTAAACAAGACTCGTAATGATGAAAACACGACTCATATGTCTAATTGTTCTAACTAACAAAATTAACAAAAACAATACCCTAGAAGCGTCAAACGTATTATTTTTATGAGACACTGCTCGTATAGTATATTCAATGTATCAAAAAGCAGAATTCACCAAAAGAGCAATGTGAAGATCAAGGACCGTAAAGTGACCATGACATTTCTAGCCTGAAACGGGAGCCTGAGTCCGAGCGAGAGCAAAGAATGCTAACACGAGTATGATCATTTTGGTACAAATGCTAATGAAATAAATTGCATACAGATGCTTGCTTATCACATGTTCGGTAAGAATTTCACATGTCTGTTTAAAACAGAACTTGTGCGTAACAAATATACAAAAAGTTCTCAAAAAAACCTCATTACTGACTTTCATTACGGTTAAGCGCTGATATAAATATCTAATTAAAAAGGGACCTCTGCATGGATTTTAATAAAATGTAAATGGGATCACTCGAGATGCCTATATCCAACGTATCAAACAAAAAAATATTTATTCCAATGGGTTCAGCTCAGCCGTGTCCGAGTGATCAGGTAACAACCATATATTTTTTTATAAAATACAGTCGAATTGAGCATGTCCTTTTTTTACAAGTCGGTAAAAATATTCTGGCTAAGACCGATAAACACAAGTAAAACCCCATCTCAGAAGTAGAGCAACCAATGCCATGTAAACAATACTTTGATTTATATTTGCCAACTAAAAGTGTGTCACTTACATCTTAAGAATTCTGTGCAAATGGGTCAATCTGTTAATTAGAACCGCTTAGCAATAGCAACTAGTTAATTACAAATGAGTCTGAACATCTAGCAAAGTAGGACGCTCTGTTCGGGATTTGAGAGCGCTGCCAAATCAATGTTATGCAATCTGATGGACGCACACCAGTGTTAAATCTTCGCAGGCAGTCATTCAAGGTAAGCTCATTCTAAAAAGTCAACGAGTTCTTTGGTTGCAGTAGAATGTACCCCGAATGGGTCTAGTTTCTACACGTATTTATAATATCAAAGGGACTTAGTACTCGTATCTCACTGATAATATTGTTTAACGCATGTTTAAAGGTTGTAAAGTCCAGCTTATGATTGAAGCAAGGATTAAATGATGTCAAATCGAAAGGGAAATATTAAAAAATAAGGGCAGCAACCCAACCTTTACTCATGATGAATGGAACGGGGGATAGTTAAAGTTCTGTTCCAAAGCAGGCTACAGACTGCAGCATTTGCAAACGATAGCTGCTTTCAGCAACCCATTTCCGAATGTGGCCTTCATTTGAATGAAGCTCTTGTGCTTTTAAGCTTTCATGTTTACTCGTAGTTAGGTCTTGGTTGTTTTTTTACAACTAACTAGGAAACGTTTGACCACGATCTCACCTGATGGTAAGTGAAGATGCAATCGAAGGTGTAGCACGTTTACCTAGTAAGAACCTATTCACCTTGCGCTTGATAACACCCGGGTTGTATTTATCCGGAAACACAGACCATGGCAGGTTATTCCAGTGTTTTGGTGATTTTATTAAAGAGGAGGAAGCAAAACGTTTGGTACGAATTGGTGGTATATCTACCATAAGACGTCCTGCCGATCTTCTGGAAGTACGGTAGTGAAATGGTGAAGGAGGGATTAGATCAAACAGCTCTTGTGCACCTTCCCCTTGAATAATTCGGTCAGATAAACTTATGACTTTACGTCGATGGTCCAAGCTCTGAAGCTGATTTCAGTGGTCTTTGGAATCCCCGCACATATGTATTATATATGCGTAAGTTTGTTTGTTACTTAGTTTGTCCGACGTCGCCTCAACAAGTAAGTAACGGATCGACTTGTTTTTTTGCATAGATATAGATCGAAATCCGGAAAATAGCATAGACTTTATCCAGTAAAACAAGCATTACGCGGGCGAAGCCGCGAGCAAAAGTTAGTTTTCAATATTTACGACACAATTAAGATTACAAGACCGATTTCAAGAGTGCATAAATAACTATACCAGATGATATTTAACAAAGTAAGCAGTGGTACAGAGGTCGAGCAAGTCAGTGCGGTATTATCGCACGTGGTCACAACGACCTCTCATTAAACCTTAGCATTTCCACCGCCTCGCTAAACGTTTATTTTTTACACTTTGTAACGTGAAAAAATAACTTACTAATTACTTCTTGCTAATGACTGCTTTCACAGCTGCAATCATATTGTTGACATTGCCAAATTACAGCATTGGTTTTAGCAACACGGAATTTAACGCCGCGGACATTTTAAATTATGTCCTGTGCTCTTTTAGACTTTTTATATGAACTCATATAGATTTTATATGAATAATTACCAGTTTCAAACTGTCCCTGTCCCTAATTAACAATTCAGGCACTTATTTTATACTAATTACACGCAAATAAGACTATATACAAATAACGCAGGTAAGTAGCACGTCTAAGGACAGGGTCCACTGGCATACTACATTTTAGACAATAGCAAACAAATAGATGAGATAGGGGACCTGGAGACGAACTATTGGAATCCTTGCCGACTAGTAGCATTCAAGCTTGATGACGATGACCTCACAAATAGCCTAGACTTAAATTTGGCAATTTAAACTACAAACGTTTAGATTTTAATGGAACTTTTACTAAATACCAAACATAACCTATTATCAGAGCTCATAAAAAGGTCATTCCACTCGCATTTAAGTCTGATCAAGAAATGCGTTAGTCGCTTCATACATAACCGCTATCTATGTAAACAGAAGCGATACCCAGCAGTAGGTATAACGACACAAGTGTGGGGTACAATTATGAATGGTTTATTTACGGCAGAGAGATGACACGACTCAGTACGTTGACTCGCACAGTCCACACCACTTTATTATTAAATTACATACATAGATATTCAGGAAAAGAGGTAAATTGATATGGCTTAGTGGCATAGATAACACTACGGTAATAGCCTTGTGCATAAATTAATACCTGCTTCTGTAATAAAATAGGACGATTGAACCTAGTGAGACTTTCTAAGTTATCTACAGCACCTAACTACGGTGTTATAAATAAAAAAAAAAAGGTTTATAGCCAGGAAAGAAAAGATATGTACTTGTTGAAGATAGATCAAGTCTGTGAATCGCAATTAGAGTATATTACAAAACGTATAACCTTTCTTTTTAACTGACATAAAAATGAATGAGAGATTTCTCAATATACTTGTATTTATTTCCTTTTGTCCCCTGATATTTATCCTGCATCGATTTGGAAATATTTTTTTTTTACTTGTACGAAGCATGTGTTAAACTTCTCCTGTGTTAAAAATCAACGTACTCAAAGTGCAGCAGCAATGGAATCCTTCATTTCGCGTGACGTCTACTTTGTTTAGGTAACAAGCGTACCGAGACCGTTGACCCGGGGTTACTTCGTGATCGCGGAAAAGCCTGACACGGACATACGGCCATCTCTGTCTTATCAGCCTAAATAGAGTGAGAGGATAAACTGGGTACGCCACGTTAACCCAGTGTTGTGAATCATCGCGTGTATGGAACTCGTAATTAGGGTTTGCAACCCAAAATTTTGCTTAAATGCATTAAAAATTATAAATCGCATATAAACATCATAGTCTATTCCAGTATCATACGACAATTATGATTAACAACCCAATATTCTGCCAATTACTAGACACAAAATCATAACAACTAACTTAGTCATATTGAAGATATAAAAGGTAATATAGTCCTGTAGCGAAACTGATCATTGGCTCTTTTAATCAACTAAGAAAATACAAGTACACTTCTACTTTAAGTATTTAGCAGGCGTATGTACGAGTACAATGTTTCGGTTTATTTTGATCTAGAGACTTAAATGAACTGAAATAATTTTCCAAATTGATTCTAACGAGTTGAGTAATCGGTTAAAATGCTGAAATAGAGGTATTTATTTATGTCCTACCCAAAATTCCATTTAGAAAATCAGAGTAATTAGTAACCCTACAACTCAAGGCCTCGCGAACTTTACTCAATATTTGTTTTTACAACTAAACCTCTTCACGTTTACATAACTTTGATTATAAAAGTTGTTCTAGATCTCATGATATTTTACACTACAACTTTCCATAATTAAGGCTTGCCTAACACTACAACAAATAAGGATATGATCGGGCGTATTATCCGTGATTCCTATCTATTTCCCGATAGCTCTAATCTCAGTCTCTTCAAATCGCGACTGAATCGGCTTCTTCTAGGCAAGCGCGCTACATCCTAGACCGCATCGTTATTTTACATCAGATGAGTTGCGGTCCAGCGCAAGCCTATCGACTATAAAAAATAAAAAATTTTTTTATTGATAGCCTCCAAATGCTGACACATGATAAATTTTTATGATATTCCCATTCATTAACAAACTGTGAAACGCTGCAGGGAAATTTACTATCCAAAGTGTGAAAGTTATGTAGTGACAAAACCTAAATAGATACGTTCAAAAACCAATAATATAAAACAGAGTTAAGATAGGATGCGTCAGTTGACGCCCAAATCTAACTAATCCAACAAAGGAGCCAGTGAAGAGTGTACGAATCATAACATTAAAATAGAAGCTGAAAACGCAGAACAAAGACTACTGTAATGAAAGCGCAAAGATGTCGTTTAGATAGCGACCGCCGCCTGTTAAGCATTGCCGTTAGGTACCTACGACATCATTAGGTAGGGCAGATTAAAAAGTTCACCGGCACGCCTGTATCAAGCATCCTTCGCTAATTCTACATCCATTATGCGTTTGCCAAGCTTCAATTTCACTCGCATATTAAAATCACCGCTATTATAATGACTCTTTACCCATTATGTTACTAACTTACCTATCTAACAAAGATGTATTTACAATTACATAATTAGCCTTTTAGTATTTCTTTCTTGAATAAATAATGTTTGATTTGATAGGAAATTCTATTATTAACTATAAGCAAAATTACATCTTAAATTATCTTATAATATTCGAGTATTAAACAGTATAGCACAAAGAAGCTATTGCTGCAGCTATTGAATACAAAGAAGTTCTTTTAATACCGCGTGTGGAAGTCAACCAGTATAATTAAGCCAAACTTGTGTGATTCATGAATTGGGAAGCATAATCTGTCACTATATGTATGCATTAGCGGAATAGTTACTCATTTTTGACTCAACGGACATTCCAATCGAAAATGTATAGAAATACTCACTTTTAGTCGCCACTGGTATAGATTGCCGCGTCATATCCTAAAACAGAAAAAAACAAATCAGAACTCCAAACACTCTAGATTTAAATTATAAAATAGGAATAGATAATACGTTTATAAGAAGCAACTGATACAAGGAAACTAAATACATCATAGCCACTATTTTACAAAGTAAAATGTAAAGTTGATCTAAGAGAGAGAAGAGTTAATAGTAATTTGGTACTAGACCTGATACCAGTGCACCATTGTAGGTGTGATATTTATTCTGGTCTATTCAGCAAGCTGTCAGGGATAGCGAGAGGACCACACTGGGTTACGGTGGCTCGCGTTATCTCGTCCGCATACATCACACAAGCAATTCGTGCGACGTTACGAACAGCAGGGCTATGTCACATAAATCCACAAAATATTACAGACAATAATATGCGGGTAGACGTCATTTCTCATCGAAGTTAACATATTCGGGAGAATGACATCATGAACAGAATTCGGAACATTTTATCGTTAATGCATCGTAATATAGCTGGTAACCTCTATGCAAGCCAATCGCAATTCCAGCAGAGTTTACGTAATAGACCCGAATGTTTGGAGTTTTCTAATAGAAAACACGTGCGGTATAGGGAAGAAAGTTTAGTGCTACCGAGAATTATGTACTTATTTGCTGTACATAGCAATATTATCAGTTTGGTAGGAGAAAAAACACTACGATTTGTATTTTTTATTTCGTATGTTGCTTTCATTCATATTGGTATAACCTTGTGAGTTAACAGTTTTAGATAGTGGTGCAAAAGATTGGCTTTTTTTATCTGTTGTCTTTCCCATTTTTTACTCAATAGAAGTTACTTTGTTCATCCTTATAATACAAGCAATTTTTACTAAGAGTAATTTAATTATAAGCAATTTTTATATCCCAAAAATGCTAAACCTACAGAGCGGTTCAATTAAAAATATTTCAGACGCAGAATTTGATACACAGTAATGTGGTTTCTCGCTAGAATTTTCCTAGATTGTTTTTTGTCTGTTTTGATATATTAAATAATGTGGCTTTGGAAATTATATTGAAAAGAATTTAACTATTTATACCAATAAAAATAATGTCTGCCCGAATAAGTTTTCATACGAAAGGCAAAATTTTGCGAATGGACATTATCGTCCAAATCGTTATTCTTTCAACTACGCATCATATTAGGTCCTTACATATGAAATTGGCGTTTTGTCGTACTGGCCACTTTGGTCTCAAATATCTCTTCTTTGGTTAGGGATTCCAATTTCAAATTTATACAGCTATTTATTCATACATTTGTATTCCGAAAACCGTAATTCATTTGTTTTGTCCTCGTTTGGTTTTTTCTTTGCGTCACGCAGTTTACAAAATGGAAAACTTGAAATTGGAATCACTAACCAAAGAAGAGATATTTGAGATCAAAGTGGCCAGTACGACAAAACGCCAATTTCATATGTAAGGACCTAATATTATACAGGTATAATATTATTTTTGCCCTCTTTGCAATTGGCCTCAAACGTAGCCGTGTCTACAAAATAGACTCCAACAACGAGACCCCAGAGAGCGAAGTCAGCATTAAAATTCACAAGTTGAAGTACGTAGGCTCGCGTAGGGCGGAACGGAAGGGAAGCTTCATCTCATTGGCAATTCTAGCCACGTTGTGTATAAAGGCAGATAATATATGTAAAGGTTTAATTTTGTTAATTTTGTCAATAAATTGTAGACGGCAACGGTATGTGCTACGACGGCAAACCCCTCAACAAAGCAGTAGATAATATTAGCAGGAGTCATCAGGCGTGAAGAGAGGGGAAGGACTTGCCCGTTTTTTTATTATTCCTACTACCTAACACCTATTACTATTTTTCATTCATTCGTTTTATCAAACTCCAAGATCGAGTTCAAAATACTGAAATCCGACGAAGAACTAAAGTTTGGGACGTTGGATTGGCAGTAATGAATCTTAAGTGGAGCTGGGCAGGACACGTCATAAGGCGAAGTGATGACAGGTGGAGTAAGGCTGTGTCAGAGTGGTGGCCCAGGCTAGGGAAGCGGAGCGTTGGTCGACCGGCGGCAAGATGGGTCATCCACATATGAACTGTCGCGGGTCCAGCCTGGACACGATTGGCACATGATCGAGGAAGATGGCATCGTATGAGAGGCCTATACCCAGCAGTGGGATAAGCAAGACTGTGGATGATGATGATTATAATTCAATAAACTGATATCCAACTACCAGACCAATTATGCTTAAAAAGTCGGTTGATGAACTCAAGAGGCGCTTGGGGCTGTACTACGACAGTGAGAAAATGACAACCCACGAATAGTAGTAGTAATTGCAGCCGTATATCAGAATCAGTCTCATGCAATCAATTCCTGCAAAGCAATGCCGTCTGCAGTTTAATCTCACAGGGAAGCCCACACGTTGTTCCATGTGACAAGATTCGAGTAATGAGATTCAATGTTTAAAACGCCCCTAATTACTAATTTAGTTGTCTAGAGCTTCAATTCAAAATGTTTATACTCAAAGCCAACCCCAATTTGGGAATGAGGTAAATTGTGTTAAGCAATCGCCTGGATATGGGTCATTTAGTAATGTAAAATTTTAGGGATACTAATGATTAGAATGGAACTGGTAAATACATAAAAAGATAGAACTACAAACTACGAAAATTAAAATAATTTATGTAAAGTTTTAATTCAAAAATATGTTTGGATAATTAATATTTTTGTTTTAAGATATTTCGTATTCTTATCTTACTGTTTTTTCGTGATTTGATTGTTTGCCCCAAAAAATATAATTAGACATTTTATACAAGATTAGCATTCTATTACTCAAAGAAAAGCAGCAATTAAATGTTATAATCAAGTCAATTTTCTGCAAACTCCAGTTAAATATAACAAGGCAATTTGCAAGGTAATTGAATTGAGGCAATCCCGCAAATTTCACGTTCACTGCAGCTCGAAAATTTCAAGTTAGTACACATATCCAATCCAACAGCTGCCGGCTGAGACTGAATTAAATGGATTTTGTGGCTAAGCAATAAAGTGAGATTTGTAGTACGAATATAAATAGGTATATATTTTTGGATATATGTATATATAATATAAATACACGGAATAGTTAATTAACAAACCAGAATTTACATACAAACAAACTTCCTCACTGCGCTCAATGCTCTTCTGGATGCTAGTCCGAACTGCGTTTTATGTTTGCTGGTGAATGGAAGCCCTTTATGTTTGATTGTATAAAATATTGTGAAAAAGTACATTGTAGGTAAAGTGTAAATAATTTCACTATTAAGGTTGATTATGTGTTTTTAATTTATCACTACATTTATTTATGAATCACATTGTTTTAAATCAATTTTAATTTTTGTGTATTTTATTCTTATTTCTACACTTCTTTATGTACGAGGGCGGGTCAATAAGTCCGTGACTTTTTGAACTTCTGACCTCTTTACTGAAAAAGCAACACTGCTCCTGTCAACAGGCATCTGTCAGTTGACTCCTGTCAAAATTTGAACTTGCTGCGTCAGTTATTTTGTGTTAGACAGCTATTTTTATCAGACTACCCAGTAATCTGAGAAGAAAATGGAAAAAAATGAATTTCGTGTGCTTATTAAGCATTATTTTTTGCAAAAAAAAACCATTACCGAGACTAAAGCTAAGCTTGATAAATACTATGGGGACTCTGCACCATCGATTTCAATGGTAAAAAAGTGGTTTACTGAATTTCGTTGTGGCCGTAGAAGCACTGAAGATGCCGAACGTCCTGGACGGCCAGTTGAGGTCTCTACAACAGAAACAATCGAAAAAATTCACGATATGGTTTTGGCCGACCGAAGATTGAAAGTGCGAGAGATTGTTAAAGCCGTAGGGATCTCGCATGGCTCAGTGGTTTCAATTTTGAATGATCACTTGGGCATGAAAAAGCTTTCCGCAAGATGGGTGCCGCGTTTACTCACAGTCGACCACAAACGCAATCGTGTAACAACTTCACAGGAGGGTTTGGCGTTGTTTAACCGCAATATTGAGGAGTTTTTTTGCAGTTTTGTAACCGTGGACGAAACATGGATCCACCACAACACACCAGAGACCAAACAACAGTCAAAACAGTGGGTTTCTAAGGGTGAATCGGCGCCAAAGAAGGCTAAGGTGGGTTTGTCAGCCAATAAAGTCATGGCGACTGTTTTTTGGGATGCACGCGGGATAATCCACATTGACTACCTTCAAAAGGGAAGAACAATCAATGGGGAATATTATGCCAACTTATTGGACCGATTCAATGACGATTTGAAAAAAAACCGACCTCATTTGGCCAAGAAAAAAATTCTTTTCCATCAAGACAATGCAAGGGTGCACACATGTGCAGTTGCCGTGGCAAAAATCCATGAATTGGGCTATGAATTGCTCCCCCATCCGCCATATTTCTCCAGATTTGGCTCCGAGTGACTACTTCTTGTTTCCAAACCTGAAGAAATGGCTTGGTGGAAAAAGATTTGACTCCAATGATGAAATCATCTCACAAACATAAACCTATTTTGAGGACCTCGACAAATCTTATTTATTGGAAGGGATAAAAAAATTGGAGAAGCGTTGGACAAAGTGTATAGAGCTCAAGGGAGACTACGTTGAAAAATAAAATTAGTTTTTATCAAAAAATCGTGTGTTTTATTCCAAAAGTCACGGACTTATTGACCCGCCCTCGTAATATCTATGATTGTTTTTTGGTATTTCTCTATGTTTAGTGTAACTGGTGTCTTTACCGTTCTAAATAAAATGAAATAAATAAACGAATACGTTCTTTAGACTTCTCTTATACATGTGGTGTAGTAATCTTGATATAAAACAGCACCGGGCAGTGGATTAAATACTTTTTATCCACTTTTGGGAGACAAAATTCGAACAGTTTTTTAAAACAGACATTCTTTGCGCGTTTGAGCAAGCATGCTTTTCATATTTCAATTTAGCCGTGTTCTAATTTATCTTTGTCTTGTCCCCAATGATGAACGTGTATGCTAGGAGAATGCATTTATTATTTATAATCCCCTATATACACATACTTTTCAATTTCCTCAAATATTTTCTTTCACGCAGTTTTTTACTTGTCACATGTGTTTTTACGTATATCTATATTTAGTAAATTACGATGTATGTATAAATTGAAGATACTCGAAAGTTTTTTTGTTGCTCAAAGACGTCTGCACTATTCTGGACAGAAAATTATTTCTCGAAATAATGTTTCGGCTTTCATGTTGGTCCCATATAAGTTTTAAGAAAATTCAGTCAAAAGGTTTAGTTATTTATTTAAACATATCGTTCAGGCACAGAATGTCCAGTGTCCGGAAATGTCCAGTGTGTTTAACAGTTCAACTTTGTAAAGTCTGATTAAGTCTACTGAGTGATTGAAGTCGATTTCTAATTTTTTTAAAGTGCTTATTACTTGTTTACATATGTATGAAACATGAGTACTACAGGTTACATTAATCGTTTGTCACATCCCTCCAGCTGTCAGTGTAAGCTAATCTCTTCCACTAGATTGGACGCCAATGACACTCATTTACCGAAAGGTGATGGTAACGAGCGTGCTGAAAACACCGGTATTGAGCAGAAGCGGGGAAAATCTTTAAGGAAAAACTACGTTGGGGAGATTAAAGCAGTAGTAAATGATAGTGGTGTATGTTTCTCACTATTTCTACTACGTATTTTTATTGATAGAAATACTGAGACTGATTCTCTCACTATTTCCATCTCTAGCGGCGCGGCGACAACTGCGATTTTGTCGCGATAGAAATAATCGCTTGTTTTTTTGTACTTTAATAGAAATAGTGGGATGTATTCGATAATAACCCCAATTTGGCCAGTCACACTGACTAAACTAAAAGTCCCAAAATATTATATCCATTCTTTTCTCACTTTTGGAAACAAAAAGAGAGGAGACAATATTAGAACTGTCAAATCAGGTTTATTTAGTAAGTTAGCCTTCCCGAATCGGGGTTAATATTTTAGTAGGTAAAAACACACAGGTAGACTTTAAATTCCGCTACAGAACTCTGGGACAGCTGTAAAACTAGTAAACTCCAAGTCTCGGTGTCGAGGTTTAGAGTTTGAATTTGAAGTTGTAATTAATCTCCAGATTTATTTTCTTAACTTTAAAGTTACTACTACTAACTAATTTCTTAACTTTCATATATCAGCGAGCGCCATCTATCCGAATTAACTTTGAAAAGCTTCACCAAATCACCGATAGATGTCGCTAGTCGCACTCCCACCCGCGAACCTATCCAAATGTTATTTCAAATGAAGTGATTAGAAATCTCATCGTGTATTATAGGCGCCGAATTGCCTCAATGCGCGGAAGCCGGCTTCATTAGTTTCCACAATGCAAAATGTATTACACACTTACACTTTGTACAGGGTTATTTACTTGCCCTTAACAAAAGTGAAAAAGCGTATGGTACCCGTTTTTGTCTCTCAAGCAAAAAAAGTTCTGTGTGTGTTTGATTTTAAAGAGTTTGTTTGAAACTATTGAAAGCAAGTTTTTTGTCAGTGGTTCTTAGACATGTTGTATCAAAATCAGTTCAGCCTTTTTGAAAATGCGGTTGTTGCGGCTAACTCGAGTTTTCATACAAACTTATTATCGGAAATAAATGAAAGTTTGTTACAAGTTGAAAATATCGTTTAGCTGCTAAGATCGATGTGTAACTTTTAGTTACATTTTCGCAGTAAAAGTGGTAAAAAATAAAATTATATTATCTTAAGAGATGAATATATGACAAAGATCAATTTAAAAAATGCTCGTAATTTCAAAGAGGAACGACCATAAAATAGGAAATAGCTTTGTATTAAAACTTCAGTTTAGCTAACTGCAAAGGATCATTTACAATAGGCTAGTTTGCGAGGAGAGCGGGTGAATAGCCGGCCGCGGTCGCTCGCTAGCATGATTCACTCGCTCGACTCTCAATGTCGCCGCGCGCCACTCACAATAACATAACGGTCACTGTATTCAACTAAACTGAATCTTTTATATTATTAATGAGGGGCTCTATTGCCTGATTAAATTGATCATTTAAATAATAAGCTTGCACCGTATTTTAGTATTGGTATCGAAACGACGCTTTCATTGCACCTTACTGTTGTTTTGTGCAGTGAGTGATTTTTGTTCGCAAATAGATTAGGTGTTTCAAGTAATTTCTTAATTTATTAAATGAAACTAAGTATTTCTTTTTATTAATAAAGTATGTACATTAGTAAAAAAAATATTTACTGAACAATTTTTGTTCAACATCTTCCGAAGTGATTGCTATTTCCTAGAAAGAGATTAGGGAAGCACATGGCAGATTAGTCAATAAAAATTGTTGAAGAAGACTGTCTAAAAATTCAAAAGAAAATAAATTAAAAGTAAAAAAAATAAAAAGTAAAAACTAAGTACTACTGTTATAATTTGTTTCACGTTGGAAACGAAATCCTATATATTTTTTATTGTTAAACGTTGTACTATTCAGCATATGGAAATATTCAAAAGCGAAAAACGAAAACTAAACGTAAAAACATGACAACGCAATCGCATGTCGTAATTCACGCCGTCAATGAAAGCAAACTTATTACAAAGCCACTTCTTATTACATTTACTAATATAACAAATGGTAATGATACACACACAACACTCGCCCATATAAGCCGATGCGTTTCAATTGTTCCTCCTTCCTAAACAGGAGAGTGCAACTGGCAAGTTTAAACACAGCTTAAAAGTTTCCGTTAAAATGTCGAATGGACGAAACGCGGCGTGGGTTGATGAATCACGACAATGAAGTCACCGATCATGCCCGAATCAGTCTTAATTGTAAACAGGTGATAACAAAACAACACTTCCATTATGTACAATAGCTCCGGAAGCCAACCAAATAAATCAAGTACAGGTAAATTACAAGTAATCAGTCTATTTACACAACCAAAACTTTGAAAGTGGACTGCGTTTTTGTCGACAGTGACAAAATCGTATCGGACACGGTCCCGAGAGAGTTCCAGAGCGTAACAAAATCGCAGTCCGTCAATCAAGTAGATATAACACCATAATAAGCCGTTCGTGTGCAAATCAAAGATCGTGGAGCAACAGAATCGAAAGTGATAGAACAAAAACATGGTGCGACCGACGACGCGACGGAGACCGTCTGCGTAGGCGGCCCCTCGTGCAAGATGCTGGTGTTAGTAACGTGCTGGGACTGTACCGATCGAGAGTTGCGGACTGGCAGCGTGAGGCCGGCGTCGGCGGCCGCGTCCTGCTCCCGCGGGAACCCGCCCTCGTCCGACGACGAGCCGGACCCCTCCTGGCGCGCCATCACAAACAGTCACGTGCCATCATACATAACAACACAGTGCACAACTTACTCAGCTTCCTCCACACCTCTTCACATCGTTTTTAGCTACAGATACGCGGCGGAAAGTGTTACCCTACGTGTTGAAAGTGAAACTGTGAGCATCGGTCGACTGTGAAAAATCGATGCGATCGCCGGCTGTCTGACGCGACGTCAGACTTAAGCCCGGGTGGAAGGTCAGCCCTGGACATCGATCATCGTCAGATCGAACGGGCCGGCCGCTAAGCACTCATTAGCACGCAACTGTCAGCCGCTGCTGTAAATATCCGTCTTTTCGGATAATCTTTAGAGTTTACTGTCAGAGTGTAATAACTAGGTTTGCTATCTCTACGTGTTATTCAGCGTGCGCTAGCAGCGGACGGTCGCCTTGGTAACGGTGCAAGAAAAATAAATAACTATTCATCAAGCGATGGTCGCTACTGTGCGATGCGAATGATCACCTGCCAGCTGATGATGTATGGGAACATTTTCTCTACATTTTCTGCATGATAACTAGCGACATCCGCTTTATCGGTAGATAGCTCGATGCGTAGTATCTATCGCAGATTGTTCCGAGCTGGTGATTTCACGTTCACGATGTCATGTCGGGAACTGAACGCCGCTAAATGAAGCCGCGATTAACTACCGTTTCGAGTACAGCGTTACCAAGGGCTGAGTGGCTCCGGCAGGGCGTCATTAGCGAAGCGCACATTCGCATACGTCGGATATGCGAGTACTACTGTACCGATGGCTCGGCGGCGATTAGCAACTGGTCCTTCGCGACCCAAACAATAAGAGTGATCGCGGCTTGGTACGCGCCACAACACCCGCCCTAATCGATACTACCACTACACTAGAGTTTCCGTTCCGATTTTTATCGCAAAGCCAGCGATCAATCGAACCCGACGGTGCAAGCAAGAGGGCCTACACTGCAGGCATTTCCTCTGACCTCAGAAATCATTCTAAACTGCAAGTTTATCGCTGCACTAATTTTTAATGGAGTTAACGCGGCATATGCTTATATTAAATGAAAGCGAGGCCCGCGACTAATGTTAAACAGCTGCATTACCTACTTGCCTATTCATCGGCATTTAATATTAATAACAAAGCATGACGCAATGTGTTTTAATTAAAATTAGTAAGGCATTAGTACACAACACTCGTGTTAGCGAATGAGAACGATAGTTATTAAATCAAAACATCTCGATGTTATAATCGCAAATCGCAGCCTTGGTACTGGTAGTTAGTACTTGGTTCATCTGACGAGAATTAGATTGGAAATTGTTTTACTACAAGGCGAACGAATGGTCACTGACTTTGATGAAATAAATCATGCCTGTCGAGACATAGTGGTTGCGTCTTTCATACATTCAAGCTGAAGACCTATTGTAGAAAAGCAAGCGGCTTGCATGACAATTGTCGTTTTGTAATAATAACATGAAAATAGATCTTCCAAAGTTCCGAAAGCGTCAGCAAAAATAATTCTGAACAAAATGTAAAAAACCGCTTTAAGTCCGCCTACATCAATCAACAGTAAGTCTTCAGCGAATCAAAGTACCAGGCGATCGTGGCTAGCAAAGACGTGTCACGTACCCTGGCGAGTTTATTGGGCATGGGCTGGAGATGCGTGTTGTGATGGCGCGGGTTGACCGCCAGCTCGGGATCTACAGGCAGGTGCGAGTTGTGATGCCGCGGGACAACGGCCAGCTCGGGGTTCAGCGCGAGGATCGCGTCGATCTCCACCTCCTTGCCCTTTGTCTCGCCGCGCTCGTACCATTCCACCGTAACCGAGCGCGTCTCTAGGTTCACGCCCGAAACGATGGCCGAGTGGATGCGCCCTGAAATTTAAAAAGATACGATATTAATAAGATATATTAAGCAGAATTATATAAAATTATGATAGGGACTCCCAAGCCTTAATTAGATCTGTGTGGTGGACTATGTCTTACATCTGAGAGAGCATAGAGCAGACGCGCTGCCTAGCAGCGGGGTGATAGAAACAATCACATAAATGTTTGATTGCTAGTTCCAGGGATAATCTAGCGCGAACATTTCTGGAAGTGCAATACTACTAGCATTGGAATATAACGAGTACTATTGGAAGTACCTATAGTAAGATTTCAATGGATTATGTGATTAAAGAAATGCTCGGAAGCGGAGATTACGACTGGTAAACTGTAAAGGAAAATAATCGCGTTATTTTGGAAGCAGGGCTTAAAGAGAAAAAGTCTATTTAGTATCAAGTAATAAATTGCTTACATTATAAAATGTGGGCATGAAAATTCAAGTTTAAAACTCCGTTGTTTAATGAACAGGCAATTTAGACAGCACAACAATCAAGTATTTGTTTGTGTCATCTCCAAAACATGAAATGTTAACGAATGAGTAACCGTGATTTAAATACTGAGTGTCTAAAATAACGAATTGGCAGGTGGTCAAAAGCATACCAAGTATTGCAAGAATACTAAGAAAATCTTACCCGAAAGTTTAGCTGTAAAAGTCACATTACTACTGCTATTCAAAGTGCATCGAATCATTGGAACAATGCCTTCTACAGATTTTCGAAAAGATGAATAGGAAAAGGCCATTTATTAAGATGATAATGCTTCAATAGGTTTGCAATTAAATTTTGTAAAACGCAAACGTAGTATTTAGGTTTGTCACAAAACATTGTCTTGGTTGCAGAAATACACTGTTGGGATCCAAGTAAAATATTATCTAATATTCAGACATATCGCTAGTCTTTTGAGGGTTAGATTTCTCATTAAGTTAAGAAACTTTAAAAGAAAAAGCCTAATGTGGTTTCAAGGTCCTTCATATTAATGGTTTCTTTAACAGGCAGCCATCACGCGAGCATCTTATGCCTAGATCGGATCAACAAAACCTTTTAATTCCCTTATGCATAACAAAGACTAGATAGTACCGGAAGATAAGCTAACAGTAAGGTCCTTAGTTTCATTAAAAGAAGCATTGTCTACATATCTATATCAAAAATAGCTATGAGTATAGACAAATACAGAGCTAGGCGAGTCTGGCATAGAGGGGGTGACTAGACACATAAAGATGGTGTGTAAGTACAGTAAACGTTTAGGTTCACTAGTATCGAGCTTTGTGCTAAGAAATTAAGACAAATTTTTCAATAATAAGTCTTATAGCTTTGAAATGATGTTTGAAAAATCTTAAGCGTTCGTAAAACAAAATCCACCAATGAATTTTCGCCTAAGATTCATTCCTGACTACGGAAAAAACATAACGTCTTATTTTCACCATTCCAGCATCTTCAACTAAAAACAAACAACGTTCCATTCACAATTTTGAAAAATTAATTAAAGTAAATTAAATTTCTTGGAATTGGCTGAATATGTTGTAGACATTAACTTAGTACCTCACTTTCACTACTCTTATGTTATTGATAATGCCAAATAGCTTCACAGCTATAAATTAGATAACCTTCTTTCTTTCTTTCCTTATTCCAATCATTAAGTACTCGTACTAAATATAAATGATGTTTGAAAAATCTTAAGCGTTCGTAAAACAAAATCCACCAATGAATTTTCGCCTAAGATTCATTCCTGACTACGGAAAAAACATAACGTCTTATTTTCACCATTCCAGCATCTTCAACTAAAAACAAACAACGTTCCATTGATGTTAAAGCTACGCTAAATACACTTGCCCACATTACGTCGTAATAGATTCACAGACGAACCTTTCGGCTTTCCCATTCCGTATCTATTGTGATAGAAATAGTCAAACAAACGGCTAATTATAGAACAGAGCAAGGTCGCCGACCTTTGTCTCATAACTTTAAACTTGACGGGGCTAAACCAAGTGAAAGACAGGCCGCATGACAGATACGAATGCCGTGAAAAGATGTCTCATCTCACTCAACCTGTTACTTTTCGCAGTCGCTTGCTGCATTCAAATAAAAGAACGAAGACAGTTCTTTTAAGAATCCGAGTATGAATAGTGAAAACGCAAAGGTAAAACGTTGCAGATGTTTGAAAGAAAAAAGGTACTGAAACAGCTAAGCGATAGCTTTTTGTAGAAGCACAATACAACTGCTATCTAGTTATATAGACTGTGTTAGATATAGTTTCTTCTTCCCCGGTAAAGTCAAATTTATCAACAGTGTTTTTATTATTGTAATAGTACTCATATTTTTTAATTTTACATTGCTACAGTTTTTGAGAAGTCAATCTAAAAACAGTGACTTTCATCACAATTTTGAAAAATTAATTAAAGTAAATTAAATTTCTTGGAATTGGCTGAATATGTTGTAGACATTAACTTAGTACCTCACTTTCACTACTCTTATGTTATTGATAATGCCAAATAGCTTCACAGCTATAAATTAGATAACCTTCTTTCTTTCTTTCCTTATTCCAATCATTAAGTACTCGTACTCAATATAACGAATATATTAGCATCAAAGTACGATTTGTCGTATCTAATAAATTATAACACGAATAAGGTTCTTACAAACACTTTGAATGAAAATAAACAGCATCATACATCAGTTTCAAATCTATTAACTAAGTAGCTATTTATATTTATTGCAAAGAAGTAAGTATTACAGGTGTCCAATATCAAAATAGTAAGATTATATAATTTGTAGACAATTTAACACCTATAACGATGACTATCCATGACTATCATTCTTATTATCAACGAGTCTCAAAATAAAGTACTCATGCAAGTAACAAAGATTAGAACTAAGTCTGAGAATACTTAAAACTCCCCACTCAAGTTAGGATAAAATAAAAAAATTACAATAATATCGAACACACGAGTGTAAGTGTCGCTATGACTACGCGCGGGCGGCGCGGCACCACAAAACCCACGAAAGTGGAACGAAACGCCGAAAAACAACAACCCGATACCGTTATTGGAACTGGAAGTAAGGTTCGAGCTCCGCCTTACCACGATTGGACTATGAAGGAGGATCTTATCAAATTGTAGTGTCTCATGGGCACGGGTCTCTCCCATGAAGAGGTTGAAGGTCATAGCTACGCCCGATGGGGACTTCACGTCTTTAAAAGCTATATCGAAACTTAAGTCAACAAGCAGGTTTCTCTACAATGTTTCGCCGTTAAAAACAAGTAGTAATTTATTCAACAAGTAAATTTTAACAACTCGTCAATCGATAGACAAAAACACAAAAACTACTTTTTAAGTTACTCATTACGGCTATATGTATTAATCATACAACTACGTGTAGGAGGTATTTAGGCATCTTACCAAACTCTGTCGCTTATAATACAGCACTAGACTAAAACAATATAAGAAGACTAAACGTCGTGATTGAGTATTTCACACCTGTGGAAGGATTTGCTGGATGAAATCAAGTATCATTGTCACCAAAAGAAAATTTGTGCATCTACTACATTATAGTAAGAGGCATAACCTTAAAACACACCTTAAATGTTATGAAAGGCCTATAGAAATCCATTTTAATTTTCACAGAGTTAGTAAATGTTCAAATTATTTTCAAAACAGCCGTAATCTACATGTCCTGTGACCGGTGGTACACGAAAGTCACGAAGGTCTTTTAGGAAACTAATTGGCAATCAGTGGGTGCTATGTATTTGAAATATTTGGCAACATCTCCGTTTATAGGGGGTTACAGTTTCAAAAAGTGGCATATTTTGGTAAGCTTGCGAAAATTCACCTTGAAGGTGTAGCAAAATAACGGTTGCATTATCTTGGAGGCCAAGTTAAAATGATTTGTTTTACAGCCACATTATCTGATATTACGTGCGATTTTGTAATAAAGTTTCTGCTTTCCGGTCTATGTATTACAGTAAAATACTCACTTAATATTATTCTGAGTATAGCATCGTGTTTTTAGTTAGAATAAACAAATTGCGAATGCTCGAAACCTTGCTAACTGAACCGAAGAGTGTGGCCAGGCGCCAATATGAGCACCTGTGATACCAATATAACCAGAACTACCACTAGGAATACAGATAGCAGAATATACGGTTCACGGCTCATTGGTGATGAGTTTGCTCTGGCATTTTTACACCGTGCGATCGTGTCATTGACCTGTAAAACGCATAAGCTTCGAGCTAATTATAAATTAGTTTCCTTACTCGCGCGCCCGCTCCATCGACTTAGTTTGCGAATAGAACAAACTCTGCTAGGCGACATTTCCTCAATTAGCAAAAATCAACAACTGTCACAGCAATAACGTGATATTGTCAACATCTAGACAAGAAAAAGTGCATTTGAGGAAATAACACCGCCCGTTTCGAATTAGCTTTATACGGCAATTAAGTGAACACGCATGCAGTAGCGATGGAATCTAGCAACACAATTAATTAACCGAGATTACTACAAATAATGATATCTATGTACAATGTATTACCATTGAGTGATGGAAAAGCATTAAAAATGCACGCATCGGTGGTAAAAGTGGAAAAGAAACTAGAACATTCGAGTCTCGGTTCCCACGGTCAAGTTATAACAAGAGAGAAAACATTAAACATAGTCTTGTAATTACTGACGCATACTGATTCTCAGGAAACATCGCATTAGCAATTTCATTTTCAAGCGTTGACGAAGAATCACTGGAGTTTACGTTTACAATTACAAGTTTACGACTTGCCAAGAAAATCAGCTTATGATGATTTCAGTTACCGACAATAAGAATTCGACAATAAACACTAATGAGTACAAGCAAATTTGGGAGTCTTGGCCAACTCATAAAATTACGGACTACTAAGAAGAAACCGATGGAAGTTATAAAGCAAGTTATCCACTACAAAATTGCACGTAATCTAATAAATTAAGATACACTACCTCATAAGTAACAGAGTCAGGGGTCAAAGATCTCACGTCGGGAGACAATCTAGCGGCATAAAAGGTCGCGCTCGTGAAATGGCGGGTAAGGTCAAAGCGGCTTTCTTACTAACCCGCAAATACAACAAAGGTGTCGTAAAGCTAAGTAAGTAGATCAATAGATTAACAATTATATTAAGTATATTTAATATTATATATATATTTTGTAATTTTATTGATTTTTTCTCTTGTATTTTTTTTGTGTGTCTGCGATAAAGAATTATCTATCTATCTTTCTATTATATAACAGTATTAAATAATACCCTTGTTATTACTAGTTAAATGCTTTATAGTAAGTCAATATAGTTTGACCTCTGCAATATTTAATAAGACTGCTGGAACACACAGTCATAATGCTAAGCTGTTGAAAATAAAAAGTAACTGGCCAAAAACATGTCCTTCTAACAAAATTACCCTTTGTTACATCGTTCGCTTTAGTCCAAAATAAAGTAACAAGGTGTTATATATCTCCAATATTGTAAAGATTTTACTTTACATTTTCCTTACATAGGTACATGAGGAGGTGACATTTGGCTAAATAAACATCATCAACAATCGACAAAGCCATCATGGTAAACAATACATACAACGTGCAGGGCAGACACGTGAGTAGCAATGTCACGAATGCACGACTGGGAATACTTTATCGGCGATCGGTTGCGGTAAAAGTAAACCGGCATAAGGGCTCACGACGAGTGCCGGGTTCCAGATTGACGGTCATGCACGCCTAGCTTCTGTTTGAAGATTATTTACTAACTCAAGAAGGCAACTTTCTAAAAATAATATATTCTCTGCGAAACGGAGTTGTTACTACAAAGTCTTCACGCACGATAATACTTAAATTGTTGCAAATGCTAAAATGCCGGTAATAATCGCTATAATTAAAGGAGAAAGCTTAAATTTCAAGCTTTTTGGAAATTAAATTAGAAGATGGTAGAGATGAGGAGTAATCAATTGGAAGCAATATAAATCAAATTGAAAGTAATAAAACGGCAACCCCCTCGAGCGATCGCAGAAGCGACCGTGGCCCACATTAGCACAACAGTTCACGCTTCAACATAACATTATTTTATTTATAGTCTAGAGTTCCGGTGTGCGAGCATAAGCCTTCTTATCAAAAGCAGTAAGAATCTCAAATACATTAACCTGATTTTAGTAAAACATTTCTTGGCCGAGCTCGCTTCAATAATACATACTATTTTAATTGCAGTTGGCACAAATATATAACCAGTGAAAGAGCGAGTGCTTTCAGTGAATTGGAGTCAAAGCTCTTTGAAACTGAACGGCAATTAAAAGAGCACGCCTCGAGGGAAATTAGAGTGTCATTTTTCAATTATTTCTGATACTCCCCGACCCAAGACTTACTAAGTCAACACTTCACAAGAAAATTCATATTCATAATTAAAGATACTTAGTTGAAATTTAAAGCTGAATGGAATCAAATAGCAGATCTATATTCGGAACACAAACGAACAAGAAATGATAAAGCTGATCTAAATGATAAATTCAATCGATATCCACAAAAACACTATCGTCTATAGATAAAATAGTCATGATATATAAGTAAAGTATTGATGTAGAGTAGAGCTGCATTGTTCGAGCAGTTGCGAGTGAAGTGGAAGGCCGACCCGTGGATCGGGTTTGTGAGTCAGCACTGCACCAGACGAATACGGCGCGGCGAACGGCGCCCGCGTACGTAACGGCCGAATGCGATTTGATTTTGAAGATTGTGTAACAAAACCTCAGAAACTTGCATTTTTAATCATAACCGAAGGAGACATATTAACCGAACTTTAAACTCAGAAATCAATAGATACGAACATTTTAAAATGGATATCGATACTTTGATGAAATCTACCACCATCTCACTTAATCAGCTTTTCAAAATATTACCGTGTACGCTCTGCACTTGAACCTTGGCATAAATATATTACGACTAAATTGGAAAACCTTAAATATAAAACCGGTAAGTAATGTGATTATAATTATTTACACGAGGCAAGGTCAAGTATGTAGGTCGCTTGTCTGATTGCAGAATTGGAGAAGAGATAACAAAATATTTTAAGCAGCATTATCAAGATCGTATGACGATAAAACATATTGAGACTAATATGATAACGATGTGGTTTACCAAAATCGTAATTTCTAAAATTGTATATTTAAGATATCGGCCAGAGATCACGCTATGTTGAATGTTTTGCACAAACTCGCTTGTTTCAAATCGTATAATTTTCCGATGACGAAACACCTCGATCTTCCCACATCACAACATTGTCATTAGTAATGAAATGAAGCGCAGTTTGAGTAGTTGACTGAAGATGAATCATGAAACATTAAACATTTGACTGTTTCTATCTAAATACAGATTTGTTGAACAACCTAAACGACAACAAACACATGTAAATGTCAGACGCTGATATGGCTTGCAGATTCGTCAACAATGCTCCTAAAAAGACATGTTTTAGAAATGTATGGAGCTCCGGCCAGGACAGTGTAAATGAGACCATAAATACATTAGGGATTATTAATTATCAATCTATCAACCAAATTCAAAACTAACATAACTTATCGCAGTGTACAAAATTATTTTCAAATGAAAATATTTCCATGTTATTTACGCAAACAGACGATTTGCGCGTTTTTATGTGTTATTTTGACATTTGTGACGGGCGGTATAATTCATAGACCATATCACCATTAAAGACAACCTAGGATACAAAAATCTTCCAGGGATGTCATGTTTCCACTACAATTCACAGAATTTAGATAATTTTGTACACAATGAAGTAGGTAACTGATGCAGATTTAATTAATATTCAATCTTAACCACACCTTTAGGCATATTTTGGAAGACGTATACCGTCCTGGCCGAAAATGAAACAAGTTCTTTACCTATAGATATACAATTTTCGTGGGAGATAATGCAAGATGCAAACCTGTCACAGCGAAAACAAAATGACGCATATACACTACATATTATCAAAAGTGATATCAAATATTATGTGGTTTTGGATGTGACATATAAGTTAAACATCCAACTAATGTTCTAATCGATTTGGTCACTGCAGATTTTTATCGGATCAGATTTTTTATATGAAAAATCTAAAGTAATAAAACAAATATATCTGCGTCAGACATAACAAGCTCGAGTCCTTCGGACACGTAACACTTCTAAAATGGTCATGATTAGTAATACGAATGCGACGTAGATTTATAGCTTAGGTGCAGAGAAACAGACAATGACAACCTGCCGAACATAGAAGCCACCATTGGAACTGTTATAGGCGGCCTACATATCATGCAAGTCGATATTTTACTGTTTTGCTGACGTCACAGACAGATTACAATGGAAACTGAATGGAAATTGGAGCCAGAATAGCTGTTGGCCTTCGGTGAAAAGCTATGAATATTTCAATAGGTTTTGTATTCATTTGTTGGCATTTGTATTTTCTGTTTTACCACTATATGAAACTTTTTTTACTGCGAAAACTTTAAATATATTTTTGAGAATCACAAACTATTATATAATAGGAATATTTGTCAATACAAATATACATGAGTTCAAAAGACATTTCGAAAGTTTGACGAGTTTGGACAATAGTAATGGAAAGTTATTTAACATCGAAAATCAATAAAAAGCTTGAATTTTCCTTTCTCGAGCAATATATGTTTCTCAATTAAATATATCATCTCTTGCCATCTTTGTATAAACTGTATTCGATAAATATTAGTTATGACGATGAGTGAATATTAGAATTGCGTTCCACTAAAACGAAACATCAATAGCAAGTTTAAGTATTTCATTACTCATAAACGCAGACGTGCTAAACATATTGATTTCTAAACCAATAAAATATTTCACACGCACATAGTTTTCTATCTATGATTTGATTGAGTGGATAGTAAGTACAACATTCAATACACATCATTTTATTCTTTATGAGATAACCGTAACAGAAAGTGTTCGTAAGTTTCGCTACTGGCAGAATACCGACGGTGGCCGAGTGAAAAGAAGCCTCATTATCTAAATAAACCGTAAACCTTAAAAGATGTGAAAATACATCGTCAAAACATACGTCTTCATGCATTTCAACATTATTAGTGTGTTCTTTACTGATATATTTTAATGCTATCATATTTGCTTTATCTCCTCCTTTTTTACGCACTCCATTTTTATTGGTTTTAGGCACACTTGACATATCATCTAAATTTAAGTACTGTTCTATGCCTAAAAGACTTTCACGATAACAATGCAAATCAAAATTTAAAGATCTACTGGATGATATCAATTTTATTTAACTAACGCGTGTTTAATTCATATGGTTTAAGAAGACGGGTTTTCACGCGTACCTGATTGTTGGAAAGGTCCAACTATAGTTTCGTTCACATTCGGTGAACTTCATCAGAGATAAAATGAGTCGTTCATGCCTTCAACGATGACACGTCTCGCACTGATGATATCAAGTTTAAATTTCGGCAGCGCCTGCGAGTCTAGAGAAAAGTCAGTGTCGCAGAGAAAAATCAAACAATTAGCCAATTAAAACAAAAAAGGCTCAGCTAAGTAAAGCGGCATAAAGGCGCTATAATCACATACACAATCTGTGGCCTAGCTATGACATCAGAAGTAGGAACCACTTCGTCGCCCACGGGTCGCCCACAACAGCCACTCGGAGCCTTGCAAAACCAAACCTAGGCTCTATTGTACGAGACGTTTGCGAAATCTACTATGTCGTGATTAGACATATAAAACATACCATTGGCGACAGTAGAGTCCGACTTGAAACGAGCCTACCATCTAAACACGCAGAGTTATTGGCCTTAATTAAGTAGAGGCAAAATTAGAAAGCGTCAATGGATCATCCAGTTACCCAAAACGAAATTAAGCCATAAAATAACTAAGTTACGAGTAATCTTACACGACTAGAATGAATTTTGTATCTAAGGGTCAACGTCATAAAGATGATAAATTCCAATGAGGCATGTGCAATGAATAGAGCTAACATAAATAAGCACCGCGTCAGTAACTTCATTTGACTCTTAGATAAGTCAGCTAACAAGACGAGAAACGGTGATTCAACACCAATGAGCGACAAAGTTGAACGATTCGATAATTGGCGAGTAAACGTCTCCAATTGGGAATAACGACGTAAGTCGATGAACTGGGTATCTCGGGGTTGTCTGATGACCGATGTAGATATTGGTGGATCTGGCAGAATGAGATCGCCCGGTGATTTTATCTTACCGTAGTTTGGTGAAAGTATCGAGATGCAGTCCAATTCGTCGACGTATCGACCTCGCAATTTGATGCTCGGTCTGCAGTTGATTCAGATGCAATGGATCCAATGAAGCCGATTAGACATACTACGTGCAATGGACCAGATCTACTGAGATCTTAATATGAGAACATTGGTAACATAATACCTTAACAAATAAATGAAGAAAACAACTGTTGAAAACAATCATATAACATTGATCTTGTTGGAGATCGATATCATACGCTTTACAGGAAATATCAAGTGAAAAATTACTTACACACAGATTTCGGCCATAACAACAACACAATCAGTCGGAAAATCCGAGCTATAATTGTTTTGAATGCACCAAAACAGTACATGTTGCTGGAACATCAATGTTGAAATGTTGTGGCTAATGGACAAGGCTTTGCTCTATAAAGTGCCCTGTAGTGGGCGTTGAAGGCTGAAGAGCCTTTTGATGATCTTCAACTAGACATATTTGTTTATAATAGATTTAGTCAGAGTAGAAGTTACGAGTTAACCTAAAGTTGCAGTAGATCTTTGCGCAACATTAGCCTGTTTTGCCTATTTGATGGAAGTCTTCATCGTTTTGGTTAAATATGATAAAATTAGTTTCGTATAGTGAGCTCTTCCAATGAACTAACCTTAACGTACGTTACATTATTATCTTACTCGATTATATTAGTACTTTAAAAAAACATGTATAAAGTGACGTGCTCTTTAAAAAACGTGATCAGTCATTACAGCCAAGGAAATTATAAAATCGTTATTTACACAGAAATGTCAAGTCTGCCATTTTAATTAGACACTAAGCACAGTTCGTATGAATTTCCTTAACTATACCTAAAAATAATTTTCTCCCTGTTAGTCAGGTCATTATTTATTTTATTTAATCATCAACCTTTAAGTACAACATCTAGCGTAAGTGTAGAAAAATATGTTGTTTTCAATGTTCACCTTTTTAGTTAAAAAGTATTTATATTTAGAACTAGCTGTGCCCCGCGGTTTTTCCCGCGTAGTTCCCCATTGGATTGTCGAGATAATGGGGGAACTACTTTTTTCAAGTCGGTTAAAAAGTATCCTATGTCCTTTCCCGGGGTCCAATCTACCTGTGCACCAAATTTCATCCAGATCGGTTTAGTGGTTTTGGCGTGAAAGCGTAACAGACAGACAGACAGAGTTACTTTCGCATTTATAATATTAGTTAGGATTTATCTCTATGTAGGTAAATCTGTCAATCTTGCTTAAAAAACTGCACGAAGGTACTTAAAAAGGAACAGACGCACATTTATGTTCATTACATGTCTTAGCATGAAAAATTAAATTAAAACTAGACTGAAATAAAGATTACTTTCAAACTGCATGTAGTAAGGCGAAAATAGACACTTCATTTGATCCTGAAGTATTATAAAAACATAGAAAAAAAACACGAGTTCCATGTCAACATAAATCAATTGGGATTATCAGATTGATTTTCGTTGAATGAGTCCACATTTCAGGGCACTATAAGGAGAACGGAACAGAAATAATACTAGAAATCCAATCTAGTCCGATTCATTTCCAGTACGAAGGTTTTAGTATTAGGTACGAACGCCCCATCATCTACTAACCTGAAAAGAACCTCGCCCTGAATTTTCTATCCATTATCGAATATGGACAGGATAACTAAACCCTGCATGCTACTCACTTCCTTGTTCTACATACCGATAAGTAATCAATTACTTTTTGATAAGCCGGTAAACATAACATTGACGTGAAAACTACAATTTACCTAGTCCTACACTCGGTGTACAGAAAATTATAGAGACGACGGAAATGGATTACTCACAATTACGGAAAACTATTAATATATATTTAAGCTAGCTTATGATGTATTAATTATGTATACAAATTCCAAGATTTGTATACATCACAAGTCTACACAAGTAATACATAATCTTCAGAGTATCTAGATTTTTCATCGATACAAATTATGTAGTGTTACACAAGGTATACTAAATTTGTATAATATTTTCAGAACAATTTTAAGTTTTTCAAATTTGTTGACCCATTTCGGGTAAAGGTTTACACTCACAAAGTTATAAGTGTAATTTAATGGGTAAATATGTTAGTACAAGCAATTTAAACACAATCGTGACAACAATGCACTCCTACGCATAGCTGGTGACATCAGGAGTAAAATCGAAAGCTGCTTGTTGCCTATTTTGTGTATGCGAGCATATACGTAAGTATTGCATTACGATCTTTTATGCAATGTGCTACAAAATACTAAGTTAGAAAACAAATACTAGTGCCTATAAAACAATGAAGTGACGTCAATGAACAATATTTCATAGTCAGAGACAGGTAAAGTGCAGTACTAGGAAAAGGATTGTCACACAGTGTCAAATAGAGGGAGCTTCAAAACTTTAAGCGATTCTTGTGCTCTTTACAACACTAAACATCAAAAACTAGTTAGTAGTTACCTAATGCATTAAAATAATTGTAGCGAAATCAGCGAGCGCTGAATAGCCATTTCTCACGAAATCCTAACGATTACCGAATCTGCTCGCTTTGTTCCGACTTACCGGGCGCGGCTATTTGAAAGTTTTGATAAACGTAAGCTAAATTCATCCAAGTAGATATTAAGTTCCTTTAGTTGTCGTACTTAAAGCCGACTTGACAATACTCCCACGTGGCAGTGACGCAATGTAAGGTCACTAGACCAGCTAGGCTAGTTACGATACCTACTTATTATTGCCTTGTTTACTATTACTTAGCACGACTGTGCCAACTTACATAGAAATCGTCACAAGCTATCAAAAAATATTTGTTTCCATAAATCAAGTCGAAATTATGCACCTATCGAATGAAAAGTTTCTTGATGATGTTACAGCAACTAAATACTTCATGAAGGAAACCTTAGTTGAGAAAGATCCGAGAGGACCGATAACGCAACTGCAGAAACCTGTTTCACAAGATCGGATAGCATGGCAGATCTCTGTGATTATAAACGGATCATGTACCTACATGTTAAGGAAATAACAGCCTACATATAAATTCATGTATAATAATAATAATATATACAGATAACAACACATAGTTAGCAAATAGTACAGAAAATCTTACCGATGATATAAAGTAGGTACAATATTAAGGACTTCTTGTGGTCAGCACAATGTCAAGAACAGTTGTGAGCTTAGCTCAACCTTATTTGCAAAAAACTGCGCAACTCAAAGTACCTAAGTCTTGATGATTAAATTGAAGGCATATTAGATAGTATACATTAATACATAATGCACTGCTGGTTTGCTGAGCGATTTAGCAATCGATTTAATTATAGCTAATGTTCAGCCCCGATGTGAAACATTGCACGTTCAGTAGATTTAACTTCATATAAACTGACAGATTGGAATATGTTTACTTATTTGCCCTGAAATCGACGAAACGATTTTTGCAGTAGTTTCTAATGTATTTTGAACACATTGAGCTTTGTTTCGGCATGCTCTTTGAACAACGTTACGAAATTAAGATTGATTACAGAAACAATAACCATAATATGATTAAGATCAAAGACATATGTTACGTTCTTAAGTGTCAAACCAACGGTATAATCTATTTAATAATCGAGAAGTAAAACGTTCTTCTTGGAGTGAAATGAGCACATATTTAGTATACATTTAGCAGTTATTAAAACCATTAAGTTCGATATAATGAAAGGTTTCGGCAATTAGAAGATTCAAAGGCGGAGTTAAGAAAAAAAATAGTAGCAGAGGCTAGTGGTCCGTTACAAAGTACATATTATCGATGTGTTCGTATGTCGGCCACAGCGTCACTTCGCCTGCGGTCGGTTGAGGGAAGCCGCTCTCCATGACTCATACCTCGACGATATTGCCACGCATTCGCAACGACGGAACGGTAACCGACAACTCCATGGAGTTATAAGGACAAACCCGTCAGCGGATTTGCATTTGCAACGCAAGCGACAAATTAAACGAGGCTAACATGTTGATCTAATGAGTAATCGAAAGCTAGCAATTAATAGTATCACATTAATCAATAGTCGTACTTTCAATTTCATTCTTAGAAAAATATTCCTTTGTTATGAATATCTCAAAGTCGACTCAGCAGCAGTTGCCACAAAGCTTGGCTGCGTTAATGATGTCGGCGCGACTTTCTCCAAGACGGCCGCATTAGCACAGCGAACTGTCTACCATTCGAGGGGTTTATAACAAACGGTATTATTCTAACAGCTGTGTTATTGTGGATTCACTGACGATGGTAAGCGGCTATGACTTCTTATGCCGGGAGCCCCACAATCGATGACGCAACCTTGGCCGAGCTTTGTAGGCGACCGACGATACCCGGCCGAGCGACGGCGACGCGAATCCGGAAGTGTTACTGTGACATTCGTGACACGAACGTTCGACTATTATTGAACTTATGCCGCTTACTTACAGCCAACGGGCTAGAGATTTCGTTTGTAACATTGCGTACGACATTGTATTTTAAATATCTAATCCGATGATTGCTTGATTAAATTATAACGAATTCTACTGTCTAAAGTATAGCGAGAGATGACTAGACATGCAAATTTGTTTTTCTTTTAAAACATAAGCAATTGTCATACCCAAAGAGCACTACCAGCTCCAAACTGCTGCATTAATAAACGCGTCTTAACTTAGAGCATCTTTTGTGTTGTTCTATCCAACAGAGAACGTCACGCGCCAAAACAAGACAAACGACGATTCAAGTTAAGACGAGTACATTAATAAGGCTGAAACTGTACCCGTATAGTGAAATGTGTAACAGTAAACAAGAGACGCTCAGTTCCCTTGAACCAACGGCAGCGGGCTGGGAAGTGACCTTGTCTATTTATTGCCATGCGTGGCGCACCGACCGCCATGCTGAGGCCCAATCGCGCTAATTTATTACAACTGAATCGTAACTGAACCTCGATCGCTCGTCAATTATTTGCATATTTCGTATCGCGCTAATGGTTTTACCAACGTTTGAGACGGTGTTTGAACGGAACTGGAACGTAACCGCTGTCAAACGAACGGTTGTGAAAAAGTTAGTAAATATCGATTGTTATTGAAACGTTCTGTGGTGTTCAATACATTATATAATGTTTTTCTTGTGTAATTGTAGTTTAAAGCACTTATAATAAAGTAATTTGTTGTTTCCTATCGCTATATTGAAAAATAAACCCGTAAATTTCATTGTAACAACAGGCGACAAAAAACACAATACAAGTGTAATGTTATTAGTGAAGAGTCAGTTTTCAAGAAGATAAAGACAGTCAACATCCTAACAAACCGAAGTTCTAACATGCATGGTAGATAATTAAAATTTTCTGATGCCTTGGATGTTGAAACCTAATAAATAAACCAAGGTAAGATTATGTTTCTATCTCAGATTAATTCAGAGTGAAAACATTCATTACTCACTGTTATTGTAAATACAAGATAGAAATCCTAATTGTTTCAGGTTTTGGTTGCATTGGCATCCTATGCCACTAGATCCTATTGAGCTGTTGGCAGATAACAATCAAAAGTACTATCTATCACTATCACAGGCTAGTGTTTATAAAGCTATTTGGCAAGTTACAATAGCTGTTGGCAAAGCAAATGCAATGAACAAGGAAATAGCTTTCCTGTGAAATGGCATAAGAGAAATCAAGTTTAAGAAAGGGGTAAGTAAATATAAACTATAGTATCTTTACTTTCTGGACTTAGCAAGTGATTTGAACAAGTATAAAGCTCATAAAGGGGTTTGCCAATAATATGTGCTCACCTACTTAACTAACTAGATATCTATTGCCCCAACGGCTACATTTGTTCCGTCACAACCCCATGTCACACTATCATTCTCGGAAAAAGTTTTCTGTGTGTGTTTGTGTCATAAACACCTAATTTTTTCTCATTCCAGGACATCTAGTGAGCACAAGGATTAAAATATTTCTACTAGTACTAAAACTTTCAATATAGTAAGAGGTGCAAATGTAGACTAAAACGTCACCTGTGCTTTCTGCAGAGATTCCCTCCATCAAGGACTGAGGCAGCCTACTGGAAAGTTTTAGTTGGTACCATCCTACATAATATCTTCTGAAGATTTCCTCTCATAAACAAAAAAAGGAACTTTAGCGCTGCTATAGATGTCATAGAATATTATTATTTTATTGTATAACATATTAAAAAGGAAGTATATCTAGGGCAACCTATTTAGAGATCTCAAATTTAGTGCTTTCACATCACATCTCAACCTTCTGTCACTATAGTGATAAGTAACTTTGTGGATATAACTGTTAAATATTGCATGCCAACATAGGAAGTATAATAAAATAATAATTAATAATTAAAATTGTTTAATTCTCAGAGACATAAGTGAACACTATGAACTTAAGATTAGTTGTTTCCCTTGAAAACCAAAATGTTGAATTGTCCTCTTATTTATATTAGTTTTACTGAAGTAAGTATACTTTAACAGAATTTAAGTTAGGATAACATACAATTAATAAACTCCTACTTATGCAGTACCTGTCATGTGGCTTAGTTAAATTTAAAGTAATAAAACTAAGGTTTAATTTACTGATTCTATGTATAATTTGATTTCCATTAAATTTTTGGTGGTGTTATATTATTTTCTTTATTCACTGAACTGAAAGAGTTTTGGTGTCGGCAATATGAACTGAAACAAATATAGAGAGTAAGTAACATTGTTTTTTCTTTGTACATACTAAATTGTAATTCATATATAGTAATATCTGAATTATTTAATTTTATACACATTTATAAATATGTGTCTGAATATGGGTTTAACATAAGGAAGCCATTTTATACCAACTGGCTGATTTGCAGGTTAGGGACTTCTCTCTGAAATGTGTTAGTTAGAGCAAGTGGTGATAAATACAATGAGTGAAAAACTCCTCGGAGTTGGTGAAACATAGTTTGAGATAGGTATATACCTATTGCAAATAATTATGAGAAATAATGTAATACATAACTATGACCGCGCTTACATTATTATTCAAGGCAAATTGATTATGACCATCAAACAAATATTTCTGCCTCAGATCTCCTTTTCATTTACCATTTATTCTTTCCTCCAATGAAGTTAGAGTAAATATGTGTGTGATGCTAAACAACTTTACTCTTTAATATTGTCATTCCATACCTGAAAAAGACGTAAAAACTTATTAACCTACATTATAAATAATCAATGCTTGAAACAAGTAAATATTATGCAGATGGAGATTCAGGGCATGAGCGCGCTGTAACTTGACGAATTTCTTACACTTTAAAGACTCGATAATTCAATGAAAAGTATCAAGAGCTAACTGATTTCATTAAAAAATCACAAATAAAGGTCAAAAACTCCAATGCATTTATAACGACGAGTACGAGTTTGCGAAAATTGAGGAGAGTTTATTTACTTACGCTAAGTATATTGTGCATAAAAAAATAACGCCTATACAGTAACGTAGTATCTTCTTATTAGGTTGTGCGCCTAAAACACATAAAATAAAACATTTGTTAGTATTCGCAAGAATTGTGTTTTCTTTGGTCTCGACCATTATCCTGTCAGCAGTGTCATTTGTCACTGTCAAACAATAGCATATGTCAAGAATAAACTGCTAATTTTAGCATAAATAGCATGTTAATTGTTGTTTATCAACGAATCCATCTCTAGTAATGGGAACGGCTGAGATGCGGTAACGTTCCAACTCCAACTGAACATCGACTTGCGTTTGAACCGTTGAGAACATTACCGCGATACCGAATTTTGCAAAGCACAATCGTAAACGAATCATTTCCGCAATCGAACCATTGCTGAAGTTCAGACGTTATTGACATTGACCAATTAGCGCGATTGGGGGGCTGGCTTCCTGTGCCGGTCGGTCGAACGTCATCTTACTTGCACGTCTAGTTATAATAACGGTTGTTACTAGATGCTGTAGTTGAGATATAGGTATGGCTGTCTAGCAAGTCTGCTGGGCTTGGTAGAGAAAGCTTCCTCAGTCAGTCAGTTGGATAGGAAACGATTGTTGTATTTTGTTGTATCAATCTATATTAATATAAGTAATAAAGAGAAAAGATTTTTATTTTGTATGTAATGAATATACTTAAAAACTACTAAAAGAAATGCGCGCGTAACACCGCGGAGCGCAGCTAGTTTTTAATATAATGATAATGTTGAAAAGTAGTTAGAACAAACCGAAACACTGTGTTTCGTAATTATACAGATTTAAGAAATTATATATTCAGTATGTTTACGTAGTTTAATAGGTGCTAAATGTGTCTTTAATTAAGTAAATTTAACTATGGATCCTACTAATATTATGAACGCGAAAGTTTGTATGTATGGATGCATAAATGTTTGTCACTGTTTCACGCAAAAACTGCTGAACGGATTAGTTTCTAGATTATCATCTAGGATGATTTGATTATATTCACCCCGGAAAAGTTGCAGTCTTCCCGTGGGATAATCCATTTTCTCCGGGGCGCAGCTATTATCATTAAATGTTTGCGTATGTATATCTATGTATCGCAAACCTCTACGTAACAAGAGAGTAACAAAAGATTATTAACCGTGACGCCGCTAAGAATTGTTGATAAGAGGTGCATGATAGTTAAGTACCTATTCAGTGAAAATGATTCATTGTAAACATATTGGCTTTAAAAACGACGCTGACGCTGTGGTTGGTATTTTTTCTTTTGTTAAAATATACTACCTTATCAGATACATCACTGAGTGTAAGCTAAAACGACAAGGATCGCTACGGTATCCATACTTCTTCGTTCATGTGAACATAATAGACCATTGGTATTTTCATCTTTCTTTAAAATAAATAATCTCGAGTGATGTAAAGCGACGATGCGGCCTAGGGTGTGGCACGCTTGTCTAGAGTAAACCGATTCTGTCGCGATCTGATAAGACCCAGACTATAGCTATCGGGAAATAGAGAACATGGCAGTATCTCATCAGTATTTTCACAATTTTAAGGAAAATGTATGAGAACTATTAGCATCTGTCATTATTAAATTTTAGAGTTCCTTAGATATCTTTGCATATGTGTAAATTGTTAAATCAGTCAGAGAAAAACAAAAAAGGTAAGTACTTACAATTAGCTATCTAAGTAATAATGAATGAATGAAAAATATAAAATAATGAACGAAATAGTATATCTCCGTCTATCGAAGACGAATCGTTACATTATTGAACATAACAGCCTATCTATTTAATGATACCCAAAATACCGATTGGCGACTAATAAAAGCCTACCACTTGGTTTAAATGCGAGCTTGTCGAACACAAGAACGCGGCAGGCGCTGCCGTATATGGAAGCGACCGAGACAAGGCCGAGTCCGCGGCCACGAAGAGGCGGCAGCTGTATGGAGATGGAGCTACATGGAAATATTGTCGTATTTTCAGTTTATATAGCTTAAATAAGTTTATAGTTTCTCAATTTTAACAGAGTTATAAACGAAGATATTTCAATTTGTTAGAATGTTCATTTTATTTTTTCATCATACCTACGTATGATTCTTCAGGGATTCCTGATCTGATTAAACAGTATTTTTTTGTTGTAAAGGATATACTTTTCCATTGGACTACCTAACAATTATTTTATCAACATTAATCCAGTAGTTTATGAGAAATCCTCTATGTTTATTTAATTGTCTTCAACAAGTATATCGTAATGTAAATTTTGCTTGCTAAATTTATCTTGATGCTCCCCCCTTTTTTTAAGAATTACTTATTTGCAATTAAAAGCAGTCAATATGCGTAATTAAAATAATTTCTGAGCCAAGAAACATATAATAATATTTTACCTGCTTATAAATGATAACTTGATGCAGCGCAAAAATTCTCTATCTTAAGAATCAAGACTGAATTTATTCACAGTAACATTGAATTAAATGAGATGAGATTGTTATGGGGTCTGCGTAGGATATGCTTCTCTATGCCAATATTACAAAAAGCTACCCTGACAAATAGAAATATTTCCAAATTAGCTCATATCTTGGGCCTACAACGCTCTCTATACCTTTTCTTTTTAAATCAGTTAATAGTTTCTGTTTATACCTAGGCTATTGTCTTGCGTCAGCTTTTATAAACCAATTAAGTCTCTCTCTACATCCTTCAAAATATAATTTGCTTTCTGAATCAATGTGGAAAATGAATATTAAATATAAATTCTCCATTAATTAGATTAATCCGAACTCAATCGGCAAATTGCTCTCAACCAACCATAAAAATGTCGAGATTTTAACAAACTCTAAGTGGTTTTGAACTTGTGGCTCAGTGTACCTCGACTCTTTGAGGTATACCAATAGCTTATACCATTAGGAATATTACATAACAGTCTAAAATTAAGGTAGGACATTAGTTCTGCAATGGCTTCTAAGTCACATTGGCTTGGAAGGCAAATAAGATGGCAGATAACTTAGCAAGACAGGGCAAGATAGAATAGAATATGCTTTATTAGTGATAAAAAACAAGAAACACAATATCAAAAATCAGAGTGATATAAGTAGGAAAGCAAGTTTTTTGTCACAAGCCGATCCCAACTTAGCATGATAATGGTTGTTAACAACACATGCTGATCTTCCGTTGGGACCGACAGGTGATACCAGCAGATTGAGCAGGTATGCATCACAACAAATACAATGAGCAATTACAATATTAAAACAAATAAAAATTTGAGTT